>CM069527.1:72322500-73522500 GCA_035773235.1 Eospalax fontanierii | reverse complement strand
GAAGGCTCTCAGCATTATCTTCCTGTGAGAGTAAGGGATGTGAGCTCTTCATGGGGGTGGGTTATTTCTGAAGTCTCATAGGATTTTAGAGACTCCCAGATTTTTGTGGGCCTACACCTAGGTCTTTATTGAATGAGTCAGGGACCTATTCTTTCTCTGCGAGGGCCCTAATCTTGGCATAGAAATTTTCTCTTGATCAGAGATTTAATCTTCTTTAGTGCTTAGTTACTTTGACTGTTAAATTTTAGTCCCAGTCTTCAGGTTTCTATACCCTTCAACTAGACAAATGGAACCTTTTTTTATGTTATCCAGAAAGTTCTGTACTTAACAGTTGCTTTCAATGAGCTGCAAATATCTTTCAGCTTTTGCTATCTTCTGGAACTTAGGAAACAATCCTAGCTTTTTATTGTTTTTCGTTTTCCACTTACGCTTTATTTCTGAAGCAACCACACATGGCACTAGATAGTCCACTCATCAACACTTATACAGTTCTCTTCCCCCACCAAGAACTGAAGCACTCAAACTTCTACTTTGTGTGGTGCTACCTGTGCTCTGCCTCCACCCAGATGCTTTCACTACATACTTAGAGAACTCCTGCGTCTGTCATTCTAAGTCAGAGTTACCCAGGAAGCATACCCTGAGGATTAAAGTATGCTGCATGTTTTTAAAAGCGGGCTTTATAGATAGATGCCTGTGAAAAGGAGGGGATGGAAATGGAACAAAGAAATTGCATTGAAACATAGGCTTGACCAGGACCACAGGAACTCCTGAAAACTCAGACTTCCAGAAGTTTCTTGAGCAGGACCAAGATCCCAGGTCTTTATATTCTTATGTTGGTCACTTATTAAATTTGTGTCTCCCTGCAGAGGGTTCTGCAACTGTAAAGGTCCTTAGAGGGGCTAGTCACTAAGTATACATCATTCCAGGTAGCTGGAGCAAGAAGACTTCCATTGAAGAGGAGTGTGGATCCTAGAGCCTCTGCTTTTAGGGAACTAGCTATAATACGTGCTTTGGAAAGTAAAGTTTAGGAAGACCATGCCATATTTTTGTGTGACTTTGTTCCTTTGCACATTCTGCCCCCCTCTCCCCCCCCTCAGTTATCTGTAGTTCCCTTCTTAGCTAACTAGGGTATGTGCTTCAAGTACTGCCTCCCCTTTGCTGACTAACTTGTCTTTCTCTCCCAATACACCCTGGGTAGTTAAATGTTCTTGTCAGTTCCTATGTTCTTAACAAGCCTGTATGTTAAAGCTTATCACATGAATTTTAATTGTATAGTAACTTGCTATACTTTCCATTGGACTATGAATTTCTTGAGAGCCGTAACTTTCTCATTTACTTGTATATGTCTAGCAAGCAGGATCAACTTGACACATTTCTTGTGTCATCTGTCTTTGTGACCATCTGGGTTCTATCTCAGACACAGATGCTTTACTCCCTTTATTGTGTCATCTTTAGTCTTGGGCCATCAATCTAGATGTGCATTTGGAAACTGGAGAACAAATAAGTGATTAAAAGCTATGGTCAGCCAAGAAGAGCTGTGCAATAGTGAAAGAGATTAAAACCATTTTAGGACACACTACTGAAAGAGACTATAGTCAAATAAAAGAAGACAAACACGAGACAACAGAAGAGAAAAACAATATTCCTTACACCTTGCAGAAGTAAGATGAAATATGACACAGGTAAAGAGTGACTGGAGCAGAATGATGGTGGCCATTAGAGACTTCATTGAGAAAAGGAAGCTTGCACAGGTTGAAGCAAAGGAGTAGATCTGATTCAGTAAAGCCACAGAGGGCATCTGGGATCAAGAGACACAAAGGAATAGAGCAACTAAAGGGCTCCAAACACTGTCATGTGGACAGATCAGTGGGACCAGGTAGAAAGGACAGAGGAAAGAAGGAAACTATGTCTCCTTCACCTCAGTCTCATGAAGGCATTACCAGATACGCTATCCAGGCAACCTCTCTTGAAAGACCACACTACATTCTGCAATAAGAATTCTTGCTGTTGGAGCTGGAGAGATGGCTCAGTGCTTAGGCGCACTGGCTGCTATTGCAGAGGACCTAGGGTTCAGTTTCCAGCACATGTATGGCAGCTAACAACCATCCGTAATTCCAATTCCAGGGGATCCAACACCCTCTTCTGGTGTCCATGGCCATAGCACATATAATGCACCTACGTACATGCAGTTAAAACACTTATATACATAAAATAAAAATAAATAAGAAATAAAAAACAAAACCTCAAAATTAAAAAAGAAATCTTGCTGTCATTTCACTGGTCTATTATGGTACCGCAGGGTTTACCAAGTCTATTTGTTTTTGTTAGTCTAGCCTAGCTACTGGGCCCCTCAGTAGATTGTGTGACATCTTAGTATGTTACCTGGCACACAGTAAATACATATTGAAAAGTGAATAGAAAGGCATCTTACCTGTCTCTGCAATACCTATCCGTATCTAGTGACTTGGACCTGGGTGAACCTTTCTGAACGAAGGGCACTATTTTCCTTTTGTTATTTCTCTAAAACAAACTATGGTTCAGGGTTAAATGTGTTCTCCACAAAATGTGTTGGAAACTTCTTGGATGGTTTAATGAAGATTATAAAAGGATCTCAGGACACCTTCACTGCCAGCTAGTAAGAAGTAGTTGGGTTCCAGGCCTCACACCTTCTGTGCTTAGCTGATTCTCCTCACCCAGACTTGGGTTCCTTCACCCTCCTGGAGAACTCTTGACTAGGCTATCTGGATCCATCCAGACCCTCTAATACAAAATTAAAGGAAAGAACCTGAAGCACAGATCAACTAACCATTCTTATCCTGGTCAGAAAGCAATGAAGCTATAGCAACAATATAAACAGAATCACATTTCAGCTCAACAAAGGCAGACCTGAGTTTCAAATTAGTTATGTAACCAACAAAAGAAATCCATATGCCCAGACCACAATGAAAAAGGGTCTCAGCATAAATTTGAGCTCTTGATGTCTTGCCTTTCCACCATGACTTGATGACAGCACAGAGGTCCTTGGCAGAGGCTAGCCCTTTTGTTTTATATTTCCTGTCCTCTCAGATTGTGAATTAATAAATTTCTGCTCATAAAATTACCTAGTTTCAGATATTCTGTGATAGTATCACAAAATAAACTAAGGCATACATGGAGGCATGGATTTGATTTATCAGGGTAAAGATTATGAAAATCATTTGATCTGTCATTAAATTATAGAGCTTGTAGGATGACAAGCCATGAGCCCCAAGCAACACTCTTGGCAACCGAGTCCTGCTTCTCCTGCTTATTGACTATATGGTTAATGCACAGTATTTACTCTCTCTCTCCACCACCACTTCTCACAGAAAGAATCAAGGTTTATTAATTTGAAATGGCAAACAAACTCTGCAAACCTATGAGTTTATATAAGTTAAGACCTATTGATAATATTAGTGCTTATATTATGTGATTATGAGAATAAAATTTTCACATGTAAAGTACATAGAATAGTGCCTGGAATATAAGGTGTGCATAAAAACCTTTAAGTAATGCTCTTGGTATATGGAACTCTGTTATCTAGGCTTCACTGGCTTAGAGCTTAGGGCATCTGATTTGCTTTTTGGTCTTGATAGAAATGGTTTCCTTACTATCCTCTGTCCTTGCTTTGATTTTCCCTCCATTGCCTTATGACAGTGTCAGTTTGACTCTCTCCTGAATGGCTTTGGGATCCTTCTACCTGCCCACTTCCTATTTACTCTGGGTTGTATCAAATTCACTCTGAGACTCCTCTACAATTCTGATTGCTCCATCCCAAATTATCCCAAATACAAACAAGCATCTTTCAACTCTCTTCTGCAAGGCGTCCCCTCGTTGTCACTCATTTGGTCCTGAGGTCTATGGCCCTGAATTGTAGGTCCAATTTTTTCATACCTGGTCTATTTTGAACAGGTAAGAAAATTGGAGGGACAACGTCTTGCATTTATTCCTCCACATATACCTTTGTACAGTTAATATTGGCAGTTTACTTGTTTGGTTTTGGTGGCCTTTCTGTTTTGTACAGGCCATGAGAAGATTTGTTGCTGTGCATCCTCTCAGTCTGATAGGTTGGAGAGGTGTTGGCATGCTTCCAACATGAAGTGGGAAAAGTGTGGACAGCAGTAATTATGGATGGGATAAGTCTAAACATGGTAACCTGCTTGCCCTTTGAAATTAGCCTGTAAAACTGCAGTGGAGAATGGGAAGATGATTCTCCACTGGCTTTTGTTATTATAAACTAACCACATGGAGGTGGAAAGACTAACTTAGCAAATGCAGTGAGAATTGCTTCTTAGGTGTCAGGGATTAGTTTTCATCTTGCTGCTCAAGTGTTGTTCAGGAATCAACAAGCCTCAGCAACACTTGGAAAGTTGTTAGAACTAAAGTGTTTCAGGTTTCACCCCAAGATGCTGTGGTAGAATCTGCATTTTAACAAGAAAGTCTGTCAACTCTTGCTTTTTCGATGTTGAGAAACACTGAATTCTAGACTGGAACATTTACTTGAATAGTAGACATTCTTTGTATCTAGGATGCTTCCTAAGGCAATTAAATGAGAAATGTAAAAAAAAAATTACAGAAAGGGCCCAGGAACCAGTATTTATAATGTTCCTCAGAGGATTCTAAGCCCAGTCAAGGTTGAGAACTTCTAATATGAAGTGGTTTCTGCATTGATTTTTGCATTGGATAAGGAGAGATGTTAATTTGTTGATCTTTGAGGTAGTTCCTTTCCTCTTGTTTTTGCTGTTGCTGCTGTTCTTCTTTCTCTTCTTCTTGTGTGTACATACATGTATGTGTGTAGGTGTATATTCAAGTGAGTGCATGTGTGGGTGGAGGTGCATGTGTATATGTGTGCATGTGAAGACCAGAAGTCAATCTCAGGTGTCGATCCTCAGGGAGTTGTTCACTTTGGTTTTGTGAGCCAGGGTCCCTCGTTTGACTTGGAGCTCACTGCTCAAGCTAGGCTGGCCATCCAGTGAGCCCCCGCAATATGCATATCTCCAACCCTCCCAGTGCTGGGGTTCTATATGCATGCTATTTCCTGGCTTTTAAAAATGAATGATTTACTCAGTTATTTTTATATGTATGTGTGTGTGTGTGCTTGAGTATACATATGTGGACCACGTTTGTGCATGGACCTGAGGAGGCCAGAAGAGAGCATCAGATACCCTGGAACTAGAATTGCAGGTGGTTGTGGGCTGCTTGACATGGGTGCTAAAAACTGAACCTGGTTCCTCTGCAAGAGTGGTGAGTGCTCTTAACCATCGAGCCAGGTCTTTGTCCCCTGGCCTGATATTTTTTACATGCGTTCTGGAATTTGAACTCAGGTCCTCATGCTTCCATGGCAAATACTTTACTCATTGAACTCTCTCCATTTTCCTCATCATTTCTCTTCAATGTATATCAGTGTATCTTAGAAGAGGTGACAAAACTGGTCCATAGATCCCCATCCAGACCATAGTCTTTCCTCTGCATGCTTCCTTGATTTTATTGATTATACCTAATTCCTAGTCATAGACTTTATGGGCTCACTAGTCTTCTGATCTCTTGACAGTAAGCTGGGGGCAGATCTCCTGCAGTGGTTCCCACTGGACATTGCCATAGTGCAGTCCAAAAGGTTTGACATTGGTCTGTTTCTTGGACTGGCACTAAGTCAAGAAGATGCCTCCTCAGTGATAGGAGGTAAGATAAAACTTGGAGTTTAGTGTCTGAGGTGAAAGCTAAAGTCCATGTCAGAGAATATATTCAAGAAACAAGTGTGTCAGACCATATTTTAGAAATAAAGCTCTGGAGTCAGCTTGCCTGTGAGAGTTAACTGAGAGGAAACTTAGTATAGGGGTCTAGAGCATTGATAATGGATCAACTTTGGTTGTCTAGACTTTGTTTTGCTATAGTCTGGCCCCAGAATAAGCATCTTGAATTGAATGTGTTGATTTTGTGGAACCATTCATTTCTAATTTATTTTGGACATCTTTTGACCTGCTTTCAACTAGTACTTCGGTGCTGAGAGATCGATTAATGGTCTAAGTATGGTGTTTACAAGTTCTTGATATCTTATTCAAAAAATTTATTTTTTAATTATTATTATATATTACCCAAGAAATTTAAATCCAGGCCCATATAGATTTGCTAAGTAGCAAAGAAACTTTACACAAAGCAAAAGTACAGGTCAGAAAATATGCTGTCAAGAGTGAAAGAGGAGTCAAAGGCCTGATTATTGCTTGGACCTTTCTTTTCAAGAGAAGGAGGAGTTTGGCTGCTAAAGGTGCTGCATAGGCAGCTCTCTGTATTGATCTGAATCATATAAGCCATTTCTCACTGTACATATCTCTTCCCATAATGCATCTGATTTTAATTATATGCACACCTAATTATACGTAGGCATAAAGTTCCCCTAAAGGACATACTTACTTTGTCATGCTTGCACTCAGACCAGTTCAGGCTAGATCAGCTTATCTTTCTTGGTTTCAGGATGTACTCTGGAACATGTTTGAATAGAACAGGGTGTCATCAAAGGGTTGCTAAGGGGAGTAACGTATTCCCATTGTTTAAATCAGATATTACATACAGCCTGATGCAGGTGGGGGGGTCCCTAGTTGCCAACAACTTGCCAGGTGATTATTCAAAGAGGATGAGTGCATAACCCAAGACAAGTGTAGTTCCAGGTTCCTAAGCTATTCCCTATACTTTCCTGACCCAGATCTACTCCATTAAGATAATAGTGTTCTTCAAGGAATTTTATTTTCTTATGATAGTAACAGATATGATTTAGTCTAAAAATGGAAGGCTTTGATGATGGACCATAAGAGATAAGGTGTCTATCAGGACTTTGTCATTGATTCATAGGACTAGTGATAAATTTTACATATGATTGAAGAAGGCTGCTTTGAAAGTGAAACCACATGACTATGACTTATTTGTGATTAAAGATGAGATGAGGGAGATTTCATTTCCTTTTTATTTAGTGTGGAGCCATTTTTCCCTTCATAAATGTATAGAATGCAACAAGTCTGTTAAGTCCTACCTGAGTTGGTAAAGAAGGAAAATTATCTTTTCAGCTTCCTTCACAACAACCAAAAAGATATCCGAATAGATGATTTGATTTCTACATATTTCTTGAATAGCAGAAAGATTTTCTAGTGATTTCAAAAGTCACAATAGAACTCAGTATTAGGAACTGACTAGAATGCTGCATTTCTTTCACCAAATGCAATAAATAAAGTTCTGTGTGTGCTGTCTTTGCTCTACCAGGGGCTTTGCCAGCAGTACGCAGTCAAAGAAGAAGATACAAGAGACTTAAATTCTTAATATTTGCAATAAAGTAGAATGCAAAGTCAATGTATAAATATTAGTCCAATGGCGGCAACACAGAATCCAGATATATTTGGGGAGATGGGTTCTTAAAAGTAATCATGGATTTTTTCAACAGATGGAAGCTATTGCAGTACTCTACAACTGGTCAGACACTTAGAATAAGTGAATAAGTGTCTATGAGATGTCCAGCTCTACGTGACACATCTATAATGCAACCTCTACACCTATGGCTCACAGGATATAGTGGAAAAACGGGCAGAAAGCATATAATGTATCTCTCAACTCCCACTGGCAATTTCCTCATTCAACAGCGAACAAAAGGCCACAACTGGCCAAAGTCCAGAGAATAAGAGCACTGCAGAGTGCTTGTCCCGGGGTAGGACTCCTATATGAAACCTCTTCCACCCAGAGCTCAGGGACTGTTGCAGAAGAGGCAGCAGAAGGACTGTGAGAGTCAGGGATGGTAGATGACCACAAGGAAACAGAGTTTTCCAGCAGGTTTGGAAGTCGCTCATGTGAACTTACAGCAATGGTGACAGTATGCACAAGACCCATGCAAGCTCAAACCAGACAAAAACCCAGCACAGAATCAGGGAAATGGATGAGAAACCCCAATCTTAGCTGAGGAACTATTGGTACCTGATCACTGCTAGGAAATGGAGAGTTGGTTTTCTTTAAGGGAGTGATAGGATGACTAAGCTCCAGTGAATGGACTCACACTGAGTTGCATTTGGGGACACAAACTTGGTTCAATAGGCTTTAACATATATGATAGAATGCATTAAATCTGGTTGGGGGCTGTGAGTGGGTCCAGATAGAGAAGGGGGTCTAAAAATAGGATATATCGAATGAAATTTTCAAAAATTCAATTAAAAAATAAATTGTACATATATATATATATATATATATATACACACACACACACAATGTATATTTAAGTATGCTTTCAAAAAATATCAAAGTAAATTCTTATTATGAGGAAGCTGAAATTCAGAGAGATTAATTTATTTTTCCAAAGCCACAGTTCTCTGATAGCACTGAGTGGACCCTAATATTGTATTTTGACTGTCAACTGATTGCATTGAGAACATGTATGAGATTAGGAAAGTACATGAGTGAGGGTCACTGGGAGCACTTCCAATACTTACCTAATGGGTGTAGGAACCCCGCTACCTGGAGGAGATACAATCCTATAGACTGGGGGCCTGTGGAAAAAAAGAAGAAAAAGGAAAAGCCCATTTTCATGGCTATTCACTCTGTTTCAGGGCTGACAGGTGGTGAATTGCTCTGTTCCACTATCCTCCCTGCCTCTGAAACAGAGCAAAGACTATGCTTTAGCTCTTCAGCTATTTCTGTTGGGAGTTTTCTCATAGTGAGGAGAAAGGTAGGTCATTCATACCTGTATGTTGTTAGGCTTGTGTTCCATATCGCAGGTTCTTTTAACTAAAAATTGTGTGGAAAAAAAGTACCCGTCATTCCTCATTGGGAAGCTCCTTCCTTCTGAGATCTATTCTTTGTCCTTGGTTATTTAGTCTATCAGTTAACATAGGCTCCTTTCTTTAACCATTAAGTTATTTCCCTGTTCATTAGTTAGTTCTTAGAAGAGGATAGATATATAATACATTAAAATTAATAACCAGCCTTTCCTCTTTCAGTGCTTTGGACACGGTTTGGGAGACAGTAAGAGCTGCTGGAATGATTCAAATAACATTTCAAGATAACTTGGTGATTGGAGGACTATGTTTGTTTTAAAATGTTAATGCCATGAAACATTGAGAGTTTAACCCCCAAATACACTGTTTTATATTGCAGAATTTTCCATGCTTTATAATTCATATAAATCACCAATCATCAGTCCATGAATTTATCTCATCATCTGTGTGTCTGGAGAAGCATTGTGGACTTAGTATCAAAGTTTATATTTATAAATGTATATGACTAGATGAGTCAAAGCAGGTAAATCCCCAGATTTTTAAAATCTGAGAATGTCACCATAGGTTTGAACAAAAGCCCTTCTCGTCGATACTGAGTGTAAACCACTTGAAATATTGGAGGAGGGCCAGGATTTCGTCATCTCGGCCCTTGTCTTTGCACATGTAATGCTCTTGTGTGCAGTTCCAGGGTAATGAAATGCCGAAGCCTTGTCCAAAATGATGATACACTTCTTTTCATGTAGCACAGCCTCTGCAGTTCATGTAAGCCACTTTCCCAAATGAAAAATGTCGGTGAACCAGCAGGGTAATGCCATGGTAAGTACCTGCTTACAGTTACTGGCAAGCAGAAAGCACAATTAAATTTCAGCATTGAGTCACTTGTCAGCTGAGCAGACTGACTTCAACTCCTACCACTGAGTTTTTAGGCTGCGTGGGATTTTGCCATATTGAGCTTAGTTGACATTAATAGATGTGTGTTGTTAGAGTTTAGAAAAGTCACATTCTTTCAATAGAGGATGTATGCCTATATTCTGGAACGTGTGTAGTATTACCCTTCTAGTTTCCTAGCTGAAACTGGGATGTTGATGCCAAAGGGGATATTACAGGTATTGATCTACTGCAAGCAAACACATTGGGTCTCATTTTGGTTGGTTAAAGAACCTACACAAATTCCAAGTTCCTCTCCTCTCCACATGAGTCTTCTCTGTCACTTCAGTGGGAGTTTTATGTGGGAATAAAGAAGAGAAAAATGTCACCGAGAGTGTGTCTGATCATGATTTAAAATCTAAGCCAAGAAAACTTGAAGCACAATTCCCCTACCCACGTAACACTGTATCATTGATTCATGCAGCAAACTGGCCTCGGAAAAAGCCTTTGCAATACTTAAGCTAGAATAAACAGGAAGTCAACAAAATCACTGGGTAGTTGATAAATCTCATTTGATAGTCTCAGGAAATCTTCTAATTCTAATAGGTGTACACACGATGGAATGGCCACTGCTATTCTTGATCTCCAGCCAGATGAGGACTATAAAAGTTGCAGTTGGGACCTGAGACAGAAGGGGAAAAAAGCCCCAAACAATTATCTCCTTGGAGTAAAACAGAAGAATGGAAGCAAAAGAGAAGGCGAAGGGGCAGAGTGTGAGAACCAAAAGTTTTCTCCAGAAAACTAATTAATTATACCTTTATTAATTAGCATGCATTCTCTGAAAATAATTTTGATTGCTATTACAACAAACAAGCACAATCATGTTTTATTAAAATAAAAATGGAGCTTATACGATCAACCCATGACATTTAAAGGGAGCCCTAACATATTTCCCATAAAGTAATTGCATGATTCAGTCACTGGACACCAACTAAACCAAAACGGAACTCTATATAACTGAGAGGCAAGATCATCCTGGGATCCCTTTTGCTTGGCTTTGGAGTTGCTGAATTAGTGTAGAACTGAGTGTGATATCTACTTGTACCTTTAAGCAGTCCTCATCAGGAGGCATTCTAAAGTGTGACTATTATCTTACTTATGTCCAGAAACTAAAGAAACAAATGCCTCTGGAATGAAGTTAACACTTTGTAGATCTCTGGAAGATCATGTTTTGTTCAAACACATAGTAATCTTGTCTCAGTTCTTTAACCAAACATGTTCCAATTCTATCCTGGCTCTATATACTGTAGCATGATAGGTTCTCATTATTTCCAAGGAAAGAAGTCTTTATTCATTACTTTTAAATGTCTTTTTTATAGCTCCATGCCATATTCTGTAGGAAGAACAGATTATTTTGAGGACCATAGGTGAAGGCCTTTAAAATAGTATTAGGGGAACTACATCCTATATCGAGACTAAGTACACATAACTTTTCAAGTCCAATAAATAAAACAGACTATTACATTTCAGAAAGGTTTTTACTAATACCTTATTTTTCCCCTTCAATGGAAGTTCATGCAGATTCTACCCAGAATGGTCCTTTGGGCTTTCTTCTCATCATAAATGTACACTGAATTCTGGCCTTCATATGCTGCTCCATTGCCAACTCTATTTAAAACTGGTGAGTAAATTGTATCTCTCCACTAGTATTGACTCCTCTTCTGCATATACAAGCATGGTCATTGCCCCCACCCCACTTGCAGGTGGAATTACAAATGAAGGGGAAGTGCACTGTTGTAGAAAAGGCCAAATAATGACAATTACAATATTCTAGCTGCTTTACAAGTAATACAGTTTATCTTTTTGGCCAAGAAAATATATACACAGGCATATTATAATTTTTTGATTTATTGGTTTTTATTTTTTATGTGTACTGTATTGCCGCGCCTGCACGGCCCTGGGTCCGAGTCTCTGCGAGGCACGTCGAGGTTGAAGAGAAGAGTACACACACAGACACAGAGAGAGACACACACACTAGGTAGGGGGAAAGGAGAATGACACACACTGACTTTATTCAGAGGCAGCAAGCCTTATATACCCTGAGGGTGGGGCTTTACAGGAGGTTTCTCTATTGATGACACACAGCTGTAAACAGGAAAAAGGAAGTTGTGGTTGGGCTAGCTTAAAGGTCAAGTTGTTTACTTCAGCTTTTGTAGTTGACAAGATCCTGGCTAGCCCTTGGCCAAGAGTCTAGCACTAAGAGAGAAGGGCATGCAGGGAGGATTTTTCCCAGGGCTGTTTTCCTCTGGGATGGAATCAGGCTAAGCTGGCTAGTCTCTGACCTGTGGCCTCCAACATCTCCTCCCTTTTATTTTGTTTTAGAAAGACCAGGTAGAGGAATAACTATTACCTTGACTATTCACCATGGGAAGGGTATTGGCTCAATCCCTCATATGTACATGTGCATGTCTTTTGTGAGGGGGAGGGTTTTTAAGACATGAACCTCCATGCGATTAAGCTTGCCCTCAAGAGAGAACCCGCTAAGGCATGATTGTGCCTTCTTCTCTTTGCAGTACTTTGTCTAACACCCATGGGATTGTCAGAGGCACTGAGTCCGAGCCGAGGGCAAGGCTTGGCCCGTTCAGGAGAGGGGGCCCGCACAGGCCGCTCACCTGACGATTCTTGATCCTCAAGTGCCAAGCAGTGATAATGCACTTGAATGGGATGAGCCGTGGCTTTGTCAACCTGTTTTTTTATGAAATTTTTAAGTTTTTTAAACAGCCATGGGCCAAAACTAATTACAGGTTAGAAGCCAATCAAAGGGCCCAGGATGGAGGGCAGAAGTGAGGAAAGCCAAGGGTGAGAGAAAAACCAACCTGTTGGTACAGTGAAGGCCTTGTTAAACCCCATAAGATTGTTAAACATAACTGATTGTCATTTACTGTTTTGAAGCATAGGTTAACTCTGGCAGTACTATTAGTAACACATAGGTAATAATTATTTTTTAACACATAGTAACAAATTATTTTTTCCCTGAAAAAGGTTTGCATTGATACATGGAGTTAAGCCTGTTTTGGTAAATTACTTTAGTCCCCCGGGGGTTTAGGCATTCTGTCCCGCCCCCCCTATCTCTATCCAGCCATCAATGTCCCAGTTCCCTTTGGCCAAGCAGGTCAGGCCACCAAGTGTCCGGCGCTGTGAAGGCGGTTGTCTGGCTGGCTATCTGTGAGGTGGTGCCGGACTTGACTTTGTTGGACCACAGTCTGTTGGTGGGTGTTGGAGATTTGTCCTGTCCAATTTCAGGTTGAACTCCATCATTATCCATAGTAGGTCTTTGGCAGTCATGGCAAGCTGTGAAAGGAGACATAGGCCTCAGGGGGTTCTTCCTCCTGGGCTAAAGGGTTAAATTTTTTTCTTTTTCTAGTTCTATTTGGTCTCTGGTCTTGTAATATTTTAAATTTTTTTTGTCAGGATCCAACAAAGGCTGTGGCTCATCCATAGGGAACATAGAGCCATGTACTTTTGGTCGCTATTTTTGTTTATTCCAATGTTTGACAAATTTAGGTTTCATTTTGGATTTTTGAAGATTTTAAACAATGCTAGTTGGAGCTGAATGTGGGGTCACAGACTCTCTATTTCCCCTTTTTGTTTTTATAATTGTGCTCCATGATAGCTTGTCCCCATGGGTTGTGAGGTTTTTACATTTTGGGGCAAGCCTAATGTGGCAAAGTATTGGAAATAATTTCCTTTAAAAACAGATAAAGATGTTATATAAACAAATATCAGAATTTAAAATAGTTTCCTGTAAAAAACCCAGTAAATGCATAAGACAATGTAAAAAGAGTAATTTTCTAAACCAGTAAACACCATACTAAAAGTTAAAAATTTAAATACTTTTCATTAGAAACAAACCAAAATGATAGGAAACAATTTGACATAGAAATGTATTAACCTAGTTATAAAGGCCCTGTAAGAGAAGTTCTTGCTTTTTTATGATCTCATCAAGAATTTAAAATGAAAACCCAAACAAAAACAAATTGCAATAAGATTAGGACATGTGATTAAATGCCTGTGGCCCAGGAGATTCTCAAATTATCATGATCTCCTGGAGGCCTCCAGTTACATATTTTATATTGTATGGTATATGACTCTCCTGTTCACAAAAACTTAAAATGCTTAGCTCTAGTTAGAATAACATTTAAAGCGGCAGCCAGCACTACCTTGAGTATACGAGGAAGATGAATGATAACCTGTTGAAATTAGTTTATCCCTTAGTTATTCATCAACAGCACAATGTCCTTGCACTGAGGCTGTATTGTTCTTTCTTTTATTTGTTATAGGGTAAGGTGGCCAGCCTTAGCCCACAACAGGTTTTGAAGAACATTTTGAAGTGGGATTGGGTCTGAAGCTAGATGGCCAATCCAGCTCCAGAGTCAATCTCTCAGTGTTATCAAAAATTTACACACAAAGCTTTATCTCTTTTACACTCAGTAGTTTACATGGGACAGAAGAGCTGTTGAGTTCAGCAATTACTTAGCAGGGATGAAAACAACTGTTAAAATCCTCCTCTCTCAGATATCTAACAGCTTCCTTTTCTCTCTCCTCTTTTTCTTGGGATCTAAAGACTCTTGAGTAACTGTTTGATTTGAGGTTCCACAAAAGCTGGCTCCTCCAGCGGATCTAAAGGCTTAGTTTTACTTTCCTCCTCCTCTTGAGGTTCAATCCCAGATCCTTCCCCCCCCCTTTTTTTTTGAACCTTTTCTATCTGAATAGACTCTGAAATACTGAGGCCCTAACTTTATTTTGCTCAACCTATTTTTACCTCTAACCAGAGTACAGGAATTTAGGCAAGAAGTCAAATTAGTGAACCTGGTCAATTTTAGGGACTTCCTGAAGCTCTTGACTTGTTTACTTCCTGAGCTTAATGAGCTTCCCTGCAGGTGGGAATGTTTCACCTCAAAACAAAAAACAAAACAAAACAAAACAAAAAAATGGTTCCTGACAGCCCATAACATATAAAGAAATAGAAACAATAAAACAAAAACCTCCGGGATGATAAAAGCTGAGACCCAGATAAATTCACAGCAAAATCCCACCATGCATTTAAGCTCCATTAGCCAGTTCAACAGGAAAGGGAATAAACAGAGAGACATCTTACTTAAAACGAACCTAACAGACATCTACTGAATATCATATCCAAATACCCAAGAGTACACATTCTGTTCAGCACTGTCGGATCTTTCTCCAAAGCTGACCACATACTGGGGCACAAAATAAACCTCATCACATTTAAAAATACTGAAATAATTCCCTGCATTCTCTTAGACCTCAATGCAATAACACTTAAAATCAACACTGAAAGAATCCTTATTAATTTCACGAACACAGGGAGACTAAACAACACAATCCTGAATGATGAAGGAGTCAAGGGAGAATTTAAGAAAGAAACAGTTTCCTGGACAACACAACAAACTTCTGGGACACTTTAAAAGAAGTCCTAAGAGGGAAATTAAAAGCTCTGAATGCCTACATCAAAAATCAGAAAGAGTACACATAAATGAAGAATCTAAAACTTCATCAAAAGTTCTGGTCTTAACTTTTCTGTTCCCTGCTCCTCTAGGAGCCTTTTAAGTTGATGCTGCAGCTACACTTTACCCGGCTAATTGCCCATTTTACCAATACACTCCTTACCGAGAGGCGTCCCTGTCGGTCTCCTGGAGTGACCTCGTCCATGAGCCCCTAACTTTCAGATCTCGGTGGAACCTCCAATTGCCGCGCCTGCACGGCCCTGGGTCCGAGTCTCTGCGAGGGACGTCGAGGTTGAAGAGAAGAGTACACACACAGACACAGAGAGAGACACACACACTAGGTAGGGGGAAAGGAGAATGACACACACTGACTTTATTCAGAGGCAGCAAGCCTTATATACCCTGAGGGCGGGGCTTTACAGGAGGTTTCTCTATTGATGACACACAGCTGTAAACAGGAAAAAGGAAGTTGTGGTTGGGCTAGCTTAAAGGTCAAGTTGTTTACTTCAGCTTTTGCAATTGACAAGATCCTGGCTAGCCCTTGGCCAAGAGTCTAGCACTAAGAGAGAAGGGCATGCAGGGAGGATTTTTCCCAGGGCTGTTTTCCTCTGGGATGGAATCAGGCTAAGCTGGCTAGTCTCTGACCTGTGGCCTCCAACACTGTATGAGTGTTATGCCTGCATGTATGGAGGAGCACTGGTGTTTGGTGGTACCTGTGGAGGACAGGAGAGGATATCGGATCCTCTGGACCTGGAGTTTTGGACAGTTGTTATTTACCATTTGGGTGCTAGGATTCAAATCAGGGTCCACTGCAAGAGCAGCCAGTGCTCTTGATCCCCTAGTCATCTCTCTAGCTCCCAGGGATAAATTTTAAAAGCCCATTGTGTAATGCCATTTGTAGTTACGGGGTGATCCACCTGTGACGGCTTCTACTCATCTGCAGAGATGTCAAGCTGCTGGAATAATAACCTTAGGTTATAACATCATTTATCTTTTTGAAGATGTGTGTGGGCATTAGGGGGACCCACCATTGCAGACTAGTGTGGGTGTTGCTTATATGGGGGCTGAAGTTATTTGAAAAGAAGTTTTACAAGTTGTTGACCCTGAGAATTGATAGAAGTCTTGAAGCTAAAATTGTGTGATACATCATCCAAGGTAGAGACTTACCCGCTGATTAATCAACATCCTGTGAACCTCAGTGGGGTGAGACAGCCAGCTAGGCAGAAGAGGTCTATCAGACTAGTCTAGACGAAAGACAACTGCCACTTTGAATCTACAGGTTATACAAAATAAGTGGAAAATTAAATCAGAAGTTTGGAATTAGTTCTTGGTTTAAGACATTGTCAATCATCAAATTTATTTATAGATTTATTTAATAATAAATGCCCTCTAAATCATAAATAAACAGAAAGAATCTTAGGTGCTATAATTTGATTCAAATTGCTATTAAGTAAAATACATCTATAATGTGACAGGTTGACTTTATCAAATCCTTCAATTAACTTTTAAAATTATGATTTATTTTTATATGTCTGAATGTTTTGCCTCATGTATGTAAATGTACCACATAGGTACAATGCCTGTGGAGGCCAGAAGAGAGCATCAGATTTCCTGGAACTGGAGTTAGAGACAGTTGTTAGCCATCATATGGGTGCTGGGAACTGAATCCAGGTCCTCTGCAAGAGTGCTCATAATCCCTTCATCATATTTGATGGGTTTTAGTCATATAAAAGTCTTTGCATAATATCACCAGTTAAATGAATACAAATAAAATTTGGTAACAGGACTTTGGTATTTTGGTGTTTACATAGCCTCAGATATTATAAGATACCCCAAATCTAAGACACCAATAGGATTTCTCCAATATTCCTATCTTAGGAGTTTCAGTGAGTGAGGATTGTGTTTAGAATGTTTACAAAGCAGGAAAGCAGACATGTGAACAGAGAATTTTATTCTGATTTATTTGAGATGAATATATTAGTAGTTTCTGAGAGTTAGGCTAGAATAAAATCATTTTAATTTCTTTGTATGAAATAAATGACATGATGCAATGTTCTAACATCCTCTACAGGAATCTATTCTTTCCCAGCAGTGTGACATTTTCCTTAGAGACACTACTCCTTTGTGAAGATTTTACATCTTTACAGTCACTGATGGAAATAGAAATTGAAGCAAGTGTGTATTTAAATGGAAATGTGCTTTCTTGTGGCTCCATAGGGCCCTATGCAATCCCACTGACAATTGCTGAGCATTAATTCAACAGGGGAGACGTCTTTAGATCCCTTTATCCTCATTCTAAATCTGTTTGTTTGAAAACAGGCAGTATCACCCAGTTATTAGACAGCTCATGGTTTCCAGGTACAGTTCCACCTCTGGAAAACTTTTTGACTTCATGCAGAAAAAAGACAGCCTAGACTTTGTTACTAGCAATCAACTCTGTGTCCTTGGCGAAACTGCTTAGTGACGGTCTCTATTTACCTATCTTTAAAGTGGATTGCTCTTTGCCTTCTTCCTTATGAAGATGTTATGAAAATTAAGGAGCTAATATTAGTAATTGGCATTGAGTCCCCAAAAAGAAAAGCACACTTTAAATAGTAACACCATTATATTATTTTGCAATGGCAATATATCTTCCTCTCCTTCAATTACAACCTCAACTGGTGTGTTTACTTCAACAATTAGGTGTGTCTAACTGGGCAAACCAATGCTTACCTGTTATGCCTTTCCCTGTTGATGTTAGTTATCCAATTGTGCATATTTTTCCAAGTTGATTTCCTAGGGAATAGCCTATACATGAGTTGATTATATTGACCATCAGAGTATGATTTTTTAGGAAGAGGCTTGTATACTATAAGTATATGTAAATCTGTACTTTATATATCTATCTATCTATGGTGGTAAAACAACATACAACAGCTTCTAATATTTATAAATGATTATATGCAATAAAAATAATAATTACTGTTATAAATTTAAAATATACCTTTCATCTGATCGTCTCAAAGTACTTGGAAAGACTAATTAAATTTCATAACATCTCTTTACCATACCTATCATTATGTCCATTTTGCATGTGAAGAAACAGGTTCAATGAGGTTCTGTGACAGCACAAGGACCGAAATTAGTCAGTGTAGTCAGTGAGGAGGGAGGAGGGAGGGTGGTTAGATAAAGAAAGAGAGAGAGAAAGAGAGAGAGGAACTAAATAATGATGAGGTTGTATAAAAAAAACAGAGGGAAATTTAGTAGTTTAAAAGCCTACTGAAAACTACACATACAATATTAGTACATGAGGGCATGTGTATAGCTGCAGTGCATGTATAGCTGTGTGTTTCTGTGTAAGAAACGCAATACCAGACAGGACAAACTTCCCTTCAGGTTGTTGGTCAAGGTAGTCTAAGAGACTCCCCAAATTATACAGGCCCTTGATTCCTCCCAGAACTTGAAGGTAAGACCCAATTGCTGAAGACAGGGCATATTTTGGACACAGGACATTGAACAATGGAGCTGGAACTGGCCTGGAAGCCTCCTCCCTGAAGACTAGCTCTCATAGTTTTGGAGGATACTATGCAGGCTGCTAAAGCAGAAAAATCAATCAGTGACCCAAACCCAGATTTAAAGCCTAATAACCACAATGACCAGCACAACAGACTATATTGTTGCAGTAGTGGCACTTTTATCGTGGGAATAATCAACAATTGGACTTAAAGTCTGCCCAGTGGGAGGGAAATCATGTGTGGTACATATGGCTGGAGAGATCATAGATCTTAGATAAAGCTCTATGTCAGTCACATTCCTAGATAAATGTAATTTCTTATTACATGCTAAATATGTATCCTTATATTTACAGACAAGTATGTTAGTCACCACTTACCAAAGAAGCTCCTTTTACAATAAACAGAGACTATTACAGAGAACCACTGTCCACACACAGAGAATAAGTACCTGTGAGACGCCCAACCCTAAATGATACATCTATTGATGGAACCTCTATACCCAAAAGGCTCAGGAAACACAGTGGAACAGGGAATATCGAATATACTAATGCATCCCTCGGCTCTCACTAGTGAGGCTTCCTCATGTAACAGAGGGCGATGAACACAGAAAGCCACATTTGGCCAAAGTGTAGAGAATAAGAGACTACAGAATGTATGTCCCTGGATTGGACTCCTATACCAAAGCTCACCTACCCAGAGCTCAAGGTGGCTGCTGCAGAAGAGAGGGCAGAAAGATTGTAAGAGTAGCATTTGAGCACCTGTAAAACAAATCTATAGTGTTGATTTAATCTTCTATGAACAGAAAGAATTTGAAATAGACTATCCACTACTGAAAATCAGAATCCTATGAAATAGTTTCAAGATTTTGGACTGAGTATAGTACACAGCCTCAGGTAGGTCCCATCCCTTTCTCAGTGGCCAGACAAGCCCCAAGCTATACCTGGCTTGGTATTAACTTGGGAAATTCCAAAGATTGTAGCTAAAATAACTTTTCCCCTTAAGTGGCAACATTTTTTTTTCTTACACATGCATTTCTAAAACTTTTCTTGCCCATCTATGGAGTCATTTTTAAAAGATGCCCATAGGAAACAAAAAATATCAACCTAGTGATGATAATTTTTCTTGTAGTCGGATCTATGCCATAAGAAGAAAATCACAGTGATTTGTTTTAGATGTGGGAGGTGAAACAACTCAACAATCAGTTTGAAGTCAGATTGAATCCTGATAGGTTTCTTACCAGCTGTAAGGTGTAGAATAAACCATATAATCTCTTTGAGACTGTTTTATCAAGTGTAAGCTGTAAAGTGTATCCTTATATTCTGGGTTTACTGTGCTGTGCAGATGAAGGAAGATATTGTGAGAAAATCCTGAACATGACACATGGTATATGGCTGGCATTCAGTAAATAGGAACTATTAAAGTTAATATTCATATTTGAGTTTTTCCCTGAATTTAATGTTTAAAAAATCCAAATAAACACTGAATGTAAAGACAGAGTATATCTGTTAAACAAAAGCGATGTTTGGGTGAACTCTCTGCTATTTGTGACTAGAGAAGCAAGGTGAAAAGTTTCCAGCGTGTGACGAGATGGCTTGGGGGATGGAGGCAGGAATGGATGGCATATTAATTACAGGAAAAAGCAGGATGTAGTAATTGGCATACAGTATTATCATTCTCTTTCTCTAAGAAAAATTGCGGTTGTTCCTTTGATATATTACAATGGAAAATTGTTCTCAGTAATCCAGGCTTTTCTTTTGATGTTCCCCAGGGAACTGCATTTGACTAAGGCCCTAAAGCACTTAATGCTGTGTTCAAAGAACTTTTAAAAATGTTTGTGAAAATAATAAAACTAATGTTAAAATTAACATAAAAGAAACTATTCCAGATGGGGCTGAGAAAAAATAAGAATAGCTTTTTGCCATATACGTGTGTATATAATATATATATATATATATATATATATAGAGAGAGAGAGAGAGAGAGAGAGAGAGAGAGAGAGAGACTGATTCATTAAAAACACAGACTTTCATTTAGATGTAAAAAGCACTTTGTTGGGAGGGAGAGAAGATAATAGATGCCTTTTGTTTAAGGAGAGCAAATTTTTAGTAGTCATGAAGTCATTTTCCTTTTTTCTAACCTTGAAAGAAGATCTGAGCAATCTGAATTGAGCCTAAGAAACAGAAAAATTCCCTTGGAACTCATAATCTAGAACTTCAGGATAACACATTATAATAAAATGGAGGTAATTGGAAGACACAGAACATTAATTTACCAATACATAGTCTATAGGCACAAGAGCATATTCATTTTGGAGTCATTATCAGTATGGCTTATCAGCTGTTTGCTCAGTGATGAAATAATCAGCATAGTTCAATACCTGGTTTTAGATGGAGCCCTGAGCAATCTTACTTCTACTTTTTCTTCCCAATTCAGTATATTCCCCACATTGATGCCAAGATGGTAAAAAATGAAAACATACCAGCCATGAAATATGATGCTATTCTCATCCATATGCTATTCTCTCCAATATTTCCTATATCCTTTCATAAGGAAGAAAAAACTTTTGAGATTATTAGAATGGTGTTCTTATCCTTTCAATATAGGATCCTGATCTGTTTTTCACATTTTATCAGGGATTGCACACTTGCCTAAAACCATTTTTTTATCTCATGTCATTCATATCTGTCAATATTAATATCATAAGGAAAATCAAATTAGTTTGAGAGGTGATGAAATAGAAGAAAAATAATCACATGGCATCCCAGATTCCAGAATGGAATGAAAAAGACTCAGGTTGAAAATGAAACTCAGAGCCCATGTCGGTTGAGGAGAACATGAGGCAAAAGTGTGAGTAAGCCTGGACAGAACAGACACAACGAAGAAAGAGGAGCCGTGTGGAAAGGAAGTGCTCAGGTGGCCTGCGAAATGTTAGAAAGACTTGTCTCCCTGCCTTGCAATGTTGGTTTATTGTATAGCCCGTGTCCTTCACAGGCTAATTCTTTGAACACTGTTTTCCAGCTTAGGAAGTGGAGCCTACCTGGTGAAGATGGGTTATTAAGGCTGGGCCTCTGAAACACCTAGCCTGGCCCTAGTCATGGCCTGAACTTCCTCCTCTTTGTCATGACATGAGGAGCTTCTGTGGCATTCTTTTACCACCACGAACTCTGCCATATCTTCTCTACCATTACAGACTGACACCTTCTGAAACTGAGAATCAAAATATATCATTCTTCCCTCAAGTTGTTTTTAATTAGATATTTTGTCATAGCAATGCAAAAATATCTAGTACAGAGTCCCAGCAAAAAAAAGCCATCAGAGTCAAAATGAACTCCTTGGAGAGGAACATATGGGGACTATGCTGTATCTATACAGTGAAGTGGTCCTTGAGAAACCTCAGGTAGACAGCTGTTAACCCACCAAGTGAAAAACTAGTTCCCATATATCAGTCTACCTCTGTCACATCCACAGCCATGGAAGTCCTGGGATCCACAAATAGCACTCCTTAAGAGAAAAAGCCCGAGGGAAGGAGACTCCCATCCACAGGGCAGAAACACAGGTGACTATCAACTTAGTCCCAGTCACCTATACCCAACTATCTGGCTCATCTTTATGACTGCTCCATAGCCAAGAGCTGCTTTTAAATTGTACTAAAGTTTTTAATTTTTGAAAACACCTGGAGTATTTTCATGAGTTTATAGTGACTGGAAAATCTATTTCACTCAAGAGTGGGGAAGATGGTTTTTCAGAGTTCATATAAGGAGTGCTGAGGAGCATAAAGCTGCTTTCAGCATCTGTCCTACTGAAACCAAGTAGTAGAACAAAAGCCAGCTGGAATCATAGTGGTGGTAATTAGTTCATGCAAAGTCTCCCAACTTCCCTATGAAGTAAGTATAATTACCTCTTATTGACATGAGGAAACTGAGGTTGAGAGACATGATGTAACTTGTTCAAGTTCTCACAGCTAGCAAGGGGCAGAACTAGAAATGAAAATACAGGTCTGCCTGGTGCCTGCTGGTAACAATCATTTTGCACAGTGCAGAGTCCATAGGCTCTTAATGCATATGGGTTTGGATTTAAAAAAAAAAAAAACAGCATCATCCACTCTACTAACTTATGTATCTCTTAATTTTTTGCACAATTATAACTCTATTGTGAGTTTTATTCTGTAAAATGCCCCTCTATAAAATGTCATTTAGAATTTTTAGGAGTGCCATGTAAGACTATCATGGAAGAAACTTTATAGGTCTCATTGGCATTAGGGTGAGAGTTCTTTGAAAGAGTGTCTCCATTTCCCTTCTCCAAAACTTTTACAGAAGTCACACAGTTATCCATCAAACCGATTCCTCTTATAATACCTGAAATTTAAGAATTAACTGCTTGAACTCAGCAAGGCTTTTGCTGTTAAATTATATCATGTTTACTTAGTAAGTATGGCACATTCTCCCAGGAACCCTGAAGTGCAAACTGTTATTAATTTGTCCAGTGTTCCAGTTTTGTGAGCAGTACAGTTTGTCTGTCCAGATATGGAAGACACTGAATTTTCACATTCAAATTGTACATTACAATGTACAATGTGTATTGCATAGAATGTCCCAATGCCCCCATTCCTGGGATAGTATAGACTTGCCATCTGTTTACCTCTCATCAAGGCTCCAGCCTTGTCAGCAATGATGGAACAAGCAGGATAACCTGCTCTTATTCAGGGATTCCTGGCTCTTCACATACTTATGAGTTTCGTGTTCAGAAAATTCTAAATTCTTAACCAGGCTGTGGCTCAGCTTGAAAGATTTTTAAATCTTCAAAGATTACAGTTCAAATTAATCCCAGAGCAATTAACAATAAGAACACTATTCACTCTCACAATGTGAATCAACTTAGGTAAGTAGAGAAATGAAATATAGTTCATCAGAATTTTCACCAAAATTTTCAATAAAGTTGGTATTTCTTGCTTTCCAAATAAACAAGATTAGATGGTAGCTCAGAGATACACATATTTAAAGCCACAGCTTTATTTCTTGTCAATATTTTTTCAGTTTTTAAAATTAATTCTCTAAGAGTGTTGTATTATGTATTTTGATCATCTTCCCCCTTCCCAATTCCTTCCAGATCCACCCCCACCTCCCAACCCACCCCCCTTAGTATTCTCTTTGATCTCATTCAGTCCAATTAGTCTTGCCCAAATACACTTGACAGTGATACCAGCCCTAGAGCATGGTTGACCTAACAAGTGGCCACACCCTTAAAGAAAACTGATTCCTTCTCTCCCAGATGCTGTCATATGCCAATAGATCCTTGGTTAGGAGAGGGACTTTATGCCCACCTCCGCCCAATGCTGGACTTTTGTCTGGTCTCAGCTTGAGTAGATTTTGTGCCTGCTGTTAACAGTTGCTATGAATTCATATGTACAGTTGCTCTACTATCTGGTAAACACTTTTTCATTGTAATCCCCGACCATCTCTGACTCATAGTTCCATAAGAATCCCTGAGTATTGGGGGGAGGGATGTGATATAGATGTCCCATTTAAGGCAGGGCACTCCATAGCCTCTTATTCTCTGCATGTTGACCAGTTGTGGGTATCTGTGATAGTTGCCTTTACTGTAAGTAGCTTCTCTGATAAGAAGGGTTGAGAGATGTACTAGTCTATGGGTATAGTTCTAAGTCATTAGGAGTCATTATAATACTATGTCCATTTAGTAGAATATAAGTAACAGGTTCTTCCCTAGGGTACAAGGTCTCTCTAGTCATAGTGTCTTGGCCCTGATAATGGTCATAGGTATGGATTTCATCTTGTGTAGCAGGCCTTAAATCCAATCACAAAGTGGTTGGCTATTCCCGTAACATACATGCCTTTATTGCACTAATGGGTTTGTCTGTTTTTGTATGAAGCATTTCTATTGCTAAGGACCGTATTCATGTTTTACTTTTCTCCCAAGTTTTGGGTAAGAATAGAAGTAAGGTACATCAGGATAAAATATCTGTAATTTGAATGAAGATAGATTGGCACTGTACAGAATAGTTGGATATAAATGTGTCACTGGATATTTTATGTTATGTGTTGATTATATATAGAATAGCATTTTTCTATATATTACCAGACTATCTTCTTCCTCTTTCTCCCCTTCCTGTCTCCCTTTCTTTATATTATCACATACACATAATATCTACATATTTATATATTTATATCACATGGTAAAACACATGGAATATGTATATATAATTTGATTGAGATAGGTACCAATTATATATATGCATATTCATATATACACATTTGTATCTAGAAGAGAATATATGTGTACATGGAAAATACCAAACCTGTATGCATGTATTATCTTTTTCCCATATATCATGAAGTCATATGTGTATTATATAGCACCAATTATATACCATATATATCTGGTAATATACAAGTCATCTATATAGGAACAGATATATACCAGCATGTTTATGGAAGACTCAATCCATTTGTCTGCACTGTTGTTTCTTTCTCACGTTTTAACACAGGTGAACAGTCCCTCTTTTGTGTAGCTTCCTCAGTCCTCTAGATAGTTCTGTTCATTTCCTGCTGCATGCTTCACAGCACTCTGTATGGACAGGTGGCTCTTCAGTTTGCCACACAGTAATTATCTGTTTACTGCTCTTTGTCCTCACCTGACCTATGTCTCCTGAAGGGCAGGGACTGTCCTATACTTAGCCTTTCAAATGCGTGCTGGCTACTCATTATCATATTAATATAGTCCTTCATAAAATGATTTGACTTTTCGGTGACATCGTTATTATTAGGTTGCATTCATTTCTGACAGTGTCATATAGTTTAGTGTATATCAGTTACTGACATGTTTGCTTCAAAAGGAAATCAAATATTAACAAAACATTCTGCATATCTGTCACTGTAGGTGTGGAATGGCCATTCCACATATTTGTCACTATAGGTGATGAACAGTGTATTTGATTTAAAATGTAGGAGATATCTTTGTTCTGCCTCTAATTTTTTATTTTATAAATTTGAAGAATAAAACTAATCTTGCAGTGATTCCTCTTATTTATAGTGGTGAATAAGGACTGAAATTGCTTGAATTCTTCAAGTTCCAAACTGGGCCTTGAGCTTCTTTGATTCTACAAGCCATCTCATGCTGCTTGTTTAAAGCTTGAGAAGATGTGGTCCTCAGTTCAGGACAGGGTAATTAACTGTCAAGAAGGCGGTTACCACATTGTTTTGGTTCCAGATGTTGGAACAATGACATTTTACTTCAAAGTAAATAGAGTTTGCATGATTTCACTCCAAATGGTATCCAAGAATTCCACAACGCTTCTTACTGAAGGTTGGAACTTAGAAACTTTTTCTCTGTCTTCCCCTCAATGAGTGGAGACTTCTGTTAGTACTGCTCATCCACTTGCTCAGATCACTAGATTTTGCTTTCTTTCCATGCATATATGCATGTACACACATGTGCCCATCCATGCATGTTCACATATATACCCCAAATTGCATGTGTAAATGTCTTGCATGCACATACACACAAACACACACATATGCTCAAACAAATACAAACACTTATATATGTATTATGTGCATACCAGTACATGTACACATATGGAAGCACATTCAGAATTGCTCAAATGCCCAACACGTATAAATGCACACTTTGAAAGTGCTGATTCGCACAGAGAGATGATACATATACTGTGAATGTTTGAATTGGGTTCCCTCAAAATTTGTATGCTAAGGTTTTAAGGGTTGAGTAAGGACATGAATAAAGAAAGATAGAGAAATAGGAGAGCTAGAGAGTTTGTCAGTTAGGTTCAGTTCCCAGCACCCTCCACCAAATCGTATGCTGAAGCTTAATCTCTAATGTGATGGTATTTGAAGGCAGGACCTTCGGTGATTAGGTCATGAGGAAAGAGCTCTCATGAATGAGGGAACTCATGAAGAATGCCCTCATAAAAGAGATTCTGGAAAACTGTCTTACTCTTTATGCTATGGACTTTATCTGTGGACTTGGGCAAAAAGGCATCCATTTATGAAACAGGAAGTGGACCCACATCAGACTAGATCTTCAGACACATTGATCTTGAACTTCCCAGTTCCAGAGTTATTAGTAATTATGTATTCTTGTTTATGAGCTACCCAGTTTACAATAATTTGTTGTAGCAGCTCAAGTAGTCTAAACATATATACACACTTGAGAATACACAAACACAATCTTCTAAGTGAATGCATGCATACCCACATGAATCACCACAGATGCCTTGCCTCTGTATGCAGATGTTTTCCCATTTCCTCTAAGGCCCTTAAGAATATTGGGGAAGAGAAAGGAAGACAGGGTGGTGTCATCCTTTGCATCAGGAATCCAAGAACTGTGGGTTTTTTGGGCATTTCCCTTCCCATTTGTAGTGAGTTGCTTGCAATCTTCAAGCTAGTAGCTATCAGGAAAGTTCTTCTTCCATAGCACAGTGTGTTTAGGATTGATGTGTTTCTAGGCTACCATTGAAAATCCAAAACACTCGTGTTCATTGGTTAGCAGCTTTCTGAATAAAACTACTCACACTACATCCTTGTTGGAGTCTCATTGAGCAGTGGCCAGTTTAAAACCTTGTCACTGGAAGAAAGATACTTTTTGTTACTGATCTCCTTGCCTGGGTAAGTGGAAAGGGCCTTAGGCTGAAATCTAAAAGACTTGAGCTTAATACAAATACCCCCTTTCTTCACAGAAAAGGCAGCTAATGATTGGAACTGTTTCCTGGAAGAAACTGTTGAATCCCTATATTTGGAAACAGGACACTTTCTATTTATTAGGGTAGCATCTGAGTTGATGAATGATCCAGGTAGCCATTTAGCGAGTGTCCTAAGCACTGGCAGTGTGTGATACTTCCCTGGAAATCTCTTTTTTAGTACTTGGCAAAATACTTTATGGTTTCAAACACCAAACATATGAAAATAAAACCCTAGATTTAAAGGAGGTTTTTCTCTCATGTTGTCTGTTGATTGCTTTAATCATTTTGCCTCACTGGCATAGTGCATAGACCACTGACAGATTTCAAAGTTATTCTGAGAGAGAGACATACAATAGATTGGCAGTGAGAAGTCAGTTGAAGCTTAATTTCTAATGACCGTTGTATTGTTGATCTCTTCTGAGAATCCTCTTTCTCTTTTTCTGTATCTCTTTGCTTTTGTTTCTCAAAAGAGAAACCCGATGTCTTTAAGGCATCCTTTGAAAAATTCGTTAAGCCCTTTTTGTAAACAGCTTCCAATATTGTTAAACTTTGTGGGAATGAAGACAAAGAATGTCTTTGAAACTTTGAGTGGCAGTACTGCCCGTGAAAAATGATTGCCCGTCATTATTCACTGTTTAGCATTGCGCTCACTCATGGTTTTAGAAATATCTGTATGGTTTGGGAATTCTTAAGCGTTTCTGGAAATTCACATTTCCTGTTGCTGATTTCAAAGGCTATCATCTCTCACTGGAGCTTGTTTTCTGCTGTTCCCTTTGCCCAGAATATTTTCCCTACAACTCTTCCTGGCCCTTACTTACCGTGTAAGTCTTACTATAAACATCATTTGTTCAGGGAACCATGCTTAGAATGTCATAGTGACCTGCTTGTCCTTCTGCATCATGAACCCAGCTCACATTGCTCTTTTGGTAATTGCTTGAGGACTGGTCTTGTCTTCCACATTCAGCGTCTGCCTTGGTTCTTTTATACACCCAGTACCTGACAAGTAGCAGGCCCGTAAGTGGTGAATAAATGAATAAATGCATTGACCTGCTCCTAGAAGGCTGTGGAGTCTGGAGAATGCTAAGCATGGAATGTAGACCTGTCTGGAGTCACCTGTGTAAGTGTCTTCCCTAGAAGGGAAGACAGCTCTGCCTTCATGTAGCACCAAGACACACATTTTTACCTGTGTATGAATTAGTCTTTATTTATTTTGAAACCACAGTTGCTGGCCACTAAGCTTCAGTGGAACCGTCAGCTGGTGGTCGCTCGGTGATGACATGGTTTTGGGAGCTGCTTCTGTGTTTTACCCTTCATGTTTCCCTGTGCTTTACTCTCCAGTTCTTCAGGCCCTCCTTATTCCACGCAGTCCTATTCCAGGCTTTCATTCCAAATTACTCTTCTTTGTAAAAATATATTTTACTATATACAGACTATGGGTTTGTTGTTTGGACTGTATTAGAAGCCTTCCATTGCCTCGTATGATTTCTTAACATTTTCTCATCTGTAAAATGGGTTTAATAATATCTCCCTAGGGAAGTTAGTGGTTGAGAGGAAGAGATGGAATTCAGCTATTAGAAGAATGAAGAAACTTCCTGGAACTTAAAAAAAAAATACCACATTAAATGTTTTGACCCATTATTCTCCTTTGGTTTCGAGCTTCATGATCTGCCAGTACAAGATCAATTTCGAACCTAATATTAAAAATTCAGCAAAATTTCTCTGGAGTGTACCTATTAAAATTAATAGAGACATTTGTGAAAATATACCACTGAATTGTAATCATGCATTAATTATGAACATAATTCCAAATGTTGCTAAGAGTTATGCTGTACCAGACATCTCAGACACAGAGAACTGCTATTGCTGCCCTTGTGAAACACTCATTACCACAGGGAGGACAGCCATTAATGGACAAATACAGAGGAGGTGGAGGTGACCCAGGGGGTGTGGCCCAAGAACCTCAACATTCTCACACCTAGAAACAGGACAGAGATCCCTGTTGTTGCTCTTTATAAAAAATCCTGTTTCCTAACCTTTTCCTTATTTTAGGGAATTGTTTGATTTTTCTGAGGTAGGCCTGAAAATATGGTGACTTTGTGGTTATCACTGAGACGCACTTTAGGAGGATCAGAAGAGGTATCCAAAGCTAGTCTCTGTTCTGTCAGAGACTGGCTATAGCCTTGGTGCTGGAGGCATCTTCCAGAAGCAGGTTTGGGATTTGGTTTGGCAAGGGCAACCCACCCATTTTTCCAAATTAGCTGTTTCCCCACAGCTTTACTAGAACCTTGTAGGGCAAATGCTTTCAACATTTTTGAAAATATTCTATTTATTATTTTTATTTTCTGCACGTGTGTAAGTGCACCCTCTTTGTGCAATGCCTGTGGTGGGGAGAGAGAGTCCGATCCCCTGGTACTGGAGTTACGAAAGTTGTTAGCTGCCATCTGGGTGCTGGGAATGAAACCCCGGTCCCTTTCAAGAGCAGCCAGTGCTCTTGATTGATGTTTTCAATGTTTTTATACTTTAGCAAATCATATTATATCCTCAAGGATGGGGAAACACAAAGAGTCTTATTAACAGACTTACTTTCCAAACACCCAGCTGAGGGGTGACTGACTATGTATTAGAAATATCTTTTCTCCTTTCAAACAAATTGTTGGATATACAAACAAATTAAAACCAATAATGCATTTCTCCGTTCTTGACTGTCACAAATTATGTTGTCTTTCTTTATTTGAAAATATAAAAGGGCAAACCAAAAGGGCATCAAGATGCTGTAGTGTCCGATGAGGAGAATCTGCACCACTTGACCATTTTGTTTACAAGAAAGATTCTTATCCTTGTACTGTCGCGAACCTCCTCCTCCTCTGAATAAACTTGTGGTAACTTATAGCTGTGAAAGACTGTCTTATTTTTTTAATGTACTCAGACTCCTTGGAATTACTAACTTTTCTAGCTAGAAACAGGTTTTGAGCAGGCAAAGAGTCAGAGGCAACTGGATACAGCTTTTTTTCTGTTTTCAAGCTCTCTTTCAAATCCTAATCAGTTCTCCAAATTCCCAGGGTCCCTAACAAATTCAGGGACATGTGGCTAATGGATTTTCAGCAAATACATACATTGTTATTTTTGGAAGGTGGCTGCGTTATTGGCTCTTCTTGGCCATGTGCAATGTCTGGGCCTCCCCAGTGGCCATGCCTGATGAAAGCTGTGATTGCGGTGCATTTCCACTAGAGACCTCTGTCTGCTCACAGGAAGGCTGGAGAGAGTCCTCACTCCTGGGTGTTTCTGTAGCAACTGAGGATAAGAGTTTGCCAACTGCCTCTGGGGGAAGGTGGGGTTGACCATCAAAGGAAAATAACTCTGTAATGTCTTTCTTATTTTTTTTTTCCTTAAGCAAATGAAGCTTACTCAAGCAGGTGTGTTGTGAAAGTCTATAGAGGAAAGAATTTCTGGGTCTTAAAGCTGAAAGAGTCTTTCTCAGGGGGTGGCTCCTGGTGAGATTCTCAGTATCTGAGAGCCTCTTGGATGAGGCAGGAGAGAGGATGAGTTTGCTCACAGGGCATTATTATGAACTGAACAACATGTTCTTTGGGCCCTACCATGACCCAGCTGTCCCTGCAACCACCTGGTAGCCTTCTCCTTGGCACTGGCAACCTTCAAGGCCAGGCATATAGCTATGGTCCTGTGCACCATCAGTAGATGGGCCACATCTCTCGGGGTAAACTGCGAGATAAAATTTCACCATTTTTCTAAAATGTCCAGATACATCCATTTCCATTTGTCTCTGAGTGGTCTGTAATAGAAACAGAAGGCCCAGAGGGGAAATAATCTCCCCTCACTTAACCTGTGCCCCTGTGAAAAATTACTGCAGGTTGTGTTTCAGTGACTGGGTGTAACTAATTGTGCCTTCTACCCATTGTCTTTACTGCCAGCAGTAAAGTAAGAGAATCAAGACAGGAAGAGATCAATGCGTCTGGAGAGCCTGTTTTGGAATTTATCACCAGTTAGGAGTTGATCAAAACTTTTTGAGTTCCTCTAGGATCTAGTTTTCTCTGAAACAATTGTAGATTATTTTAACATAGTTCTTAGGAAAAATGGTGGTATTCCTATAGATGGACTGTCATTTATTCATTCATTTATTCTTCTATCATCAAGTACCTGCAATGTGCCCATCATTGTGCTTGGTAAAGAAGGCATAAATGGCAAGGCACAAAGGCTTGAGTCAGAGTCCCTAACCCAGGATCCCTAAGAGCAAATGGAGGGATGTCCATAGTGCACTAAAGATGTGTGTGTGTGCACGCACACATGCATGTACACATGTGTGTGTGTGATTAACCTGGTGAGAAAAATTAGATCTGAAACAATCCTTTAAGGGGTTGATATAAATAGATAGTTAAAAACTAAATAATTAAAAGAGTGTATTGGGGCTGGAGAGATGGCTCAGCACTTAAGAGTATATACTGCACTAATCGGAGGACCTGAGTTTAGTTTTCAGTGTCTACTTTAGGCAGTTTACAACAACCTATAACTTTAAATTCAGGAGGATTAAATACTTTTCTTCACAGGTCCATACAAACACAGAAACACATACATGTATCACATACACATACACTTAATTAAGAATAATAAAAATAAATCCTAGAGAAGAGTTCATTACTACTGTGGCACAATAGAAACATACCATTATCATCTGAGTTCAGGGATGGAGTTCTCACAGCTGTTTCTGACGGAGGTCACAGAGGGTCACAGAGAAGACAGCATTTGTGTTCCCTATGGAGAATGAGCAGGAATTCACCAAGTGGCTTCAAGGAAAGCCAGGTGGAAGTCGGTGTGCCGGTTAGGCAAATCAGCTCCAGATCCTGAGGCCTGCTGACAAGTTGGAGCATGACAAGTATTTTCTCTACTGTAACTTGACACATGGAGTGCGTTTGGTTATTAGTCAACTATTATGGGAAGAGGAATTCCGTAAACCTGCCCTCACTGACCACAAATGACTGAGAGCAAGTGGGTACAGAATTCCCAACTCTTGGTGTGGGATGATCAAGAAGATCTCAAATGTGTGGTGCTGCACACAAGTTTCAAGAAGTGCTTAAGACTAACTCAGGGTGCTGCTCTCTCTTTTGAAGGTGCACTGGAGGGGGTGTTCTCACTAGTGACCAACGCTCTGTGCAGGGTAGGAGAGAGCTCACCTTGATTCTGAAGCTGACCTGCAACAAGATCTTAGTTTTCACCAGCCCTATTTATATTTTCTGTAGGTAACAGTTACCATTTATTGAAAATCCCCATGAGCAATTGACTGTGACAGGTGAATCATCTCTCCTGTTTCATTTGATTTTTCTCAATATTCCACCATATATGCTTCAGGTCCTTCATTTTCCAAGCTAAATCCAATATCCTCTGAAAATTAAAATAATGTTGAGGAGGTCAGACATTTAAAACATGTTAAGAACAGCACAAATACAATAGTCTTTCTACCATTTTGGCTCATTTTTTTTTTTTTTCTCCAGAAAAACCAGGAAATGGACAGCTAATATCTACATTAAGAATTCAACTGCTTTCTAGGTACCCCATCTTAAAGGTGTTGATTTATCAGTGAAACAGTAGTGTCTAGTATAATTTAGTTTTGGGCTCTACAGAGCCTAAAGAATGGATTAGTCATATATTAATTACCTTGGAAATTACAAACCTGAGCTCTGGGGTAAATATTCCATATTTTGATAGTAAAGACAGTTTGGTACAAACTTTCCAGGCTATTATGAAGATACTTTGTCTTTGATCTGGACCTCATCCCTCAGTTCTAATTTCATCCTTAAAGTCATAGTCTAAAGTAAATTAGGAAAGTATCTTTACACTAATTTCAAATGGCAAAATAAGTCTATATTTTAATCTGATAATTCTTACCCTATCAAGATATATTTATATCTGTAAAGCAAGTCATTTGATGATAGCAAGCTATAGACTGGGCATTGGTGTTTGATTTTAAAGGTTGGGTGCATTAGTCTAGCTGATAAATATTGTCTTATTTCACAATGGGTTGATGAAAGATGATAGTATAGCAGAAACATATAATGAATATAAATTTTATTTTTTATTTTCTTGAATCCTTGTATGTTTCACATAGAACATCTCAATCAGTCTTAATCATGTTCACACCCCTTTCTCCACTGGCACTCTCCATAGCCCCCAACTGGAATCCATACATTTTCTCATTTGTATTAAGGTCTATTGTGTCAAGTTAGTGTCCTCAAATGACCTCAGTGCAGGTTCATCCACTGAGGTCTCTAGTCAGCCTACCCAGTGTCCCTAGCTTTAGAAAGACTATCTCATCCTCACCCAAAAGTAATCAGTTGCCAATATTTCTCAAGCAAAAGTTGTGGGCTGCTACACATTTCCCCAGTTCCATCCTGGGGTTTTGTCTTCCTGAGCTTGCATGGGTCTTGAGCATGCCAACACCATTGCTGTAGGTTCATACAAGCAGGGTCTCAGGAGCTCGTGGGAGTCTACTTCCATATGGTTATGCACCTCCTCACTGGCTTTTACAATCTGTCTGCCCCCTCTCCATGAATATAAATTTTAAAGTAGGATGTTATAGTTTAAAATAAACTTAAATTCTAGGGCTATAATTTTAAATCAATTTTCATCATTTTAAAGCTCATCTCACATGAGAAGCTGTTTATGGACATTTCATAAATACTAAAGAATTCTGATCATTACCTTTATTCTATGCTTGAAAATAGATTCATATTAAAAGATACTTCTGTCTATTGCATTTACTAAACTTCATATTTAACGTACACAATTTCTGCACTCATATAGCATGCTGTAAAAACTCCTTTTGATTACAATAGCAGTGGTATAGTTCAAGGTGAGTTTTGGATGTTGTGCCCTAGTGGGAGCAGAGACTCCTGTTGTAGACTAAGATTGACCTTGAAGGTTATTCAGTTCACATTAAATGGGCTCCCCAAGTTCTGGATTCTTGGGCATGATGCTTTCTTAAGCCAAGGAAATTAAGATATTATTCTTCTAGATATCTGAAAGTCTTTCTAACTTACAGAAAAAAGGAAATGGACATAATTCTGTTGCCACTGGTAGTCTAGTTAGAAAGTGAAAAGAAGAAGTCAGATAGTAAATTGTAGAGTCAAATATTTGACATTCTGAGCGCAAGGTATTTGCATTTTTATTTTTCTAATTTAAATGGCAAAGAACTGTGTCATAAATTCTTGGAAGTCACCACCGAGATGGAGTTTACCATGCATGAAGCTTACTGTGGAATGCTGCCCGGATCAACCAAGGAAGGAAAGTAAAGAAAGCAGGCTGTACAGAGGGAAAGAGGGCTTTTGTCATTTGCTGTGGATAGTCCTGTCCAGTGTGTAGAATTGGAAGATGAATGACACATCATAGGTAGCCCGAGTCGACGCAAGATGGTTGGGACATCGAGCACTTCAGAGATCAGTCATTAGATGTGGGTCACCTGGGCAGGCACTGACTTTGGGCAACAGCCAAGAAAATACCAGAAACAGCGGCTGGGTAGGGTTTTTCTCAGCAGTACACATTGTCATTGCTGGAACAAGTCCTTTTGTCCTGAAAGGGGAGCTGGATGGCCTCACAAGTAACCATCTAGATTGCAATGCAGAGATACAGTTATCTGTTGTTTCCTACTCATGTAGATATGTTCCTGTTGGGTAGCTATTTGGTTTACAGCTTTGAAATTGTAACAGCTTTCATCCTCCTGTAGTTTCTCAATAATGCTTCCAAGCACAGAAAATATCAGGATGTTAACAGTGAATTTATAAAAGGTGCCTCAGGAATTCTTTATCACATATGAAAAAAATATTAACATTGTGTTCTTTTGGAAAGTCTCGGGTCTGCATTTATGGCTTTAAACATTTATTTTAGAAAAATTTGGACTTTCTATGCTTATAATAACATATGCTAAACCTGGGTATCACTCATTTAATATTATTCTTTTCTCTAATTAGAATACTAGCAGAATAATTTATATCTTCACTTTTAAAAGTAATTAGAGGTTATAGGAGCAAATGAACTTCACATATAAAAACATTATTATAGCTATCATCTATCAAAAGTTTACCATGTACCAGACATCGAATGGTTTAGACAGTGATTATTGTTAAAACCTGTTTTAGAAGTTGAGCTAGAGCCTTAGAAAAGTTACATAACTTCTTCTAATTTAAAAACAAGTTAGTAGTTGAAAAGATTCATTTCCAGAATCCAAACTCCTGTATCCACTATGTTCTACTATTTGAAAATGGGTAAAGAAATGGCCATCAAATTATTTTACTGAAGTATCCTACTATGTTTTATTTTGTTAGATGTTGATAAACACTTCTAGGATAGAGAAAAATCATATGACAACATGTTTTTCGTGTTCATGAACATGGATAGAAGAATGGACATTTTTCCTGTTCTCAGGCCTGTAAACTCACCAGTCCATTCACTTGTTTTCTTAGTGATTCATTCAGTAAACAATTTCTAGGTATTTTCTGGGTCAAGCCTTCTTCAAGGCACTTATGTTAATCAGAGAATTGTACAGTTCTGATTGAGTTGTCTTCTAGGGGAAGGAGAGAGATGAAAGTCAATAAGCACAAAGTAACTTGATGCATGATGTGATGAAACAATGATATCAAGTAAGAAGACTCAGAATTGGAGACAATTGCTTTTCTGTTCGGTGATGTTTCTTTTATTTTTGAGACAGATATATCCAAAGCTGACCTCAGACTATGTAGATGAGGATAACCTGGCGTGTCTGATCCTCCTGCCTTCATCTCCCCAGTTCTAGGAAGTATCACCATGCACGTTTATTCAGTGCTAGATATTGAGCCCAAGACCACCTGCATACTAGGCAAACACTCTAGCAACTGAGCTACATCCCCAGAACAACAATTGCCATTTTTTTATTATTTGGTATAATTTGAGGGTTTCCATATAATCCTAGCTGGCCTGGACTCACTATGGAGATGAGGCTAGTCTCAATCTCAGGGATCTTTAATCCCAAGTGCTGGGATTAAAGTATGCACCACCAAGCACTGACAACAACTGCCATTTTAAACATGAAGGTCAGCATGCAGTAGTCTGTAAGCAAAGGAAGAAAGGAAGCAAAAGAGTTGGCTATGCAGGTATGTAGAGAAAGAACATTCTACGAGCCACAGGACTCAGTACTTGACCTAAATACAGGAGCACCACTCTCTATGAGAGGGACCACTGACACTAGAGAGGCATAGCTACATCTTCCTTAAAAACAGAAAAAAGAAATGAGTCAAAACCCTGCTCATCCTCTCTTTAGTCTCCTTTTTTTCCAGCACAGCTTTGGGTAAATGAAGAACTCATTCCATATTCAAAGTAAAAGTTTAGGTGGACTGGAGCAATGCCTCCTGAGAGCTGCCTCCATGGTGCACACATGCTTCCATATGACAGCTTGTCTCAGAAGTGTATAGTCCTATCCTTCCGCACAGAATGCAGACATGATGCAGACTCGGTGCAAGTACTGACCTACGTGCCTCACAGACTTTACTCACCTAATAGTGTGAATAGAAAAGTGCTCCTGCTCTGGGCGTACCTATGGAACACCGTGATCCAGGGATTAAGTCTTCCATAAATTTGCAGTTACAATGCAAAGAAGGCTGCCATATCTTTAGGATGGGTCTGGTCTTGGTGACATAATCTCAAAACTTATCAGTTCTATTTCTTTTTGTTATCAAAGCAGCAAGAGACCCATTTGGGAAAGCCTCTTCCTTTAATGATGCCTTCTCATTGGACCACATCAGCAAGATTTGACAATAGTCAGTAAGAATGCAAGGGTCTAGGTAAAACCAGCGAGGGTCAGATTTTGTGTATTAATAACAATAATATCAAGTGTAGGTGCAACTTTTTGGTTATGCATAAGTTAAATATAATGCTGTTCATATTTCTTTATAAGAAAAATGAAGTAAATATACTAAAGGTATTATTGAATGAGATCAGATCAGGTAATATGTATGCAACCAGAAGAACAGTTCTCTCTGATGTTCTTGAGTATATATTATATTTATACTACTGTGTCTTTGATATTTAAATTTATTCTTCCATGTAGGTTCTAAACATGTCTAAACAGAATAACTTAAATGGGATCAAAGGTCTCAAAAGAAGATGGACTTGCAATGTTTAAACAAACAAAACTAAAGTCTTCAATGTTTACAATGACCTTCAACTCTACAAGGATAATCAGAGACACTATTTAAATCTAATACAGAAATTATGTGGAAAATTTTAATAAATTTCATTACTATAATACTCACAGATAACTTTCCACACTGTGGTACATTATCTTTATTTCCTTAATATGCACATAAATATTATTCAGTCATTGGCAGCTTTAAATGTTTTTATATTTCACCAAAACTAAAATCATTAAAATAATTTTATTTCTGATATTAGTTTTTAATAAAATTAAATTTATGATAAAATTAAAGTCCTAGTCTAATCTCGATTTGATCTGTTTCTTAAGATAATTGCTGCTAATGTACAATAAAATGAATTGTATATAAACTCTAGTTTGACAAGGATCTTAAATGTCACCCCAGAGAAAGCATTTCCATTATGTATTAGCAGTTATAATATGACACGGACAATCTCCAAAAATCAAAGAGATTCATGGAGTTTATCACATGAAATCAAGTGCAATGAAGACCCAAACCCTCCATTCTTTTGGGAAGACTTCTCAATATGTAATTTTTAAGTTACTAAAATAATGATATCAATCTGACACATTTCCAAGTCCACACATTTGGTCTATTTCTATCCCTTCTTAACTCACACTTACCAAGTTGAATCAGTCACCTGAGAACTAACCTCTTCTTTATTTTCATTGATGTTTCAGGTTTGCGTATGAAGTGATGGTTCCATCAAGGTATCTTTATATGTATGTGCCCTTGTATCTTGTTCTCCTTTGTCCTCTGTGTCCCCCACCCCTCCAGCTGGCTCTTTCTTCCCTCAAGCTCCCTGCTGTTTTCATTTCCTACCACATGTGATCCATTACCCTTTCTACTTTCCACCTCCCTTAAGAGCTCCCCCCCCGTGATTCTCTTCTAGTTCTCTCTCTCTCTCATTCTCTCTCTCTCACACACACGCTTTTAAATATAGATCCTCATACAAATGAAAACATGAGGTATTTGTTTTTCTGAGTCTGGCTTATTCCAGTTCACACAATGAATTCCAGTTGCATCATTTTCCAACACCCTTTTCCACACAGGACTACCACATCCCTGTTTTTCACCCCACCCTTGCAGCCTCACATGCCTGCACATGGAGGCCATGCCAACATTCACTATGGCCCTCAAAAGTGCTCCCTTCTCCTAGTCTCTGAGCTTATTCAGGAGTCTAACCTACTCTAACCCTTCTCTGTACTTATCTTCCTAGGCTTTAAAGCATCTCCTATCATAGGTCAGTCACTACTAATTTTCTTCATTCTTTAAGTGATAGACATCTTTCACCTTCTCAAATGCCTATTTTAAATGCTTAAGGTTTTAAATGCACAGCTGGCACTGGAAAGGGGACAGTTGTCCATTTAAACCTGCTATCTTTGCCTTAGTAAAGGAAAGTGTGGCATTCCAGAACATAACGTTCCTTGGCTCAGAATTCCCATATGCATGTGGCAGCTTGATGCTTTCTAATCAGGATTCTCAGATCTTTTGTATCATTAAAGTTCATTGCAAGTATTAGCTAACTATATGTGATGTCCTTTAACTTAACTGTCCAGTAGCTACCTACCCATGGCGTATTTAATCACCAGCATTTTCGACTGGCACAGGTTTCTAACTAGCAACATGCTTACTTTAAAAAACAAAACATGATATTTTTCTGAGTTTGGCTTATTTCTCTTCGCATAAATTATTTCTGCTTATATCCATTTTCCTGAAAAGGTCATGATTTCTTTTTCTTTATGGCTGAATAAAATTCATTGTATATATGTATGATATTTTCTTTATCAACATCTTGACTGGTTTCAATTTCTGATTATTGTGAATAGCTGTGCAACTCTCTGTAGTGTGTGTACTTAGAGTCCTCTGGGTACATATTCAAGAGTTATATAGCTGGATCATGTGATAGTTCTCTTCTCATATTGGGTGGGAACCTCCAAGGTGGTTTCCATAATGGCTGTACTAGTTTGTACTCCCACCATCAGTGAATAAGGTTTTTCTTTCTTCACATACTTTCCAACATTTGATAACAGATTTCTTGAAGATAGCCATTCTGAGTGGCGTAAGGTGGTATATAAAAGTAGTTTTAATTTGCATTTCTGTGATGACTAGGGATCCATTTAACTCTTGCTGGAGAAAAACTTCAGGGAGAAGTTGCTTTTCATCATATGTGCTGTTGTATGAATGTTTGGGTCCCCTTAGCTTCCCCTAGGTCATACTTTGAACCCATAACTAGCATGTGATGGTACTTGGAGGGAAAATGGGGAGCTATTAGGAGGCTAATTGGATTTAGATGAGGTTATGAGGGGAGGGTATGCAACCTCCAAGACTGAGTTAGTGTCCTTAGAAAAAGAAGAGATACTGCAGCTCTTTTTCTTCTGTCTCTGTCTCTCTCACTCTCTCCCATGTTAGAACAGCAAGACACAGCCTTCTGTAGGCAGCAGAAAGTCCATCCCAGGAATAGAATCTTCTGGCACCTTGATCTCGGATTTCTCAGCCTCCATAACTGTGAGAGCTAAATGTGTTGTTTAAGCCATATACACTACATTCTGCTGGCCAGAGCAATGTCACACGGCACTGCCTAAAATGTGGTGTGTGCCATGGTGCCCATCTTTCATAATCAAAAACATTTTCTATCAACTATGATACTGCTAATAATAAGAAATTATTAATTACTATCTTGTCTGACAGTCTAGTAACTACATTAAATGTTCCACATACAGCTTTTTGTTTCAATACCTGTGATAATCCTATGAGTTAAATACTATTAATGTCTATGATTTTATGACAATCAACATATTTGGAAAGATAAATGTCTAACGTAAAATCTCATGCTGATGTAGTAAATGCAGGATTTGAAATCCAGCATTTGAAGTCCAATGTGCAGTAATAACAGTTCACTATGGGTACTCAGAGGTGTAGAACATCAGAACTTAAACACAGGAAGTAAATTACCCTCAACAATTAATCTATTATGTTGAAAATCCTGGTGTTTAATCTGAACTACATGATACTTTTTAAGGTCCTTCTCATTTCACATTTCTTCCCTATTTTAACTATGTCTTTTACTAAGTGGTCTTTAGCATGATTTAGGCAGCTAAATATATTATTTGGACCTTGAAACTAAGAGGAGACCTGGCAATATCCTCAGTGTTGTCCACAGGATTAGGGAAAATCTCACCTTGATATGTCTGCCTGCAGTTCTCACACCAGAAAAGGAAGTTCTGCCTGCTCAGGTATTTGGCAGACAGCCCAATGAAACTACTTTTGTTTTGGCAAGAACACATGATCTATAAGGAATGCTTGAATACAGCGCAGGTAAATAGGAAATTTTCTAAGGTCCAAGTAACTATTGGAAACTGTAAGGACAGCAGGAAACTGAGGAAGGAGCCTGCAGTTAGATACTTGAGTTGAATGACTGAAATTTAATTTGTGGGCTTTTACAGGGTCTGTACCATTAAGTACTATTTTTTCAAGAGTAGGATGAAATAATAAAATTTCACTGACCTAAACGTTCCTTACCAACGTTTCTTACCAATCTTCTGTTTTTTTGTATTGCTTCATGCTGTAAGATTGAAACAAAATAGTAAGAAAAACATTTAGGCTTTTACTATTTTATTTAGTGAACTTCTGGAACACCACAAATTTTCTGTATTGATTGTACATTGTTTTCAAGAATAAACGCTGATGTTTATATAACTCTTGAACAATATTGGTATTTGAAGTTACATTTGTTTCAAACAAAATAGAAATATGAGAAAAACAGAGCCACAATATTGCTAGTTCTTAGATCTCAACCCTTATGGTGATAATGTTTCTTAGTAAACCAATCAGCTTTTTGTCATTAGGTCGACTTGATGGTGTTCTTAGGATTGGAGAAACAAAGCAGGGATTGTTTTTATGCAGATTGTTGTGTTGTCTCCACCCTTGCTGCAATCCTAGATGATCATGCACTTTTATTCACATCAGATCAGGCTACATTGATCCTATTTGGAAGACAGGACTTATGAGCACTGCCCCTCAAAATATCTGTAAGAATACAAGTCTGCAGATGGACAAGTTTTAATGTTTATAGTCCATGTTTTCAGGTTAGGCTCTATATGTGCTCTTTGGGAGATAATCATATAATTTGGTAGGACATGTCAAAAATTAACTGTATGCCAAATATCTCTTCATTCCAAGACCTGTTTTGGACATGTGATTAAAATTTGCTACATTTCAAGTTTCAATATCCAGTTTCATTTCCATATAATTTGATACTACTTCAAACTCACGTAATGATCTATACATTAAAATAAAACCACTGGTATTTAGGAAAATTGCATTGCTGGATTAGCCTATTCAAAATCCCTCAACCTCGAGAGATAGAGTTTCATTTTAAATAGGTTAGCTCCACTTGATTTATGAGTCCCAAATCCTACTTTTTGGCAACATTCCCTGGGATGGGAACTTAATACAGAGCCTCACCAGTAAACCAGACAAATGAGCCTTCTGTTTGTAATATAACATCCAGCTGAGGCAATGCTTCTTAAACATTTTCATCTTTTGGGCTTTGGTCCAGGGTTTGTGGTTGCTACTAAAAATAATGCCATTTGCTTTCTTGAGCAGCATACACAAGAATGTGCTCTTCTATCCTTCTATGGATGAAAGGCAATTTCACCTAGTAGTTAAAGAAATGGCAGAACTTACATTGACTTGGGGGGCCATATTTCATGAAGTGTGGAATCAAACTTTAGACTTGCCTTTATATAATCATGTTAAAGAAACTTGAAGAAATACAAAGTGCAGAACATAGAAAAGAAGAATGCCACAGTCTAGCAATAATCTATTTTCTTGAGAATCGGTATCTGAAACAAGAGCAGTAACTATTTGTGGTGCAAGCCTTAGCCAGCATGAACCATGAGAAGGTCTCTCAGTACACACCAGTAGAGCCTTGTTGAGCCCTGCAGCCTAATTTTAGATAAGAGGATATTGTCCAATGCTGGAATGACAACCACTTCAAGTCTTGGAGCATTTATATTTAGTTTGAGTAGCATGTTAAGGAGTAGATCTGGGGTCTATTGTGTCTAGATGCCAAAGAATCTTGGAATGAAAAAGCATAAGTCTATGGTTTTGGTTCAGTGGATATCTCCCTCTATCCAGCTTCCAATACCATTAGCAGCATAGAACTCGAAAGAAGCAATCGGCTTATGGCTAGCCTTCCCTTACATCTCAGCCTTGCCTTACATCTTTATCTACAAACACCCTGGCTCTCCTTGTTAGCTGCTTTTAGAATAGCAGGAGTAAAGGCTCCATTGAATTAAGTTCAAATTAACATTCTTGCTCACCACTGTTTCGGGAGGAGACTTTGAAACTTGATTTTCTTCATCTGTAAGTTCTAGGTTGCTATATGGTATTTTAAGTGTCCTGAGAAACCCAAGTGATTTAATTTTCAGAAAAATGCAATTTCATAAATATTATGATAATGAGAGAAGCAAGGAAATATTCTTTAAGAAGGAATAAAATGTTTGTTCTCTGATTTTAAAACCCACATATCCAGAACTAAACACCTGTTTCTGTGTGTTTCCATCTTTGGAATTTTAGTATGTGTTTTATTTTACATAAACATACCATACATTAAAAGACACAATAAAAGACAAAAATCAATTAAGGTAGGATTTTTCATGTTTATGGAGAATTACTTGAAAAATGTATGCATAATTCTTAAAGGTGGAAAATAATTAGAAAAAAAGAATCATTTTTCGTAATAAAAAAGTCTCTGCTATGAAACTGTGGTGTTGCTAAGCTGCTGAAAATGAGAACTCCTTAAATACCTTGGCTATTGTCCAATTACAACTACTATCCAATTCACTACTTAATTATGAAGACAATACCTACTACAGCAGGCTTCCACAACCATCTTAATAAGGCATATGTTTCTTTTTCCTATGCTTTCAACATCAGTGCTAATGTATTAATCAGGATCCTGGTAATAGGCTACTGCAAGCCAATGTAAATTCTCTTTAGACAGGAAAATAATTCACTGATACATATTTAAAGAGGCAGAAGCTCTGATGCTCAAAACGTTATTTTGTGTCTGAAGCAGATAAAATAAGTCAGGTGGTAAGTTTGTTACTGACACATATTTCTGTTGTAGAATGTAGAATAAGTCAAGCAAATATGGGTTCAAATCTCAGGTCTTTGTGATCTGAGAAAATGACTGTACTTTTCTGAGCTTTTGATTGTTCATGTATAAAATTTGGTTAGCAGGAAAATTACGTTAGAAAGGGAAGAAGCTCTGATATCTTCTCTTGTGTGTGTGTGTGGTGGTGATGGGGCAAACCTCTGGGAAGGACCACAGCTCAGAAAAGAGCCTATGTGGGTAGCCAGCTGTGTAACATTCCAGATAAGGCAGCCATGTTCTAACACGTGGGCTCTGGGGCAGAGTCCTGAGACAACGTGATGCCATGTTTACAATCAATTAGGAAAATGCAGAAATGGCAGGTGAGGCCTGAACAGAGGGATTCCTACTGTGACCTGCTGAAATGCAAAAATGCAATGTTTCCACTTGAGGTCAGCAAAAACGATTTTGGTCTTCTCTTAATCAATATGTATTTTATGGTGAGAAAATGTTTATACCACAAATGATATGAATATACACTAATATAAATATTGAAGGTGATTTAATATTTTGTCAGTTTAAAAATTTTGACATATTAATCCTTAGATTTTTTAATTAATGAAAAGGAAGCCTGAGCTAAAAGTAAAAAAAAAAAAAAAGAAGTTTACAGTGGGAATGAGCCACAGTGGGAATTTCCATCAGGGAAATTAAGCACCATTTACTTAGGAATTCTGAAAACCCAAAGCAGAGAAAAATGACACAAGCAGAAAAGGAACAGAGAGTTCCTGGGTGTAATCATGTACCAGGAGAAGTTCTTAATCCAACTGCTCAGCACATGGACTTACGATGAGTCCACTCAAGAAGACAAACTGTATGTAAACACAGCATATTCCCTCCCTACAGAAATCTAGATAGTCACTTGCTTCTCCTAGTATGAAAAAGCAAGAGTATATTTTGAAAAAGATAAAGATTATGTTGCTTCAGAGCAGTGCAGTTCTTAAGACATCACCAATATATTTCTTCCCCATTTTATAGTTATTTAGCACGTGAGTGGTTCGATGAATTAAATCTTAGATTTAGAACCATTTTTTAACACAAAATTGTTGTTTTGCAAACTCTGGTCAGACCTCATGTCACAATTAATAATTGAAATATTCACATAAGAATAATAGTCTATAACAAAAGGGTCATTGTTTGGACATTGAAATTCTAAATATTTAGTTATTTATTGGTTCATTTATTTTTGTCTCTGTATGTGTTTGTGGGAGTACATGTACACTGCGTACGCTGGTGTGCATACTTGCACATGTGCTGAACCCAGAAGAGGGCACTGGATCCCTTAGAGCCAGAATTACAGGCATTTACAAGATGCCAAGCCTATTACATAGGTGCTGGGATCTGAAATTGAGTCTTCACGATTGCATAGCAAGTGCTTTATCCCCCAAGCCATGTGTTAAGATCTTTGAATTCTAAGGAACTGGTGGATCCAGGACTCATTTTTAGGTCTTGACATTTGTTGCCTTGATTCAAATCAATATTACAATTTCAGCTGCATATTCATACAAAAATGAAAAAACAAATCAGAGATGTCATAATCTTACTATGTCAGCTATCAGTTACCCTATGAAAATCCGTCATCAAATAAATTAGCTTTAAAAAACAATCTTCTTTTCTTAAAAAAGTCTTTAATTTGTAGGTAAATGGATGGAACTTGAAACAACCATCCTGAGTGAGGTAACCTAGACTCAAGAAGACAAATGTCACATGTTCTATCTCATAGCTTGTTGCTAGCTTTGAAATCATAGATAAGCATGCTTCAATTTGAAAATTCAGAGAGGTCAAGAAACTAATAAACAACCATGAATGGGTTGAAGGGAGGTTTCCAGGAGGGATAGTAGAAAGCACTGATATGAACAATAGACTAGGAAGGGTTCAATGAGGTGGGAAATTAAAGGGCCGGGCAGAGGAGAGAGGACAGGGAGGGATAAATAACACTGAAGGACTTTAGAGAAAGTCATATGGAAACCTACCACCATAGATGTTTCTTAAAGTATATACATATACATCATAAAAAGGCATTAAATAGAGTTATCCTATAACAGGAGGACACTGTCCTTTCTAGACATCAAAGGTTAATGAAAAAAACCTTCAATACCCTCAATGCCAGAAATGGTCTCATGCTGTAGAATCTGTTGACCAGGGTTCCCATAGACCTTCAAACAATAATAACCATTGCCCCTGCTCTTGGTTATCCACCAAAAGTGGATGGTAAGACCTTATTGCTGAAGACACTACATACATGAGCTGTAGAACAAACAAGGAGAAATCAAGCTGGTGTTAACTTAAGAGCTTTGTTTATACTGACTTTCATTCACAGTGATGTAAGGGGCTATGCAAGTTTCTAAAAGGAAAAGGTACTCATCATCCTTATCAGTTATGAATCTTATGAACTACAATAACAAATGGCCTGGCAAGATATGCCCCCCAATGCAATAGTGGCACAAATGTCATGAGAGTAACCAACATTCTTTAATTGGGTTTAAGGTAAACTTCCTAGATGGAGCCCTGTTGCATAAATTTTCTCATGGCGGGACCCAGTATTCAGCCTCGTCCCACCCCCAGGTTTGAACTGACTGAATGAATAGAGAATGTTCTTTAGAGAGATTAGTTTATTCCATGTTACTCACAAAAAGTTCATCTCCAGAGGGAGGGGAAGGGAGGTTTCCTATGAGAGAGCTTGAATTTTGATCACGGGAACCCTGGAGTGTACATCCAAGATGGATACCTCACCCCGTGCCTGCCTCTCTTCTTCCCAGCCTCCCCTACATTTCCCTTACCCCATTGACTACTCAGTTGTCAGTCAGGCCAAAGTCCATCCCTCATAGCAGACAGAGAGAATACTACTCTTTGCTTCCTTTTTTTTTTACTCCACAAGCTTTTACCTGACATTGATAATAGGCTTAGGAACCTGAGGCTAGACAGATCACAGGCCTCAGGGAAGAATGGAATGCTAGTTTTATATTAGTTATATTAAACTTATTATTAACGACTTACTGTTATACCCACAGACGAATATACCTCTCAACTCTCACCAGAGAAGTGTCCTTATGCAGCAGATAGTGATTAACACAGAAATTCACAACTTACCAATATGTAGATAACAAGAAGTCATAGAGCCTTTACCATTGAATAGGACACCTATATCAAATTTTTGTCCCCCAAGGCTCAACTCATTGTGGAAGAGTGGATGGAAATTGGTTGATCACAAGGAAACTGAATTTTTCTAGATAGTAGGTCTATTACTCTTAGAACTCACAGCAATGGAGACATTATGCATGTGTCCCATGCAAACTCAAACCAGAAAAATAATCTCAGGATAGACATGAGGAAGTGGGTAAGAAGCTCCAACCCCGTCTAAGGAAATTGGGGCAACAAATGGCTGCTTAGAGGGACAGAGACAATCTCTTTCAAGCATGGGACTCTTGATAAGCTGACTAGCTCAAACAGGTGTACCCACACTGAGGAACATTTGGAGACACAAATTAGATGTTATAGGCCTTATTATCTATAATAGAGTGTATTAGATTGGAGAGGAGACAAGAATGAGAGGAGTAGGGAGGATCGAAATCCCATCAAATTACATTGTATGAAAGCTACACAAATTCAATTAAAAAGCAAAAAATGTTATCTCCTAACCTAGATAAGATATTTCTCATGCTTGTGGTCTGGAGCACATGGGTCTGGAGCACATACATGGTTTACTGAGATACCGGATGATTGGCAGGAATCTCTATGTTAGAACCTCTCTTTTGTACATAGCTCCTTCACATGACCAGCAAGTACTTCTTTATATGATCACCTGAGTTGTCACTAGTCTAGTGGGATTCAAGAAGAGGAATATGTTCCATTTTCCCATAGGAAGCATATAAAGAATGATCAAAAACAGGAATATATTCCATCTTCCTGTAGGAGGCATATAAAGAATGATCAAGAATGTGTTCCATCTTCCCATAGGAGGTATATAAAGAACGATACGCTGCTGCTGTACTTTGCATTTGGAAGGTTCCCCAGCTTGGCTCCACTGAAGGGGAAACTTTAAGAGGTGGGAACCCTTAGCAGCATGCTATCAGAGGGAACTTTCTCTTTTTATTCCCAAATGAGGTGAATGTCTTCGTTCTGAACGTTCTTTGAAAGCTCCCCATCTGATGTGCTATCATAGTCCCAAAAGCAAGGGGCCAAGGGGTCATGGACTGAAATCTCCAGAACTCTGAACTAAAATAAACTCAATTTCTCTAAGACTTGATTTGTCTAGACTATTTATTATAGTAGCAGAAATCCAATGAATATGATACTTTTACTCATGCAATACAGTGTACTATTCCTATTATATGTTTATTTCCATTTTCTCTTCCTCAAATTCACCCTTAATACGATGTTTTCAAAAAATATAGACATTTCATCAAGAACCATCCCTTTCCTTGTACACCCAGGCTTTGACGTGTGTAGGGGACTTCTTGAAGCAGAGAAGCATCATTTCATGCCTGGGCTGGGTATTAGTAAATCACTATCAATTCCATGGTGAATGGACAGGCCTGAAAGATTGTTTGAAAGCAGCTGGGCAAGCTTGTCCAAAGGATCCCTAAAGTATGGGCCAGGATTCAGTTCAAGCCCTGCATTTGTCACTGGAAGGCCAGGCCCCACCAATGAAGAAGGCTGATAAACAGACGCATTAATGCTGACTAAGCTTGCCGGGGCAAGGCGGCTCTGTTCTTTCTTCTCCACACCCACAACACAGCACATTCCTGGATAATAACAGGTCTCATCTTTATTAAATAAAGCGCATTGGCATTATAGCACACCCAGAAACTCATTGACCTTGTCAAATTTTCAAAACTAAAGCATTATGAGTACTTGTGCACGAAATTTAAACCAATTGTTTAAGGCAGTCTCCTAAGTAGCAGTGTGTGTAGATACAACCTAGTTTTTAACAGTTAACATATAATTAATAATGTGGGTTTTTATGAAAGAGCAGCAATATACTTTTCTTTACAGATATACATGATAATACTTTCCACAAAGCACTGCCATGTTTTCTTTACCTCGTCAGAATATCTTTTATGACTAATCATGGCAAGATTTAGTATTTAGAGATTTAGGTCTAGACACTGAGGTCTCATGCAGAGTAGGAATTTTGAAGAAATGAAAACGAGATCCAATAGAACATGAAGACTGTTTCAGCATTGTATCCACCATCTGTGATTTCATTTCCATTGTTGATGCTGGTGCCTTCTTTCTTTATTCTTTTCAGAGCCTTGTCATTTTTACCATCTTTTTAAATGTTTATCTCATCTGTAACTATGCAAGTGTATTAATTCAGGCCCTTAGTCCTTTCTCTTAAATGTATAGTGTATACAAAAAGCAGCAAGACGATGTCTGTATTCCCTTTGTAAAGGGTAAGTTCCTTATTCTGTATTAACCAGGAGAATGGGGCCATTCATAGCTTCATGTTGGCCATTTGGAATATAATTTCTGCTATCCTTTGTGCCACAGTTAGAGTCAAGCAAAGAAACTCAGTTTTACTTTTTGAGTCTAGGCTTTGACAGAAACTAATTATGGTCAAGCTACATAATATCTTAGCCTTATATATACATATACAAATCCATATACATATCCATATACACATACATAAATGTACCAGTAGAACAGGGACGATAATAGTATGTATCTCATTATTTTACTGTAAGAATGAGTTGAGATGATGTATATCAGGTGCTTTAAGTGTCTGGCACAAAGCTAAACCCCGTGTGAGCTGTGATCATTATTTGTATCATCTATATTGTTGTATTATGTTTATGTTTTGTGTGTGTTCCAGGACCAGAAAATTTTAAGCTCATTGACATTCTTTGGGTTTCTTCTTGTTTAATCTTTAAATTTCTTCTAATATGATTGCAGGATAAATACTGTACAATAAATGCCTCCAAGCATTTTGAAGAATTGCATCATTTTACTGGGAATCAGTGCTATGAAGATCCTGACAAAGCACAAATGATATATTTATTTGTCCTTTTACACTGGGCATACCGAAAATTTTTACAAGTTTTGTTGTAAATAATTGCTTCACTCTATTCCATTTCATCTTTTTCATAGTGCCTGCTTGAAATCTTCTTTTACTGAATAATATTGCTATTGTCCATTGTCCTGTTTTAGGGTTGTTCTTAGCCAGGCCCAAGCCTCTGGTAATTTGGTGTAACATAAGTAACATTATAATAATTAAAGGCTGGATCAGAGTGACTAGGGAGGGACATGTAGTCAATGCAGTCACCTTTGACTCTCAGTCAAATGTGGGTCACTGGTGTCATTAATAATACTTGCACTACTTGACCAAATACTCTCCATGGGATAAGGTGATGGTTTTCAGGGTACACATTTCTGACACTTGGCTTCTGTGATTTGTCCTTATTTCAAGTAAATAAAACATATTCACTGTATTCTTAGTGGATTTTCTGTGTACTTCTGTTGTGATTTTATACAGATTCTTTAAGTATTATAAGATTTTATTCTAGTATGCCTACTAGCTCAAATCTCTGTCAATAAAGTACTACATTATTAGAGAAACAATAAAATATGATCATAATTAATCATGTCCTTTATAGCTATATATATATATATATATATACATATATATAGGTATATACCTATAGGTATAGAGATATACCTATATATATATATAGGTATAACATTAAAGCATTTATCTGTGAAACAAGTTAGTTCTCAAGACTCCACACATGAAGAGGGCTTCGCCAATTTAGTGAGGCCAAGCTGCCCAAGGCAAACATATAGATACTTTTTAAGAGGATTTTAGACACCCCTGACTTACTTACAGTAAACATTTACTATGCTACTCTTACTATCTCTTTCTAGGAAATCCATCCAGACCCTGGCAAACACCACTCTGTCATGACCACTTAAAAATGTTTGTCTCAAAAAATATAAAGATAGTATTTTATCTATCTCATATGGCAAGCGATGGCTTGTAATAGGACTTTACTCTCTTTCTAGATTTGTATTGATAAAAAATAAAAAGTATAAGAGAAAACAATTGAAAAAATGTTTAATTAAGCATTTTTAAAGACTATGTTAAAAGTGTTTTTACTTAATGTACATGTTTTACTTTCAGATGGCAGTCTCTCTTCCTATGGAGAAGATAGCTGACAAACAAAACAGAAGAGTGTAAAGAAAGACTGAGTTCTCTGGGGCTTCCAGAGGAACAAGGAAGGAGATGGTAGTGTAACAGATTCTTGGGGTTAACGTCATAAAAGAGACTAGCCCACACCTTCAATCCCCAGAACGTTTTGCCAAAATAAGTGAACTGGTATATAAGCCCACAGAGAACATTTTATTAATAATTTCGTGGATATTAAATAATATTCTTTAAGGATATTATAAATGCTAAGAAAAATTTAAATATTGTTCATAAATTATCTGTGGTATTAATTTTATTCAGTTGAGTTCTCCACATAGATCATTAACATTAATTAGAACAGTAGATGATAATTTTGTTTTAAATAGATTAAATTCAGGATTATAGGGATTTTAAGTAAATGTATTGCCAATAATTGTGTATCAAAGCAGTCTAAACTTTCTACCTAATTTCTCCCTATCCAAAATTTACAGGCTATCATCAAAATAATTTAGAGATACTATTAAAGGAAAATATTATAGACTGTCATTGGTTACAAATATCAAACTGTATTTAACTTGATGACTATTCAACAATCATATTCATTAAACATGCTTTTATTGTAGAATACATAGCAGAAAATAAAGTAATGAAGGGCAAGATGTTCCAACAAATCTATTTCCAACTCGCTCCATATTCAATTTATACAGACTATTTGATAACATATTAACAAGTTAAAATACCATTTCTTTCTGAGGATTTGGCCCCATGTTAATCTGACTTTGAAGAAAAGATCAAAGCTGCCCGGTCAAGTTAATTCTGCATTGCCATACTTTCTTTGGCTACTGAAATTTGACCCTCTAACACTTGGTGTGTTTTCTGCTCACAGTTGCTTCTCAATGTGAATGCATTTTATTTTACTAAAGAAACAGTGTCTGCACCGGATCTGTATGTAGGAAAGTGGAAGCACTTTAGTGTTTTTTCATTGTGTCTTATGTATACTTTTGGACTGGTAAAGAACAGGGAAAGGAGAGTGGGGCGGGTGGAGAGTTGGGGGAATGATGGAAGGCATTCTGGCATGTCCTCTACAGACTCGTCATAATCTGAGTTTGTAAAAGATCACAGATCGGAAAAGTTTTCAAGCTCTAGTACATTTCAGTTTCCAGAGTCTGCTTGAGCCATGTGACAGGAGTTTGTGATGCCCTTCCAAAAGTGCCCATCTTAAGTTACAGAAGAAAAATTGCTAATAGCTTTGACCCCTTAAACCATTATATAGAGAAAAGGATGTACTTACTTAAAGGCTACCCTATTGTAATCTCTGTCTTTGAAGTGAAGCACGTACTAATTTCCTCAGGAAAGTTTAAACCAATATGCGTTTATTCACTAGGATTACTTTCCCTTTAAAAACCCCAAACATCTTAGCTTTAGGAAATATCATTTAAAACTACCAAATAAATATATTAATTTTAAAATGTGGATTAGATACTAAATTATCACCAACGTGCAGAGACTTCTTTTCTTGATGCAAATGAGGATTCTGTTAGCTAATTGAAAGTGAATATAATACAATTTAGTATTGACCATAAGCTCATAAGACAATTACTGGTACAGACATACAAGTAAAAGATTAAGCAAATCGGTATAGATCTTGGAGACCATCTGACTGATGAAAGTCTGCCTCAAAAACATATAATTAATGTATTACAATTTAGAAGTATTTGAAATGAGAATTTGTTCACCGAGATATAAGAAATGTGCTGTACAGTACGTTAGAAGCGCCCTAGGATTCTATCTTTTCTTTGATAAACAGAACTTAGTTCTAAATCATATTACTGATTACTTTCCAGATCTCTTAAATTGCCATAATAATAATTAGTCAGGTATGTTGGCACAATACAATAATCTCGGCACAAGGGAAGAGCAGGCAGGAGAATTACAAAGTTGTAGCCATCCTAAGTTATGTAGTGAGACCCTATCTCTAAAAACCAAGTATGTAGGTCTAAAACAATGGTAAAAATGAAACATTTATTAACTCTGTACTCCACTGAGGAGTTTTAATCAGTCCATGATTTATCTGTTGTGATTGTTAGCTGCTAGGGACTTAAACTCTGACAGAATAAATTCTTCTGAAGCAATTCCAGGATAGAGGAATCCTTATATACCTGTGATAATGTATGCTGGGTATCTGATAGATTCAAAACCAGAGATAGATAAAAGTTTCTACCTGTTTTTTCTCTACAATGTAATATCAACTTCCATTTATATATCTAAAATCAGAACATATCATCCATAGTTTAACTGCAGTGGATTTTTGGTTGGTGGTGGTGCGTCTTGCAACGGATGGAATGATAAATGTTTCTATTTTCTGATTTTATCTATCAAATTCATAGAATATACTTTCCAAACTTGATAAGTTAATACTTTGTGATTTTTTTCTTTCAGAAAGAATCCATAATGATACTAATCTCTATTCTTTAGGGAGGAGTGGAACTTCTCCCTGGGGAATAAGGTAGCACACGACTGTACACCTAGCTACTTGGGAGGCAGAAACAGCAGAGCCGCAGGTTTGAGGTCAGCCTGACTAATTTAGCAATTCTGTCTCAAAGGAAAGTTTAACAATTGTGGCTCAGGAAGAGACACTTGCCTAGCATGAATATACCTTTGTGTTGATCCCCAGCACCACCAAAAAATAAAATAAAAACCAAAACAAACCTTCACAATACTTCCTTTTGTTCATGAGTTTTGATCCTTTACCTGATAAAATCTGCAAAGCTCCTTTAACAAATATATTAATATTTACAGTCCTCAGCAAAGCATCAGCATGAAAGAGTCAGCTGTGACAGGTTGTGGCAACAATGCCACAAGGTATTGCCATTTGCAATTCATTCTTTTTTTATTTTTATGTGATGAATGAATAAATTAGAAAATACAAATAAAAATATGACTTGAGGCTTTATGTTTACTTATATTTCTAGTGTCACCCATTACATTCTGATATGCTTTCTGTAGGAAAAAGTTGTATCTCCTGAAGTTGGGCCCCTGATCAGTCTGTGGGGGAGTACAGTAGAATCATATACCTGTCATGGATGTGTCTGACATGTGGCTCCAGCCTCTGTGTAAAATATATCTCAATTTATCCTATCCTATGGGGGATGTTTTTAGACCTTTGAAACCTTTCTCTTGGTTTGGAGAGGAAAAAAGGGAAGCTAGCTGGAAGGAAATTGGAATGAAAATGAATTGTTTGCATGTAGCCTCTGGGACTGATGGTTGATCAAGGGATTTGCCTCTTTCACAGAGATTTTTGTTATCACAGGCTTAAGTGGGAGGGCCTCAGAAGAAAGAGTTGGAGAGGCTCTGGAAGGCACTGGTTTCTTGTTTATACTTAATGAAAATCTTAACTTTGAAGTTGCATGTGTTAGGAATTTCCCCTCCAAAGTTAACATCTTAAATATTATCAAAGCAAACCTCATAGCTTTGCTCTGAAGCCACCAAATTTCCAGTTACCCAAGGGGAGAAAAATGAGCAGACTACTTCCTGTCCTGAAGGAAGAAGTTCTCATCCCTGACAAGTGCTGGGTTTCCAGCATGGCAGTGATGCCGTTCTTAGAGAAACAAAGTTGCACCACTGTGGCTATCTTGCCTTCAAGGGCCGAGTTTCCACCAGCTTACTGCCAGCGTGGTGGCCGTATAGTGTCAGCATTTGTGACTTTGGCTTTAGTTATCTGCATTTATAATTCCATCATTTGAGTCAAACTGAGATTACCATAATGCTTCACTTCTGTAAAAATTAGCGGCAGCTTTTGTACCTAGGATATCAGCAGTGAATTTTCATGAACTTTGGATTAACTGTCTGAAAATCTGGATTCTTAGGTGAGATCACAGACAATTAGAGATATTAGACACATTTCTATAAATCTTACTTCAACTCAAAATAAAAAAGAATGGACAAAGGGCTGTAGAAATGGCTCAGTGGTTAAGAGCACTGGCTGTTCTGGAAGAGGACCCAGGTTTGATTCCCAGCACTCACATAGTGGCTAACAACCATCTATAACTCCAGTTCCAGGGAATCTTGTATCCTTTTCTATGCTCCGTGGGCATGGTAAGACACAGGTGCACTTACACACATGTAGGCAATAAGCTCATACACACAAAATAATAAATAGAAAAAGATTTTTAAAAAAGAAGAACGCAAAAGATCTGTTAATCTCAAGCTGTGTTAAGAAGTGTCTGAGAACAGTGAAGAAAATATTTAATTGGTGTGATGGTTAGTTTTAACTGTCAGCTTGATATAATGTTAAATCACTTGCCTGAGAAGAGGCTCATTGTTGATCAGCCTAGATCACATTGGCCTTTGAGCTTGTCTGTGGGAGATTGCCTTGACTGCATTAATTGATATTCAAAGACCCATTCCATAGGCAAGAACCCTGCCTGAAAAAGGTGGGACAATGGGACAGTAGGCATGCCTGAATTCATTTTTCTCTCCTCTTGACCATAGATACGATGTGATGAGCTCTTTCAAGTTCCTGCTGTCTTGACTTCTTTTCAGTGATTGATTATAACCTGACATTATGAGCTAAAATAAACTATTTTCGCCTTGTTGCCATCTGTCAGAGCATTCGATCACTGCAGCAGGGCAGCAGGAAATGAAACTAAGACAAGTGGGTTTTATCTTTCTACTTAGACTTTAACTGGAACTTCCACACTTATCTTCTTTATGTATTGGATTTTCTTACAACCCTATCTTTGGAGAACTGGCTTCTTGAATGTAGTGAACTAAGTGATCTCTAAGATTCTTTGCTCCACCAATATTCCTATATTTTGTACTGACTCAAGGTTAAAATACTAATAAATGCATATATTAAATACTTTTGAAATTCAGTCTATGATACTTCCAGAAGATTTATCTTGACAAAAAAATGGGTAGGAAAGACTATTTAAAATATGTCATAAATTCTTAAATGTTTGTCTTAGTTTTTAGAGTTTTATATATATCCATCTAGATTTTTTTCCTAGAATGGACCATCCCCAAAAAAATCTTGAGGGAGGGAGCATTTACTGAAGACTGATATTTTAAAATTTTACCTCAACCAGCACTCTGTTATCTACTAGCCAGGTACTGTTAGACTTCAAAAACCAAATCAACAAAACAAAATAAAACAGGAAAAGACAATGTTTCCAACCTTGAGGAATGTCATTTAGCAGGAGAGACAAACTCAGGGGCAGTCAATTGTTAAGTAATGAGGTACGTGTGGTGATAAAAACATAGAACATACAATTAAAGGTGGTAGTAAAGTACAGTGATTAAAAACATAATTCTAGTTCCACTAGTTAGTAAAATTATGGCTGCCAGTTTTATGACTTACTGATTTGATGGCTTCATTGCCTTTATTTGGAAAATAAGGAGAGGTAAAGAAGTCACATTCTAGGGTGTTTTATGCCAATTGAGTATTATAATCAATGTTCAACATGTGGCACAATGTGTGCATTTGCTAACACTTGAGTACTAGCTTAAATGATAGCTTTCTTTTGCTTTTTTATGTAACAAGACAATTCCATTTCTGCATATCTTCCAAATAGAGGCACTGGATCCCTTTATTCCAAACTAGCACAGAGTCTTGCAAGACAGGACTGTTGCCTCCTTCTAGAGCAAAGCATAGATTTGTTTATCCCTCCTTACAATGAATATTCTGTCTCCCTCTGAGGCGAACATCAGGCAGGCTTGGTTTCCTGAAAGCGGCCTTCCTTTCCTATTACGTAATCGTTTGTGCAAACGTCACCTGGCCTTCTGTCTCCTGTGAAAATAGGGGAAAAATAGGGGAAAACGTGCAATGCGCATTGCTTATCCTTTGCATATTGCTGTCATGTTGAGGAATAACATTCATTGTTTCTGAATCAGGAATCACACATATTCATAAAGCATCCATGCAAATGTGTCAGGCTAATTTGATAGCTTGAAAGAAAAGTCAAAGTTCCTGCCCTTTCACAGTTCTTGGTACTAAAGAGACTCAGGCGATCTTGTGCCAGACAATGGGTACTACGTAAGCCATATTTTGTTTCCTTCCCAACACTTTACTACGAAAATTCTCTAAGCACACAGCAATGTGAATGCTCTGTACCAGAAATACTTTATTGTATTGTAAACTTTTGGTAATGAAGATGGAGAATAACATTTTTTTAGTTTTGGTTATCACCACATCTGCCACCTGCACTTTACAAACATCACTGCACCACTTGTCAGTGAAAATAGAATAGTAACACTGAACTAGGAAAACTTCCTGTCTTTTCAAAACTGATACGTCAGATTTATCTGGACCAGAAGCAGTGCTGTTATTCTGGTAACAACTTGGATCTCTAAATCATGAACATTCCTTATAAGGAACTGACAAATGCTTTTCGCTCTTACCACCACCACTAAGAACGGAGAATGGAGACAGTATGGTGTGCAAGAGCGGAAGGCACAGCCCTGTGAGACTAAGTGCTGTCTGAAACAAACATCATTGATAATTTGGCTAGCTGTGAATTTACTGTCTGGTCCTGGGCCCTGTCTAAATATACCACATCGTTTTATAGTAAAGAGTTTAATTCATAAGTAAACTTTTTTTGGTAATATAGTGCAATTTGAATAAAACAAGCAAACAAACATCTAGGGCCTGTAGGTTTTCATATTAACATTTGTAACTTTGAAATATATATACTTATAAAATATACGTATCTATTATATGAAATATATATATATATACATATATATATATATATAATGTAAGTATATAGTGGTCTACAAATCAGGGATGTGCTCTATTGAATTACTGTCAAAAATGTATTTTTTAATGAGCCCCAGAATTTGTTTACAGATATTTGAGGGCCTACTCAATTAGGTTCTTCTCTTAGGAGTCACAAAACCAACAATACCTATTGACTGAGAATATAATTGTCATTCTTATCAAGTCACTGGCATGTTAAACACTGAATAAGTCTAAACTCCAAGATAGATCATATCTGAACAAATCCATACATATCTACTCTTCATGGTTTCTAAGATTCAATTTTTCCACATTCTAATATGCTTGAAATGAAGATGTCCCATAAATAGATGATATTGATCGAATTTCTTCATGCAAAATTGATACATTCTTATGATGTTTGTGCATACTCAATCAAATGCAGCTTCTGCTTCCATCTTTCCTGCCACATAGGCCTGACCCTATTACAGGTGATATATTCGATGTTCTTTCCACTAGCTCTTCTTTTCAAAGCTTTCACTTATGTGTTCACACTTGTCATTCATTTACATTATGAAAGGGGGCAGACATTTTCTCCTCTGATAAACACTCTGAAAATTTGTCAGATTCAATTACATGTCACATGGTAATGACAATTCTGGGCTACTAATAATGTAGTGGGTACAGGCATCTGTGAATGGCCCTAAATTTTAGCAGGTAAAGCACCATTTCAAAAACAATTCCCTATTACTCAGAGGTCACTTCTAATATCATTCTACTAAGGGTTCTATCACCTCTGGACAGTCTCCATCTCTGTTCATTATTTAAGTCTTGCTGTTGGAGTGGGTGATAGTATGCTGTCTATATTGTCATGGCAACCAGAAACTCATTTTTCTAATCTTGTTGAATTTTAAAAACATTTACTTTATCAATCCATTATATTAAAAAAAACAAGTCAGGTGTAATTTTCCATGTACAAATACCAATTTTCTAAAATATTTTAATATGGATTAAACATAAGTAGGTGTTTTAAAAGTCATTAATTATTGTGTAAACAGCTTGAAGTAAAGGGAGATGACTGTTTAGTGAATTTTGAAGACAGCAATTTGGTAATTTGAGATTCTAAAAATGCTCATTCTATAAATATTTTATGATCCATCAGCTCTTTGAACAGTATCCTAGAGGGTTTAAAAACTTGTTCTCCATGGTGTATGTTTTCATTTTGATTTGATGGTCCTGGATAATTCACACACAATGATATAATTTTCAAGTATTTGAATTGTATTTTAGCCTTGTGTTCTCCAAGTTTGTGATGATAAAATAAAGGTATAGATCAAATAAAACAGTGAAGACTTTGTAGACTAAGAACCTTAGAGCCACTGAAGACCTTTTAGTTCAGCCACCTTCCCAGAAAAGGCTCTGGATAAATACTTTAAAATAAATTTCAGGTGTTCTGACCTTCAATGAGAACTGCAAACTTAAGGAGAAATTCTGTTACTGATTTATTTGGTGTATTCATTTACAATTTTGCCTGTTGATTTAAAATTTTGGGGAAATGGACATACCATGGTGTCTTTCTAAATGTGTTTCTTCTTTTTGCAACAGACGGAGACAATCACAGAGTTATATAGCTGGCCAATGTAGAGAATAATTGTCACTGAGACGCTTAAATGACATCTTTAATGCAACCCCTACACATAGAATAAATACATCTCTCAGTTATCACGAGAGAAACTTCCCTATGCCAGAGTTGGAGGATGACCACAAAGAAATGTTTTCCAGATAGCTGGTCTGTTACTTACACGAACTCACAGCAATAGTGACAGCATACACAAGTACTGTGCAAGTTCACACTAGACAAAATCCCAGCATAGACAGACATTCTGAAGAGGGTAACTGTTTGTTAACTGTTGACAGAGTGATAGACAGTGTCTTACAGGAACAACCGCTTGGACCCAGTGGATGGATCCACACTGAAGGACATTTAGGGACATAAATCAGACTCTCTCTCTCTCTCTCTCTCTCTCTCTCTCTCTCTCTATATATATATATATATATATATATATATGTACATTGAATTGGACAGGAGGTAGTGGGAGGAGGTGAGGATGGGGAAAGATTCTGAATGCCATCAAACTGTGTTGTATGACCATCACAGAAATTCGTGTTTGATTATATCCATGTTTATACATTCTCTTAGAATTTTTTATGACTTTATATTTGACTGAGTGTCTTCAGTTTTTCCTCAGTTGATCATCCTTAGCGCCCATGATCAATATATATGAACATGCACGGTGTTCTCTGCATATGAATGCCTGGTTAAAGATTTGAGAGTGACTTCAAACTCCATTCATACACCTCACATTAGGCTGTGAACCTTAAAGAGCCTGACTTTCCCAGAGGAAATGTCTTCTTTTAATTCCCACCAGGGTATGCTATGGGTTGGTAGCAATTCTGAGGTAAGCAGACCAGAGATTATTATCCCCACTTAAGATGTAGAGCACTTGAGAGGCTCAGAAGGGAGAGATCCCAGAGATTCACAGTTGATGAGCGGTCAGTTCAGACAAAGAAGTTACTAAATGCTGGAAATAATTTCTGAATGCTCTTTGAAATATCCATGTAATTCCACCAAAATCATTTATCAGCAATAAATAAAAACTGGCTTCTGTCCAGATAATTGAATAGAAAAAAATTATTTTTGTTTTTAATCAAGAGCAGTTTTATCTACTTTAATTGTGATTTGCATTTTTAAAAAAGCATGTGTACAAACTGAAACAACAGTCTGGTAACCTTAAAAATGCCTAGGTATGCTAAAGTATCAGATAAAAACACTGACGTCATTAAATTTCAGAGAGAGTATTCAAAAAGACAATGGATAGCTCCATTAATGTTTGTGTTTGGAAGTGTGACCTACATCAATCAGTTGGCATGGTTCTGAATATAGGACTTTTGCATTCTTCTGGCCTTATCTAGGGGCCTCCTTGTATAACATCATGACTTGAATCTCCCCACATTGCAGTCCTCTTCACTGATGCTTCTTGCTCAGAGACACTCAGTTCTCCTCCCATGTTTTATGGGTGACGAGTGCCTAACTTTCTGTCCATTCTTGTTGCTGCTAGCATCACTCCTATCTCTCATATACTAAGTCTGGAAATGAGACCCCCCTCTCAGCTCTCATGTAAGACAAAGCCTAATTTGTAAATGTTTATGCATCTTTATCAGCACACAAATATTAATAGAAATAACGGATGAGAAGCTCAATGTCAGGAATTCTCTAAGTGCTCACGATCCCATAGTTCTTTTCTGGACTGGGATACCTATCTTATAATAATCCTGTCTTGGTGTACGAAGTGTGGTTTATTTAAAAAACCGGAAGATAATAGGCCTCTCTAGATATTGCAGTTCAAACATACTGACTCTCAGACATAGAGAGGGTTTTGGGCCATTACTTTATTTTAAGGTCTGCTTCCATACTATTTCATCTCAGCTTTGAATTCTTTCAAAGATTATTAACGGTAGCAATTAATAGTATCAATTCTCTTTAGGAGAAACCTAAAGGACATGATACATTCCTAGGGATACCCCTCAACCCAAGGCAGGCAGTTCTGTCAAACATTACTGTATCAGTTAAAATCAGTTATCAGCACATTCACCAAAATCTGAGTCATTTCACTGTAAATGTTTGTTCGTGTACTAATGCACAGTTATACCATATTGAGTTTTATTAATAATCTATAATCAATCTGAACATTTTACTTAATGTTTATTCTCATATCAGAGTGCTTTTTATATGTTTCTGTTCTCATTTAATAATATGTTAAATGTAGAGCAAAACCCTTTGTAGGATTTTTAAATGACTAAACATAATACATGTATCATTGTATTTTAATGCAGTTGTACAAATTCTAAGTATTTTTGTAGATTTATTAATATATTTTAATTTAGCACATGCTAAAATGTACCAAATTTCACATACCGTGTTAAAGTTTTAAAAATAATTCAATCTTTGTGCTTTATTCTTGTTCCATTTCTCTGAAATACTATGATTATTTACATTTTATCTCCAATCTGGGGTTTATAGTGGTTAAGCACCTAGAGTAGAGGAGTCAGTCTGGTTGCAAACTCCAGACTCAGGTTTCTTTTCTAAATGTAGAATTTTGCAGTTTTATAGACAAGAATGACATCTGGAAGACTTCAGAACATTACAGTGTTTTAAAGCCAAATAAACCTATCTATATCTCTTATCTCTCCTTATTTATTTATGAATCTACCTATTATCTATCTTTTATCTATGAATCAATCTATCTATCTATCTATCTATCTACTATCTTCTATCAATCATCTATCTTCTATCTATCTCTCTATCATCTATTTCTCTATCATCTATCTACTCATGTATTTATCTATTATCATTATCTATCTATATCTCTCTATCATTGTGATATATGTATCAACTTGACAGGGTTCCAGAGTACCCAAATATCTGGTTAAATGTTATTCATGAGCACATTTGTTACACATGACTCCAGATGATGATTATCATTTGCATTGATAGACCCTATGAAGTATATTTTCTTTTCTACTGTGGGTGGCTATCACTCAAACCACTGAGAATATGAGTAAAATAAACACAAAAGCAGGTTCACTCAGCCTGGCAGCTGGGAGTGGGACACCGGAATTCTCATGGCCTTGATCTTGTACTTACATTATTGTGGCTCCTGTCTGTCAGGTTTGTGCACTTGAACTGGAACTATATCACCATCTTTCCTAGGTCTTCAGCTTGCAAACAACAACAGATTATGGGACTTAACATCTAGAGTGTTTTGAGCCAATTTCTCTTAATGAATCATTAGTCTCCCTGTCTCTCTGTATGTGTACATACATTATTGGTGCTATTTATCTAGAAGAGAAACATTATACTACTTGCAATATACAGACATATATATATATATATATAATTAAATGAAGATTTTGTTCAATGAAAACAATTACTCAAGCTTATAAAGTACTAGCCAAACAAAGACCTGTGTTCTTTCAGATGCCAGTTGTGTGTGGTATGCTATTCTGTGTGCTCTTCTATGCATAACAATTATTGACAGAACTGAAAATCAAAGCTTCTGCCCTTAATGTAAGATTTTGGTACTTAAAATGCAGTCTCAGTACTACTAACCTCACACATCAGTATCACTTGAAATTTTGCTGATAATTGAAATAATCAGGCTGGCCTAGACCTATTTAATCAGAATCTAGATTTTAACCAAGAACTGCAGATTATTTGTGTACACATTGAAGCTTGAAAAGAGCAGTTCTGCAGCATTATATGTTTAAGTACAAACATAAGATAAAATTGTAAGCAGCTGTTTACTAGATGTGCAGAAATCGGTATGTTAGCATGTGTATGATGCATTTGTAGCATGCCCCTGCATGTCACCTGGAGAACTCAGTGACAACAATTAGTGTTTACTATGGAGAAACACTCCTCTTGAAAATTTCCCCTGTGTAGTACAAACAGCCCAGAACATTATCTCCAAGATTCATTCTAAGGCTTTGAGGTGGGGAAGAGCTCATGCCCTCCATCTCACAGCATGATTTATTAATCTGTGAAAAGTACACAAGCTCATTCATGACATCCAGGAATTGCAGGCTATTTTGGAATCACCGTATTTCAGAGTATTGATGTTTTTCTCTCCTGTTAGCACTTTGACCCTTTCCTTCAAGCCGAGAGCTTTTTGACTCTGAGCTCACCACAGTTCCTCCTCCTTCCTGCCTGGCTCAGACCTCTGTGAATTGGCTCCTGGTCTGAATAGTCTTGCCAGGTTTTTCTTGTGCCTTCCTGTCCTATTTTGACATTCTGAGCACCTCTGTCCTATCCAGACTCTGAAGAATATATCCTCTAGCTATGCCAGATGGAAGACATTATTCTTGATATTCACAGTAGCTACATCAGTGCAGTGTACAGGACACCTGGCCCACACCTGGCTCACCTCAGCTTTCAAACCTGTTCTTCTGGGCTTGCTGGCCTCCTGTCAGTTCGCAGATCATTAGCCTCCGTATCAGCTACTTTTCATTGTGACCAAATGCTTGACAAGAAAAACTTAAGGAAGAGGCTTGCTTGGGCTCTCGGAGGATTCAGTCCATGGTGGAGAAAGCATGGCATCAGGATCAACTCATGTCCACAGTGTAGAGGACAGCTTACTCCCAGGAAGGTGGACCAGGAAGCAGAGAATGGAAAATTTTGACACTCAGCTGCCTTTTCAGTTATTTTTTTCCCTTTTATTCTGTCTGGAAGTCTAGCTGATGGATGGTATCATCCACATTCTCCTTCATTGGTCCTCCAGTTAATCCCATCTGGGAACACCCTCACAGATACATCCAAAATTGCACTTCACTAATGCCCTAGGCATTTATTAATCCAATCAGAAGTAGTCATTGCAGTAACCCCTGCTCTTCACAGAGAGGTAGGCACTATAGGAAAATTTCTTACTTTTCATGAAGATACAACTATAGCACAACCATTGCCAGTCTATAAACTTAATCATCCATGAAGAGCTAAATTTTAATTCAGCTTTTACTATAAAATCAGGCTATTCTGGTAGTAAAATCATGAGCAAAACAGGGTCTAATTGGATTAATAGAAAAAAATTGAATTTCATGATTAAGTCAGACTGAATATTTTATGATCCAATCAAATTTCTCAGATAAAATAATGAGTCTTATGCTCTGAGCATCCTGCTTGTTCTATAGCATGCACGTTAGTTCTTTTCTCCATAGCAATCAGTTCAAATAGCTCCAAAGATATTGCTTTGATTCAGTTGATAAAGTTGGTGTTAATGTTTGTATTCTGATCTGTCTTCCTGGAGCATACATAAAACATGATAAAAGCCTGAGACCTTTAAATTCTAATGAGCAGCCTGATCATTACAGTCAGCAGTATATCATTAAGAAAAGACATGTTTTTTAAGGCAATGATTTTCCGATAACCAATAAAAGTGACAGAATAGTCTGTAAAAAGTAAGGGAATGTACTGCCAGCTTGTAAATGAACAATATGCATTCTGTTCAACTTGGTTAAAGCCATTGAGCATCTGGTTTATGTAGATAATGGAGAGTATTTGTCCAGACACCTGCCATGTGCAAATTGCTTCTCATTTTTATACTTTTGAATCAGTAATCCAAGACCTTTGCAAGGTTTTGAATAAACAACAAGGCTAAGGGTTTACAGACCAAAGTGATCATTAAGCTAAACAAGCTTTAACTCAAGATTTAACAAGCTAGCCAATCTATAAAAACTGTGTTTCTAGTCCTTTGTGTCATCTCTGTGGCTTATGTTCACCAGTCATTTCTGTTGCCTTCCTCCTTTTTCTAAGAGATGGTTCTCTTCTCCTCTCTCTCTCTTTTTTTATGACAGGGTCTCCCTGTAGACCCCAGTTGGCCTGGAACTCACTATATAGACTAGGGTGGGATTGAGTTCACAGAGATCTGCCTGTCTCTGCCTCCTGACAGCTCGGAGTAAAGATATGCACCATCAAGCCAGGCTCATTTCCTCATTTTGACGATCTTTGGCAGATGGTACACAAACATGTGCACCTTAGTTAATAAACTTGATTGGTACAATAATGCAAGGCTTTTGATTTTCTGTCCTTCATAGTTTCAGAAGGGTTGGTCCTCAACAAATTGTCAGGAAGTATATTCTTTCATTCTCTGAGCTTCTGCTTTCTCTCCCCTGACTTTTCTCTTTACGGAATTGTCATACCTTATGTTCTTTTATTTAATTCTTCCTCCCTTCTGAATGTTTACTTTCAGGAGCTATGTAGAAATTTTCGTGATAATGAGTATACAACTGTTGAGATTGTAATATATCCCTTTTAAGGCATTTTTTTAGTTTTTGTGCCTTTCATATTGTATATCTTAATCAAACTTAGACATCCTCCATATTCCTTTAATATTGAATACTGGTATATTTAATTAAACCAAGAAATCACAGGTCAAATAGGGGAGGCATTTGTTGATTGCAAAATATTACACTTTAATAAGCAGGTGGAGAGAATGTTTTGATGTAGGTAAGAAGTTCTTAAGTACCAGCAACAGGATTCCATGGGTAGGTCAATTCGTAGAATGCTTATTTAGCATGCACATAAACCTGGATTCAGTCTTCAGCAATACATAAGCCAAGGTGGGTGCCCTGATCTATAATTTTAGAACTTGGGAAGAAAGAGGATCAAGAATTGCAATGTCATAAGGTTATCCTGGGCTATCTAGTGAATTCTAGGCTAACCTGAGATACTTGAGAGCCTGAATAAAAAAATCACAGTGAAATAAAACCAAACAAAAAGGACTTCATTGTTCCCCTAGGTTATTTGTTCTGCCTATGTGTAGGAAAGGTTGTATTTGAGAGATGAGAGATGGAAAATTAAAACTGAAATAAAGTAGTGAAACACAGGAGCAAATATCTGTGAAATAAGTGAAGAAAAAGGGAGAGGAGGCATGTGTACAGTACACCAAGAGCTGAGGCTAGCTTCCAACGGAAAGGTATTTTCTGAAGTAAGCAAACAAGCTTCAAACAGTATTCATTTTGTTAGTATTTTTATTTATTTCAAGACAAGCATATTTGTACAGATAATGAACACTAGTATGATAGATCCTTCAAGATGGCTCCAGGGAGGCATGCCCTCCAGTATCCAGAGTGTTATATAGACTTTTCCTACTTTTCAGTGTTATTGACTGTTGGGATGAATAGTAAGTATATCATTGAAGTACTGATTATATAAGCATATGATGTTCTAGAAGAAGCTATGTGCCACATGATGAGAAAAGAAACCAATCTCTCTCCTTTCCATGGGGAAAGGAAATAAATCTATCTAGCTCCAACTTGTGAACTATATGAATGACCCACTCTAGAAGCAGATGCCTTGTCACCTCCTCATGAGACCTTGAACTAGAACCATCCAACTCAGGGCTTCCAGATTCCTGACCCACAGAACATAGAAGAAGTAACAAGTACATATTGTTATTTTTAGGCTAGTAGGTTTGGTGTTGGCTTGTTATCCCACAATAGACAACATAAACATGTAAACTAAGTATCCCGGCTGGAAGTTTGGGTAGAAAAGTCAATGACTTAACGAAGTGTATGTGTGACTGACTTCCCTACCATAGTTCTAGATATTACAGTTAGATAAACAAAAAGTCAGAAGATTTCTGTCCTCAGATAAAAGCAATGACATGTGAAAAGATGGCTTACATCCTTAAATATCTGAAGTTGAAGAAAAGACAAAGATATAACAAGACAGACCAGGCAAGAAAGGACTTAGGGATAGTACAGTACTTAAGAAGAGTTATGATGAGTACAAATATGTTTGAAGAAAAAAATGTAATCAGATGAGAAAATGGTAGAAATGAACAAGCTCAGCGTGTAGGTGTGCATGTGTGCATTGTGTAGTTATGTGTGTGTGTTCAAGGCCCCCAGTACTAGTTTATGATCTTAATCTGAAAAGCAGATTAAAATTCTTTTAATTTTTTAAAAGAATTCACAAACAGAACCAGTTTTTTAAGGAAGGTAATGCTTGAGACTGAAAGATGAATTAAGAGAAAATGATTATCCCTGAGGTAAAATTGTAGCAATCCACATTTGGGAGAATGAATGAAGTAAGGCCAGTTCATGGCAGGGGTGCCAATAGACATATTAATTAATCAGTAGTAGAGAGTGGGAACAACAGGAGCGAATGACTCTTACCCACATCCATCTTCCTTTCACCCTGGTCACTGAACACACTTTTGGTACACTGACTTTCTTGCAGTATGTAAGAGGGCATGCCACCTCCGGGTTTTTCTTCATGATGATGTTCACTGCGCCTGGAATGATCCATTCTGGGTTGGCAAGACAACAGAAGATGTGAGGCCTGCTTGGTTGGCATGTGGCACTTCTATTCAATTAGGTATAAGCTGTACAGTAGAGGGAACATGTCTCTTGGGAGCATTCTATCCCTCAGGTTTTTAGTGCGTGGAGATATTTGAAGGAGAAGATACATTTCTGCTTTTCTGATTGGCCTTTAGCAGGTGTTCTTTCAGTGCCTAGACAGATAACCCATTTCTTCTGTCTTTCCTTCTGAACAACATTTCATTTCATCTCTCATTTCCTATCTATAGAAAAGAGCTAGCACAATAGGCCTGAGGATGCTATTTGTAGTAAGACTTCCTGTATTGTTGGTCCTTGGCTGGTGTCAAGGGTTCGGATTTTTGCTGGGTTACCACCATTCAGTGACTGACAGAAGCATCTCACAGCACCTAAGCTGTGTTTACAACGTTTGTGCTGAACATCTACTTCTGGCAGGAATTGTGGTAGTTGTGAAGCAGGAAGGCATCCAGGACTAACCCTCAATATAAATCTTAGGTACTCAAGTCTCTGGTGAGCTTTCTGGTAGACAATATTTCACATGTATTGTCACGATTCAGTGCTGAAAGATTAAGCATGTCCTTTATGACTACAGAAAGAGGAGACCTGGAATGTTGGGTCCTTTTTCTTTGTCCTCTTATGTCTCTTTGCCCTTTGCTGCCTATTTTTCTGTATTCTTTTGTTGTAATAAGTCATAGTTGAAGTAAAGAACAGCAACCTCCTGAGTCCTGCGAACACCCCGACATACCATTGGCATCTTCTGTCAGCATTGCTAACTTGAATATGACTGGTTTTCATCTTTGCCATGCATGACATTCCCTCTCATCAAACACATTGTCATTTCTCTCCCAGATAATTGAGCCTGCCAGTTGTCTCATGTTTTTACTTTTTTTGTTTTTTTTTGTTGTTGTAGAGCAAGGTGAACTTACGAAAACATGAACATGACCCCATCAGTCTTCTAATCAAACCATGTATTACATTCAAAGCAAAAGTCAGTGCTTATGATGACCAACACACTGAACCTTCTTCCCTCATGGCCTCGCGCTCCTCTCTGCTCATTCATGTCATTCCTTCCAGACAAGTTCCCTCCTCACAGCCTTCCCTCACATAGTCTTACACCCAGGAATGACTTGCATGGAAGTACTTTCCTGGGTCATTCCTTTACTTCCTTTAAAGTGCTGTATCAAATCTGGATATTCTACCTATGACGTCAGTTTCCACATCATACTTCTTTCCCATTTTTCTCTGTATAACTCTTACTGTCAACCTACTGTGTATATTGTTTGTCTTCTGTCTCTGACTGCAATGTGACCTTCATGAGAGCGGAGATTTTGTCATTGTGTTAGCTACTGTATCTCTGGTCTTCACAGCAGGTCCTGGCACACAGAAGGTGTTCAGTACAAACTTGAGGAATGAAAGAATGAATGCAAGAACATTATGGCCTCCGACTCCAGTCACCTCCCCTCAGTATCCATTTTCTCTAGACAGTTTTTGACATTTATCTCATTCTCACTGTCTGCTACTTCTACAGTTAGAACAGTATTTGGTATGTTATAAATATCAAATAACAGCAATCATAAAATCTTTAGATGAATAAATTAATGAATGTGTTTTGTTGTGATGTCAAGTTGCTTTCCAAAGGAACATTCCAAATTTCATCAGTGCTACTAAAGATAAAAATCAGGATTTGGGTTTGGTTTTGCTAATGATATCACAATTGATTTTATTATATTTGTGTTTGTTTGTTTCTTTGATTAGCAAAGCATAACTATTTTCAATTCTTTTTTTATTTTTAAAAATATTTGTATCTTCTTATTATTTTTATTAGTTTTTGAGATAGGGTCTCCCTATAGCCCCAGCTGTCCTGGAACTCACTATGTAGACCATGCTGGCCTTGAACTCATAGAGATCTGCCTGTCTCTGCCTCCTGAGTGCTGGGATTAAAGGAATTCTTTCTGTTACTTTTATATGTTGATTGTGTTTGCGGTATTTTGTAGTTTGCATAAGATCAGTTTCAAAAGAATAGGGAATATGACTGTTTCTTTGCTTTAACAGAACTGGAGAGTGTGTGAAGCCCAGATCTAGATTTCCAGGGACTAGGGAAAGGCTGGAGATGAACATTCAACCCTGAGCACAGGACATGTATGTCTCACCACACACAGCCGGTCTTCTAATCAGCTAATTGTTGCCACGTGAAGCAGCCTCAGTGTTGTCAGAGTCTTGTTTTCAAAATTAAACACCGTGTTTTTCATGTCTAGAGGTTAAAATATTGAAACGAAAACCATGGTAGCATTAATAGTAAAAATATTAATTGGAAAGATGGTAAAATATTTCAAGAGCTAAAAAGCAACTGAGGTAATAGCATGAGAAGCTGTGTGTGCATTCATCACCCTCGAAAGTGCCGCGCACAGTGTGAGTTTCCTGTTGAGGTCTCTGACAGTGACTTGGAGAATTAATAAGTAACTTATTTTTATTATTTTCTCCTTTATCGGATTTCCAGATTGAAATAATTGCACTGTAGTTGGTTGAAGGCCACTCCTGCATTTGGTTTGGAGTCTGGGAGGTTGAGTACTGCTGCTATCAAGTATCTGACAGATCCTTAAGAAGCTTTTGATGAGCAGAATGCAGGTGCTGTATTTATTTTGTCAGCCACACAAGACAGACATATGCCTCATTTGCATTGCCAGTTACCCTACAAAAACACTCACTTGAAGTTAGGTACAATAATGAAGGTTACAGTCAAAATCTGTATTCTGGAAGAGATCATTCTGTTTTCAAAGAGATTTTTTTTTTTTGTCAGAAAAGAAGCATGATTAATAATACAGGATGGTCTATCATTCAGGCAGTTCCCTTGGTGATCAATTATAGCTAGGATTCCAGGGTGAGCAGCATCTGTTATACAGACTTCAAGTTCTCTTCTCATAATAGAAGACCCAGAAGCTGTTGACTGTACTCTGGGACTCTTCCCAAGTTTTGTGGGTGGCATTTACAATGCTTAAGTCTTGGCAATCACCTTGTACTAACTTTTTTAATTATTTTTTTCAAATAGAGGCTTTCTATGACTTCCTAAGGAATTCCATGACATGAGAACCCACACTTGTCTTTTCTGTGAAAATATCTAAAGCACTTACGTGGAACTAAAAATTCCAGAGGAAATAGCAGTTGTCAAGTTTAACATTTCAAGCAGGCACAATGGAAAGATATAAAGGGAGAGACGTTTGGTTTATCATGCTTAACAAGAGGTAGCATCAGAAATGTCTAAGAGAGGTTTATTTAGCTTTGCTTAGGGTGTGAGTCTTATATTTGTATTCAAAGAAAATTATCCAGAGTTCTTTTTCATAATATCAAATAATGACCCTGCTTCATCACAGCAGCATTCTCCTACTATTTATTTATCTTACCAATGCCACTAACCTTATGCCATGCCAATATTTATCTCTACTGCCAAGGCAACAAATAATAATAAATGAGATTTCCTTTTACTTTCTTTGGACAAAACTACATAATAACCAACTTTCTTCCTCTTTAGCGGAAATATTTTTATAAGCTTTGAATTAGAACTTTAAAGTTTGAATGGAGTTTCAACTTGAATATGCCCAGTAGAAGAGATGACTATCTGGGAAATAGATGCATCTCTTTCTCAAAGATGGAAGCAAAATAAATGCACAATATTAATATACAAAAGTGTGTGGTTATTTCTCTGAAAGACTATACAAGACTCAGAGTCTACTGTTTTTCAGATACGAACCTTTTGGTTTAGAAAGTGTCAATTCCTTACCCAGTGAATATTATATTTATATATTTTTACAAGTAAAGCCAACCAAAAAATACATTTCAGAGAAGTTAGCTTATACATTGAACTAGTCAGGGACAGGGATATTTCTACAAACTTTCACTACTAGAAACTAAATCCTCAGTTTACACAAATAATAGACAGACTCAGGATGAATCCATGCAGATGAATCAGCTATGTGGTAAAGTTCAGTCTTGTTGATGCTGGAGACAGAACAAGTGCAGCAAATCAATTTGCTGCAGCGGTTATGCTCTGTCTTCTGTAGCTGCCCTTATGATTGGATTGCTTTTCTAAACTCATGGGACCAGCTGACTCTGCATTGGTTCTCTGTCCTTTAGAGAAGATACCTTGGGGAAGCTGAGCATCAAGAAAATGAGCCAAATGTTTCCACAACTCTTCCTGCAGAATTGCCTGGAGAGTGCCTGCCATTTTTTTTTTATTATTATTTTCAGTTATGCCACTCTTTTATGATTGTTTTTGAAAAAAATGAAAAGCTTTGCAACCCTAAGTCTAGACATTATGGAAATAATTGCATTAATCAAGCTCTAGTTCAAACATGATTATGAAATAAGAAGCCTAATTTTTCCTGCTTTCCTTCTTCGCTTCTCTTCCAGTCCTCCCCTCCCCTACTCTCCTTTCCCTTCCCATCCCCTGCCCTCCTCTGCCCTCCCCTCCCCTCCACTCCACTCCCTTGCCCTCCCCTCCTCTCTCCTCCTCTTCTCTTCCTTTTCCTTCCTTTCCCCTCCCTTCTCATCTGCTTTATCTTCCTCTTCCTCCTTCACTTTCTGGACTCACAAAATGTTTCTGAGAAGGAAATACCAAAAGTGTTTTAAATATGGAAAAAATATGAAATAAGTAAATAGTCTTCCAAAGTGACAGCTTTGAATACTGATCCTTTGAGAAGCAGTTTTAGTGTTCTCTTTAAAAATGAAAGCTATTGAAAAATATTTACACCCAACCCTGTTGAAAAATATCTTTTCTGGTTACTTAGGACTATGCGCACTGTCCCTAACCTTAGTGATGTAAAATAATGCTCCCTGTATTGTGGACACGATTTCATGGGCCAGAAAATTGGGCTTGGTACTGCACCAGCAGTTCTCCAGTCATGTAGCTGGGTCCTCTGCTCGATGGCTCAATGGACAGGAGCCACCGCAGATGGAGCCATCTTCTTATTGCTGTCTATGTTCCTATCAATCTGTATATCCTGGTTGTCTGGTTTCCACTCCTGGAGTCTGGCCTATGATGGCTGGCATATCCAGCTGGATGGTCTTCTCACTTCCATGTGGTGTTTCAAAACCTAATTTCAGCTTCTAAAGTTTGACAGTCTCAGCAGCTAGACATCTCTCACAGAAGCCAACTTTCCTCAGAACAAACACTCTAAGAAGGAAGAAGTGGAGGTTGGTAGTAACACAAGACTTGGATCAGGAGTGCTGATATTGAATTTCCCTGTTTCTCCATTAGAGGCAGGAACAGCCCTGGAGAGGGCCTGCCATCTTTTTCTTAATATTTTCACTGATATAACTCTTTTATGATTTTTTAAAAAGAATATCTATGCAGAGCTAATTCTAGACATAATTGCATTAACCAGATTCAAAGGGCAGAGACATGAACTCCAAGAACTCAGTGAGGGACGTGTCAAGTGATTGTATAACCACCTTTAATTTACCACAAACCCTAAAGCTACTTAAGTAAGCAGAAGACCTATTCTCCCCTGGGTGCTTTTCTCTTTTGAAAATGTCAGAAGCGTTCAAGGCTATATGAGTTAAAGGTGAAATGTTAGGCATGGATGTATTTTCCAAATACTGAATGTATGTGCTTAGAATATGAACATGTTTGTTATAATATTAAAATAATTTTGATTAACTTTCATCTGCATGGCATAATCATTCTAAGTAGTAATCTGTTAGCTGATTTTATAAACTTTATTTAGAAAACAACAGGTTACTACAGTTCATCTTCTGTCATAAACCAATATATTCCTAAGTACATGGAATATTTTTTCCTGAGAAATACATTCAAATGATGTTTGGGATGAAATAACTGGTTTTTTTTCCTGAAATTATACATAATATATAAAATCCATGTCTTCTGTTAGACTTTTTCTCAAACACAAGCTTTACATTTTATTTCCTTAACATCTCTGTAATGAAATGAAAAATTATATTTCTTCACATTCTTTACCTAGAATTAAAACGTTCTCTTTTTTCCTCATTATCTTTTCATTCTTGATAAGATCTTCAGAGATGGGACTGTTTTTCATTTTCTCCTACTGATGTTCTTTGTGTGAGGCCTTGTTCAGAGTAGGTGTTTGAAAAGTATTGTTCAAAATGAATAACTGAAAGACTACATCATACAATATAAATGGTGATTTCTATATATTTTTCTTCTTTTATAGAGTGATCAGTTGAGCAATTAGGCACTTAACATGGTAATAATGGTAAGTGCTTTGCATGCTTCCCTCAGCAATCATTAAAGGACAGTGCTAAGCAAACCCCCAGTAGACCCTCATCACAGGAGTGCTCATTGAAAGGGAATGGGGTAGTCAAAGGAAAGCAGAGGGCCAGTCTTGTAGAATTGCGACAAGTGTTATTAAGAAAAAGCTCTGTGTGCTAGGAGAGGTAAAACAAGGACACTTTGCAACCCAAAGGGGTGTCAGTCGAGGAGGACTTATCTCTGGAGATGACTTTGAGTTGAATACTTAAGGGTGATTAGTAATCAACAAAAGGGAAAGGGGATGACACTGTAGGACTTTAAGAGGGAGGACACATGAAGAATGGGAAATCGAAAGCAGTGATATTTGGGATGAAATGTGAAGGACATGTAGGAACTAGCAGGGTGCACATTAGAGAAAGATGATGCTAAGCTGAAGGGCCCATTTATATGAAGGACTCAGTGTAGGGAGGAGAAGGGAGAGTAGAAGAATAGAAAGACGGTTAATGGGGTGTGAGAAGAGATTGGCTGGGAACCTTTATTAATTCATGCAGGTACCTTCTGGGTCACATAGAAAATTACTAATTCAGCTTTATCCCTAAAACAACAAGAATCTATTGAAATAAGTAGAGAAGTGGCCAGTTCAGACTCGTGTTTTCAAAAATGCATCGACTTAACTTTCACTATGGCAGTTTACCTCCACTTCAAATTAAAATTTGTCAAGGGTCAAAAAACAAATTACATGACAAAGTTTGGGCTCTGTTCAAGCTCTGGCATACAAAAGTCAGAATTTTCGTGTGGAAGAGTTCTTACAAGTACCACTCTTCCTTAATTTTAGAGTGGTCCTTGCCATATTAGACATGAAGTCTATACTTCAAAGACACCAGGAAAAACCCATTATCTTCTCTATGATCAGTGTAGCATCTCTTCTTTCCTTCTTCACAACAGGAACATGATTAGGAAAAGTGTGGAAATGACGGTGGCATTCTGCCCTGGAGAACAACCCAGGTAGCATTAAGTGCTGTCCTCTGAGGAGGCCTTACTCTATTAATCTATTAAGGAAGGAAAAACTGTGGTTCTCTCTTTGCTGTTAGTGTAGGGTGCAAATTGCATAGCCACAGGAGAAACAATAGAAAGAAATTGTGTAGGAATTTTTAAAATGTGGGTTAAATTCTTGTCTCAACTTAGTCTACATTCCAGACTAAAATGACTAGATCTTTGACATTCTTAATGTCACCAGGATTAAGTCTTAAACCTGCAAGAAGAACATGATAAGCAGAGGTGTTCACTAAGCAGAGGTAATGTACAGATTGAAAAATTCGAAATACTTGCATTTTATTAGATACACTCTGAATAATATAATTATCATTGTTATTACTAATATTTTATATTTTGTTTCTTTAATTTAAAAAGAGTAAAGCTGTCATTTAAACATTGACTTCAGGGTTGGAGAAATGGTTCAGCAGTTAACAGGTATATTGCTCTTGCAAGACACTTAAAATCTGTTCCCAATACCCGTTTGGTACTCACAACTAACTACCTGTAACTCCAATCGCAGGGCGGTCTGACACCTCTGCATTCCATAGGTGCCTGCATACATGTACACTATTCCCCACATACACACACAAAACTAAAATAAAATATATCTTTAAAGAGGTAAATAAATAAACATTGGCCTTGGGGGCAGCCAAATGGCTCACTGGTAAAGGTACTTGCCACCAAACCTAAAGATCTGAGTTTGATCTTGGGGACCCAAGGGGTGAAAAGAGAGAACTGATTTTTGAAAGTTGTCCTCTGACCTCCACCGGCATGCGGTGCTGTGAGTTTGCATACACACACAATAAATAAATTACAAGTAAATAAATCACTTTAAAAATTGACTTGTTTCTCCCTTCCTCTATAACATTTCGGTGGCTGGATAGAATAGTTTCCAGTGTTGGCCGCATCCTAATTCCTAGAGCCTTTGGAGAAGTCTTATTATATAGCAAAAAGGACTTTGCAGATGCAAATTAAGGTTTTTGAAATAGGAAGTTTATCTTAAATCATCCACCTGGACCAACTATACTCACAAGCCTTACAAAAGGGACTCAGGGAGATGAGAGGAAAAGACTGGGAAGATGCTATGCTGTAAACTCTGAAGAGGGAGAGGGGCCCTAAGACAAGGATTGCAGACAGGTCTGGAAGCTGGAAAAGACAAATGAAATTTCTCCTATAGTCTCTAGAGAAAAAGAAAAGAGAAGAAAAAGTCCCAAACTGTAACTTTCACCTAATAAGATCCATTCAAAATTTACAACCTCCAGAATTATTTTCAGTCATGAAGTTTGTGGTGGTTCGTTCTGACAGCAACAAATACTAATATGGACCGGAAGAAAGAATTTCAGTTAGTGAATTCTTGTGTGCAACATTTGTGCACATGAGGACATTCTTATGTGTATGCAGCTTAAGTAAGTATCTGCTATACCATTGACAATTATTTCACTAATGGGAGAAAAATGGACATTGAATGTAAGTTTATCACTTGGGTAGAGGTATATTTTAGTAGTAGAACACTTACCTATAATGTGAAAGGCCCTGCAATCAATCTTCAACACACACACACACACACACACACACACACACACACACACACTTAAAAAAGAAGAAATTTGTCTCAAGACCTCTTCCTTTCATTACCATAATATTATTTTCTCTTGTTTTTTTTTTTTTTTTAAGACTATAGGAATCAGAGGCTAGCGAGATGGCTTAGTGGTTAAGAACACTGGTTGTTCTAGAAGAGGACCCGGGTTTTATACCCAGCACCCACATGACAACTAACAACTGTCTGTAACTACGATTCCAGGGAATTTGATGCCCTCTTTTGACCTACTCTGACAATGTACAATAAGGATGCACTTAATACACATGCAGGCAACACACTCACTCATACACATAAAATAAAAATAATAAATATTTTTTAAAGGATATGTATTAAAATGTAAGACTAATTCCCTCAAACTTCCTTTGAGAAAATGATTTCCTAAAATGCTCTTGTATCTGGCATAATGAAGTAAATACCTCTCCAACTGGAAGGGACAAAGTTCTTGAGAGTTTGCACAGAATGAGAACCTGGCTTCTGGGGAGGCATATGTTATATGTTGTCACTATGACTTTTCTCCATAACATCTGTTTGACTGTTTAAAGAAGGAGACTCTATTTTGTTCCAATAAAAGAGATTTTAGAAATTTTCAATAATTCTGCATTATTTTTGGTCTTGAATGGCTTTGCCTTGGTTGGGCATAAACCTCTACTTGCTTGATTATGTATGTTTTACCTTTCAGAAAGTAAAATTTAAGTAGGAATTGTGAAACACACCTTTATTTCTAGAGTTCAAGGTGGGAGAGAGGAAGATCAAGAGGCAAAAGCCTGCCTGGGCTATATAGTAAGTTCCAGGCCACCAAACTGGAGTAAGACCCTGCCTCAAGCATCAAAATTAAAACTGTTTAAATTTTAAGGCATTTAACAAACATTTCTACTTCTGATGACTAATTATAAAGCCAGAAAAATGTGCCATACTATAAAACCCACAGAGACGGAAAGACAACAACCATGCTCTGTAAACAAAACAGCAGGCAAAAGTGCTGGTGCCCTTCTGCCTGGAAAATCATAGTTTCTTTTTAATTCTAGAAAGAAGTCATGGGTTTATATACGAACTATCAGCACTGCTTCATTTAATTAATTAATAATTAATTAATTAATTTTTTTCTACTGACAACAAACCTGTTGTATAGAATGGGAGCTTAATTCACAGCTATGTGCAAAATATCTACTTTAGTCAAAACCCATTTTGGCATCTGGTATAAAAGAATATTAGTGAATTTGCACTAAAGTTACATTATCCCTGCTTGATAACAAGATTAGAACTATAACAGATGGGATCGGCGTATTAAGGTCAGCTTATTCATTCGCTTTATTTTCTCATGGTCTAAACTTGTTTGATGCATGCAGTGAACTTTCATTATTCAACACACAGCATTCTTTTCCATGGTGGGGGGGCAATTTCTTTTCTTTTTAATATTGTGGGGTATTGTATGTGATTAGGAAAATCTGATATGTGATTCCCATCTAGAGGTTTCCAACACCCAGTATGAAAAGTCTCTTTAGACTCTCATTTAATTTAAGACAAGCTTTAAAGAAAGGAAACTATCTTCTCCTTGAGGCAAAGGATAATACCAAGGGTCATGATCCAAAGACCCTGGAGTAATACACTCTACATATAGGTAGCCAAACTGTTATCTCAAGGGTTTGAGAGGAGTGACTGTGTTAGATGCTGCTGATACTCTGCCCATCTTCTTTACATGTTCAGTGCACTCTAACTCAATTCTAATACTTTTATCTACATAAAGACTTTCCCCACATTCTATAGTTTCCTTTGCTGCCTGTAGGACAGGCTAGGCCCTGTCTGGAAACAAGACTCATCTAGTGACTGACAAGGGCTGTCAGCTTCATCATTGCTCATGTGGGGTCAATCTGAAGCATGCATTTTATGCTGGATTACGGCATTCTGTGCAAGAACTATTCACCAAGTATACATGGTGCTTCTACTTATTTTATTTTAAACCTACTCTACTCTCTGTTCTTTGTTCCTGTTGCATTCTTTCATGTACATGCTGGTGGTTGGAGTTACCTCCAATATAAGTCACAACATACAAGTCTAGAGTCCATCTCTAGAAAACAGGTTCTAACTAAGCCCTGGTAGAGGTTTCATACCACTACTGAGCATGAGCCCAAGTGATTATGAGTCTAGAAGGGCTCATCCTTAGTTGGGTCCTGTAAGCTCCACCAAGTTGTAAGGTTGAGAAGACCCAGTGACAATCACAGTAGCACAGCAGTGATACAGAAAAATTCTGTGGACAAGCTGAACAGGACGGATGGGTCTGGGTGAAGACAGACATGGATAGGCTATAAATTGATTGTAACTGCATCAATATCATTCAGAGACAACCCTGAAAGTCAGTAGCAAATAAAAATTCTCTCAAAGGACAGATTGTACACTGTGGGAAGAGATGTGGCCTGAAATTAGTATACATGTGAATTCATAGACAGTGGCAGATGGCCTGGCTAGCTGAAGAAAGGCCTGGAAGAAAAAAAGATTTGAAGGATAGAGAGGATACAGGGTCGAGACATGTGCTTGGGCATATGGGAGTGGGCACAAGGTGTGGGAAGCTTCCCATCTACCAGAGGGTTTACAGGAAAGGTGCTCAACAAGCAAGTAGACAAAGTATCTTGGTCAGTTGCCATGCAACCAGCACAGTGCAGGTATATTGGGAACGGACATACACCATTTGGAAGAGATGGTAGGGCAGAGGCCAGGCATGAACTGATCATGTACTTCTATTTCAGAGGCTGACTAGCTGGTGTCACTGCCAAGAGTCAAGCCTATTATCATAAACTTTTAACTGAAAATCTTAATTCAAGACTCTTGGACTCCTTCCACTTTAGAAAATCTGGTTTGTTCTCATAGTAAGAGATCTGTATTAAGCGCATGATTTTCTGAAGAGTGATAGAGCAAGACATTCAATAGCCTCCTCCGGCCTCTGTACATTTCTATATACACACCTGAGCACACATGTGTACATACATTACACATACATACACTGCACTCACACATCTTCCTTCTCTCTCTGTCTCATACACACACACACACACACACAGTTTGACTTTCTTCAAAGTAGGCTACTCTAGATATTTGAAACAACCAAAATCCCATATATAATTGTGTCACATAAGAGGACCCACTTTGTAGGAAAAGAAGGAGAAAAGTAGGATCATTGTTAAGATACTCACCGACCATTCCACACATTACACCCTTTCCAAGCTGCCAGTTCTGCTTTGCCAAGATGGAATACCACCCTTCGGGAGATGCATACAGACATTGAAGCGAAGAGATTACAATGGCCTGTGCCTCTAAATGAAAGACTATCTAAGTGTAGAAGTAGAGGTGGTTCTGTTTGCATCTGTTCTCATGAGTCACTAGGGGGATTTTAGCTTTCTCCATTTACTCTGGGATAGTGGGACACGCGCATACTTTCACCAAGGAATATAAAGTCCCATTACACTATTTCCACAATACACAAATAATGAATAGAGTCACCACCTTGATGAGAATCATTGATTCTGCTCATCAAGAAGTTGCAGCTAGGTCCGGATTAGTATTGGAATACATGCCCCAAGTCCAGTTCTTAATACTACATACACAAAAACAAACCAACAAGCAAACCAACAAACCAAAAACATAAAATGGGGTGGAGAGGAATACGCTTGGCCCTCAGGTGCTCAGGTGCTGTACTGGGCCTCTCTTAATGCTTCCTTAACCATTTGAGCCTGTAATAGATTCTGCTCGGTAGCCAGGAGTCGGGACTCGGGTGACGAATGCAGGGCACGCTTCTGCAGCAGTAGCAGCTGAGAACAGAGGAACTGAAATTCAATAGTGGGAAAGGAAGCGATGAGTAACAGCTGTGTCCACGACCAGCTGTGTGGCTGTAACTCACCTCTCCCTTCTCTTCCCCCTTAGGAGGGAGGCTCCCCTGGAATCCTGGAGGAGGTGCGGCTGCCTGACTGCACATGGAGCAGTGGATCTGTGCCACACTGGGATGAATTCTATGCCCAGAAGATGAGCACCCTCCATCTGCCTCAGCAACAGAGTCTGCTTGCTATCCTTCAAATGACAACCTCCCTCTAGGAACTAGAAGAGGCAGGGGCATGAAGTCATTTTGTCTCCAAGTGAGACAACTCCAGTAGACAATGCTCGTGCTAGAATTCTGCATGTTGCATGTGTTCCCTTTTTCAAAGTAAAGTCGTTGAAATACTAATAACTTATGATTTCAGCAGTGGACGATTTATCATGCAAAGATTTAGAAAGGAATCAAGAGTTTGCTTTCCTTCAAGAAAAACTGGGTGAATTCTTGGGTGTTTTCCCTTAACTTGTGACAATGTTTTGAAGATAAGTGCATGACAGAGCAGCTTTCGATGGCTTGGTGTAAAAGAGAGCTGTCTCAGAGGAGCAGACCTATATAAAGTCTGTTGTGGTCATCTCACTAGGCTGGGGAGATTCCCATAAATTCACTGTAGCTGTTCTCTACTTCAGGTTATAAAATTTGAGCTGAAGCATAGCTATGAAAAGGTTTAGTGAAGGACGTAATTATCTGAAACAGGTGAAAAAAGTTATCATTTGCATTACTTTGTAGTTTCTTCTGAAAAAATAAAGATGTCCCAAATGTTGATTAAAATGCTAAATGTATCCCTGAGCATTAAAAGGAGTTTAATCTAATTTCTGGGTTTAAGATACCAAAAGAGAACATTATATGAACAGTAAAATGATGCAGGCACAGATATGGAGGCCATCCTTGGAGATAGTGAGTAGAAAGGAAGTTGTTTTTCTATCAAATTCTTTGTTATGTTCTCTTTTCATTAACGAGGACCATGAGCCAGAGAAAATTATTTTCTGACTAAAACGTTTTAGCTTGAAAGTGCTACAGTTGTTTCTGTTTTGTCAAAGTAATAATCATCATAAAAATAAAGTGTCTCTCTAGGCTCAAAGTTCATGTTTGCAATTCAGTGTGTCCTGTTTACAGCATTTGAAGAGGGTTTTTCGAAAGGGTGGCTGTGTTCACAAAATGATTCACTGTCTCTTAGTATCCTAAAAGTATCTTTGCCCATGTGACTCAAAGATTTTATTTATTATTTGGCTCCTCACTTTTTTCTTCAAATATTTCATATCTGTCTTTTACTTCCTGAAGACATCCTTTTCTAAAACATTTTATTTTTCTGAGCTCTAATAATAAAGAGAATTGTCCCAGGCAAACAGGTTGAATAGAATTGGTGTTGAATTTGACCGTAATTTATTGTCTATGATTTGATTATCAGACACATTTATTTATTCTTTTCAGTTTTGCTAGTTGTACTAACAGCAAATGAAGTTCAGACATGATTCTGTGCCAGGTTCCACAGGTTGCCCAGAGTGGCAACAGGTACACTGTAGCTTCAGTGACAAGTTTTTCACTGAAGAAATGAATGTGTGGTTAAATCCATCAACTCCATTGTGAAGCACATGGCAGTCCTGCTGTTCTTAAGAACGGTAAACAATCTTAAAACAAATGAAGTGGAAAACCTGTCTCATGAAAATAGTGTTTGTAGTTCTGCCTAATTTCCCCATAATGAACACTTAAAGCAAGTGTGAAGAGCGGGGTAAATTAATACCAACCTACAGGTCATGGAATTGTAGAAGTCAGATTTTAAAAATGACAATGCTTAAGATACCATTACCATTTTTATCCAACAGTATTTTCTTGAGAACCCAGCAGATAGATGCTGTGTCAGAGAAGTTAATAACAAAGATCGGCTATAGCACATCTACGAATTTTAAACTCTTGTAAAAGTCTTTGATTCATTTACTCGAAATGAGATTAATTGGCATTGTCAGTAGTGCTGGCTCCACACCTTGCATGTCTGCTAGCTGATCTTCTCTACTAAAAACTCCATTATTACAATATTTGCTGTCACACATTAAGTGTCAGGGAACTTTCTTTGTAGCTCACTAGACAACTTAAAGATTAACTCTCTGTTCACTGGGTCAATGGGGAAAGAGAAGTGGATGTGTTCCATGAACGAGATAGAGCAAATCATGATCCTAGAAAAAAACTGCTTACCAAGGTGCTATGAGTAATGATTATATAGATGAAGCACAGTTAAGATTTAAGTCCTTAAGTATAATCTCAAGTCTTTGGATAATGAAAATAGTTTAAAGACAATTAAAGGCAAAAACTCTAGCAAGGAAGCCAATTAAAGCATCCGATCTTATGTTTCAAATGAATGCCCATGATTTCAGAGGGATAATAATGGATTATTTTCCTGAAGGCTTTAGAATTAGCTGGTGATATGCAGTGAATTGTGTTTCCTCTAAACTTATACTCTTGGTGCTACTGCAGTTGGAGATACACTAATCAAAGTCGAGGAGGCACTCTTCAAGGAAATTGTGATAGTCAATCTTGATTGTCAACATGGTGAAATTAGAATCACCATGGAAACAAAGCTCTGGGCCTGCTTGTATGGATTATCTGGATTAGGTTACTTGAGATGGGAAGACCAACTCTAATTATTAGTACAAGCACATGGCTGAGAGGAATAAATGAAATGGAGGCGAGGTCGGAACTCAACTCCCAACTCTCTCCTTGCTGACTGCAGGAGCAATGTGACCGCTGTCTCAAGCTCTTGCCCCTATGACTCCCCTGCCATGGTGGACTATACCTTCAAGTTGCCCTTGTCGAGTATTTTATTGCACAACAGGACAAATAATGAATACAGAAGAAACTAAATGAGGTCATAAAATTAAGGTCCTAAGCAGATTGGCCTGGGGTTCCTAAAGGAGGAGACATGAGCAATGCACATGAAAAAACAAGGCCCTGAGAATGCATGTCAAGAAGGTGGCCAAAGAGAGAGGCCTCACCAGAAACCAACACTACCAGTGCCTTAATTTTGACTTTCTAGGTCCCAGAACATTAAAAAAAAAAGAACTTTGCTTGAGTACATAAATCTGATATTTTTGTTAGGGCAATGAAGAAAACAAATATACCTGGGTTGTTTTCTTTTCAGTTTAGTGTTGTTTTGGTATCCTGTCTGGTAGAATTGTAAGTTTAACACTCATGATGGGTCCTATAACATGTGCACAGCCATGTGGGCCAGTCTTCTAAACAGCTCATACTCTGATTGCTACAGAGGATTGGATTCACAGAAACATGATTATCAACTGCACCCATCATTATTGCATGGACACAGCAGTAGAGTCATTATTTCTCAAGGGAGCAATAGAAAAAGGCCTTACTAAAGCAAAAAAGAATTGAACACGGCTTCCCTTTGTATGTATTTAGAAGACCAGGAGATGTTATCTCTTCTTGACTGAAAATGTATTTTTTTTTTCTATTATTCCTATAACACCCTCAGAACAAGATACCTAAATCAAGCACCTGTGTTGTGAACCCTCACTCCCAGACACTGAGACAAAAATAGTCACTCTAATAGTTATGTTTCCTTTGGGGGGAATTTTCTGGAGCCTCAACTTTTCTTACTTCAAACTTCTTTCCTTCAATTATTCTTAATATTTTAAAGTGTGATATTAGGTGTTAATATCTTTTATTTCAAAGTTATATTTTTGGAGCTGTATTCTGAAATGTTGGTATGTGAAATCATTTCATTGGGATTTACTTCAGAACCCACAATGAATTTGTAAATGGAAATCAAGATGCAAGTCTGACTACTGATGGAAAACTTTTGAAGCTTCATCACTGGTACAAATAAGTTCATTATATAATTGTCTCAATTCTTGAATAAATTTGAAATTTATATGGGTTAGTTTTTCTTCTTACTGAGCAGTCTGCTCTCCAGGCCACTGTGTTTACCTTTCTGAGTTTTGTCCTTGCCCCCACACCACAGCTCTTATCACATTAGCACACTGAGGTGCTTCAGCTTCCCTGCCAGTAACCTCTTGAGTAAGGTCAATGAGCTGATTAATTTTTGTCAGTTTGACACAAACTAGAGTCACTTGGGAAGAGGGAAGCTCAGCTGATGAATCACCTCCAGCAGACTGATCTGTGGGCATTTTCTTAATGGCTAATGTATATGGGAGGGCCCAGCACATTGTGGGCATTGCCATCCATGAGCAAGTGGGCATGGGCTACATAAGAAAGGTAACTAAGTTAGCCAATAAGCAGTATTCCTCCACTGTTTCTGCCTCAGTTCCTGCCCTGACTTCCCATAACGTTGGACTGTGCCCTGAGAGTTGTATAGTGAATAAACCTTATTGTCTCCAAGCTGCTTTTTATTGTGGTACTTATCATAGCAACGGAGAAGTAACTAAGTCTGTTGCGAGACAGATTGTTCATGGCAGGTTTTCACCTGCCTTTAGAAATGCAGTTATTTTTCTGTTAGACTTTTTTAGTTGGTAAGTTACCTCCCAATTCTGGGTCCAAGATCCCATTATCAGTACAGCGACAAATGTTGCTGCACTCAGTTTCTCTTCGCTGATCCCCCAAATCATCTCTACTTCTTGTTTTTCCTCCTTCCCCATCAGTAAGCATGGACAAATCCTGTCTGCATATCCTTCCAAAGGAAACAGTGTGATGTTGACATATTCCTGGTGCTTATTTTTATTTGGCTATCCATCTCTGAGAGAGAAGAATGTTAAGACTCTTTGGTGACTAATGGAATTTTAATCATTCTCTGATACACAAATTACTTAGACATCAAGCAGCTTCTTAGGGGTGATGTTAAGGAGTATGAGAGACACGATAAGGAACATTTTCCTGCAAAAGAGTAACATTTCTTTCAAAAATGGATGCAGTTGGAAAAAGTGCTCAGGAAAATTACAATCTGGCTTCATGTGATAAACTCGCTGATACAGGGTTTCCTTCCTGAAAGTGAAGTTCCATGGTAAAGGAACAGCCCACAGTTTCCTGCTGCAATCTTAACATTCATAGGCTGACAGTTCTTGCATACACCTAACTTTTCTTCCTTATTTCCTTTTTTTCAGGCCTGGAGGAAATGGAACCCACTAGTCACCCCTGTTCACTCAAACAGATGAAGATCGTCATTTTGTATCCAAGTTAAATAACTGCAAGGTCTTAAATATTTCCTTAGAGGCCTCTCTTCTAATTCTCTCCCTGTCTATACCCCACCCCTCCTCTGTCTCCTAATCAGTTCCTGCATGTACTTATAAACTGTAAGACAGTAAATAGAAAAACGCAAAGTTCCTTAAGTCCTAAATAATATTTTAAAGGAGCAAATAATTTTTCCTTTCTGTTTCTACTATTTTAAAGCAATGCAGTAAGCTTTTTAAGAGCACATGACCCATCACAATCCTTAGGTTTCCTGCCACAACCCTGAAAAACCACTCATGTGGGTCCTATAAACTTTCTGAAATACTTGAAGTATTCATATCTTAAAATTCTGAGTTGCCTCCTGAGTTATTTGATTGATTTCAGCGGTGAAACATTTCAATATAAAATTTGATATTTTCTGATTTTTTTTTAAATGAAAAGTAAGTCCACATTCATGAACCTGAGTACAGAAACTGGAAATCAGAATTCTGTCCCTCTTTTTCTTCAGACAGAATTTAGTCTGTTTGTTCGCCCACCACATCAACAGAGGAGAGTGATTGGAAATCTAAATTCTTTATTTGGCGAGAGTGTTGAACAATCAAGGTTTCATTTTGCTTCAGGAAATTGATTTTCCAGGTGAATATTTAAGGGATGCAATGACCAAAAATAATGTAGAGCCACCGAAGTGCGATGTGACAGCAGTGTGACAATGATGGCGTTTGTTTTCTCATGGTGTACTCCCAGCCTTCATCATCAAGCCCTCATGGACTGGCTTTTACCGTGCAACCCTGCTGACTGCATTTGCTCCTCTTCTTTTTCAAAAAGATCCCTCAGCTTTAGGTTTACATTTTACTCTTGTTCATCAGTCTTTAAAATAGTTTATTATTACTTTTTTATGTGCACGAATGGATTGCATACATGTAGGTAGGTGCACCCATGTCATGCAGTGCCCAAGGAGGTCAGAAGAGGGCTTTGGATCCCCGGGAACTGGAGTTACAGATGGTTGTTAGCCACTATGTGGGTGCTGGGAATCAAATCCAGGTCCTCTGTAAGAGCAGCCTGTCCTCTTAACAACTGAGCCCTCTCTAGCTCCTTGTTGGCCAGTCTTTAATATTTAAATGTGCTTATTTTTGGACACGCTAACCTTTTTAAAATTAATTACTTGTTGTGTTGTTGTGAGAGGTCATGGTGTGAAGGATGTGGAGGTCGGAGGCCAACTTTGGGGAGTCAGTTCTCTCCTTTTTCCATGTGGATTCAGGGGATCAGACTCCAATTGTGAGGCTTGACATGCAAGTGTTTTTACCTGCTGAGTCACCTTCCTAGCTGTAGAGACTTTAAAAATTTGCTCCTAAAGTTTCTTATTTGATATACATTAAAATTTAATTAGTATTACCACTTCCTTTTGGATTTTTTATTTGAGTCTGAAACTCTGATTTGAAATAAGAGCTCAAGTTAGAAATGAAGGTCTAGGGTGGAGCTGTTAGAGGAGAAACTTATTCACAGTTTCACTACAGAGCTATGAAGTCAGTTCACTCCTCCATTCCAGGGAAGGCACGCTCAAACCATAGTACATGAAGGAACCAAACTTCTTTCTTTTGGGGCTTTGGGGAAACAGCGAATCCAGAAGAGATTAGTGAAATGTGCTCGTGTGACTTTATCTTCCTGACAGAACTCTGATCAGAAAACATTTTTCTAGACCAATTAATAGCAGGAGGAACAGTGATATAAGAGCTATGTAGAGGTGAAAATGAAGACATTGTCATCTCATGGTATTTAGAGCACGTTCTCAATGTTTTACACACCACAAGTCTGTCTGCATGTATTTTATCTTCTTATCCTCATAAATCTCTTATGAGGAAGATAGGATAAATCCTGGACAAAAAGGAGGTCAGAAAGGCTAAGGGACTTTTCTAAGTTCACTCATTGATAGGCAACTGGCCAGTCATTCATACCTTGTCCTCCGTCCTTCCCACTATGGACTTTCATCAGAGGCCTGTTCACGTAGGAAATCCTGTTCCAGGATTTCCAGAAAGAATCCTGTTGATAGGAATTTCAAGACATCATTTGTTAATTTCAGTACTATAATGTGGTTGACATGGAAACATGCTTCTTTTATATAGACACCCACTATATCACTAAGGTTCAAAAGACAAAGAGAAAGCCAGAAACATGCCAGACTATTACTGTGTTCCTACAGAACACCGCTCATGTGAAACCTACAAAAAGGAACTGATTACCAGAATTAAGGTTCCTCTTAGGCCCATGCATCTTCATTGTTAGACATTTTTTTTTATTACTATAAGAGCTAAACAAATCTGGATTATTTTTAGTTTGAAGCAAAATTAAGTGGTGTTATTAACTTAACTAAAAGGAAAATGGCTCCATACTACACTTACCACATCACCTTGAAATTGTGAAATCCATGGAGAGAAACTATCAAATTGTTTAGGAAGTGTCTCAGGTGTACTCTGGTTCTTAAAGCCCTCAAATGGGTCGAAAGAACACCTGTTAGCATGATGTGACCCTCTCAGTGATCAAGAGGAATTTCCTGCATGCCCAAGATCTTAGCAAAACTGTTGGTACAAAGTAATCCCAGTTAACTTAGCTGGTACTTATCTTGTGTGGAACTATCATGCAACCTCACACGGATTTGAGATCAAGTAGAAAATTGCTTCACAAAGCCACACTGTAAGCATATTTTGTGCCAGAAAGAAGTGATAAAATATTTAAAGCTTTACATCTTTTACACTCTTTAAAGCTTTTAACTGAATTTGTGCCCATTAGAGTAACCACACTGCAAATTCAAATTAAAATATGTTATGAAAATATGTTATTAAGACTTGTGATCTTGAATGGAAATGTTTATTTTATGCACTGTTTCAAAATATGTTAGTGTGAATTTTCTCTTTTTAAAAAATTAGTAGATTTTGAAGTATAATTTAATAGTCTAGGATAGTATGTTTCAGAAAAAAATGACTTGAAAAGAAAATGAAGCATAAAATGTAGATTTTTGAATTAAAATTTCAATGAGAATCCTTTAAACAAAGTAATTTTTGTTAAATGCTACGTGTAAAGGCTACGTGCCACTTAGAGGCTAAAGCTATTAATCATGGGATAACTAGATCTTTTAAACCTAAGACTTTAATGTGTTGAATGTTTATGTTTTAAACAAAAATAAACCTCTGAGTGTTCTTTTCACAGCAGGAAAAGTACTGTGAGGGCAACAGAAAATAGAAAGCAGTATTAAAACTCGGCCCCAAGATGGCAGCTTCTTTGCAGACATCACTAGGAATCAAGGAATTTAAGTTTTACTTAAATATTCATGAAGATTATTAAAGCAGTGGGTAAGTTACCCAACTCATTGAATCAGTGCCAGAGACTGGCCCACACTACATGTAAGTGTATGTACATGTACATGCACATTGTTCTCAGACAGGCGATGGTTACCCAAAGTGAGGTCTCAGATGCAGACCTAATTTCAGATTCCTGTTTGGTCTACACATCCAAGATTTTGTTGATAAAAGCAGAAACCACACACGAGAGTGCTTGATCACTAACTGGAAGAAGCGGGTTTCTGAAGAGTGTTTGATTCTCACTCTTTCTGTTCCATTTTAAATCCACAGATTTTTTTTTTTTTTCATGGATAGAGGTCAGGTAGTTTCAGCTTTTGGGCCACAATTTCAGTTTCTATTGGGGGACATTTTCAAGAATGAACTTGTATTGAGTGTCTGTTACATGAGCAAAGAAACTGAGTTTCTTCCTTCTGGCTGAAGAATGCTTTTCCTAGTATTTCTCTCTCTCTCTCTCTCTCTCTCTCTCTCTCTCTCTCTCTCTCTCTCTCTCTTCTTTCTCCCTCTGTGTGTATGGTGTGTGTGTGTGTTCACACACTTACTCATGCTTGTACTCCTGTATGTGCACACTACCTTTAGATTAGGTAATTCAGTTTTGTGATCTTTCAAGCAGAGATTACTGAGAATTACTCTCCCTCTTTAGAGGTACTGAAGGGCTTTCCCGAGGCTTTAGTCTAGGTGCTGAACAACCGTGTCACCTCCTTTTGATGACTGCCTTGTTCATTTAGTAAGATCTGGCAAGCTTATGTCTACTAGAGAGAATAGTTTTATCTTCCTACATCCGCTAGAAGCAGCAGTACGTGTTACAGAACAGTCCAGCGGACTGGTGCACATCTTTAATCCCAGCACTCGGGAAGATAGAGGCAGGAGGAGCTCTGTGCGTTCAAGGCCTGCCTGCTCTACATAGCGAGTTCCAGGCCAGTCAGGGCTCAGAATGAAATCCTCCACCACTACTCCAAAGGGAAAACAAAACCTGAAAACAATGCTCGTCCATAAATTCATTCAGTATTGCAACGGTGAGTTGGGAATTCATTTATAATTTAGCAGCATATTTTAAGCAGATTCTCTCAAAAAGAATCCATGTATGGAATTAGTTGCTTGCAAAGGCATTAGAAATGCTAAATATAAACTAGACTGGGGTTTCAGAAACAGAGCTATCTCAAAAAAATATGTGGGGAAAGAAAGTGAAGGAAATTAAGAAGCTAACTAGGAGCTTCTTGGCTCCAGAGTCACAGGGCAGCTGTAAGGTCAAACTCATCTTCCATCCCTGAAACATAGGAAGCCTGTTCCCCAAGACTGAGGACTCTATTTACATTTTTTATAGCTTAAAGATGTCAGAGCTTCACCACAGAAACCTTAGAAGTGTAGTCTCACCCTTATTTCAACTTCTAAATATTCTGCACAGGTGACTAGCTAGATCTAAGTCATACTCAAAAATTGCATGGGCCTGGGAACTACTTATTAACTCCACAGGCTCTGAATTAGAGGGACGGACATCAGAAGACAGATTATTAATTAGATACATAGTACAGTCCACTGGATCTCTCCTCTGTTCATTTAAATTTCCAAACAATAAAGATAACAAATACATTCTTCCACTTAACTTGTTTCAACTAAGTATTTATATAAAAGGGGTCCAAAGTTACTCTGAAAGGGGATACCAACCCTGCCCTCTTCAGTCTACCAATTATCCATTCCTTCCCTCTATCAGTCACATTTTTCTATTGATATAATGTCTATGGAAACTATAAAGTTATTCAGTTAAAACACATATGAGATAAAAGAGTAAAAGGAGGAGGAGCATATGCACTAGACATAATAATATACACACATATGAACAATCACTAACTACCTTAGTACTTATGTCCACAGCAAGGCAAAGAATTAGATATGTCATATTCTGTTCATTTATTCAGGATTTTCACATCCTTGTTATGTACCTACTGGAGTCACTAAGATCATCATTAGGGAACTACTTGTGGCTAATGGAGTTTGTATATTGGATTAATGTAGTTTTCTATCATCTTTTGCTCCTGAGCAATAACTGGAGATGCTTCAGAGGAGCTTAGAAGGGTTGTTTCATAACAACCGTGTCTCCCTGTAAATCATCATGACTACTACTTTCAATCAATAGAATAATTGATTTCATAAGTTGCTCAAAATTATCATACGACTATTGCAAGATTCCAGTTCAATTTAAATGCATTGTCATGTGTCTTGGTCTTTACAGTGATAAGGCAATGAAAACATCCCAAGCCAGGGTGATAGCAACAAATATTTGTCAGTGGGTTATTAGAATTAGCATACTCATATGTCCTCAGACCCTTTGGCTCCCTGCCCGATGTATTTGAGCCATAAATCTACACATCTCTTGCAATATAGATTCTATTTCTAACTTCACCTGTATAAGCTCTCATTTAACAAACAGACAGACCAGGGGAACACTCTACTCTTTTAAATAACAATCAACATTAATATCCCAAATGCTGAATGAACTTTTATCCAATGCGCATTCTGCTTTTGTACATGGCTGTGTGAACAGCCTGTACTTACAAAATTATCAAAGTGCTATCTCCCAGTATAGCCAACCTCTTATTCACTGAAAGAGCTCTTGAGTTGTAAACCGACTTAGGTATGGCTAGAAGCGGAAGTACCACAATCTTCCATCTTGTTGATTCAAGTCGTATTTGTATTTTATTTATCTAAAGTTTTTGTTTAGTGTCACTGTTTATTCATATAGATTAAGTACAACAACTGTAGGGGACTATCGTTCTACTTCTAGGAATACCCGTTAAGAAGTTACTCCTGAAATGTCTGTAAGGCAGACCATCCTGATTACTCACCGTGGTCCCGAGCACCATACTTACCTTGTCTTAGGTGCTGTGGCCACCTGATCATCCGGAACCTCATCACGCTCCTTGGGATATGATGCTTCCTTCCATTTGTAGCATAGCATATCCAATTCTTGATCTTTATATTATAGTCACTGTTTCTAAAACTCCCATTTTTAGAGTAATTCTCAGTTCCTTGATGAGCTAAGCTCCTTTTCAGAGTCAAAAATAGAAGGTAGTTTGGCATGCTCATCGGAAACTAATACCCCAAGAAATTCAACCTCATCCCATATAGTCATCGGCTACAGACTGAATGATTGGGCCCTCACAACCAAATTCATGTGAAATTCTCCCCACAAGGAAGTAAGAGAGTGTCTTTTGAGAAGTAAGTAGGCAATCGGGACAGTGTACACACGAATGAGATTAATGCCCTCATAAAGGAAGCCTTAGAGAGAGCCCTCTTCACCTTGTCAAGACAGAGCAAGAATGTTCCATCCAAGGTACTGGAAATTAGCCTCACCAGATAATCCACCAACACCTTGACCTCCGACCCCTGCCCCGTGCTCCAGAATTCTGAGAAATGTCTAATTTTCCAGCCACTCAGTAACATGGCATTTTATTATAGCAACCCACATGGTGCACCGTACCACACTGAGGTCAAAATTTACTGAAGTTGAGCAGCAGTGGGACTACTATCCACCTTCTTGAACCAGCATATGGAGCCTGGAGATGCTCACAGCTTCACATGTCTTAAGAAATCCATCTTTATCCAAACTCATGTTTCCCTTGGCTTTCTGCTTTATATCACTCAGAATCTATTTTCATAAAGGTTTTTCAGATATTTGCTGGTATGCATTGAAAACCCATCTTTTGAAATTCTGGGTATTTGCATGCTCTTCCTCCAGGCAAGACATTATGTGCAGCCAGTGGGACACGCTGAAATGTAATTCTGATTGTAAGTCTGGAGGCGAGTGAAGACCACAGCACTGGGACAGGAAACTATTTGACATGATATTGTAAGAAAGAAGTCACTACTCTGTCTCCCAGCTGGCCAGAACCAGAATCATAAAGCAGGAAAATCAAGGCCCTCTGACTGATAGGAAACGTCAGTGGGGGCTGGAGGGTGAATCTGCTTCCCATCTCTCTTGTCTTTCTCTACCCTTTCTCCAACTTGTTCTACTTTTCTAGTGAATCTTAATATTAGACCTCTTCTCAGAACATATTCCTGATATACAAACCCCAAAGTTTTGCAACCTTGCCATTGAGGTGTGGGTGTTCAGTAAAGAAGAACCTGAGATGGAAATTTGGACACGGGATTGTTTCACTTTAGGTAAATCTATGTGTCAGAAATCCATGGACATATATAAATCCATGTTACATCGGCTAGGTTGCCACTGTTAGCATACAGTAAATTAAATTAAATACAAGTAATAAAATAAAACTGATGCTCATACCCTGGCCCTCTCTTGAGGGTCTTGAATATATATCACTGGGGCCTGCCTGGGGCTCCTGCAGAAATTCAGCTTCTTCATGATTATGCTCCATATAAAAAGAACAATAATCTTAGAAATACAATCTTTTTTTCCCTTCCTGTCAATGAATCTTGCACATCTGTTTGGCCAAACCCAAAAATGGAGATTCTGACCCAATTTGGTGCTAGAGAAGGAGCCTCTTCCCTCTGTAAGCTGTAGTTCTTTGAAGGTTCTAGCTACACAGCTTACACACAATTCTCTGCTTATCTTTTCTTCTGAGGCTCAGAAGGAGAAGGCAAGGGGAAAATAACAGAACAGGTAGAAAGAGAGAGCTAATATACTTTATTTCAATACTTATCTTTTCAGCATACACACAGAAGACAGAAAAATATTATTTTAGGTTCTCTGAGCTAAGTGTGAGTCACATGAATTTAGGCATCTTCAATTCCCTGAAATCTGGCAAAATGGAAGTTGGCAATAAACTAAAATCAAAGGACAAGGCCTCCACCCTGAAAGGGGCCCAGGAGTCATAGCTTCTTCAAAGGATGAGTGTCTTGTGCAGTATTCTCTTTCACCAAATCAGACATTTTGTTTTTTAGTATGTAAGGGAACTACTGAAAATATCATGAAAGAGATGCAGTCTACCCCACACTGCAGAAGTGGAATTAATGTCTGCACTTTGATTTCAATTTTGGACTAATATGGTGCATGCCTATATTTTACATCTACCTGTGTGACAACTTTGTTTGAAATCACTCTTTTTTAATTGAAATGTTTTTAATTGAGATATTTTGTCACTATTGACATTGTAGATCTTCAAGAGGAACAGGGGTTCCCTCATTCTGATGTCCAGTAGAATCTACTGGTCTCTGCTTGGTGGATTGTGAGAGCAAGTGTTTGAAATATTACAAGAGTACCAGGCCAGCAGCTGGACTTCCTCTTTGTTGTTTAGAAGTATAGCTCCCATGTGTGGACATATAGCAGTAAAACCATCAGACAATAAGTGGGCTTTAGGACGGCAGTGTGTCAAGAGGGAACCCTATTTGTCAACTCATTAGGGAATTTACTATTTGTGATTTCAACTTATGAAAGTACAAGAAGAGATATAAACAGTGGAGTAGTCTTCAGATCGTGCAACTAATTCAAGTGTTTTCATTATTTCTGTAGTGAAGGCCTTGTCATTATCAAACAAATCCTGCTACACTAATCATACTACTAGGCAAAAAAACATATAGAAAATACAACAGAATAAAGTTTTGGTTATATTCTGTAGCTATTGAGTTACTGATAAAGACTGTGAACTACTGTTTTATTTTCAGATGTTCTTACTTGGCACAGCTCTCCTCATCTAGTACTTCATTTCTTAGCCCTGATCACAAAGGTGAGGAAATGATTTAAGCCCAATCTAAACCTGTGACAATATTTCATTTACTCTTGGATTGATACAGAGGTAATAGGCATGTTATTTAAAACATCCAGTCAGAGAGACTTGCTGCTGATTTCCTCCCTTACTCAAGTAGAAAGAATATTCTTACCTCTTGAAATACCTATGAGGTGTGTATGAACTTGGGAGTTCTGTGAGCTATTTTCCTATGATATGGAGGAGGCCTCCCTTCAGTAAGGATAGATGAAGGCATGTAGATTTCATTAAACCTTGTCACTTGCTCCAAAAGGCTAAGATTTTCAAATATAGCACTCACTTGTGAGTAGAATAAGGAATAGTACAGATTTGGGAGACACGCATCATCATAACTATATTCTTTCCTGGCTCAGAGCAGTTGCTTGACATTTGATGGTTACAGATACTATTGTTTTCTCTTGATTCCTCTTCCTTTTTACCTATTTTAATATATAAATGAGGAGGTTATGCTTTAATTCTGAACCTTAAATGTAACTCAGTAAACCAAATAACTTTCATCCTAAGCAAAAAAAAAAAAAAAAACAAACAAACAAACAACTATGCTGAAGTTGAGGCCCAGAGCATATTGTAATGTATAGAAGATAGACTTCAAAAGTGGACAGTTTTTCTCAGATATAATCATGGGACCTTTGAAAACTATTTCTCAGCATTCCTCAATTCCAGTTCTCATCATTTGTAAAACAAAGTAGCAAAATCAAGTTTACAAATCTATTGTAAAGATAAATAACAAGGTAAGAATGTGCAATTCACCTGAAAGTTAATCCTTTGCCAAATGGTTCCTTACTGATACATTGTGATAAAGCCTTAGGAAAGTTAGTTTAGTTTTTTTTCCCACTCTATGAACCTTGGGATCCCTATCAATAGAATGAATATTGATGTTCATTTCATATTATTTATGGAATGAGGTAAAATGTATAGAGTGCCTATTATTTACATAATATTTAGTACTACCTATAGTAAGTGTGAAGCAGATGACATATTTTTATGAATATATATAATTCATTAAAGATAATGTTTCATTCAAACACATTATACACACAGTAAATGTTAATTTACTTTTCCTCCTGCGCTTAACCAGTGTTGAGAAAGAATGGGAATTGCAAGAGATATAAAGATCTTTGGGTGCTAAAGGTATCTTTTTAAGAACACTGTGAGCCCATGTCTAAATACTTTAATTATTTAAAATCAAATTCTATAAATCTATAATTAAATAAGTTATGTTGACAACAAAGGTAATAAATCCTAAACTCATTATTTCACAATCATGTTACTCTCTGTCACCTTATCGCCACGATCCAGATAATTTATTTGCTGTGTCTGCATGCTGGGAATGCTAGGGTCTTCTTGTAAATCTGTTTCCAGTTCCATGACCAGTGACACCATGTCACAAGTATGAAATCAGCCATGGTAGCAACATTTACAACCTGGAAATCAATTCACACTACAGTAAGATTACTTGCTTCCAAAAAGAACTAAAATGGTTACATATGTCTTCACCATCCCTAGAAAAGACATCAATTTGGTACCAAAGACAGAAATTGTCTCCTGTTTACAGAACTTTCAAGTTTTAGAGTAGGCAGTCTTCTTTTGATACTAAAATGACAACCTTAATCATTAAGAAGTTTCTGACCTTTGAAAAAGTGTATTTTTAAAGCAAAGTACAGAAATTACATTCAGATCTAGTGGATTTGTGTGGGCTGTGGACTACTGAAGTGGCAGCTGCTATGTGTCACTGAGAAGTGAGATCACAATAGCAAGGCGGCCGCCTGCACAGGATGCCTCAGGCACTGTCTTCATTCTGAAAATAAAGGAAGATTTTCTAAAGTGCTGTTTAAATAAGTCAGCCTCTCTAAGTAAAGATTTTGATAATTAGAGCTAAAAATAGTTGTAATTTGAAGATGTGGTGAACAATAGCATTCTGTTTTTGCCTTATAGCAACTATAAGAGATCCAGCAGTTTTCTGGGTTCGAGTCCTATCCCTGGCAATGGAGGGGGGAGATCAACAACAACAACAATGAGGGCACAGGGGGAGGAGATAGAAATTCACTTTCAGAGATTTAATCACAGGTCAGAGCAAGGACATTTTTGTCTTTGGTAAATCACATATTATGACAATTAGATTAGCAAGAAAACAAATTGTGCAGAGCCCTTTGCTATTGTCTTATAACTATTTACATAATTCAAGGTGTCTATATGGACAGTGATAAAACACATAATGTAACAAGAACAGCTATGTGCCAGACAATGAACTACCATTATCTCACATTAAAAACAAAATAAACAAACCATAAAAAATAGACTCAAATACTAAACAGAAAATCCACAAACCAGAAAGTATCTGTTACATTCCACATTGATCAAAATCACCTTTTTCAGCTTCTAGGACTGAAATATTTTCAAGAGTCCATCATATTAAAACTGGGACTCTAATTCCTGATAGATGTGCTAGATAGAGAGAAAAGACAGTTCCTGATGAAAAGTAGCCAGCTTTATAGATTCTTAGACAAAATGGTTTCTGAAGGTTTGGAGATATGTAATATGGATTCCTTCCATGTAGTTCATGTGTTAGTGGAGTTCTGTATGGCTATGTCATAAGAGAAGTGTGGCGTTCATGCCTATAGCTTTGAACTATCCCTTAAAGGTATAGCAAAAGGAGTGTGTTTAGGGTGGCATGGTGTTCGTGGAATTTCCTAACCTGTGCTTATAGTGTATTCAGCCTATGCGTCTAGTGAGTTATTGACATAACAAAAATTGAGTTATGACTCTAGGACAGACTGATGTTACTTGCTAGCAAAGCCTGGACTTTGAAGATGGAATGTATTCCCCATTCAACCACATTCTTTGAAAAAATGTTCATCAGCTACAAATAAGTTCACATAATCATGTAGAATGAAAAAATTGTGGTTCTATTCTGCTGTGCTATGGATAATTGAACATTTTCCTTCCATATACCCATAAGACATTGTTATATGCTAAAATTCACAATTATACATACTTTTTGACTAAATACTGAAAGACATTGGTATATTCTCAAAATGAATTTTATTCTTATGAAAATTTATTACATTTTTCTCAAATTCTTTATCTTGTGTCAGTCCATTTTTGCTGCTATAAAAATACCTTATATTAGATAATTTATAAACAGCAAAGTTTATTGCTTATAGCTTTGGAGGCTGGGAAGTCCAGGTTCCAGGTGCCAGCAGATTCGGTATATAGTGAGTGATTATGTTCTCTTTTATAAATAGAGCCATCTTACTGCATCTTCACATGGGGGGAAAGGAAAATAAGACCCTCAAGCCTCCTTCACAGGGTACAAATTTCTGTCATGATGACTTAACTCTCATGATATAGTCACATGTCCAAAGGTCCCATCTCAATAATCTCATGTTAAGGATTAGGTTCCGTGCTGGATAGCTTCAGTTGTCAACTTCACCTGGATGAAGGGAACCTCAATTGAGGAATTTCTTCCCGTGGATTGACCTGTGGCTATGTCTGTGGGGCACTTTCTTGACTTTTGAGTGATGTGGGAGTTCATAGCCCACCGTGGGCACTGCCAGCCCTGGGCAGATGGCCCTTGGTGGTATAAGAAAGCAGGCCGAGCACAGTTCAGAAGAGCAAGCTAGTAAGCAGTGTCCCTCCATAGTCTGTGCTCCAGGTTCCTGCCTTGAACTTCTGTCTTCACTTCCCTTGATGATGGACTGAGTGAGCTGTAAGACAAAAATTCCTTTCCTCCCCACATTGGCTGTGGTCAGTGTTTTTATTCCAGCAATAGAAAGTAACTAACAGAGAGTTCAATATGAATGTCAAGTAAACACAGACATTCAGACCAGAGCACCCTGTTAGCATGCTTCATCATGACTCTCAAGACTAGAAGGACTGCTTTTTATTCACATTACATTATTTAATTTGTGGGGGGACTTACACTCTCATGGTCATCCTTGGTCCTGAACTCATGTTTCTTCTGAATTAAGACACCTCACCTTAGCAGTATATGGTCTTTTGTGAGCTCATGTACACACACACACACACACACACACACACACACACACACACACACCTTTACCATTGCCTTCATTGTTATCTCCTATACCTTACTTTCGTTGCTGAAAATAAGGAACACTGAAATTGAGGTATTTTGAAAAGTTCCTTTGATAAAGCACAGTAAATACAATGTACAGAGCATGGACTTCAGGGTCACAGATACCTGGAGCAGAAGTCCTACTCTGACATTCAGTTAGCTAATTAATACATAACACTTTCAAATATACTTTAGGGCTGGCGAGGTGGCACAGCCATTAAAGCCTCAGCCTCACAACTAAAATATACTTTAAAAATGCTCATAAAGTGATCACTTACAGGTATACTAAAAACAAAAATGAGTGCAAAAATTTAATACATCATGCTTGCCAGATGTCACGTGCTTAATAAACATCATCATTCCTTTTAGTTTTATCAAAATATAAACAATGATGTAGACCAACTCTCTGGAACCTGAGAAGGATTCTTTGGGCCACCACTTCAGAAGCAATTTATCTCACCCAATATATGATGTGTTCTTGCTTAAGTCCTTCCTCGCTGGGCTTGGGAAATTAAGAGGTAATATGTTTCTTTGCATCTAATATTAGCTTCTGACAGTGATCTGAAAAGGTTTTAGAAATTCTTTTCTATATCCTTGCAAAACTGATCTTTCATTGTTACTCCAGGGGCGCCCGTATGTGTGCGTGTGTGTGTGTGTGTTGTTGGAGAGCAGCCCTTTAATCTCTTTACATCTACTAATTTTCAATAGATAGTAAATGATGTGATTCAACATTTTCTTCATATTATCGATTCCTTTTTAAGTTAGAGTCTAATTACTACCACTGACAGAGGGAACTTGAAAGTCAGGCCACTACCCTGAAAATTTTACTGATATCGCCATTTGAAGCATCCAGACCAGTGGGTTCTCCACACACACCTGCTGATCAAAGAAGGATGTTTGTATCTTTGTTGCATTCATAGTTCTCTGCCCCCTTCCTTCAATAGTAACAGTCATAATAGCATTCATGTTATTGATAGCTACTCTCAATTATCAAGCACCTGCTATGCCAACTCTTAATATAACTCAGGACTGAAGTCCATTGTTCCCACAGTCCTTTCCCCCTCTCCATTACTCAGGGATCTGCATCTCATATTTACTCATTAACCATTTACAAGGACACACAGGACAGGTAACAGGACATCAGCAAACTTGGGAGTGGAGTAGGGAGATACTCGTTTGTTAAAACCGCCTTGTATTTGAGAATATAACAAAAAAGATAGTCTGGGGTGACATATTTTTCAAGATTCCCACCCAAGGATACATACTTCTAAAAAACACCTTGCCATAGCTGTTTTAAAAAAGTATTTTATATTCTCTTTATTTTTGTCATTTTATATTGACTGATGCTTTAATAACAATGTCATTATATGAATACTAAGTATGCAGCAAGGGAGTTTAATATAATAATCAAGATGCATATTTAATTAAAAATATTAAATATATGAAATAATAAAATAGGAAGAGTATACATGCAGATAGATAAAGAGTATGTTTAATGGAGGATGGAATTTAAAAAGAATAATGATAAAGATATTCAAGGGTAAATGCGAATTAACATGGCTTATTTTTGCTTATAAAGGGGAAAAGGAAGGACGTTCTTCCTGAAATACAGTTAATTAGAATGTGCCAGACAAATCAGAGAGAGTCTAATCTTTCTTCTCAAGTGCCACATCCTATTCAGTGATCCCATGCCTATCTATCTCCACAGAAACATTGGATAGAATCTACTTCATAGTCTTTAACAAGAATTAAGATAATTGTGGGCTGAGGAGATAGCCCAGTGGTTAAACACACTGGCTGCTCTTGCAGAGGACCTGGGTTTGAATCCCAGCACCCACAAGGCAGCTAACAACCATCTGTAACTCCAGTTCCAGGGCATGCAACATCCTTTTCTGACCTCTGTGGGCATTGTACAACGTGGATGTACTTATATATGTGCAGGTATAATACTCATACATATTAAAAATAAATAGCTCAGCTACTGTCCCATGTTATTATCAGGCGTCCAACTTCTGCTGTAACCTTATGATCAAGCGTTCTCACACAAACCTTCTCAATTTTGCCTTCCAAAGATTACTTTCTAAATTAAGAAAAATAAAAAGAATTAAATATCATTTGAAAGTAAATCTGTCTTTAGATTTCTGAGAAGGTCCTGGAAAAGCCCAAGGATTTGCTATTTCACCTGTAAATAGAGGAATGACAGATATTAAATCAGGTATAAGACAAGAGTTGCTTATTCTTGGCCTTCCCTATGTTCATGTTGAGGAAATGAAATGTTAATATAAAGGTTCAAAAGGTTGTATGCATTATGAATAGACTTGAGGTTTTGGTGTTGCTCTCTGACCTCAGAGGAAAGAGCAATCAGGCCCTGATGAGGTAACTGTAAATTGCCTCCTAAGACAATGCTTCCTTCCATTTATCATAAATAAACTGACAGCAGTCCTTGAACTTTAGACTGAGGTGGTTTCTGAGTTCTTTAGTCCTTTCGTGAAAGCTCTGCTTAATGTTCCAGGTTAGATTTTTGTTTCCTTGACAAAGCAGGGTGGTCTCAGAGACCTTGTAGAAGGGGCTGAACTTGCTATTCCTATTGGTATTTCAAACTTCGAATACAGGATTCAGAGCTTAAAATTGAAATAATTTAGAAAGCTTTCTGACTATATCAGCAAACTAAACTGTTTTAGTCAGAGGAAATGACTCCATTCCAATAGACTGTTGACCCACAATCCAGTAGAACAGGAACTACTTACATAAAACTGAATGAATTAATGAAGTAAAACTGATTTATTTTTAGATATTATTGATACTGTTTTAATGGTCTATGTTCAGATTGGGATATAAAGAAGCACTTTTCTTTTGTTATTAATCATCAATTTAGAGATGATTTGTTTATAACCAAAGCCAAATATTTAAAAAAAAAACCCGTATCTGATTTTCACTTATGTCTCAGAGCTCTGAGTCCGATACATTTACTGAATCATGGTGTCTTTCACGGCAATATATTCACTTGTGTAGTTTCAGGAAGAATATGTTCTCTTACCAAGATTAAATGGTCAAGTGGAGTGGGCACTAATCTTCTTATCATTCTGTTATAAAGAATAATGCTCATTTAATCAGCTATACAAGGCCATCTTTAAGGTACAAGTATTGATTTTCTATATGCAGCCAAATGCCTGCAAAGTCCTCCCTAGAAGTTAGCTTGGTACTTGACTTACAGGGTTCCAGCTTCACAGTTGATGATGAAATATACTTCCTGGTAGGTAGGAGGGATGCCGAACTGTGGGCATGTTGAAGAGGGAGAATTTCACTCACATTTGTAGGATGGCAGGTAAAGAAAGTTTCTTGGACTTGAAGTATTTCAAAGCTAAATTTCAGATTTCTTATTAAACATTCATTCAGAAGCTAACATTCAGGACCTAGTCGCTTCTTGGTACAGAATGGATCTGAGTTGGCTGAGCAAATTCAAGGAGTCTCACAGAGTGATTGATTTTTTATATTCTTTTTATATTACTTATTATTATTATATTATTTTTAATCAGGCCAAATCTGAAATCAACCTTTGGGTATAATCAAGAATGTTCTGTATAGACTATTTATGATCAAAATGGAGGACTCTAGGAGAAAATATTATCCTTAAACCTAGATATAAGTTAAGAGCCAGAGGAGACATGTCCTTTTAGTTTCACTGGGGTCCTGTTTAACAAGCTAATTACATGATTGTTTAATTCTCTAGGAACATGTATGTGATCAACTTATTATTTAGTATCTAATTTGCATCCAGACACATGCATATTTCTGCCTAATAGAAAATATAGCCTAAAAGTTGATAGTTCCATCGCTCTATGGAATAATTAAGTAGGTTTATATTTAGCATAGAAATCTTATTTTAATAAGAGTTCCTTCCCTCCTTCAATTTCTTTTGTCTTGTTTAATGCTTATAAGTTTCTAGTGTCTCAAGTGCTTTTAGAACTAGATTTTCCATCTTATTAACGGCCCTCATTACTGATATAGGAACTTTAACATATAATTTTATATTCATGTGTCATTCCTTTTACTTTCTGTAAAATGTCCTTTGACGCCTTTACATCAAGCTGTATGCAGTTCTGCTTTCCTTTAATGAAAATGCTTACTTCTCCCTCATATACATATTTATAGCATTGTTTCTAAATGGAAACCAGCTAAAGGAGTTTTCGTTTAGAATAGCAATGTCTGAACTCATGTGGAATCACCTGCTAGATTTGAAAAATGTCTGAGCGTGTGTAGCAAATGAGTGAGAGACACCTGCCAGAACACCCTTTTCATCGTAATACTTGACACTCAGAAGATGATACAGGAAAAGCATATGATATTATGCTTTAGAATATCAAGTTTTTCTTTTTGAATTTCTTTTTTATTTAATTTTTTTTATATTGGACCATTGTATGTTTCATACAGAACATCTCAGTCACTCTTAATCATCTTCATTCCTCCTTTCCCACCAGCACTCCCTTATAGTCGCCCAGCTGGAATCCATACATTTTTTCATGTGTGTTAAGTCTGTCAGGTTTTGCAATGGTACCATCTGCAGTGGTACCCAACAGAGTGGGCAGTGCTCCAAAAGGCTGATGACCTCAAGAGGGAGGTAGTAGTTTCTGCTGGAAGTTGCAGAATTGCCTAATGTGGTGGCATGAACAAAGAGGGAACAAACTTTGGAGGAGACAGCCGTACTCTGGCACCGGAAGCAGTTTGGAAAAGAATTGAACAAAGCAGTCCAGGTGCGTTGATTATGACGACTTGCTAGAAGAAGAGAACTTGATGCAGATTCTACTTTAATGATACCTCTTGAATATTATTAATTGGAAATCCATTTTTACTGAAGTTCCCTAGAGAGTGACTGAAGTGCAGCTATTTTGAGTTTTATCATTAATTCTAAAGAGACAAGCTGCTCTTCATGGTCAAGCAGAATGCTATTATTCTGTAAAGGAAATTAGGGGCCTAAATGTTTTCATGAACACAAATCTCTTCTCAGAGGAGGTAAGCCTCTGAAAGTCACAGGCAGCCAAGAAATTATTTAGAAAAAGAGATAGATCCAAATCCACTGAAAAATGTAGCCAAGATATCTCCAATTAGTGGTGATAAAATTACTGGATAATTAATGTCTACAAATACATGTTTTAAACTCTTGCTGCCTCCCCCATGACATTTTAGGAAACTGGTGATAAAAATGTTCCTGTATCTATTTGATTAAACTAACAACCTCTGTATTACCTGAAAGTAAATTAAGTATCTATAGCATTTGGTAGAAAATCTGTTATTAATACCTTTTAGGAAATCAATGGGCTTAAGGCATTGCTAATGACAATGAGAATGCATATTGCTACTGTGATAAAAGCAAGTTGCATGCTAAGTGAAAGTTACCTCCTTAGTCAATTTAAGCCTCTCTGTTGTTTTCCTCTTACACCAATTGGAGACTATTCAAATTGAAAAGGAAGTGGAGAAAGTAGTAAAGTTTTAATGCAAACCCAGTGTCTTAAGCAACTTTTGACTGACAGGGACATATCAATTTCACTGCTTTAAGAAAGAAAGTCTGCATAAGAGAAAAATCTTGTGAATTACCTCACATTTTCTAAAACACAGTGGCAGATGTTGGAGTCCAACAGTGTTGGATTTTAGAGACTGCAGAAGTTGGGAGCCAACTAATGAGGTAGAGAAAAGGACAAACTGAAAATGTTTCTCTTGTCCTATATATTGGTGTTTAATTAGGCCATGGTCTTTATGATGAGAAAGGAAGGCAGATTCTTCTTAGAGTGGAGAAGTGGGGAAGGAATCAGAGAGAATGTGCAGATTTGGTAATCAGCTCCATGCAGAGCCATTCTGTAATCACTTGGGCTCAATGTCATGAAAAAGATATCCAGGAGGAATTCCTGTATCTTATTTAAACACATACATGACAATAGACATTCATTGGGCTTGCACACTATTCGATGCATTTACATAACAGAATAATACAATTTTTATAGACTTCAGATACCACATTTGTAATTTATGAGGATCATGGGGGCAAAGTTGTTTGATGTTCTCAGCTTCAAGACTAGGAGGGAGGCCAGTGTCTCAGGATCTGTTCTTTCCTAGAGGGCTGTGCAGAGCGATGGAAGCTATGGGAATTCTGGAGCTGCCCAGGACAGCATTCCTTTTCCTTCTCCCTATTAACGTGGGCATATTTACTCTTTATTGTTCTACAACACTTTGGGGTAGTAGATTTAATTATGCCCAAATCTGTCTAATTTCTCCAAATTGGTTTCCCTGTAAGTTGAAGAAATGCCTTTGACTTTTTCAATCCTAATTTATTCCTTTCTCTCAAATCCAATGAAATCTACCCTGTGTCTACTACATATTTCAATCCAAATCCTATTAAGGTATTAAATGATCAAAGGCGAATAGTTTTATTATGAGTGTCAGATCAAATTAATCAGTGTTGTGATATGGATGTAGATTCTGGGTGAGTCTCAGAATCAACTGTTCTAGATGAGAAAGAAAGATGTCCCTGTTGATGAGAGCCGTGTTCTATGATGGTGGGGGAAGGTACAAAAGAGGTAGATGGAAGACTGGGAAAGGTTCATTCTAAAAGCTCCAACTGGTTTTGATAAGGAGACCCAAGCCAAGAGAGATAGAATTTAGAGTTGGGCCTGTGTACTCTAAACCCATTTGGATGCAAGATGTGTGCTGTTTGTACATGAAGTATATCCAATGGGATTGAAATGCAGGGTGCACGGAAAGCAGATAAAGAGAGCTGCCACACTATGGATGAAATGGCCACATTTGCTTTGTTGTGGAGTTAGGGCACTGCTGAAGCCATCGATTATTTGGGTTAATTGCATGACAGACTTGAAGCTGTTTCTCAGGAATATTAACCCAGTAGCCATGTATAGAAGAAAATCAGCAGGAACAAGAGAGTAGGGATAAGCAACACTTACAGGTGGTTTCAGATAGCTGAGTGATGAACAGAACCATGTGGGATGGATCCGGGCCTTTGCAAAGCAGGAAGTAATGGGGTTGATTTGGAAGACACCAGTAAGGAGGGTCAGGACTACTTAGTGGTCAAGAAGATGTGTGAGTGGTGGAAGAAATACACCAAAATAACCCTGAGAGCTCCAGCCTCAAGTACTACAGCGCTGTTAATTTTCATGGAGGAGTTACAGGTAGAGATCAAGGATAAAATGTGGTGAGTTCTGTTTGTTAAATCTAGTCCATCTTAAGTGTTATAGAGTATTGAAGTACAAAGTGACTTTAAGAGGCAAATGCTCCCATTAAATCATACTTGAAGATGCTTCTGTTTTTTTTTTTTTTTTTTAAAAAACTTGTTATCTTTTCCAATGTGCAGCTATTGGTCTCTTCATCTGCAGGAAGCCTGCAAACTGTTATAAGCTGATATTCTTTAAAAATTCTTTCACTGAATAAAGTCATGCAAATTATGAGATAAGTTACACTGGCAATAACTGAACTGTAATTATCCCTTGACAATAGGCAGGTGCAACCTAGAAATCAAATCAAATGTAGATTTGTAGAATCTGTAGTTTACAAGAAGCCTCTGACTTCCATCTTAACATTTCATTGATTTGAAGGCAAGCCAAACCCTATCACATTTTAGATTGTATTTATAAGTAGAAGCTGATGTCATTGGTATTCTTTCTGAATTCTTCTTTATAGGCATTTCAAAGTTTTGTTTTTTGTTTCATTTTTAATGGATGTGTTAGTAATTCCACTGTCACTGAAAAATAGGGGAGAGACGAGAGGGGGGGGGGAGAGAACGAGAAAGAAAAATTTGAATGTAATGCCCAATCAGGTATTTTTTTTTCCTGTAGCCAGAAGCAACCTATCATATCTATAGATTATTTATTAATCTATAAATAGCATTGTATATAAAAATAAATTCATTAAACGATAGGAAAATTCACTTAAAGATATTTGGCAAGAGGAAGACAGTGATATAAGTTGGGTTATGGAATAAAGTCTACTCTCATATTTTCTATCCAAGGTCATCTCCAGAAACAGAGGGCTCTTACATTAGAGTGCCTTTGGCACTCACCATCCCCGTCCACAATACTTAGTGATTTCCAGTGGCAAGGCTAAAACTCTTCTGGAGGCCTTTGTCTTCCCCAGAGACCACTCTGCCTGCTCAGGAGTAAGGAAAACTAATACCCATAAAAGAAAGAACTCACGACTGACTCCTAGGAGTTGGTTGATTAATAGTCCAGCTGACTCCTTCCTAAATCTGAGTCCTATAAGCTTTGTGAAGTCTTCCAAAGTTCCCCAGTAAGCCTGAGTCCCTTTGGTTCAAAATAGTAACACATGTGAGATTTCTTCTTATGTTGGTGCCTCTCTTTTCTCAGTCTCACCTCCCTACTTTACCACTAAACTACACACACCCAAACCATATCACAGAGGTTACATCTGGAGAAACTCAATTGGAGACTTATCTATATTACCATGGCTTCCAGAAGGCTATGTTTCTTTCTGTTGTCTCCATGGGGAATCTATTCCTTTGTTTTTCCAGGTTCTTGGGGATACTGAGATGCCTTGGTGATTGGTTCCTTTCCTCCATCTTCAAATCCAGGAACATTGTGATTCTCTGACATTTGTTTCTCTGCCACATTGGCCTCTGATCATCACTAGGAGAGACTCACCATTTACGAGGATCCCAGTGATTAGACTAGGTTCATCTGGAAATCAGTATAACATCTTGATGACCTCAATGAAAAAAGTAATATACTCACAAGTCTATAGATTAGGACCTAGACACTGTGGTATGCCATCAATTCTACATACCACTGTTGTCATTCACAGACCCTCATAGAAATCTGGAGGAGCTTAGTTAATGCTTCTACTTGTGAAGCATTCTACTTTGTGGTCATGATCATCTTCAGAGTCTTATTTGAAACTTAACACTGACTCTATATGCAGACAGGAAAACTGAAGAATTTTCCCACTGCCTATTCTTCCTCATCTATAGATATGAGACCAATACTGTTTATGTCAGAACACCACTTCTCACTGATGTAAGAGCTGTAGAATATTATTGTCTCCTCTTGACTTGCTTTTATTAAATATTGGCACAGCACACCTGATGGCCAGGCAGTGGATTGACTTACCATATTACCTTGGATTGTCAGTAGTAAGTGTTCAGTGCTATTACGGCCCCACTCAATGCAAAGACTTCTGCATGTGAATCCCTGAATTGTTTTTGTTCTGGGAATTGCTTCTATTTAAAAAGGAGTTCCACAATAAAAGGGAAGGTTAGGCCCCAAGTCATTTATTTGGTAAGTACACTGAGTTTTGAACATAAACAATTGTATGTGTGTGTGTGTGTGTGTGTGTGTGTGTGTGTGTGTGTATTTGTATGCTACTGGTATGTGCACATTAGTATTTGTATCTACAGAGACCAGAAGAGGTCATCAGATCCACTAGAGCAAGAGTTACAAGCAGGTATGAGTTACCATGTGGGTTCTGGGAACTAAACTGATGTCCTTTGCAAGAGCAGCTTATCCTCTGCTAACCACTGAGCCATCTCTCTAGGCCTGTATAGGTGCTTTCTGATGTTTTCTTCTTTTTTTCCACTTTTTTGGTGTGGTATGCATTCATGGATGTGTATGCATATTTTCATGTTTATGGGCACACACGTATGGAGGTATACATACTCATATGCGTGTATATAGAGGCTGACGTGTATATATGCATGTATATAGGGTTGATGCCCAGAATCTTTCTCCATCAGTCTTTTACCTTACTCTTTGAGGCAGGGTCTCTCAATCAAACCCAGAGTTCAGTGATACATATGGTCTCCTTAGCCAGCTTGCTCTTAAAATGCCTTGTTTCCACCTTGTGACCCCGAAATTACAGGTGGATCATCACCACACTCTGTACATGAGATCTAGGAATCAAAACTCCAGTCTTCTTGCTTGTGCTGCAAGTGCTGTAACCACAGAACCACTTCTTCAGGCCCTTTGGATAGGATCTTGACCAAACTTTTGCTTTATATAATTTGACATGAGACAGACACAAAATAGCATCAATTTATTGATCTATGGTTTAAAACTTTTAACTGTAAAGAATGTAATTTGGGGTTGTAGAGACGGCTCAGTGGTATTTACTGCTTTTCCAAAGAACCCAAGTTCAGTTCCCAACACCTAGGACACAATCACCTGTAACCCCAGCTCTAGGGGATCTAACACCCTCTTCTGGTCCCCTGGGGGACCCTGAATGCATGTGGCAGACACTCACACAAACATGTACATGCACATGAATAAAAAACAAGTCTTGTTTTAAAGGAATGTAATTTCAAAAGCGTTTGTGTAAATGCAAAGCATTTATTTGATATTTAAATCCAATATGAGGTTATTCTTAAAATCAACAAGTGACTTTTGGTTTTTGGTGTATTGCACAAGGAATCTTAGCTCAGGGACAGAGATACTCTTGGAGAGGGTCTTGTGGGTAATATACCATGCTAGACTCACTAGAAAAAGAAAATATTCTCAATATTAAACCCTCCTGGAAAAAAAAAAGGTAATAAAAGTTAAAGTCTCGGATGAAGGTAGTCATAATGCCACGATCTTTTCCGTTGTTCTCTGAGGATCTGCTCTGAAGGTCTCAGGGCCGAAATGTTGAATGGACTAGAAAGCAAACTGCAGAGTCCCATGGAAGACACAGAACAAGGGACATCTTTGCTTTATACACACGTCATGGCAAATCGAGTGTATCTATTCTACTTAGTTAATCAACATTTAGACCCAGACATAAGTACATGTGCATAAACACACAGACAAGTGTTCTCTCTGCCTGTCTTTTTCTCACTCTCACACATATCTACACATTTAAACAAAATACATGTATAACATGGAGACGAGAACAGGAGGAGAAGCAAGAGCCAGTGTAGGAACAGAAGTCAAGTGTGAGGGGGGGAGCCCGTTTCTTGGCCTCTACTTTCCATATGGAGGAGTTCCTCACTATTCCACCTTACATATCACCACACACTAACCTAGCATCATCCCTCCAATGCTTACTCAGCTTTTCCTTGTAAAGGGGCAAGGGCGGTATAGCCATTTCATCATCATGCCCTTCAGAGCTTTGAACTTTACCACTGATGAGCAAACTAATGAGTGAGTGGGAAACCTCCAGATCCAAGTACAAACGTCAAGCCTACAAGGCATCTGGTGTTGCCTGGGAAAAAAATAGGTGGCAGTATTGACACATTTCATCTCTGTTGCACACATTTAGTTAGACAAAATCTGCAAACCACACTACCATCATGACTGCTGCATGTACATCAAGCTGTGTATCAGGAAACCCAGAGTGATTGGAGCCGAGAGAGTAAGTGAAAATCTAGGCATCGACTTCGATATATATTGTCTTCCTATGTGATCACTATATGTGGGTAAGCACTTAAAGGGAAAGCACTTGTACTTGGTTTGATGACTGTGATTGACTTTGAGCAGGGTGGATGACTACTCAAAAATAACACTGTTTCATCATCATTAAGTTGAATGTGATGCACCAACCAGAAACCTATATATTTTTATTAGTCATTCTAGGGTTATGTGCCTACAAAAATCTATAAGTATAGAAATATTTTCATAGAGATACTTTTAGACTATGTATGAATGTATACTATTTTACTATTCAGAATATATGTATATAGTAAATATATGTGTAAGTATATTATGAAAATTTTCAAATACATACAAGTACAGAGACAATAATTAATAAATAATAAATTCACTCTGAACCATCTATTCATTATAATTACTTTTAATTCAATATAAAAATATGTGTATCTTTGAATAGTTAAATAATAATATATTATACACATTCTCTTTGTGGTGTCTTTTTTTCTGAACATACTGTAGATACTATTTCATAGAAGTATATAGATCAATCAACCATTCCTATGATAGGTACATAGATTTCCACTGGGTTGTTATTTCATAGTCCATAAACATAAAAGATATATTCAAGTCTTGTTCCTTATGTATGTGACCCTATTTAGAAATAGGTCTTTTCAGATGAGTTTAAGATGAAATCAGGTCATACATGCATGAAGTAGATTCTAATTCAATACTTCCGGTGATTTTATAAGAATAGAGAGACCATAGAGAAAAGAATACCATGTGAGACAAGGACAGAGACTGCAGAGATGCACTTATGCACCAGGGATCACCAGGGCCAAATGGTGTTAGGCATAGAAAAGCTTGCAAGTGTGGGGCTGGAGAGACTGTTCAGTGGTTGGGTGCACTGGCTGCTTTTGCAGAGGACCAGTTTGGTTCCTAGCAGTCACATGGCAGCTAAAATCCATCTGTGACTCCAGTTTCAAAGGATCTGACACCCTCTTCTGGCCTCTGTGAGTATTCTATACACATAAAGCACATATATATACGCATTAAAAAAAAACCTTTTCAATCTGGTAGGTGGAAAATGATTTCTAGTGTATTCTTTATTGAATTTGTCTTCTCTTAGTGGCTGACTAGACCTCTACATGGTGTTTCTTTTGTTTTGGTAAATTCTCTGTTAATATATATAACAGACTTTACGGTTAACTGCTTTCCTCTTATTTAGAGTTATTTTATTTTATATTATAGTAGAGTTAGTAATCATTTGAAATATGCTGCATATTATCACAATTTGTCTTCTTAGATGCTTACAATGTATTATTTATTTATTATCATCCTTAAAAGTATTTTTGAGCTTTTTGTTTATTGGATTAAATCATTTCGATAGTTCATCAGTTCATGTACAATACATCTATTATAAAAGATAAAAGCTAATATAGAAGACTTCTTAGATAGTTCTATAGATGTGTTCATAATTGTCTACATTATTACATGCATGCATAAACTGATTTTGCAGAAGTCTGACACAAGACTAAATTATCTGGCCTGTAGCACTCTGGATATTGATCTTTGACAAATGCATTCCAATTTTAGAGTATACTAAATTGACATTTAACCATACCACATATACAGTTTAGCAAGTCAACATTTATGAAACATTGAAATTTTATTAAATCTAGAATATATAAATGCATATTTTCTTCCAAATAATTTTTTATAAACTGGATCTATTTTATTCAGAACCTGCAAGTAATTTTTTATAACCTTGAGCAAATGAGATTCGTTTCTTCCAGAATAAATTATTCCTAAAGCCCATTCTACTTCTAACATATATTTATCTGCTTCTGGGGTCAGGGTCTAACATGTTACTTAGACAAATTTTGAAATGATCTTATTTCTTTCCTTTATACAGAAGTGAATTTCCATACTTATTTATAGTTTAAAAATGTAGAATTGGCATATGATTTCACTCACTTCCTACACTGTGAGAATGAATATCAGGGACTGTTGAATGAACAGCCCATATGATGCATGGAAGCCACAGAGTGGTACTGCCGAGGGCAATGACAGGTGGATCAGAGGTTAGCTCACTGAAAAATCCCAGACATGTGCATATTCACCTTAAGGAAATACTCTGTCTAGGTGAGTTGGGAAGTGTTCCCATCCTCCCTCCAGGTACTAAAGAATGACTCAAGGATTGGAGAGGATTCTCCAGGTTCTTCCTGAATTGTTATCATGTTGCTGATGACTTTCCCATGCCTTTTTGTTGATAAACTTTAAATAATTGTATATCGTGTTCCCTCAGGCTCTATGGTTTATATTGTATATTCGTGTATTCATTGTTTACATTGGATGGATGCAAGCATGAATGAGATTTTTGTCTTGCTTTATGTAATGAATTTTACTTTACATCTGTTTTAAATTTATTTTCAACTTGAACGCAATAGTGACTGAACCTCATTTTTGTGAATTTCTTATTTGTAAACTCATTTATTACCTAAAGATTGTTTTATAACTTCAAGATCAATGCTCGGATGCTTTAGTGGACATTCCTGGGTATACACAGGCTCAGAACGGAGGGAAGGCTAATTGCCTGCGATTTCTCTCTGAGGCTGAGCAAAGTAATGCTTTGTCATCTTGTCTCTGTCTCATTTGCATGAAAATATGCCTTCCCTAAACTATTTATTAATGAATCTATTTATTCTTCACACTTTATACTTTTGGTTGATAACTTTGCTGTTAATTGAGGCCCCAGCATAGGGTCAAAGTGCTATTTAGTGTTTCTAAATGTAAAAAGTGTACAATGAGCCTTATGATGAAAATATCTTTGTTATATACCTTTCCTTCAGGCATAATTTACGTGCTGTTGGCTATGAGGTCAATTTTAATGAGTCAATAATATATTAAGTGCAGTGTTTTTAAATAGAAACACATAAAAGAAGCTTTGGAATGGGTGTTGATGGAAGTGTTGTGACTAGAGGTTTTCAGGAACCTGACCCTGCTTTTCTCCTAGGGGCGTGATTCATTATTTTCTAATTCTGCAGTCATGAGAACTATAGCATATAACTACTTTGAATAATGAGACTCAACTGTGTTTATTTTTACTTCATTTCCTTTAAGCTAATGAGATCTAAACTAATGAATATTTGTACCTGGCATATAGTGGTTCAGTAATGAGTTTTGAATGAAAGATCGTTTTTATCAGAATTATGATTTAATTTTTTTCATTTATGTGTTTAGAGGCCAGAGGACAACTTTCTCCTTATATGATGGAAGTCCCAGGGTTCAAACTCAGACCATAAGTCTTGACAGCAAGCTATCATCATTGGCCCAGAATCAGAATTTCTATAACAGAACTGTGTTAGGTTAATTCATGTTGATGGTTAGTTGTCACTAGTTGGTAGGTTGGATGTGCCATGTAGAAAGCACATTTGTTATGGTTCCACCTTTCCATAGATGGCAAACCTCAGCTCAGTCCTTTAATAGCCACACACCTCTATTTCTTCCTCCATAAGAAATTAATATGATATCATCATCACGTTATAGCCAAAGATCTTCATGTAGAGATACTTATTATTCTTAATAATATTTCATGTCAAAAGTCGGGAGTTGATGAACCAACCACAGCTATCAGAGCTCTCTTATGCATTAAGATATGGAATAATTGTGAGTCTTTTAGTGCCAATAATCTTGTTCGTGCTGTGTTATCAGAGGTTGAGCTCTGGAGGGATTTTGAAGACATTGTGGATGTGGACATGCCATTATCATAGTTATGGGTTTTGTGATGAACTTATGTTCGCTCAGGCCATTGTACATGATTGTCTCCAGGGGAAAGCTTCTGTTAAAACACTGTAACAATCACATTTTCTTTTCTGGGAACTAAAGGTAAGGGGTACCTACATTTGAGATTTTTCCTGGAGCTCCAAAATGAGGTTTTTGTGAATTCAGGGATGAGTATGGTGTAGTGAAGTTTAGAAGTTAAAAATAAAGTACGGAGTGAGCATTAAGTTGGCTTTTTAAATAACATCACAGAGGTGCTGTTACGAGAGCTGAGTGGACACTGAAGAAGGATTGTGTACTGACAGTGGCATTTGAGTCCATTACCTGTGCATCAAATTTTGCTTTTGATGTTTCACTTGAATTCCTGTCAGTGAAAATGGTTCAAAAATTTACAGAGAAGCAACAGCTTTAAAAATACATTGTATGATGAGGGAAAACAAACTGTTCTGTTTTGTTGCTCTGTTAAAGCATCTTATTCTTTACAATGCCCCAGAAATTCTGACTGAACAAAGAAAAGTTGAAGTGTATGGCCTTTGGTACTGAATATCCCCAACAAAAGAATAAAATGAATATCCAAAGGCATTTTGAATAACAAAATGAACTATTACCCATGAATATCCCTCCCTGAAATGGACTTTTAGTCTTGAATAATAAACTCATACTTCCAAAGGCAATAGTTCTCAAGTTTTGCATTTAAACTTGATACCTGTTTCATCAGACACTTGGTAGCTAGAGGCATGTTCAATCAAGTTTTTTTTTTTTTGAAACATTCCTTTTATTACGGAACAAATAAGTCATATTAAGGCAAACTATATAGTTAACAGAGATAAGCAGATTCATGTTTTGGAGGAAAATATTCTGCTAGGCAGCTTAAATGGACTGGCTCATGCTATTCCTTTCTTTGGACTCAAGGCTATTCTTTCCACTTGCATAACTGTGATAAAGAGGAACAAGGCTCTTTGAAATCTCCATATGACTTATTTCTAAAGTTATTTTCTGGCAGCAACATGATGACTCATCTGTATGTAATGACCTTGTAAAGTAATCTAAAGAGAGCTGTAGAACTTCATTGAAATTGATAAAAACATTGAGAAGCCTACATATAACTCGAAGTAACCTTGGCTTTCTGTCTGCTGCCAAAGATACTTGAGCTTTCAGATATGTTTATTGTTAAAAATGATACTGCAAAAAATTAAAAATATTAGTATGAACACAAAATATCATTTCAAAGAAAATCACCATTTTCTGTGATGAACTGGAGCTTCCAGAGTATAAAATTCATTTCTTTATTTATTTTTTATAGAAAGGGTCATTCATGCAAGGATATTTCCATCACAGAATAAAGAAAAATAATCTACAGGGTGTTCTTGGGCCCTTTTACACCAAATACTATATTTTAAAGTCTATATTTGACACAAGCTAGCTATGGTATATGGCACATTTCTATAGTCCCAGCACTAGGGAGGGGAGGACAGGAGAGTAAGGAGTTCAACATTCTCATAAACATAGGGAGTTTTTGAATATCCTCAGCCATGAGAGACCCTGTCTTTCAAAAAATATGAAAGAAAAAGGAATTAACTAATCATGTAACAACCCTTCCAAGGTTCTTTCTAGTTCTAAATCTATGACTCTTCCAGTGACTAACATCTATAATTATGAGCAATTACAGGTGTTCATGAGACTGGGGGAGTGTAGGAAAGCATTTATGGTAAACTGTAAATAGACTTTTAAAGTTGAAAACTTCTTGTTCCCTAAATACGCAGGTTTATGATGTGATTCCACTGGAGAAGTTAGTTAAAAATAATCTGTGAAACCCCCACTATTTCAGTATTTTAGTGACTGTATATGATGGTCTATTGGGTTCTGTTTTATGCTATATCACAAAAAAAAATTCCCTTGTCTCCCTTGGAGATAAGAGAATACTTCAGCCAGGAAATGCAGATGATCTCAGCAATGTAGCCAATGATCCAGAACATCTGGTCAGATGCAAAGGGAGTCGATTCTTGCCTGATGTGCAAACCACAGAGGGTTTATATTATTCTGGACATAGGGAACAGCTCTATTAAGAAGTTCTATGACTTGGATATAGCTCAGTTATAGATCACATGCTTAGTATGTGTGAGGTCATGAGTTCAATCCCTAATACTACAAAGAAAAGGAAGCAGTTCTGTGTATGATCTACTCTGTGAGGATGTTCAGATGTCCTCTATTCCAGCTGCTTTTGAAATTTGGCCACACCGAATAAAGTCTGACTGATGGCACTGTCACCTCTGTCCTAAGAGCTGTGGCTGCTTCAAATGTTCAGATGCTCCTAGGGCTCTGGGATGCAGGCTCACCTTGCTCCAATTCCAGAGACTGTGGTCCTTTCTGTTACTTTGAAGTTCAGACAAAACCCAGGTTTCTACGGTAGGAGTGAAATTTGACTTTCCAAAGTGAAGGCCATGTGATATGTTCTTAGTTAAAAACTGGATCTGGAACATGTGCTTCCTTCTCTTTCCTTCCAGTGGTGTTGGAAGACCCAAGTACTTCCAGTTGCCATGGTACCATTTCACTCTCCAGAGTTGACAAAGTCTTGGGACCAAGCATGGTATTTAGTCTGTTTTTATGCTCTGTGCAGTTAGCCCCGTGCTTCACACACAGGAGACACTAAAATGTCTGTTGACTGTGCAAACAAAGAATATGATATTTTTTCTCTTTCATAGTTAGAATATTATATATATATATATATATATATATATATATATATATATAAATATCTCGTACAATAATGACATCTTGAGGTTAGCCTTCTGTGCTCCCAGACTAATGACATGATTCAACAGAAGATAATATGAACAGAGGCTGGGAAATTCAACCTAGATGTCCTTGGTTTCCTGACTTTGACTACAACTGTGACAGACCTAATTTTGAAGGAAGTTAAAATGTATGTGCCACGTGAGAAAATTTAAAATTACTAAAATCATTCTATTTCTTCCCTCTATCAGTCTTGTTTGTTTCTTAGTCTCTGAAAAAGCAGAACATATATTCTTTACCAGCTAATTCTTCCATAGTCTTGATCCCTTTTACTTTTGGGGATGAAGAGAATTTGTTTTTCTTCCCACATGTAGCGTTAGACTGATGGTTACCATTACTCCGAGCAGCCATACCTTTGAAGTATGCAGAATCAGGCAAGGACTCTCACTGCCTCTCCTGGTCACCGTATCTTAAGCTTTTCAGTTGTCATCTTTCTTTCCCCAGCACCATTATCATTGCTTTGTAGGGATTTCATAAACATTCATTCTTCAGTCCCCTTAGGCTTTGTGTAGATCACACGCATTTTATGTCTCCATTCTACCCCAGCACACCATGCTCATGGCATACTTCATAACTCACCCCAGCACACCATGCTCATGGCATACTTCATAATTACCACTCATAGTAGTGCCTTTGATTCTCACTCCTTGCTACCCACTTGCCAGATCTCTTATCTTTCCAACTTCTAACCCACCGAATGAAACAGTTCATCCAGTCACTGGACATTGAATCCAGGTGGTCATCATGGGATCCTATTCTGAAATCAAATAATTTTCTTTCTTATGTAATGTAGATTCCACTGACTCTACTTGGGCTCTGTGCTAACTCTGTTATATTTGCCTAGGAAAGAAAGTTTCAGCCCTGATCAGAGTGAATCCTTCGCTTCTTGCACCCCCTGACACACACACTTACGCTGTATGGACAGACATGGTTAGAGAAAAAGCACAAATATAGTTACAAATTTGTGATTGAAAATCGTAATTAAACACTGGATTTGGTGGTGCGCACCCCTAATCCCAGCATCTGGGAGGAGGAGGAGGCAGTAGGAGAATAAGAAGTTCAAAGTTATCCTTGGTTACATAGCAAATCTGGGGCCAGCCTGGAATATGTGAGTCCTTATTTCAGAAAGAAAACAACAACAACAAAAAAACCCACGTTTCTGAGTAAACTTCAACAATGCTGACTCATCTTACTCTGTTACTGTTTCATTGCAATGCCTACTGAGAACTTAAGAACTTTGAGAACATAATTTCAACTCTTCTGAAAGCCCCCAGATTAATTCCTTATTGCCTTTTCTCAAGGCAAATCTGCCAGCTTAAACAATAGATAAAACATAATATCAAAGATAAAATTATTAGGAAATTTAAGATTCTGTGTTAAGGGTCAGTTCCTTGTGAGCCCAGGGCCCTGTGCGGTTGGTTGGACAGATTGAAGGCTGAGAATGTGGCCCTGCTCAGTCACAACACATGGGAGAGAGGCAGGAGATTCTAGCTTCACTGAAGGGTTGGCAGTGCAGAGGCCCATCCATCCCTCTGTTTTCTACCTACTGGGTCATAGTACAGTTAACTGGAGCCCAGTTACATGTGTTTACATGTAACACTACCAAGTTGTAACTGAATTAATCATTAAAAATGGACCACTGGGAAGAAACGGCACAAGGGTAGGAAAGGAGAAAAGACAGAAAATGACAGCGCTGACGTCAAAAAGTTATGAATGAATGAAATCTCATGTCAATCAAAATTGCAGAAATAGTAAAAGAATAATTTAGAGCATGTATTTATATAGACAATATAAATTATGTTCTTAATGATGAATTTCAACCTGAATGTTTTGATTGTCTTGACAAGTTAGATTTTATATTTTCTATTAACAGAAGTATGAGTTATTTCTTCATTTCATTACATTTATGCATTATAACTCTATATAAGTAAAAATAAGAACAAAGGTAGAACATATTTTGGAAACTAGAATGTTTATAAGTCAATTTAAATGATCATGAATCTCCACAATAAAATATTTAAGAGGAATTAAAGTATACTTTGCACATTTGTACAAATGAGCTATTCACTGCTAACAAATCTCTCTGAAACAGTTCTACAACCAAATGTAGACAATGCCTTGTTTGAGGCAGAACTTATGACCTCTGAAGAAAACCTCATTAAAATTTTTCATATGTTCACATACATACACATACAAAGAGAAATAAAATGGGAAGTTTGATAGGATATATAACGTAGAATGAACACACCCTATTATCTCCCTAAAAGACTTTGAAAGTTTAACTTAAATATAAATATATCAATGTTCCTTCTCATGTTTAATGGAAATACCACATTTTAAATCCATAAGAGAGAAAAGTAGGTCAGAGCACGAATGCTGGAGACCAACTGGGCTGCATTTTATATAAACTTGGAACTGTATTGTATGTTACTTTTAGCTATTAACTTGGTATAATCCAGAATCACCTGGGAAGAGCGTCCCAATGAGAGATGTCTAGATCCAGCTGCCCTGTGGGTGTGCGTATCTGTAGAGAATTGCTGTGATTACTTTAACTAGTGTGGGAAAGCCTGTCCACTGCACCATTCCTTTAGCTTGGGGATTCTGTTCCGAATGAACATAGAGAAGGGGCTGAGCACTAAGCATTCACACATTTGTGTACTCTCTCTGCTCTTGACTGGGTGTGACTAGCTCTTTCAAGTTTCTACCACCTTGAGTTTCCTGCTATAAGGGACCATAATCTGGAATTGCACAAAAGCTAGTCTTGTAATTAACCATAGTTTAATTCATTTATTCCTAGAACATGAGAAGCGGGAAAAGCCAGGTACAAAAGAAAAAATACCGCATGATCTCCCTTGTGTGAAGAATCTATAATGATGATCTTACAGAATCAAATATTGGTTACCAGGGGCTGAGGGAAGAATGCAAATACATTAGAGGCGAATTACTAGGAGGAGTGAATTCTGATGATGTATTATACAGCAGACTACTATAACTTAATACAGTTGCATGCTTCAAAACAACTAAAAGAGAATTTTGAATATTTTTCCCTACAAAGAAATAACTAAAGTTTAAATAATACATATGACAATTTTCCTAATATAATCATTCATGTATGGAAACACGATTTTGTACTTCCTATAGTTAGTTATTGAATAGATATTTAAAAATTTATTTAAAAATACCCTTTCCCTAATGTGTGGAGATATTTGTCCCATTGTTACTCATGAGGTGCAATCTCACTTGCCAGAATAAGTAATAAACATGAATTTGTTGTCCAGTAAATAGAAATTGAGAATTCATTCACAGCAGTGTTTGTGTAATGTGAATATGTGAAAACTTTTTAAAATGAGGCTGTCTTCAGAACTAGTGAGTTCTTCAAAAGCAAGACATTGTCTACACTTGATAGTATTGGTATTTCAGAGAGGAGATTAATTTTTTAACAGTGAATAGCTCATTCATACATATGTCCAAAATACACTTTAATCTTTAACGTGTATTAAGTGCAATGCTTTATTGTGAAGATTCTTGACCATTTAAACTGACACCTAAGAATTTCAGTTCCCAAAGATATGTTCTACTCTTGTCCTTTTCTGTAATTCTACAAAATTATGAAGCATTGATATATGATAAAATGAAAAAATCAATACATTAATCTACATAGGAAATACATTTCAATACCTCCAGAGCAAGCCTAAAAACACAGATATTATTGAGTGTAGTTTTAATGTTGAATGTGCCCCTGAAGCCCATGTGATAGAGCTTCAGTTCCCAAGGAGGAGTTACTTGGAGATGGTGAAACCTTTCAGAGGTGAGGCTTTATGGGATGTCATTGGGTATTTATGAATATGCCCTTGGATTGTGAAACCTCAGTCCATCCTCTCCCTTTGCTTTCTGGCTGTGAGCGGAGTATTTGGTCCTTCAGTCTTCCTGTCACTGCCATCTACACCATCACCAGAAGCCCAGAGTAAGCTTACCTGACTTTGGGCTGGAGTTTCCAAAACTGTAAGCTGAAATAAACTTTGTCTTTTTATGTTATCAAAGATATTTTGTTTTAGTGGCAGAAAGTTGACAACTGCAGCACCAAACCCCATGTACACAGTACTTAGTGTTTTTTTTCTATCTATACATAACTGTGGTAAAGATTAGTTTTTAAATGAAGTGGAATGGGGCTGGAGAGGTGGCTCCGTGGTTAAGAGCACTGGTTACTCTTGCAGAAGACCCCGGGTTGAATTCCAGCATCCTCAACTATTCATAACTCCAGTTCCAGGGAATCTGACACCCACTTCTGTCCTCCACAGACACTGCACAACCTGGCTGCACTTACATACATGGAGGCAATACACTCATACACATAAAACAAATGAAAAAGTTAGGTGGAACAAGAGGTTAATGGCAATAACTCATAACAATAAATAAGTCTAACAATTCACTATGATAAAATTTATGAAAATATGGTCTCTCTCGAAATAGTGAAGACAAAAACATTAATATAGCATGTTCAGGCCATGGTTCACCTTGGGTATCTGAAATTGCAGAAGGCGAGACTGCAGCCTGCACACTGTGATCCCCGTTCCCATGAGGCGTTCTCTTTAGGGTGTCAGCACCCACAGGTGGATAGTCTCTTTGTGCTCTCTGTAGCTGGGGGCTGAGTAGATCACGGCACCCCGCAGATGAGGGCTACATCTAGAAACAGGAATGAGATGAGCTTTGCTGCTCATCATCATTCATATTGTATATTCCTAAGTCCTGGGCAATCCTGAAGCTACTGGCATAGTGCAGGTCTATGATAACTGACACAGGAAGAGATGCCCAGCCTTCCTCCTAGGGTGTGTCTATCTGTATAGCTTTCACACACTGAAAAATTGTGAGACTGAATAGGTGTCACTGAATTGTAGTTTTAAAACACTAAAATATCCTGATTAGGCTAAAAAATCTGTTTTTTCTAATGTATTCAGGATATTTTTCAATGCAATTATTTTTTAGTATCAGGGAAATATTACTTTAATGCTTTTTTTAAAAAATTTTATTTTCCCTTCCAACAGCAAGGGATTAAATTCAGTTATCACAGAGATGCAAATCAAAGGGGGAATTATTCAAATTGTATTCTGTTCATCTTTTCACCTCTCCTGGAAAGTGGAATGATTTTCTTTCCTATGTACAGAGTTTAAAAAGAAATCTTTTTAAAATCGTCAGGGGATGGTGAAAGGGGGAGACAGTGAATGAAACAAAACCAACCATTGTTGGTGTCTGGAGGGCGCACAGAGCTCGTACTGCAGTCCCACCTGAAAGCAGTGTGGTTCTACCACATAATAAACTCTATTCACTGCTCTACTTTTCCCTCCCATGCTATGTGATCATTGAAGACCTGATACTCATTGAAAGGCAACCAGGAAGTTTTCACAAGGCAGCTGGCAAATCAGTCTTCACTCTAAGAGATGTGTTTTTCAAAGCACAGGATTGCTTAAAATCTAAAGAGTAGAATCAAATTCAAGGTATCAGTTGATTTCATCACAAGATGCTGCCTGACAATTGTGTGACTTGATGTGCATTAAGCAGTAAGAGCAGAAAGATCACATTTCCAGACACCGGAGCATATTTACACCTGAAGCAATGCTTGAATGGTTTGAGTGGTATTTCAAGTCCTAATATTTAAATTATTCAAATAATGATAGGAGGGGCTCGAGAAATGGCTCAGTGGTGAAGAGGATGGACTACTCTTTCAGAAGACTTGAGTTTAGTTCCCAGACACCAAGTTGGGAGTTTCACAGCCACCATGACTTCAGTTCCTGGGGCCTCCACTGCCACTGGTGCTTCTGTGTTTCCTTGTGCTCACATGTACATACTCACATAGAGACACACATATATACAGTACTCACATAGAGACACCCATATATACAGTACTCACATAGAGACACCCATATATACAGTACTCACATAGAGACACCCATATATACAGTACTCACATAGAGACACCCATATATACAGTACTCACATAGAGACACCCATATATACAGTACTCACATAGAGACACCCATATATACAGTACTCACATAGAGACACCCATATATACAGTACTCACATAGAGACACCCATATATACAGTACTCACATAGAGACACACATGTATACAGTACTCACATAGAGACACACATGTATACAGTACTCACATAGAGACACACATATATACAGTACTCACATAGAGACACACATATATACAGTACTCACATAGAGACACATATATATACAACACAATATTAAAAAATTAAAATTCACAAAAACAATTAAAATAATAGTATGAAAACATGGAGACTCTCTCCCTCCCTGATATCCTCTGGGTTGAAGGCAACTTCTGCCTAGGGTATAAGCAAGATTATTCCACCCATCAGCTTTCACTTTGTCATGGAGAAGAGTTGGGGTGGTTGAGGGAATGTGTTCAGGTAAATAGAAAACTACAGTATTTCATATTTAGTTCCCACTCTTTCCCAAGGACTTTTGGGGACATCTAGCTTCTGGAAGAAGGCATGAACTTCAGAGCAATTCCTAAGTTTAAAATCCAGCTTTTCCACTTACTAGCAATCTAGGTCCGTTACCTTAGCCTCGGTTTCTTCATCAGATAACTATGATTCTGCCAGTATTTGTGCTACTTTTTCATTCATGTGTGAAACCCTGCCCTCCGGGTGATGGTACTAGGAGTTGGGGCTTTAGGAAGTTGATTAGATCATTGAGAGCGGGACTGTGAGGGGCATTTAAAATAAGTCACAAGCTAGCTTGCCAGTTCTCTTTATGCTTTGGTAAGACAGGCTACAATCAAAAGCTTTTGGAGAATCAGGAAGTAGGTCCTTGCCAGATACTAGATCTGCTAGCAACCTGGTCATGGACTTCCCAACTTGGAAAAGTGTGAGAAATTTCCCATATCCTAGTTGGCATGTCAGCAGATGTTGTCCTTATATAGGTCTTGTTAATGCTGAGGTAAAAAGGGAGAATCGTTTTTCTCCAAAGACAAGCTTCCTGATTCCTAAGTAGTTGATTCTAAAGACATGTAGAATATATGTAGAAACAAGCGATTCTAAATGAATTCACTAGGTAGTTTGTGTGTGTGTGTGTGTGTATGTGTGTGTGTGAGTGAGTGAACTATGATAACTAAAAAAGAAGAGGTTATGAATTTGAGAGGAAGGGGGTGCACATGGGAGGAGCTGGGGGCGGAGGAGAGGTGGAGATGATGCAAACACAGTAATCATGTGTGAAAATATTAAAAATTGAATTGAAGAGTGTGAGAAATGTTTTTTTGTTATTTAAACAACCAACTTATAGTGTTGCTCTGTTGCATGTTATTACAGAATCATAAAGCTTACTTTAAAATTTCAATAATTATATTTTTCAGCAGTTTATTTCCCAATGCTTAAAGTTTTACCTCTAACATCAAGGTATAAGAAAAGGCATAAAAGAGTATAAAATAGTGGGTACACTATTTAGATTTTAAAATGCAGTATCTTTGAGTGCAGTTGTCAGCTAACCGCCCCCCAAATCTGAACTCTTAAATTGCGACTCAGTTAGCAGTTTTCATGCCTGTGTGAGCATTTTTTCCTCCTCCATTTCTTTATTTCCCTTTGACCTTCAGAAAACACAATTAGGTGTACATTTATAGATACTGCATAAAGTAGTTGTCTTGATTTCTTACATGCTTAGATCTTTTACTCCAATGACTTGGCAAATGCCTTTCAAGCAATCATCAAATGAGCTTCAGCTCAATTTCCTGCAGACTTCCTTTAATCACACAGGCTTTGGACTCATTAAGTCTTATCTGTTACAAAAGTTGATTCCTGACATTTCCTCTTCAACCGAGGATTTGGTCCAAGGCTGTTCAATGAAAAGAGACTTTTGAGTTGGGGCCAAGCTGAAGACTTCACTGCAGTCAAAGCCATGGCAGACAGAGCTGATGAGTCTGCAGGTCACTGGGGCTTTCTCCAACAGGAAGCTGCAGCTTCTGCAATGGCATGGAAGAAAGATTTATAAGGTGAGGGCTGAGCCAGAACAAAGTGAAGGACATGGATCACGCCCCAATTCGAAGGGGCTGGGCTTACCTCTGGCAGCTTCTGCATAACAGAAGTATCTTGGAAATTGTCAACTTTCAAGGCACTGGTAAATTGAAGTGAGAGAATGTTGGCTAGCATGTTAATTCCATTCATCTCTCTTCATTTTCAATTGTCACATTTCCTTTCAAACTTGATTTGGGTACATGCTGGAAATGAGTGGATGGAGTGAAAGAACTTCCACGTGTTAAGGACCAATTGTCAGGGCTATGGAGGCTTAGTATTTTTTTTTGACCTTGTATCCACCCAACATTTCTTATGCCTCTGGGAGCCACTTCATGGTGTATAGAACCTGATTATCACGTAGCTAATGGCAGCTCTATTCAGCAAAGTTCTGCTTTATTGCGACCACACTGTGTATACTATGGGAAAGCAAGGCAGCGATTGCCTAGCATGTTGCTGTACTGACAGCATTCTGCCCTGAAAGATAGTTAATTCTTTTTCTGATTGTATCTGGAGTAGCTCTAGCCAAATTTACCTGTGTAGCCTTTTTGAGAAGAAAAGAACTACACAGGAATGAGCTCAAAGACTCTCTCTTTGTCTCTTATTTTATATAACAATTTTATCTGAGAACATACGAGAATAGTTCAGCCTTCTGTGATAATCTTACCTCAGTGTCATTACAGAAGCCATGGTTTCCTGATGGAAGAGGCATTAATAAGCTCCTGAATTGAATTTCCTAGAATATTCTATGCTTCCGAAAGCTATAAACATCCAACTGAGAAACATGAATTATAGCTCATTTGAAACCATTTAAATATATTATTATATATATTTCTAAGTTTATAACAGCAATAAAGCTACTGAGTGTTTTTGTTTCTGCAAATTCATATGTTACAAGTTCCATCCCTAAGGTGATAGTTTTGGAGGTGAAGGTTTGGGAAGGTACTTAACCCTCATGAATGAAACTAGTTCCTTTCTAGAAGAGATCCTAGAAAGCTGATGTTTCCCTTCTACCATCTGAGAATACAGCAAGGAGACATGGCCTATGAGCCAGAAAATGTGCCTTCCTCAGACATCAAGTCTACCATCAAGTTTCCATCTGTATGACACTGACTACTCCATAAGGCCCTAGGCTCAAAGCATTTTGCTACATAACACCTTGAGTAAACATGGTTTTCTCTTTAAAAAGAAATATTTCTAATAAAAGAAAAAGCCCTATTATAGTCCATAAATCTTATATGCATATATGTTTGCCAATTAGAACTTTCTGACCATGCCTCCCTGATAACAAGTTGCACATATGAATGTAATGAAATCTCAAGCTATGTCTAGTATGTATCTTCTTCCTGGAGAAGTAGATACGGGGGATGGCCAGAAACACGAAGCATTGGCTGATAAAACTAGTCATTGCTAGTAAGTTTTTCAGCAAAATCACTAAGGGGTCTGCATAGTTAAAGTAAAATATCAGAAATAAAAGGGAAGGGAGTGTTTAGATCCCATATTTACTAGGACTAAGCAAAGTATCCCATCCCCTAGTTCAGAATGGTTGAGCCAGTATTGTTCAGATAGTCTCAGTGACCTCCTTGGAATTCTGAGTCAAGGATAATATTTTTTGCACTGCAGACACAAATGATGAGGATGTGGCTCCAGAAGATGCTGGCAGCTTTCTCAGGACCACAAAATGAGACTCTGCCAAAATCAAGTAAAATGGAAGAAGTGGAGATAGAATGGGGTAAACAGAATTGAAAGTTGGTCATGAATTTTAAACTACTTCCTAAGTACCACTTGAAACTTACTGTTTTGGATTTTGGGTGGTTATGAATCAATTACATCTTTTCTTGCTTATTAAAGCTTTTCAGCTTTAATCCAATTTTCTGTTTTACTTTTTTAAACTGGCAGTATACCAAAAGGCCATTGATCAAGTGTCTTTAATAACAATCAACTCTGCCCTACATCCCTGATTCTGAATTTTTTTTCATGACTACCTTATCTCACAGACCTATGAGCTGGGAGAACTCGGTAGAATCTTTCCAGAGGTCAATATGACTTGGAAAACACTGAGATTATCTTGGATCTGTTCAGAATGTTGCAGCAGAAATAGCAGAAATGCCTACAAAATCATAGCCAGAATGCTGAACAGACTAATGAAAACATTTGCAAGGTATATACAGGCAGGAAAGGAATTTGCTCAGAAATGAATGAAGATTTTCAGGAGAACCAGGAAACAGAAGACTTGATATAACTTTGGAGAAAGAACTGGAAGCCTAGCTATTCATGGGAAAGAATGATCTATGTGAGACTTGGTGAATAGTAGTCAAGCTTCCTAAGAAAAGATTGCCCATGCTACAAAGAAATCAGCTGTTATACTGTTCTCATGGACTCTTCCTTATGCCCTGCTAATCACAGGGCCTTTAAGAAATGGATGTAACCCATGCTACAAAGAAATCAGCTGTTATACTGTTCTTATGGACTCTTCCTTATGCCCTGCTAATCACAGGGCCTTAAGAAATGGATGGTAGGTCTGCAGAGTTACTCATGTCTCCTTGGCTTCCACCTTCCTAGCATAGGGACGGGAGGGGACAATTCAATGAAAGTGATGTATATGGTAATTCCTGGTGTACCAGAAAGGTCCCTGAGTAGGTTTGTTGAAAAAGATATGTCAAAAGCCTTCCTCCCTCCCCTGAGAAGCCCCTGAAGAGTCTCATTCTCTTCCTTGATGCAACAAAATGAGGACACATAATTCACTCCCTTCTAAATTACTGGTCTTTATTGTCAGCAAACTTATACCTGTATAACTATGCTTTGTGCAATACCATTCACAATGGCCATCTTATGAAATCAGTCTAGGTGCCCATCAACAAATGAATGGATAAAGAAAATTTAGTGTATATGTGTAATGAAGTTTTTTGGGAGGTGGGGGATTTTTTTGAAACAGGGTCTTCCTAATATAGCCCCAGCTGACCTGGAACTCACTATGTAGACCAGCCTGGCCTTGAACTCATAGAGATCTTCCTGCCTCTGCCTCCTGAGTGCTGGGTTTAAAAGTGTGCACCCCAAGCCTAGAACAATGAAGTTTTATTCAGCTGTAAAGAAGAAATAAAAAAAGAAAAAATCAACATGCCATTTTCACGAAAACTGACATAAACGGGCATGATCATATAAAGAAATATGAATCAGATCTGGAGAGATGGCTCAGCAATTAGCACTGGGTCCTTTTTCAGAGGACTTGGGTTCAATTCCCAGTCCCAACGTGGAGATGGACAACTCTCTGTAACTCTAGTTCCAGGGGATCTGATGCCCTCTTTTAACCACATTGGGCATTGCACTACATAGATGCACTTACATACATGCAGGCAAACCACCCATACACATAAAATAAAAATAAATAAATAAAGAAAGAATAAGTAAACAAATTCAATTTAAAAAAGAAAAAACAAAAAGAGAAATAACCAGTACATGTCGTCTCATAAATGTGGAATCTAGGAGAATGGGAAAAAGAGCTACTTCACAAAAGAAGAAGGGGGCGATTTTCTAAAAAGAATGACGTTGGGGGAATGAAAAAGAGCTGCACGGGAGAGTAATGAGGGGACATACGATCAAAATATGCTTTATGCGTTTCTGAAAATGTACAAAAAAGACCATTAGTCTGTAACTAATAAATTAACAGAAAATAAGAGTGTTTTATTGAAAAGAAGTGCTCAATGTCTCAGTATATTGTGACTTTTGGTAGTCAGAGAATGGAACAATTTGCTCAGGTCATTTTTCCAATGAGATACTTTATAATATGTGGAATTAAAAAAACTAGTACAGAAAGAAAATCATGACAGAAAATGTCATCAATTAACTACAAGGTCAGAAAGGAGAAAGAAAGGAAAAAGAAAGTGACACAAAAATAAATATGTAAATATGACTTGTTAAAATAACCATTTAAGACAAAATGATTGTAAAAATCAGATTTCAATAAGTCCAACCATTTATTACTTATAAATACACATTTAAAATATTATCCAAGATAGACATTAAGTAATTTTTCCAGAATTAAAAAATACTGTTATGGAGACTGCATACACAAGACCCATGCAAACTCAAGCAGACAAAAACCCAGTACAGTACTGTGGAAATGGGCAGGAGGCCCCAATGTTAGCTGCAGAACTATTGAGCAGATGATCACTACAGGGTAAGGAAGAGCTGATACTCTTTCAGGGAGTGACTGTAGACCGGCTGACTATACACCAGTGGATGAACTTGCACTGAGAGACAACAAGGGACACTAACTTCACTTATTAGGCCTTAATGTAAACGAAAGAATGCATGAAATCCAGTGGAGGGAGTCTATACGAGATTGCTGAGGGAAAGGGGATGTAAAGAGGACTAAGATATTGTGTATGAGATACACAAAAAATCAATAATAGTATATCTTCTAAATATTGTTGCATATCCGTGAATGAACAAATAGCCAAGAAAGTAAAATTCTCTTGAATCAGGTTGTATCAATTCAAGAATCCTAAAGCAATGTAAGATCTAATTGTAAAAATAACAACAAAATATGGACCAATCTCCATAACTATGGGAGATTTTAGAGATGGTTCTCGGAAATGATAGATTTTACGGATAAAAAATATCGAAGTTTTGAGGGTTGAAAAAATCCAACCAGCAAATGTTGTCTTTTATGTATAATGTCTTTAGTGTTCAACTATTCATTCACAAATATATACAGTAGTCACTATATTAGAAACCATGACAAATATTTTCTCATTCATTTAAAATAATAGTAATAAATTCAATACATATTGGCATAAATACCATATATAATTAAAATTGAAATATTTTATTAAAGATAGTTTCCAATAAAGAAGATGTTGTGAGAAGAAAGACACTAGTTTCCATTTTGCAAATCTTATGTCCACTTTGGTAGAAAACAGCTGGATTATCAAATCTGTTTCTTGATTCAATCCATTAAATCTGTTTAGACTTACACCTGAAGAGTCAGTCTCACATAAATAGGTATTTTGAAAGGATCATTTTTTAAGGAAATTGGAGATATTCTTCTTTGATACTTCATCAAAACTTGGGAAGCCTTATTTTGTTTTTTGTCTTTACTTTTTATTTTTTTAAGATTTTATTTATTATTTTTATATTATGTGTATGAATGCATTGTCTGCATGTGAGTAAGCGCACCCATGTTGTGCAATGCCCACAAAGGTCAGAAGAGAGTATCAGATTCCTCTGGACCTGGAGTTAAGGACAGTTGTTAGCAACATGTGTGTGCTGGGAATCTAACCCAGATCCTCTGCAAGAGTAGCCAGTGCTCTTAACTGCTGAGTCATCTCTCCAGTCCCTAATTTTTGTTTATTAAGATAGAACCTTATAGCCCAGGTTATCCTTGAACTCTTATTGCTTCATCCTTCGGAGTGTTGAGATTAAAAGTATTCATCACTATGACCAGTTAGAAGCTGCAATATTGATGCACTGTCATCTTGAAATTCACTTGTCTTTTACTTTAGTGATCCTTTTAATCATATGATATTGCTTAGGGATTTACAATCTACAGTTTATGAACTATGTGACAGAACATTTGTTAACTTAACAGATATGTTTTGATTGAAAAGCATATGCTTTTTATTTTCAATGAACTAGAGAAACAAGGAAAAGACAACCCTTTCTTAGAGCATACAGGGTCTTTTTTTGGTGGGGGGAGTTACTTTTTAAAAAAAAATTTATTTGTGCTTTGATCTGAGGCAAAGTCCCATGTAGGCCGAACTGTCCTCAGAATTGTCCTGCGGTTAATGATGAAAAATAAATTTTAAAAATTATTTAAATCAGTTTTATTTAAGAATTTACAAAGACAACTCTTACTAAAAGCATTCAAGCACAAGAACCAGAACTGCAACAAGCATCAACAGCCAAAAAACATCTCTGTTTCCAAGTGAGTTCATACAAAACATGCATTTAGTGTGCAGTTGTGTCTATTCCCACTGCATTAATGGTCAATGACATAAAAACTGAAGCCCAACCGTCACAATCGGGGTCTGAAAGAGACAATCCTTATTGCACTCCTATGGAGTGTAGAAATGGTTGATAGATAACAAATGTTGTCTTAGCATCAGCAATCAGCACATGTGAATATATTGAACATTTATGTTCTGACTGAAGATTTCTCCATCTGTGTGGTAATCTCTCAACTGTTGATATCTCACTGAGGTAGATTGGTCTGAAGGGAAATGGTACGATGTATGAGGTGACAGCTTCACAATTTCAATACATGAAATGCTGGGGGTAAGAATCCTAGTAAGAAGCTATGAATAAGGAGTTACTTCTGTGAGGCACTTTTGCACAAGACGAAAGAGTTCTCATTTAAATTGTAGGTTTCTTTGAGTTAGTGGAAATTACCAGATGTTGGGTCAACTGCCTTACCCAACAACGACAGTCCTTGATGCTTCTACTGTTCATTAAGATGTTCTTAGAACTATCCAGCTCATCTGGTTCTTGTTAGAAACTGAAGATCCCTGACATTTAACTGACACTATATGATCACAAGGTTTTACAAACAAAACACTGTAAGTTTCTGCCTACTGGATCCCCAATCTCCTGTCTGTTAGAATTATTTGGAAAGTTTCTAAAAAATAAATCTTTAGACACCATAGAATATTTTCTGAGTTAAAGTGTCTTTAGCTATAGAAGCTTGATTATTACAAGATTCTTAAGTGTTTGATTCTGATTCAGAATCTTCGTTGACTAACATTTGAAGAATACTGGTTTCTCTAGATCAGACTGGTGCCTAAAGAAACGTTGGTTTATTTCACTCAAAGTCTACAGCTGGCTGTCGCTATGACAATTTATTTAGCCTCCCAGTGTGTTTCCAATAGTACTACATTATCTAAATTTGGAAACTGGTGTATAATTATACCTGTGGGTTCATCCACCTCCTCCAATTAGTATTTTGGAAGATGACTAGTATAACCACAAAACCAAATTAAACCACAAAAATGTTTTCTTTTCCCAAGAAAATTTTTTCTTTCTTTCCTAAACCAATTTGATTTTTTTGCCCAGATTTTCAGATGGATGAAAAAGTAAATAAGCAATCTATGACTGATTTTGGATAAAGGGCCAACCCCCCAACCTGTCAATTTAAGGCATGAATGACGTGGCTTACAGGGTGTTTGCTAAGGAAGAGAAAAAATACAGGAGGTTAAAAATCCCACATAGTTTGAGATGCTAAGGGAGGAAACAAATCCAAAGATTGCCTTAATATCAAGAGATAGGTGGGGTTTGCCCTGGGTTGGGTTGTTACTGTGGGATAATAACTGGCTTTATAATTAGGACAGTTACCAGAGGTTGAGTTCTTCCAAACAACAAAGTACTGTGTGGTTTCAGGGTAGAGTTCTTAAACATGTCAGCAGACAGTAACATGGCATCTTTCAAAAAAGCAGGTTTTAGGGTGCACTACATGAGCCCAGATGCAAAGCCCAGATGGAGCTCTGTGCATAAGCTTATAGCCTTGCCATTTATAAACTGAGCCATCGGATGTGAATAAGTTTTGAATGTTGTTTTCTTTCCAAGTAAAACTCAAAACTTGAGAACTTAATCTGTCGTTTTCGCTTTGCAACTGAAAAATCTACAGATTGCAAAGGCTGAGACTCATAGCATTTCATGTCCTCCTTTATGTTCTTATGTAACAGCAAGCTTTTCCAGAAATAGATGATATAATTTTTGCATGAAAGGTACACAGTATGATTCCTGCAGATTTAAAGAATGTTCTTCCTTTGAGGAGAAACAACATTGTCCGTGGCAGTTCTCCAACAATAAGATTTGCTCAGGAGTCCTTGGTGATGAGTAAAGAAGCATATTCAAAGACAACAAAAGATCAAGAAAATCCCATGTTTAAAGTCTTTCATTCAATGGCACAGTCCAGTTCTTTTTATTTATTAATTTTTTATTTTATTTATTATTTCATTTTATGTATATGAATGTATTGCCTGCATGAGTGTAAGTGCACCTGTGTCATGCAATGCCCAGGGAGGTCAGAAAATCCCCTGGAATTGGAATTATGGATGGTTGTTAGCTGCCATGTACTTGCTGGAAATCCAACCTGGGTCCTCTGTGAAAACACTTAGTGCTTTTAACCCCTTCTCTCCAGCACTATGACCCAATTCTTTAGAAAAGTAAAAGAAAAAAAAAATATTTGTTATGGATAGCTTTAGTTGTCAACATGACACACCTGGGTAGAGGGAACCTCAGTTAAGTAATTGTCTCCATTGAACTGAGCTATGACCATGTCTGTGGAGCATTTTCTTGATTATTCAAGCACGTGGGAGGGCCCAACCCACTGTGGACAGCGCCACCTTAGGCAATTGCTTTCTTATATGTAGTGTAAGAAAGCAGGCTGAATACTGGCCAGGGATTCAAGCTAGTAAGCTGGTATCTTCCATGGTCTGTGCTCCAGGTTTGTGCCTTGGCTTCCCTTGATGATGAATTGCCCTGTAAGCCAAATAAAGACTTTCCTCCCCAACATGGTTTTTGTTAGTGATTTCATCACAGCAATAGAAAGTAACTAAGACAGAAGTTGGTACCAGGATCCTGGGGTATTGCTGTGATGGACCTGAACATATGTGTCTGGGAGGATTGTGGGCACCTTCAGAACTTTGGGCTGGAAAAGCCGCTGACTTCGTAGAGCTGTTGATGCAGAGCTTAGAACAGTTATGCTGAAAGGGGTGTAGATGATGGATGGCTGACTGGCTTGTGAGATTTCAAGGGAAGTAAAGACAGGGCTGTTTGTGTGGTATTTTAAAATCAGAGCCTGTGGTTTCAGGTTGACTAGGGCTGGATAATCAGCTGTGACTAAGAAGAGCCCCAAACTGCTGAAGTAAAAATTCCTCTTCACTTGGTCGGACAATTGATCCTAGGTATCTGGGACTGAAAAAATCAGCTGTAACAAGATCAACATCACTGACTGAGGTCTCCTGGAAAGAATTTCCTGAGGGTCATCACATCCAGAGGGTACCTGAGGTTCCATCTCAAGCTGGAAGCAGAACTTGGTAATGTTTAAGAGTATCCAGCATGGCACTGGTTTTGAAAGCAAGAAAGGGGTCCTGGAGAGCAGATGAGTCTTGGATGGCACTGTGGGAGGCTAGGAGAGGCCATTTGTGAAGGTGAATCCTCGGCTGCAGCAAAGACCCCCTGAGATTGAAGGGGTCATTGAGAGAATATGAGGCTTTGCATACCTTGAGAGGCCCGAAGAGCCCATTGGTGAAGGTGTAGGCTTGGTTTCAGTAGAGACTCCAGCATATTGGAGATGCTAGGACCATGGAATGATCACCAAGGCCACCGAGGTTGTCTGAGCCTACCAGTCAAGCTGGGTGTGGTACGGTTGGCAGAGACAGAGAAGTGGAACTGCCAAAGCCCTCTGGAGTCCAGAAATGGTCAGTGAATCCCAGATGTCCATCGTTGAGCTACTTTGTTGTACTTTGGTTATGCCTAAGTGTGCCTGATTCTTCCCCTTTGAAATGAGATAGTATGTAAAATTATTTTGGCTTTTAAAGGAACCCACAGTTAAATGAATTTTAGCGGAGACTTTGAACTTATAATGTGTTTGGATTTTTTAAGGACTATGGGACATTTAAATTTATACTTCTTTATGTTGTAATATTAATACTAACATGAGATCTTGGGGATAAGAAGTGGAAAGGTTGTGGCTTAAAGTGATGTGTTTGTATGTCAAGTTGACAAGGGATCAATTGTGCTGGATAGTTTTAGTTATCAACTTCACACACCTAGGTAGAGGAAATCTCAGTTGAGGAACGATCTCCATGTCTGTATTTTCTTGATTGTTGAGTCATGTGGGAGGGCCAAGCCCACTGTGAATTGTGCCACCCCCGGGAAACTGATCCTGTAAGTGTAAGAAAGCAAGCTGACCTCTGCCAGGGCCGTAATCCAGTAAGCAGCTGTCCTCCATGGTCTTTGCTCCAGGTTCCTGCTGAGTTCCTGCTTTGACTTCCATTGGTGATGGACTATGCTGTAAGACAAATAAGCCCTTTTCTTCCCAAGTTGGATTTTATTACAGCAATAGAAAGTAACTAAGACAGTATTCATCTATTCATTCATTCATTTAGTAAATTTTATTGCATAGGGACTGTGTGGAAAGCACAAAATTAAGATATAAGGATGCAAAAATGGAACCAATTGTCTACTTCCAAATTTTCCAACTCTAAAAGGAGTAGGACATTGAACAAATTGTTACTCTACTGGAATATCATAGACATTATAGCATGATATTAGGAAAAATCACAGAAAATAGTCATTTAATACATAGATGGTGATAATTAGAGACAGAGGAAAAAACATCATAGCAACTGGAATTACAGAGCATAACAAAAAGGCACAGACTCCTGAATTCAATGCAACCTTTGTTTTAATTTAGGCAAATTTTTATTGTCTCCTTTCTTGACCTTAAAAGGAAATAGATCAAAATCAACTACTTTTTAATCTTAATACCTGTCGTAGCTAGTGATCTGTAATAGTAGATATTTAATAAGCAGTATTTATTTAGGAAATCACTTGACTAGATAGCCATGTTGGAATCTTACACTGTTGAACATACAGAGCAGATACTCTGACAAAAGTGATTCATGTTTAGGCTTTCTAATCGACAAATTTTCTTAATTGGTCAGTTCCAAGTTGAAGGAAGATTATTCTTTGACAGGTGTAGCCTGGTTTCTTCCTGAATTTCACTACAAATTTAAATAGCAGCCTGTCTGGTATAAATTCTGACATACAAGATGGAGGTATTCACAGAGTTACAGATTGGGGCATAAGATTCAGTTTTGTCCTTAAAGGCTGGTTCTGAAAGCCAACTTTCAATTCTGATAAAACAAATACCACTTCAATCTTAATTCTATTTTAAATTAATTAAATGTGAGTGCTTATATGTGCTGCAGAAACATATCATGTGTATGTGTGTAGGTCAGGGGACATTTTGCTAGAGTCGATTTTCTTCTTCCACTATGGGAGTTCTAAGGACCAAACTCAGGTCATCAGACTTGGAAACAAGTGCTTTTACTTGCTGAGCAATCTTGCTGGCCCTTGATCTAAAATTTTATAACAAAATTCTCCTCCTTGTGTTTTAGGGATAACTTTGAAACTATAAGTGAAGATCAATCCATTAAATATCTGAGCCTGGTTCCTGAAAATTCAACTTTGTCCAGGTTTTCTCCCTGACAAAAGATGTGCTTAATACATATTGAATCTCAATATCAGGAGATTCTGAAGTTCTTACCATCAATGTCTAACTGTGTTTTGGATCGCTTTTCTATGTTCTACAAGTGCATGATATAAAACTTGGTTTGGGGGCACCCTTTGAACATATCACATGTTGTAGTTCTAGGTATTGTGTTTGTCTTCTGGACTCAAAGTCCTTCCCACCGTGGGGTCAAATTTTACATTGCATGCTTTTTCTTTCAATTGGTTTGGTATAATTATTATTATTATTATTAATTATTATTATTATTATTATTATTATTGACTTTTTGAGACAGGGTCTCCCTGTAGCCCCAGCTGGCCTAGAACTCACTATGTAGACTAGGCTGGACTTGTGCTCACACAGATCTGCCTACCTCCCTAATGCACCACCATGCCTGGCTGACTTTACTATGTTTCAGAACAGGATTTTAGCACATCAAAGGAGAGCAAGTTCATACCATACCAGGATTCTCTTAAAATTTTTTCCACATTTTAAAATAAATACAATATTTTTATTAATTATTTGTGAATTTCACATGTGCACACAATGCATTTTTATCATATTCACTTCCACTCCTCTTCCCTAACTCCTCTAGATCCAACTCTGCCTCCACTCCCTCCCAACTTAATGTTCTATTTATATAATAACCTACTGGGTCCACTTTATGCTGGCCACATACTTACAGGTATGGACCCTCCAAAGGTGCATGGTTGACCTCCCAGGAGACACAGAACGGAACAGGGGGAAGAAAGATATTTGCTCATTTCCCAATGAGCAGTGAAGTTTCCTCATGTGAAGTTTCCTCATGCAACAGATTGTGATTAACCCAGAAAGTCACAACTAACCAAAGAACTAAGAACAAGAGGCCACAAAATGCTTATCTTAGGACACCTATATCAAATCTCAGCATCCCAAAGTTAGGGATCATTGCAGAAGAAAAGGGGGGAAGATCGTAAGAGCCAGATGTGGTAGATTACCACAAGGAAAAAGGCTTTCCATACATCCTGGAAATTGCTCATATGAACTTATAGAAATGGTAACAGCATGCACAAAATCTATGTAATCTCAAACCAGACTAAATTCCAGCACCAAAGTGGGGAATTAGGTAAGGAGCCCCAACCGTAGCTAAGAAACTATTGGCAATTGATAACTGTCAGGACAGAGAAACTTGGTTTCCCGTAAGGATGTGATGCTAAATAGATTAATAGGGCTATTGTGGATGATTATAAACTTAAGGATATCTGGGAACATAAATTTGTCTTGATAGGCCTTAACATATATGACAGAGTATATGAAATCCTCTGGGGGTGTTATAAGTGGGCACAGGTAGGAAAAGTGTTCTAAATATGGTCAAAACATATTGTATGAGATTCTCAAAAATTCAAGAAAAAGAAATGGAAAGGTGAGACCAAATGCCTGGGACTATAGGTGGCCCCAAAGCTGGAAACAAGCAGTAAATTACTTCTGGTGCTGGCAGAGTGGCAAAGTATGATGAACACCTTTGATTTTCACTTGGTGAGCTTCAGTTCAGATTTCTGATCTCAAGAACTGAAGAATAGTAAGTTTGTATTGTTTTAAGTCCTTTGCTACAGGAAAAATAAGAGACTATTTTTTTAATCAAGGAACCTAGATGTCTGTGAGAAGTTTAACCCTAAGCGACAGATCTTCAATGCAACCTCTACACATAGGATGAATGCATCTCGCAGCTCTCATCAGAGATGTTTCCTTATGCACTAAATGGTGATTAATCCAGAAACCTACATCTGGCAATTGTGCAGAGAACAAGAGGTGGCAGAGTGCTTATTCCTGAATAGGACACCTATTTCAAATTTCTGCATCCCAAGATTAGGAATCAGTGGGGAAGAGGAGGCAGAAGACTGTGAGGGCCAGAAGGCATGGATGACTACAAGGAAATAGAGTCTTCAAGACAGTTGCTCAGATACTCATATAAACTCACAGCAATGGTGACAGCATACACAAGTCCTATGCAGGTTCAAACCAAACAAAATTTCAGAAGAGACATAGGGAAGTGCCTAAGAAACCACAACTCAAGCTAATTAACTTTGGGCAATTAATGGCTTCTGGAAGGGAGAAGGACAGTGTCTTACAGGGATGAGACTCTTGGTGGGCCCAGTGGATGGACATACAATGAAGGGCATTTGAAGACACAAATCAGAGTCTATAAGCATACACACACACACACACACACACACACACACACACAAAATCTAAAACTTTTAGAATAAAACTAGATCAATCTGTTTATCACACTCATGAACTTACAGCAGCTATTGTTGCCAGAACAAGACCTGCACAAGAGCAAGTCAGCCAAAATTCTGAATTCTGGCTTAGATGGGGAGGCACATTCTGGGTCCTACCTCTTACAGAGGAGGTATTTGCAGGTAAAAGTGGCCTCTGGAAGTTGGGAGGAGGCTATGAGGGGAAATGGGGAAGTTGGAGGGGAGACATGGGGAGTACATAAGGTCATATTTCATTATACATACATGTATGAAATTCTGAAGAATAAAGAAAAAGTATTCCTTAAAAAAGAATAAATACTGAGAATTTACTTTTACAAAATTATTTCTAATTGTTATATTCTTTTGACGTTAACAAAAACTTAAGAGCATTTGCAGAACACAGACTAGACTCAACGGACCTTAAAAAAGACAATAATAGAGGACATGAAGTGGAGGGTGGGGATGGTAAAATAGACGTGAAGTGGGGTTAGAGGTCTGAATATGATCAAGATACATTGCATGAAATTCTTGAATCAATAAAAATACTATTAAAAATGGAAAATTAATTAAAAATTGATTTATCTTTGACTTTTAAAATTACATTTTGAATTGTTCATTGTTACTATATTGAAATATAATAAAGTTTTATGTATTAAAAATAGACTGGTAAAACTTAAAGAATAATGTTATCAAAATGACAGATTCCCTAGAAAGAGGAAATCAGACATTCAAGTGGGCAGAAGAAGTAAAGAAAACAGGGAAAACGGCTTTAAGCAAAGGCTAGTAGAGGGCCCAGAAAAATTCTTCATCCACCTTGTCTTCTATTGCCATTCTCCAAGTGAAACCTATAACCAAAACCTATTCAAGTACCAGCTAGGTCTTGTGGGACACATGAACTGCCAACCTGTAAAGGTGACATTTTTACTCGATACCCTTAATAATTCCCGATTCAGAGAAAGGACCTCCCTGTGAGACTGAATCTTCACCTCTATTCAGATATAAACTGTACCCACTCTGCAGCTATGTTAGAAAACTCTCAGATGACAACTCTGGGCTTTAAGAAACATTTACTTTATAGGCATTATCCAGTAACACCCATGACATGAGGGAAGAAAGGGGCTTGTGAAGTACTGAGCAGTCTTCTTGTGCATCTCCAATCAGCATGAAGTGAAGAACAAATAATTATATGATTTGACTTTGAACTCAATTGCCAGAAATTGACTAAACCATAGTCCCTACTGCATATGTTTAAGGGATAAAATGGGTTTTCCCATTTTAATTTCCTACCAATGCTACTATTTAAAAAAATGAAGTTTACTCAAGTTCAACAAAATGAAAATCATTTTTTGAGATATCAAATAATCCCACTAGTATATTCTAATTTAAAGGAAGGCACCTTGAAGTCTCCCTGTTAAAATTACTGATCTAGCTACACGGATAGAAACTACCTTTAGTTTCCATGGAACTTATTTGGTCCAAAGTAAACAAACTGACTACAATCAGTCTCCCAGATGACCACACTACAGTAAGAACAGCAACTGAGGGTCATCTTTTTTGCACTTCTCTCCTTTACCTTTATAGCCACTAATTGCCATGATGCTATGTGTTCAAACCCATTTCTTTCTGATTAATAAGACTGTGCACACTTTTTGTAAGATCTATTTATTTTAACACTTTGTCATTTTAAAATTTTTATGTATATGTGGTATACATGTGTGTATGCATGTTTGCATGTGTGTGGGTACGTGTGTGTGTGTGTGTGCAATTGTTCATGCATGTATGTGTGAGTGCCGTGACTTAAGGTTGACTTCAAGGGTCTTCCTCTATTGTGCCCACTTTCTTCTTTGAGGCAGTCTCTCAGTTGATCCCAGATCTCACCAATATGACTAACTTGGCTAATCAGCTTGCTCCAAGGGGCTTCTATTTTTGCCTTCAGAATACTGGAATTACAGGCAAGCTACCACATCCATCTGGCTTTTATGTGGATTCTTGGGATCTAAATACTGGTCTTCATGTTTGTATGGAAAATGCTTTAATCACTGAGCAGTCTCTCTAGCCCTGATGTCTGCACTTCTGAAAGAAAACTAATTTCAGTTCTACCCTAACAAACTATTTGAACTGTTATTCTATTTTTAATAATGAAATATCTTACCAACTTGTGGGAAAAATGTGTCTGTGTGGATTTAGGGGAGCAATAATGTGGCACTTATTGGTGTATGTCTATGTGTGAGGTAGATGTTGGCAGTCATAAAGGCAGGGATGTAATCAAAGGCAGTAGTGTAGAATCCTGTAGCATGTGTTTATTGTTTTTGTTTTACTAGCAGTGATGGAAAACTATGTGTGGTGTAGGTAAGTCATTCTGCAGCTTAAGGCCTCTGTGTCCTCATAAGTAAATGGAAAAGATTTCATTTAAGCATGTCTATACTAAAGTAAGACTACAGAAGGTATATTTTACATTCTAAAATGCAAGTTTAGGACAAACCAAATCTCTACTTGACATATACAATGAGAAGAAATATTTAAGGAACAGTCTTGGTCACACACAGTGAGGGCTCCCCACTTCTCTATTTACAAACCCACATTATACATACACACCCACATTATACACACACATGGATTCTGCATCCTGGTTCCCTTCCTTCTCTCTTTCCCCACAAGAACTAATACACATCATACTCATGATCTTTGTTTGATGCTCACAGGCCAAAGAACTGGCAGTGACAAGCATGCTGGCTAGAGTAGAAACATCACAGTGAGTACTGGAAGCTGGACAAGGTCTCTGTTTTAATCACACACGAACACTGTACAAAAGTCTTTGCTGTGCCTGCTTTTAATGACCGTAACAAGAAATAGACATAAAATTATTATTTACTTCATTTTGTCCTCCCACAGAAGGAACAACAATAAAACCCAGAAACCTCACAAGTTACATCAAGTCAGTGTAACAGTCCTCTTGGGAGCTCAAGATCACTTATTTTGATGGCTTAGTTTTTAACTTCTATTAAATGAAGTTGAAAAATAAATGAATTGGTTGTGTTAAAATGGCAAGAGCTTGAGCTTTCCTAGTGACATAACTCTCCTTACTCTGCCAAATGGTTCTGGGTACAGCTTCTGTTCTTTTCAGGGGAAGGGAAACCACAGTGTGACAGTGAATTCTTTGATTGGTCACTTTCTCTGTGCAGTTTCTTACAACAAGGACTGAAAACCCTGAGCTTTCTTGAACCTGACCACTCTCTGAGTTTGTGTTGATAGTTTACAGAGGAGGAAGAGAGTGGGAGGAGACCCTCATTCTCCCATGGTGTATTGCAGGACAGTAAGTGTGAGTTGTAGGAAAAACATTATTCACTTTGATGGTGTTTGCTTGGGGAAGCGAGTGTGTTGATATAAGGGAGCAAATAAAAGTGGGACAGTTTAAATTCCAAGATGTCAAATCATTAGGCCACAGAAAACTCCAAAGCCCCACTGCATTTTTATGTAGAAGCCTGGCCTAGGCTTTTTGACACAAATAGAAATTTTCTGCTTTAATGAAACCCAGAAACAAAACTAAACAAGGTTAAAATATTTCTAGAATGCTCCAAGGCACATTTATAGTAAATGAGACAACCAGCAATGATAGAGGATATGCCTTAGCTCCCCATTCTCCTTTATGCTTATACAGGTAGATATGAGGAGAAAGACCAGGCACAGACAAAAGCCACTCTTCCTTTAAGCAAGAACCCACCTGCCATCCACAAAAGAGAAGCCACACCCAGACGTTCATGAAAGTTTCTCCTGAGTTTGCCCCTAAATCCCAATCATTCTGTGTTATATCAAATAGCAGCCAGATTAAAAACAAGCCCCCAACTCCTCTATTTCCTTCAATACCCAAACATGGTTGTTTTGATAACTTCATTTCTCAAGCGATTATGCCGCTCGGGAATCTCAGTTGCTAGCCTCCCAGTGTGACTGAGAGTTCATAGTCTACAGAATGCTCATTTCTTTCCTTTTTCTTGCTAATATTGGGGAATAAAATACGTTAGGCTCTAAAGCTTGACTTTGTGTTTCCTGAGTTTTTGGAGCATGGATCCCATACCTCAAATGCTCATTAGGGAGAAGACAACTCATGCTGAAAGAACACACTGAAGAGAGGGTCCCAGAAACCTTTCCTTGCTTTGTGTTTTCCATAAGGCTTTTGATAACTGACCTTTTCATGAGCAGCAGACTTCGGGCCCCTGTCCTTCAGTGTCTCCCTTAAAGCCAATGAGACGCAGAAGCTGTGCAGTGGGTTAGCTAGGAGCTCAACTCCGACTCCAGGCTGCTGGGATTTTAATCTTGGCATCACTGCTTGCTGGTTGAATGAATCTGGCATGTTTTTTAACCTCTCTGTATCTGTTAAGTATCTAGAGAAAAGGGAATGTGTATTAGACTATTATAATTCTCTACAATTCTTGAAAGAGTTTGTGATTTAACACTTATAAAGTCCTTAGAAGAGTGTGTGACATAGAACAAGCACTATCAAGCCCAAGCAGAGTTCTAGATACAAGGCACCATATTCTAGTTTTGAGGGCACATACTCTGTTAGGGTTTTGATCAAACATGTCCTCCATGAGCTCCTTTTATAAATACTTTGTCCAGTTTATGACACTAATTTGAAGGTTGTGGAATGATTGTGTAGGACAGTTGGCTGGGGGAAGTGGGTCTCAAGAGGTGGGCCTTTGAATGTTCTGCCCATTTCTCTTGGTCGCCTGCTTTGTCTTCCTTCTGGTTGGCCTCATTGTGATTAAGTTCCTGACACCTAATGCTCCGACTCCCATGGACTGAGTCACTCCCACTGTTCTGACTTCTCTTTAGTCATTATAGACTAAAGTCCCTAAGAAACTCTGAGCCATAATAAATTTTTCTTCCCTTAAACTGTAGTCACAGAGATATAAAAGTAGCTAACACATGCATTTATTTCAAAAACATAAAGATTGATTTCAGATGTTCATTCTTCAAGCTTTTCTTGATCATTTGATATATTCAAACAGTTGGCTAATTTAAAAGATAACTATTAACAAATATGAGATAATGGGCCCATGAGATGGCTCACCAAGTAAAAGTGCTTTCTGCCAAACATGAGAGCCTGAGTTTGAATCCCATGACCCACTTGGGAGAAGGGGAGAATCAATTCCTGCAAGCTGTCCTCTAATCTCTGTATATACATAGTCATCACACACACACACACACACACACACACACACACACACATACACACTAAATAAATAAATAAATGTGAATTTTAGAAAACATATATGAAAGTGTCTTGTAACTCATCTAAATCAATTGGTAGCTGGAGAGTAAAACAAAGCTACAAGATAAATAAATTAACCTAAGAAATCAGTAAAGCATTTGTTAGCATGCTTTCCTTTGATTACCTAGACCTGAGACTTAGTTGGAATTAAGTCTCCAATTAAATTAGGAAGAAGGCATGCATTCTTTTTTAAGGTTTGTCACATTTAGGTTGCTGAATCTATTTTACATTGATCACAGATCTGAGAACAAGTAGCAATGAGACTCTTGCAAAGTTAAAGCTAATTTATGTTGAGACCAGTTCAATAATTCATATTCTAAAACTTGGCTCTGATGTTTAATTTGAGTTTTCAAACTTAATTTTAGAAACATTGCCACTGTGCAATGAAATCACAGAATTCGTGAAACATAGATATTCACATTAAAGAGAGTTCCACAGAAATGCTAACTGTGCTGGAAAAGAAGACATCTTGAAGTCCTTAAATGCAGTGCTGGAAGTATGTTGCGCCAGCTCTCAAAGTCCACTGGAAGCTTTGGAGTTTGAATTTCAAATTAAACTAGAACTTTCCCCATATTCAAAGAGAAAAAAAAAGGCCTTTAACATCCCTCATCAAAGCTTAAAAGCTTCTGGAACTTCTAATAGTCCATATTAAACATCACAACAAACAAGATGTAAATGAATAAGAAACAGATGTATCACCCTGCTCTTGCAATACTTATGAATTTCAATATTAGGAATGTTGGGAGAGAAAAGAGCTGGTAAGACAATAAATCGTGACTGCACTATATTATCTTATAATCAAAGCAATCCTTTCCATTTGTACACAAAATGTCTATTTCTAATGAGTTCTGAAGTTTGCATTTGTTCCAGGATCCTTAATGTTACAACACCGTTAACTTATTTATAAAACAAAAACTTTTGTAGTATTTTCTAAGGAAGCATGTGCTCCAGAACAGTGATTTTCTTGTTTGTTATAATTGATTACACATTTAGTATTGTTCTCCTTAAATTCACATAATCATTTACACATGACCATTGAAATGGCACATGGTGGGTGCACAGCCACAAGGGAGTAGACATGCCTAATTTTCTTCTACTAGATCAACAAGATAAGGGGCAGATAGTTCAGTATTTTAAATTTCACCTTGTTCATACCAGCTGATTATTTTATAATGTTGAGTTGTGAATATGTTATGGAAAAATGAGCTCAGAATCCAGTCATATATTTCCAAGGGTGCAGATTTTAAGGGAGTGATTTGTTGACTTTTCCCAGATCAGTTAAGTTGAGAAGGAGAGTTTACCTTTCAGATTCACTGACTCGCTGTGGTTGCTCAAACCAGACAAGGTTAGAAAATAGAGACTCTCCTACCAAGTTTGTAACTTCTGTATTGTGTTTGCCACATGAGATAATTTTTGTTTTCTCATGAATGTATAAAACAAGAAGTCAGAAACATAGCTCACGCTTTTGGGAGACAAAAGTTGCTTCAAAATTTCAGAACTTAATTACCATTATATTTTTCTACACAATCTCCTAGACCCTCATGAAGTGGCCCCATCTCTGGAATGTATATATGAGGTAGAAATTTGGTGAAATGAGAAGCATGAATCAGTCTACATCCAAGAAGAATGTCTGGAGATCATGCCTGATAAGATGTAGCCTTACAGATTAACATGGCATGATTAAGGTTTCTCTCTAGACAATAACTCTTTATATTCTCTGGACCTATCCTATCTCTTCTCTACTCATTTTAATGCCCATTACACACATCCACCAAATTTTGGTCTATGAGCCTCCATTGACTAGAAACAAGAAATTCTATGAAGAACATATGACTATATTATACTGCCAGTTCTTCCTAACCTTGTATCCTTTGGTCCAGGTAACTGGACTCTGAATACTCTCCCTGTGTTCATACTATTATGAGACTGATTTCATTAACTTTGAAAGGAACTGAAAAGTAAGCAGAATATGCTGTCTGCCCTAAAATATGCCACTTTGGCATAAGGATTATTCTGAGTCAGACACCTGAAAGCAACAGGAGGCAGGAGAGAACTCTGAGCTCCACTTTTTCTCCCAAAACACAAAAGATGAAAACATCATAGGCAAGATTCAGGAGGAAAATAGGATTCTCTTGACTAGGGATGAAGAAAGAGTTCAAGCTGAGAAAATTCTGTGTGCAAAAACCTAGCTATTTTTCTACTATTAACTACCTTGACTCAAGTCTTTTTGCCTTGTCAAGTTTTCATAATTCACTACATTTTGTCTTCCTCAGTATTTAAGTTCTTGACTGTAATTATTTCTTTGAGCCTTTATTTCCTCAGGGTAGCTCTAGTGATAGGTAAAGTTTAACATGCATTCTCTTCTGCTATGAATTTGTATTTGTCAGGTAAATTCTTAGCCATACTAGAGATCTTCAGATAGCACTGGAAAACTTGTTTCTTCTCTGTCATTTCAGAAAGCAATTTTACCTTTGCTCATTAATGGTCACTAACTGGGGATCTGTAACATCAGACTGCCAAAAGAAAGAGAAACAAGAGATGAGCAATTTCTTGACTGACACAGTCCACATCCCTCAGGAGGAACACACTGAAGACTAACTGAAGAGTAACCACGGTAGGCTTGGACTTGTGTATGATATCTATATCATAAAGAATGATAAAATTAGAGAATGAGCAAGACAAAGGAAAGAGTTTTGGCTTTCAAGGGCAGGAAGTTGTAGGGGGGAAAATACTTGGTGAGGTGGAACTGATGGAGAGATTTGATGTGCAGGTCCATCTCCGGAATGACTCCATCTTTCTCATGGCTGTAAAACTTCACTATGAGATTTTTGTCGGGCTTCATATTTCAGAAGATTTTGCTTTAGGTTGAGTAAGGAGAACTCTAGGAAGACCGATTTCAGCATCTATTGATTTCCATTTGTCTTCAACTCAAAATAATCTTTCACCAAAAGTGACATACTTGGGGCAGCATAATTGGGTATAGCATATTGTCATCCCTATCAGTCCTTGCTTCGTTGCTCCATGATAAATCTGTTTGTTTATAGATGAGCTCTAAAACAGTCTCGTCTCTTTTGCCCCTCCCCCCTGCTTAGTTTTATTTTCATATATAATTTCCTTACTAAAAAAACCTAAATATTGACATCTTACTTTCAAACGTACTTCATAGAAACAATCTAGTTCTTGTACTTAACAAAAGTTTCCCTGCTTCATATGTTTGCCACTTATAATATCAACGCCCCTTCATTCCAGTCATATTCAATCTGGTCTTCACTTTGTACTTTGTGGCCCTATTAATATAGTTGATGGGTTCAAAAGCATTCTCTTTAGCAATATTTGGACCATAAAGTTCCACTACTAAAATTATGAGAAAAAATATTTCTGTTATATTGAGATGGTTCAGCACCCTTTAAAATAGTATGCAGCTTAGAGGTTGAATCGTTCCCTGTGCCTGTGATGAGAACTGTCAAATAACTCTCGAAGCCTTCTAACCCAGTCCAATTAGAATCACATTGTCACAGTTTCTCCCTCTGCAATTTCCTTTTGTCAGGTGTCATTTTTTTTTTTTTTAGTGTTTTCAGCCTTGCTTGTCAACACGTTTGTTGTATAGCAGAGATTGTATTGTAATATCACTTGTCAGCAATCCTATTAGGGAAGACGACCTACAAATAGCTCAGCCTCCAATCACTGGAGACTACCAGTGTCTGCTAGAAGAAAGCAGATTAACCTGGTCTGTTGACAACAATTTCTTTCCAATCAGAAACTATTCTCACTACTACCTATATTGCTACATTAGCAGACTAACTATGCTTCATATCTACATTGCTAACTCCTTCCAAATGTAATGAAACCTAAAATACTCTCCCTTTGGAAAATGTGTACATATATTTGCTAATTTGCATGCAATTTTCAGGGGGATTAACTCTGTGCACACTTTGACATACAAGCACACGTGTGTGTGTGCACAAGGGCATGCGTGTGCACCTCTGGGTGTTGGGAGACGGGTTACTTGTGCATAAAGCACATTTGAATAGGTAGCTAAAAATTCTGAATATTATGTTCATTCTTACCACCCCTAAGTAGTCAGTTTTTATAGTCCCCAAAGTCCCTAAAGGAGGCTGGATTCCTTGGAAAGATAAAAACACACACTTGGTATTTGGTAAGTATGAACAGCACACCAGCCTCTCTCCTGACCAGATCAATAGAACCATAACCATGTGCGAAACGTGAATGCATTTCTGAAGAGGGCTCAGCTGTGGACCTGGAAGATGTCTGGTGTCAATAAGAAAAAAGCAAAAGAAATATGGCTAGAAGGAAACTTCTGACTGCTGTTCATCTATGTGTATCAAATACGTACCTTTAACTTTCAGGGGAAAGCTGGACCTGCAATTCCTTATTTGTAATTTCTCCTTTGGTAGGAGTTAAAATGTTGGACAATGACTCATTTCAAAAGTCCCAAGGAGGTGGTTTCTGTTTGTTCACTTATCTTAAAGACACACCTTCTGTGCCAATTGAAAAGCCCTTTCTTCTGGATTAATTCTCTGAGACAGTGCCCATAGGACATCATCTTTCCCACTGGTCAGTGAAAATTCTGACACCTATTAAAGATCAGATCCTAAAGAACAGGGCCCATATCTTCTCTGGAGGCTTTTGGGTGGATGAAGGAGAGACATATCAACTCGTTCCAGAACCTCTGAGATACATTACTTTGTCTACCAGCACAGGTGGCTCATAAAAAACTTAATGGTCAAATCATTCAAGCCATGACACTTAACATCAGGTTCATACAAAGCAGTATAAAGTGCCCTTCTCCTTCCAGGTTTTAACTATAATATTTATAATATTTGAAATCATGTATTTTAAATTTAGTAAGTTGTAGGAGTTTTGACAACACAGAGCTCTTGCACTGAACTTTAGCTTTAAAATCTAGGTGGCCCTGGTCATTATAAGCATATTACAAGCAATGATTACAGAGGATCCATACATTTGAGGAGAATCTCAGAGAACTGACTACATTTTACATATACACATATATTTTGCACCTTAAACACTGTGGCTTTTCCCCACCAACTCTTGTCTAATAGGCAACAGACTTGGAAGAATGCTTTCCCATTCCTCCATAAACCTACAATTATTTAATACTATAGTAGAATAAATATAATAACAAGGAGAAAGAAAGGAGCAGAGAATTATGATAAACTGTGAGGTTTTATGGATCATAAGAACTAATTGTATATAAGGAATGTTGATAGAAGAATTAAGTATTCAGTTAACTCAAAAGCACAGCTTATAACAAGCTTACCTTAATTTTCAGGATGAAATATTGTTGCAACATGACAGTTACCAATATGGTTGGTAAAAGTTGGTCTATATTTAAGGGTGTGATTTTTCAAGAACAAATTCTAAGTCTAAAGTTAAAGTTGTTAATGCCTACAAAGTTGTTAATGCTTACAATCTTGTAAAAGACTTGAGTTTAGAGATTTCTCCTAGGAAAATTGAGTGGACATACTTTTCTTTTTCTTTCCATTTCAGTGTAATTAAAACTGTGGACATTAAAATCACAGAGAGAGAGAGAAAGAGAGAGAGAGAGAGGAGAGAGAGAGAACAAAACAAAACAAAACAAAACTATTTGAAGACTCTGAAACCCAGAGATGGCAAGGTAGACTGTCTAGGGAACTTGAGCTTGAAGAACAATACTGAGATTCCTGGGTGCTCTTCTTGCCTCATTTACCCCAGATTTGTTCTGAGAAAGCCAGTCACCTGGAAACAATAATGAGTGTAGACAAAAACAATAACAGAAGAGCTAAACGGAAAGAAGGAAACAGCAAGATTTCCTTGGGTGAAACAGGATGAAGGAGGAAGATAGCCAAGAGAGCGAATTAAGTAATCACGTCCCCAATCTAGCGAAACAACACAATAGGAAGGAGAACTACAGAGAACACAGCTTCACTGTTTCAGAGAAGTGTATTGATTAATGGTGAAATTATCAATACATTAAGAAAATATGAAATCTTAGATATGTATGCATCAAAAAATCTACAAAATATCTACAGCTGAAAGTGATGAAACTTAGGAAGGAAAAGGCAGACCACAATTGTGGTTGGGAATTCAACATACTTGTCTCAAAAAATAATGAAACAATGAGAAAGAAAATTAACAAGTATATAATATCAGCAATAGCATCAACAAACATAATTCAATCAACATTTATAGAATATTCCACCCAAGTACAGGACAAGTCATTTTCTTTTCACGTGTCTATGGAACATATACCAAGACAATATCTTGGGCAATGAAACAAAGCAACTACGTTTTAAAAATCATAATTATACTGAGTTTGTTCTTGATCACAATAGAATCAAACTGGAAATGAAAGACTGAAAGATAACATGAAAATCTACAAATATTTGCAAACAATATATTCTTTAATAAATTATGGATCACAGAAATATTAATAAAAATCACAAACTAAGCTGAACTGAACAAAAACAGAAATATTTTCAAACTTACAGTCCACTGCTTTAAGAAATTCTGAGGAGAAAATTAATAATCCTAACATGTACATATTAAAGTAGAGGAAATGGGTTCAAATCAATAAATGCCCACCTCATGAATACATAAAAAGAAGAGAAAAATAAAGAAAATTAGCAAAGAAGAAACAATAAGGTTAAGAAGAGAAATTGATGACATTGAAAACAGAAAAGAACAATATTAATGATACATAATCCTGGTTCTTAAAACAGACTAATAAAATGGATAACCATTTAAAGCTGACGAAGGTGGAAAAAAAGAGAAAATACAAATTACTGATGCCAGGAAGGAAAGAGTGCGTCCTACTATAAACCTTTCAGACATCAAAGAACAGTAAAATATTGCGGTGACCAGCCCCATACATGTAAATCTGAAAATGTAGGTCAAATAGCTGTTACCTGAAAAGTATAAGCTAATAAAATTTTCCCAATATTAAATCAGTAATTAAAATAACCTTTAATTATTAAGGAATTTGAATTTGTAATTTAAAATCTTCTTAAAAGGGAATTTATAGGCCCAGATGGCAATACCAGAGAATTCTTGCAAATATTTAAGCAGAATTAACATCAGTTTTACATAGACTCTTCCAGTAAAATGTACAGAATGCTTCCTACTTGAAGTATTATGGGCATTATGAGTATACTGTGTGAGCATTATGAGTATGCTATGAAACTGACATCATCCTGATACAAAAACCAAGTGAAGTGAGAGAGAGAGCGAGCACTGCAGATCAATATACCCAATTAATTCAGAAGCAAAAACAAATCCTTAAAAATTATTTTTGATAATATTTACAAATAGTGTATTTGAGCAAACAAGGTTAAGTCCAGCAATATAACACTGTTTATTTCTCTAAATCAACTATTGTTCGCAATAGAAACAGATTACAAAAAACAGAAAGTACTCTAGCTGGCATAGAGCTAGGAAACATATAACTACTGCAATAAAGAATGGATGGTGCTGAACAAGAAAGGGAATATAAAACAGTATGAAAGAATAGAAACCTACAGAAATAGACGCACACTGATAGTATACATGTATAAATATTAAATAAATAATAGTGTATATATACATGTAATAAGAAATACTGTTTTGATAGACCAGAAAATAATATTGGTAGTTGAGACATTTTCATCTAAGAAAGAAAATCTGAACTGGAGAACAGTTCTATCACAATCTGCATGTATAATTTTTTGAAAATCTTCAGCCTTTTAAGTCCTCAGAAGAGACCAAAGTCTCAAATAAAATCTCTCCCACATGCTGTCTACAACCATAACTCAGCCAGTGTGTACTCACTTTTATTCTTAAATGCTTAGATCACCAGAATATTATATCTAAATTTAAAGATTTTAGATTTGCAGTTATTCAAATATTTATTATATTTTAAATTACTACTTATTATACAACTTTGCTTTCATTCAAATTGCATGCCTTATGACTCAAAGACTATTTCACACAGCCTGGGAATCCAGTCTTTATTTGTGAGATTGTTTCTCAGATAATATGTGTTCCCAGATCTTAGTACCCAATACAATAAATCCCAGTTTCAATAAAACTCTGTGAACACAATAACTATTGTCAGCCCAGTTCTTCAATGAACAATAGAAAAATATTAATAATTTGGCCTATTCTTCAACTCTTCGTTCTCCTTTCCTGAACCACAATTTTTCTTTGTTCGGTTATTGTATACTCTTCGGCTGAGGTGTTTGCTCTGTTCTCATTTGTGTTTTCATTCTGGGATCTAGTAAAAGCAGAAGGTAGAAACATGAAATCTGTGGTTCAAGTTATGGATGAAAACATGCAGTTACTCGTATTCCTGTTAGAATGCAACGGGGAGAATAGTCTGTCTTTCCTGTATCACGCTGTACATTATCCTCAAGACATGCACATGCAGCTTATAGAAATCAATTCTCTAGTCACATTTTGCAGTGACTAACCTGCAAGGGCATTTCCAAAGTCCCCATTTGGATGGCTTCTTTCAAGAGCGCAAAGGGAAGTTGTCCTTATCTCTGATTCTCACTGATGACAGAATTCACTGAACTCTGAAGTTTGTCTTTTTTCTGAGAACATCTTGACTGAGGCAGATGTATCACCTAGACTACTGATAGTTTCTCACTCAGCACTGGTCCAAGAGCAGACATGTATTTTCAAATATAGTATCAGAACTATAAGGAGCTGGTTGTAAGGGAATTAACTAGGGGTGTAAAATGGACTGCTTAGGGGATCATTTTTTTCTCCCAAATTTTATAATCTCAACAAAGTAAACTAGTGAGATACAATTCAACCTACTGAGAAAGGAAACGGAAAGCAACATGAAAATAATCTGAAACAGAAACCAAGGGAATATAGATGCTCTGGACAGGCAATGGGAATAACAGAGTGCATCAGGTGATGCTGCATGTTAGGAGACTAAATACCATACTCTCAATGGGCTCCATAACAACTCTGACATCGCAGGAGAGATTTTTATCAGGACCTAAACATCAAACTATTCCAGAACTTGTTGGAAACTGCTCTTTGAACATTCCCCTAATGATTACAAAATTACATGTCATTCCTGAGGCTCACAATAAATCAAGGGCTCAGTCCAGGAAACAGTTGTAAAATTTCTTGGATTGCTTTTCTTTCTTCTTCCATCCATGGAGCTGGAATGAGCCAGTTCTTGATTTCAACAGAAGGAACTGCAAAGATCAGCTCAAATAACAGCCTGCTAGTTCCCAAGAAAGCTTTGAGAATGCTCACTGTATGTCTGAGCTGCTCCAGAGATCTCAACACCTCTGCAAGGCTTCCCAGAAGACTTCAGATCTGTAGGCTGAATTCGATACCTTTTTGTAATGAAAGTCTACAGATAATCTAAATATGTCTTCCTCTAGGGGCATAGCAAGTTTGGGGCTCCCTTCACTGTCCCACTTTTAATCTACAATGACCCACTTTTTGTGATGTTTTTGTTCTTGTTTTCTATTGTACGTTGTTAAAATGGGGTATCCCTATGTAACCCAGGTTGGCCTCAAACTGCAATCTTCCTGCTTTAGCCTTCAAAATTCTGGTATTTCAGAAGTATGGCAATATACTGTAGAGAGATGAAGATTTGAAGGACAGAGGTCATTGATCCTTGCTTAGCCCCTTGACCTAGGCGTGAGCACATAATTCTTTAATTTTCCTCATTACACTTTTATAATTTTCAAATAGATAGTGATTGCTGCAGCTTTGTGCTACTCGGGGTTTGAAAAGGCAGGTGTGAGGGGAGGATCAGTGGTTAACTTCTATATCTTCCAAATATGCTTAAGGTTTAAGCAATGCGCATTTCTTCCCTTCTTCATAAAACTCTTTGGGTTCTGCTGCAGTTCCACCAGGATGATGTTACAATTTTTGTCTACTTCTAGGAAGAAAGGAATTTATAGAGAAGACAAGCTTCCAGGTTCCTATTAGAAATTCTCATGCCAGCTTGGAAAAATCAGGTCTTCTTTCTTTAACTACCATTGCCTGCTTTAAAACATACAGAGATATTAGAAGAAGAAGGATAGTAAAAGACCTGAGTGGTCAGTGGGCAGGTGTCTCTTTACCTTTTGATAATCAGTGGATTCCTGTTGTAAAGCAGTCATGTTTTGGTGTCTTACCTCATCCTAGATTCAGGAAAGAGGCAAGTCAGCCTGTCTTCCTTGCTTAGTGCTCTCCTCTTTTCTTTCCCTGTGGAGTAGGAAGGAGCTTTTCAAGCTGATCACAAAGGGTAAGATGGAGATTAACTTGAAATTGGTCCTTTGGGTTTTGTTAGCAAGCATCACAAGAGAATAGTGAAACTATTCTACATTACTGAACATTATTCTTTTCCTGGTCCTGGATCAAGATATTATACCTTCTTGCATGTAGACAAACATGCATTGTGGGTGCCAGGGTATCAACAGAGGCTTGGAGAAAGTGGTGGAAGCAGTAGCCTGGTGGTAGACTATGGATTCCAGGAGACACTCTAGTATACAGCAAGGGGATATACTATCTAGAAAACATACTCATGCTAGAAAGAGGTGGTTAAGGAAGATGACAGACATGGCCCCTACTACAAACAGAAGAACTCCACACCACCTGAACTTATTCTTGAGCCCATGCAGAACATTCCAAGAAGTCCAAAATGAGAAAACACTTGTTCTAAACAAGATTTGTAAGTAGCATGCAGACAGACAGGAGACAGAAAGCCACAAGCTATGTTCACAAATACTTCTTTCCTTGATATAGGTTTGAAGAAACAGACCAGCTAGGAGTTTGATGTAGCAATCAATATGAGCGATTATGTAAGTTTCAATTAGGGTAACTGTGAGCAGATTACATTAATTGGATGTGTTTAATTTAAATGATACTATTGAATTAGAATTGACAGAAACTGGTGACTTATTTATATTGGCAATGAATGTTCAGATGTACTGAGGAAGAAGGTCATCTCCAGGGAGCTTTGCACATTCCCGCTTGAGATGCCAAAGAGAAGCAATGCCTCCCCTACCCTTGAATACCACAGATATTCTCATAGATTTTTGAATTGGCCGTCTCAAAGATGGGGCTACTTTGTTTCCGTAAGATGAGTTCTACTCTGGGGATGGCATCGATTTTGTTTCTTGATCAGGCAGAATTTAAGAAGCTTGCAGAGCCAGCTTTACTTCTGAACCAAACAGGGCCTTGTTCCATTATCTTGATTTATTTTTATTTATTTTGTAGTTCTTTGAGATAAGTTTGAATCTAGAACCTTGCTTATGCTAGGTATTTATCACTGGGCTATAGCATCAGAGTTGATTTTATCATTTTATTCAAACAAACAATTCATAAATAGACCACTGATTTTTTACAAACCAAATACTGAAAAGCTTTGAGACCTTGGGTCAAATGATCTCCCTTACCAATGTTGGAGCCTGCTTTGGTTACCTGATTCCATTCTCCCTAAATCAACATTCTTGATACACATATTTGTTAGTAGAGTACTCTGGCCCCTTGATTTTCCATCCTGCTTCTTGGAGGATTCACAGAGCCCACTGTTGACCCTTCCTGTTGTGACATCTGCATAGCATTACAGAATTTCTGATGGTCTCCTGATGCCATGCTCCATGCTTCCCTGTTTCCATCCAGTGACTTGATACTGATGTTTTCTCAAGTCTATTACACCTCAGATAAAATCACCTGGGGACTTTTTAAAAAAATACTAGTGCCCAGGCTCTGTCCTCAGATGTACTGACGAGTATATTCTGAGCACTGGGATTTTAAAAGCTGCTCAGACAAGTGTGCTGTAGTTTAAGACACAAAGACTTGTTTTGTGATCCCAGTGATTAGGCACTGAGACACAGGGATCAGGAGCTCAAGGCTTATTTGGGAAAACAGCAAGACTGTGTTTCAAAACAGAATTTATAGAATTCAGTTAATTGCATTTGACCATGTTTGGAGAGACTGAATATTGCAAATGTAATTTTAAAATATTTTAAAGATTTTTTGAGAATTTCATACAATGTGTTTTGATCATATTCAGACTCTCTCCATCATGTCCATCCCAACTTAGTGTTCTGTATTATTATTTTTAAAAAGCTTCTTGAGTTTAATTTTTATTCCTTAAATGCTGCTGGGTGTGATTTTTAAAAACAAAGAAGAGAAGGTTTTCCTATATTATCCAGAAATAGTCACATTAAAATTTTCTGACTCATCATACACTATATGCGTTACTTGAGATTTTATGTTCCATTAAGTAAAAGAAATAGTGACCTGACATAGTTGCTAGGTAGGAGAAGAAATTATGGACACTTTTTAATGAAAATTAAAACTGGTAAAGGTAATTTTACATAAATTAGCTTGATTATTTCTACAAATCTTTAAAAAATATATTATTTTTATTTTATGTGTACAAGTGTATTGCCTGCATGTATGTGCATGCATCCATGTCATACAATGCCCTTGGAGGAGAGAAGAAGGTGTTGGATCCCTTGGAACTGGAGTTACTGATGTTTATTAGCCACCATGATGGTGCTGGGAATTGAACCCAGGTCCTTTGCAAGAGCAGCCTGTGCTCTTAACCACTGAACCATCTCTTCAGTACAATTATTTCTACAACTCTTTACACAAGTATTGCCCCCAATTGTAGAAGGATTATTGATGTTCAAAGGGGTTGATTCATTAGTAAAGCCTAGTACATAGGAGAGCTGCCCTTTAAACCAAACAGTAAATCTTCACTTCTTATTCACTTTACTTTGTTAAGTATGTCTAGCAGTGAGCAGACAGATTCATAACGGGGTAATGGTCTATCAAGGGTCCCGGAACTTGATTTTTACTCTTCTAAACACTGATTAGATTTAGAGTGAATGACTCAGTCTAACCAGGTTCACTTAATATATGTATAAAAATGGCCATGTAATTAAAATCATGCTTGTATCTGTGACATGAACATAGAAGCGAAGCTGTCTAGAGCAACAAAGAGGACTCATGGGAATGGGGAACAGAGAGAGACTAGAGTACCTAGCATAAATACTATACCTTAGTACATTATTACTACATTTCTTAGTTCAAAGTACAATATATATGTGTAGGAAAATGACCTTAATGAAGCATAGTACCATGCACAATGAATATATGCCAACTTAAAATTTTATTAAAAAATAAAAATGCATTTTTTATATAATTAGAGCATTTATGTTAGCCTTTTTCTCCCTTGAAAAGTTTTATAGTAGGCTGTCTATTTGTCAAACGTTTGCTCAGTGGATTAGATTGATTAGTGGGCATTGCCATCAAGCCATGGAAAGCTTGATGCTTACACCTTCATTGTTAAAAAATAACCACCATTGTCAGGCACTTTGTTGCACACCTTTAATTCCAGTACTTGGAGGACAGAGGCAGGCAGATCTGTGTGAGATCTAGGAGGGGGGGGTCTACATAGTAAGTTCTAGGTCAGCTATGGCTACAAGGAGACCCTGTCTTAAAAATGCCAAAATAAACAGCCACCACAGAATCATGATTGTCTGTGTTGTGTTGTGTCTTTCAGAACAATGTGTGGTCACCTCCTTCTGCACTCTGCTTTTCCTTCTGTAACTTCATGCAAAGTTCATGCCTGTCTTTCCTCACTTTTCTTCTCAGTGACTGTTCAGCCTATGGCTGCTTTCATTCCCATAAAGTCTTTTATTTTTATGTTTCTCTGGATCACAAGCTGCCTTTGAACTCACTGTGTCGTCTAGGATGACCTTGAACTTCTGATCCTCCTGCTTTCACATCCCAAGTCCTGGGATTACAGACCTGTGTCACCACACCTAATTTTATGTCATGCTGAGGACTGATCTGAGGTAGGCAATTACTCTATCGACCAAACCAAACCCCCAGCCTACCTTGAAGTCTTAGATTTATAGCGACTGCTCTTCCTGACTTGTCTAATGTGATAGCCTGCTCTTTGATTTATTGTTTCTCAAATTATATCGTTTGCAATATCAGTATCACAATTACTTGAAGTACTTATTAAAAGAAATATAGGCCCATAAGGTCCTCATTAGAAATACTAAATATACTAAATGAGAATATCTGGTTTAAGGTCTGTGAACCTAGATTAAAGAAATGAGGGTATGTGTGCACACTCCAATGTAACATTTGGAAAACTCAACTCTTCCATCTCATTGTCAGTATTCTGCCTTAACCCTGAAGAGGTTATCTTATATCAAAAAATATAGGAGGTAGCAGATACAGACAAACACATTCACAAAAGTCAACAGTGAGAGGGATTACAAAACCTAACAATTCAAGCAATGGATGAAATTAATACACATGCACTAAGTGACTTTTATAAAATCACATTATAAAAAAATAAGATAAAATATCATGACACTTACCTAGTTTTGAAAGTAAAAGACCTAAGGAAAGAGAAATAAAAGCAAGGAGTCTTTCTATATATACATTAAACACTAAAATAGTAGATTTAATTTTTTTCTGGAGTTGCTAGCAGGTTTAACATCTGGTTTGTGTCTGAGCATGGTTGATTTGATTATCTCTGATATTTAATACAGCTGCAAAAACACATAGGATGGAAAATGATGATCTTTGAAACCTTACAAGATGGAGGAGAGCCAGCTTTGTTCAAGGAAGGGGGCTCTATAGGGACCAAGTGGGGAGCAGTCTTTTGTAGTTTATCTAGGGCTAACTCAATAGTCCCAAACAAATGGCAAAATAATCTACTGTGATTTTTCAATGGCATAGGCTTTAATTAACTTATCCCTAAACTCAGAGAATATTACTCAGAATTGAATGACCATCCTGAGGAGCCAACAAATAACAAGAGATATTTACTACCTTGGAAAAGAAAGAATTGTGTTTTTCATTAACAGTCCTTTCCCTGGGATTACTTGACATATGTTCATGCAGAGGCTAAAGACAGTGCTCTCTCATTTCCCTGGGGAATACTGGAGGGGCTTTGGGTTGCAGCCAGGGTTTGACTAGCTCAAAGGAAATGCTTTCAATCAGAAGGAATAGTGAAAGGTGTTAACAAGAAAACAGGTCTAAGCATCTCCGAAGAGAACCTTGGAACTGGATCCAATGCTCTATAAAATAAATGAGACATTGTCAGTTTTTGTGCCTCTTTTACTCTGGCCCATTCCCAAGTCAAAAAGTAGGAAACTCCTAAGTGTCCTACAAACTTCAGCTGTTTCTTTATTCTCTTTCACCTTCCAGATTCCTGTCAAATCTCTCACTGAGCATATACTTTCATGAATGCCAGTGAACATGTGGCATGGTCCTATCAACTGTGGTGGATTTTAGAGTACATTAACAAAGGACAATGCATTCAAGTCTACTGAAAAGTAGGGAAAGTTTAATTATTTTCTTTTATTTATCTCTCCAATTGAGTTCTTTACAATGAATTTAAAAAACAAAGCCAAACAAACAAAACCTGAGTTTCAGACTTTGCATTATATTCCAGGTCATCTTTGGGGACTATTGATTGTTGAGACATACCAAGGTGTGTTAAGTTTTAATGAGAAACTAATCTTGATAGATAAGCTTTTGTATTTTTAAAGCGTAGCAAAATAAAGACAGTGTGATTGCCTGATTTCTCTCCTCTACATCTATTTCTCTGTCTACATTGCTACATAAATGACTTGAACCATACCATACATACAGCATCTTCACAGGTTCTCAAGGCTTTTCTTTATATATATATATATATATATATATATATATATATATATATTTGAGTTGCTGTGTCCTAGACAAATTCAACATCAGAGTAGAAAGATTTTATGGTGAAGTGAAATAATTAGGTATAAAATAATTTCTCACCTCCAAAGTAGCCTCTTTAGAAGCTGTGAATCCCCAGCTGGGTGAATCTGCCAGTTGAGTACTGTAGTGCCTTCCATTCTACATGTGACCAAAAAGAAGCTGGGTTAGGAATGAATGCCAAGGAAGACAAGGTAAAGTTCGAGAGCTTTTACACTAACAGCAGTACATAATGTCTCTAGAATTTTAAAATAAATTCTTCCTATTTTAGTCCATTTCAGAACTGAGGAATGTCAAGCCTGTGATTAAAGGACATGACAGGAATATTTTAGGAGTCCCTGCACCATGCCTGCAGCCATATGCCTGAATATACTCAGCAGTTAATTGTACTCTCTGAAATAAAACTGCCTTCTTCCGTGTGCCAAGTGACAAGGTCCCACCATCTTCAAATGTTTCTCTGATTTTCCCAGCCTACCCTGGCATATGAATAAGCTCAAGCAGAAGCTCCCAGGTTTTAGGATGTGTTAACTAAAGTCTGTTACTAAAATCTAAATAGAAGCACAGTTATTATGTATTATATAAAAAGAGAGTTCTTTAGTTTAGTTTTGGAGATGAACACCAAGTTCCAAATAAGATAAGAGTGTATTTATTAATTAGAAATAAGTGATGAGGCTTCCATCTGAGGACCTGTGCCAAATGTTGAATGGTTCCCCATAAGCAACCCTCCAATTTTCCTTTTTTTTGGAATTCTCACTCTGCCATCTGAGGACCTGTGCCAAGTGCCTACTTGTCCCAAAGGTTCCCCTCCTATCTTCCTTCTTCTGCAACTCTAGTGCCATAATCTGAGGATCTACCAGTTGTAAAGAAAAATGAAATATGAATTTGCAAACCAATGGATGAAACTAGAATAAATGTACTAAGCAGAGTAGCTCAGGTCTAGAAAATAAACAACACATGTTCTCGTTCATCCTTGTGCTTTATCTATAGAAGTAAGGAAATTAGAAAAGGGCCATTGGGTGGAGAATGCCTTAAGGGAGGGTGGTGGTATAAACAAAGGTGATATGAAAAGAGAGGGGACTTTCAAGGGTGGAAAGTTTAAGCAAGGATGGGGCAAAGGGGGAACTGAGTGGGAGAGAGTGAGAGCTAACCAAAAGTAAGGATGCATGAAAAAGACATATAGAAAACTACTACTTTGTAAGTCCATCAAAAATATGTTAAAATATTTAGAAGGGAGATATCCCATATATCTGCCTAACACTGTTCCTGAAAGCCAAGGAATATGAAAAAAAAAGACCCTGTTACTAAAGAACTCATGTAGTACCGTTGTTGCAAAGTGTAAAGGTATACAGAAATCAAGCTAGAACTGAATGGGAAGCTGGGAAGCTTCCTTCATGTTGACTGGCTTTCATAGTGCCAGAAACTGTTGAACAGGACACTGTAGGAGAAAGAACATCAGTAGTCTTATCCAGCTGTGAACCCTAAGATCCACAAATTCTCAGGCAAGATGGATTCACTGGTGTAACAGTGGCATGAATGGTATGGGAATAACCAACCACTCTGATTAGCTTTGAGGCCTATTCCACAGAAGGAAATTCATACTTAGTACCATAAACCTGGTCAAAAAGAAAACAAATAAAACCCATGATTGAGGTGGATTTAGGCCCTAGAGGTAAACTTAATACTATTGTTTAGTTAAATTATTGCAGCAATCTGCCCCCTAAATATTTATATTTATATCCATAGATAAATACAACTCCCAGCCCTAGTGAGAGAAGCCTCTCTTTTTCTTTCTTTCTTTCTCTCTTTCTTTCATTTTTATTGAATTACATACATTTCATACAACAGTTCTTAATCAAATTTAGACTCCCCTGCCCTATCCAACCCTTCATCCCCCACCTCATGTGTCCCGTCATACATGTTAAGTCCTATCCAATCAAGCATTAGTGCCCAGATGTCCTGTAGAGCAAATTCATCCACTGGAGTCTGGTCAGGCTATTTAGAGATGGTAATTACGGCATACTCTCCCTCTCCCAGTAGTCTCTAATAGTTGACTTACCACCAGTCTGTGTCTTATCACTCTGTGTCCTTGTCTGATTTGAGCTGGTGTGGGTCCTGTGCTCAAAGCCACTATTGCCACAAGTAGCCTGATAGCCTCTGCTTCCTTATGGTCATGAACCAGCCCTGAATCTTACAATCTTTTGGCCTCCTTTTCTGCAATGATCCCTGAGCCGTAGATGGGTGAGGTTCAATATAGGAGCCCTATCTAAGGATACATACTCTGCAGTTTCTTATTCTATAAAACTTGGCCAATTGTGGCCTTCTGTGTGCATACCTATGTTGTTTAAGGAAGCACCACTGGTGAGAGTTGATGGCTGCTTTAGTTTTTTTCTACCTCTCGTTCCACTGTGTTCTATCAGAGGTTCAACTGTAGATGTGTCACCTAGCTTGGCATATCTCAGAATGCATTTTCTCTGAGTCTGACGAGTTGTAGAAGTCTGCTATAGCCTCTATCTGTTGTAAAAAGAAACTTCTTTGATGAGTGGTGTACTGTATGTCTGTAAATATAAGGATCCATATTTAGCATATGGTAAGAAATTTTATTTCTGTAGAGATATGAGAGAGATAAAGTTCTCTCTAGGATCTGTGCTTCCTCCAACCCCATGCATTTGGCTGTTCTCAGTGCCACCCATCATTTCCAGAGAAGACTCTCTTTATAGCAAATGGCAGTGAATGTAAAGACACAAGGCTTCTCAAGGTGCTGAGAATAAATGACAGCTGAGAGCTCAGCCCAAAACAGGACATTTATATCACCCTATCAAAGGCTTAGGGAATATCATGCAAGAAGGGGCAGAAAGTATGTAAGAGGCAGAAGTTATGGAGAAGGGCTATGAAATGCTGTCTTCTGGGCACAGTAGAACCAACACACTCCTGTGGCTGCCTGAAATGGATCTACATAAGACCAGGCCTATCAACAGTCAATTCTAGATAGGGGAGGAACCTATGGGGCCCTACTCCTCCTTGTTGAACTATTATCTACTGGTGGATTTTGAGGGACAGGCGGTCATTGTCATCTGTTGTGTATCTACTGAGGAGTCCACCGGGTTCAAGTGGATAGTTCTAAACCTATGGTGGCACGGATAATCTTGGTTATGGTCAATGGGTCTAAGAAAAGAAAAACAACACAGCAGCAACAGCAACAGCAAAGCATATACTCGTGAGTCTGGGAAGAAAACCTAAAGAGAAAGGGGACTGATAGGGCTGGGGAGTGAGAACAGACCAGGGGGTGTTATAATCATCAGAATGCACATTTTATGGTTTGAAATAGTCACAGAATGAGCTCAATAAGAGTTAAGAAAGAAATAAATGACAGTCTTAGGAATGTCATATTTTTCACTTTGGATCTTTAATGTTTTCTTAAATGGAAGCATTTTAGTATATTCATTTCAATTTCACCTGTCAGTATAATCCAATCATAAGTCAATGTAGTCAGATAATCAGTTATATTGATTTTTATGAATTGACAGGTAGTTTTGATGGCTTGGGAATATTCACTGAATATGCTTCAGGGTTTGTGTGTGTGTGTGTGTGTGTGTGTGTGTGTGTGTGTGTGTGTGTGAGAGAGAGAGAGAGAGAGTGTGTTAAGCCCAAGAATGCAGTCTGAGGAGGAGTAATAACTGCAAGGAAAATAATCTGGCCTTGTGCTTTGTGGAGACATAGTAAAGCTAATGCATGCCAGGTCAAATCCAATCCTCTTCAATTCTTTCTTTTTAAGTTAACAGTCATATGCATAGACTCTATTAATTTCCTCTCTGTATGTGAAGAACTATTTGTAAGAACATTAAGAGCATTCATTACCTTGGACTTGGGTATAGTGGCAACACATATAATCCTAGCATTTGGGAGGTGGAGACAGGAGGACCAAGAGTTCAAGTCTAGCTAACAGGTTCAATCTTAGCCTGGACTACATGAGACCAAAAGTGATGCCTTGAATTATATCATATTTTCAAATATTTCTTATGTTTGTAAGGCAAGAAATACATTCAACTCCATCTGTAACAAAGACCTGTTCTCCTATCTGCCTTCAACTGAAACTGGGCAAAAAATAAGTTATTAACGTTTGTACACTTAGGACGTTGTTATACTTATTTAGTGGTTTTGCTCCAAATAAATTTAAAAGCAATACACAATGACTGTTTCCGTAAAGGAAGGAAGAAGACGCAGCCAGAGCCACAGAGGGGAGTACTAACTGCCGCCATGTTTTATTCTTCATTCTGAATATGGGATCAGAACACTTTACTATATTACCTCAAGTCACATTTTATATCTGAAATATTTAATGTCAATTGTTTAAATACCTCACAGTCTGAAAAGTCTCCATGCCCTGCCCTGAAGAGACGGGCTCAAGATCTATATGAGCATATTTTAACAGAAACTTGCTTAGTCAGCCCCCAGTTTCTTTCTCCTGTCTGCCCTATCTCAAAGGAGTCCCTCCCTAAAGCTCATGGATTACCACCAGTTACTTAGCCTCTAGAGAAAAGTAATGAAATAGTTTGTACTGTTTCTGTGTTGTATAGTCTATGGCTTTTGTAGAAATAACTAAGTCTTAGGATGATCATGCTATGAAATTTTCATGGATTGTATATAAATTACAGTAGATCACTATGAATAAAGGAAAGGCCAACAGACAGCAATTGGGGAAGGCATCTTAGTCACTTATAAGTGCTATGACTTCTGTGAATAAAAGTCCCTGGAAAGAAGCTGCCCCTTCCACTGAACCTTCCACAAGGCTGATTAGCTGATTAAAACTTCAGAGTGTGGAGAGGTTGGAATGTTGCAAGTCAAGTCTAATTAAAATTTATCTTGGGCTAACTTTTGCCACCTTATTAATTTCTCACCTCTATGTCTGATCTAATATCCTTGTGAGTATAAGATAAAACCTTTTGAAGTGCAGCAATTTAGCAGATCAATAGCTTCCAACAACCCTAAAGCTAAGAGTGTCATCAGAAGCTATCAACAGTCCTCAGTCTTGTCTTTCCTGTAAGCTGCCTATCAGATGTTTCCACAGATGTATTTGAAAAGTGTTTTGATTTATAACGTTCTTTATTCTGTGTCTATTAAAACTTCATAAAATTTCTATCTCATTGGAACATGAAATCAAACCTAAATCTGTGCTCCTGGGGATGGTCAAAAATATTTGGACCTGAAAACAGCAACAACAACATCAACAAAAGCAAAGCTATCACCTGTCTCCTCTGAGTGAGAGCTGTATTTTTTTGCATCAATGTTTCCCATATTGACATGGCAGCATAATGTATTCTTGTCATCAAATTAATAAAATCTTTTTAAGATTTATTTTCTTTTTCTAAATGTGTTCTGGGGGGACGGTTGCATATGACATAAAGGCCAGAGTGAGCATCGGGTCCCCTGGAGCTGGAGCTACAGGGGATTGGCAACTTTCCGCAGTGAGCACTCAGAACTGAACTCCAGTCCTCTGCAAGAGCAGCCAGTGCCCTTAAATGCTGAGCATCTGTCCAACCTTGATTAGCAAATTTTTCATGTTCCTCATACTATAGCCTCAGACCTGCTCATCCAACCGCTCAGTCTAAGGCAACTTTTATTCTCTTATTTCACATGCCTGTAAAACATCAAATAGCCACTGTTTGGCACCATATTTTCTTTACATCTGGTCAACTCCCATAGGATTAACCCTAAGGAGTGAGAAGGAAGTAGAAAGGAAAAGTGTTCAGTTGATACTTTAGTTTGCATCCCTTTTTAATAAAGGAAAGTTTACAGAGCATTTATCCTCTTACTGATATCAACTTGCTATTTCTATAGGCACCCTGAGAGCAAGATGGTATCAGCTTCAAGTTGGTCCTACCCTTGCAGGAGCAACCTCCACTTCTGCAGTCACAGGCCCCAAGAACAATGACCAAGGTCACCCTCACACAGCCTTGTGCTTTTGTTTCATAAGAGATAGCTCTTCAATGCTGAGAAACCTAGCTTCCAGGAACTGTAGGCCTCAGCCGGCACTGTCTTTCACGTAGTCCCGTGGAGAACAATTGTGTGAAGCACAGTGACCTCAGGAGCCCATTGCCTAACAGGCTATTTATGAAAGCAGTGTGCTCAAAGTACCGGCTCAGGATGAGGAAACCCTATCAGAGACCGATTTAGCTCTTACTCTGCCTTCGAGAGCATCCTATGAGAAAACAAGGGTAAATATAGCCAATACCAGTTCAAAGGTAGAGGCCAGTTGCATGCTGTGCTTCCGTGAATGAACATGAGATTTACAGAGATATCATAGCCTGGAAAGTAGAATTCTTGGGGAATTTTGCTGAGTTAGGTTATCAAGCTCTTCCCCTCCTCCCCCTCCTCTTCCTGCTCCCCCTCGTCCTTCTGCCTTATACCTGTAGTTTATATTTTCTCGAGGGAGCTGAAAATGTAGATAATGAATTTTCAATGTATATAAGAAATTTTTACAGTGAGTATGGGGCTAACTCATATTGTTTGTCTTTGAAACATGATGCACAATTTTTAAATCCAGAGCAACTGAATCCTGACAATGCCTTCTTTCCTAGCAGTTCGGCCACTTGAGACTAATGCAGGTGGGAATTACACCTGGCCTCTTCCGGTTTCAGTGTCATTTGGCTAATATGACATGCCAATGTCAGTAATAAAAACAGAAGTCATCACTTAAAGGCTCAGCCACCTATGGCAAAGAGAACAAGAACTTGCTTGAATGAGTGTAGCTACTGCAGAATGGCACAAGGCTTATCATTACATATTGGAAATTTTACTTGTTTGATTTTTTGGTTGGTTTATTCTTTTCCTTCTTCATATAATATTCTTTCTGTAAAAATCTTCTGGTCACTTAAGATTGTGAGTTTCTTTCAAAAAGTGTAACATACTTAGATTGAGGAAGATGCTAAGTGAATCAGGGAATGCTACATTATCCGCTCTAACTGGCCTTTTAGTGGGAAAGTCTGAATAGCATTTAGTGACAGTTACAGTTTATGATAAGCAGTAAAGTGAAGCGATACAGAATGAAGGGAATGTAAAATGTGGCTACATTATTTGTGAAGCACAGCAAAAAGACAAGGAAGTCATAATACTGTGGCAATAATTCTCTTTGTTTTCCATAAATAAATAATCATTAAAACTCCAAAGCTGGGCATTTGTATAATATCTCAAACATATCTTTTAAATTATATATTTAAAATTATTTTCTAAACATATACATATATTTGCATATACATTTGAAGTGAGTCACACATTCACTGTTGAAAGACCTTTGCCAAGAAAGTTTCAATACACTTGTAATTCTGTAATGTGTCACGGGAAGCAAACTTGTTTTGAGTTGTTCTGTACTGAAATAAAACAAGTCCACTGTACCTCAGCAGCCTTGAAAAGAATCTGGCATCAGTTTTAGATATTTCATATGATAAGGAAATGTGTATCATCTGCACAGTACTAGGAGGAAAATCAGTTGCCTACCATTTATTAACTACGGACTAGTGACAATTTTTCTTCAAAGCTATATGCTTCCAAATAATGAAAATAAATCAGCTCCAGCCTGCCCTTTCCCGCCTCAGTCTTTTCTAATAGACACAGAGTACCTATCTGGAACAATGAAACCATTTGTCAAACAATAAAATTCATAATAACACAATGACTCCTTAAAAGCAAAGCTTTGTAAGTACTTTGAAGGAAATGATATCACTTTTGGATTGAATAAGAACCTTAGTATTTCACTGAGTGTAAGGATATGTTTTCCACCTCTATAGAACCTAGGCCACTACAAAGCAATCTTCAGAGTTGAAACAGATTGATTTAAAGCATGGAAAAAGGACAACAAAACTAACAATATGTTTTTTTAATATTCTGCGTAGTTATGATGATTTTTGAAATGATTAATAGCAGTCGTTTACTGATCATTTCACCTGTCTGTGAATTTTAAAAAATTAGAAAAGCATGAAAATTTTAAAAGTCAAAAAGGGAACTCAGAACTGTTAAACTGAAAATAATAAGGAGTACTTTCACAAAATTATTTTTCACCTCAGGGGATGTACTTTAAGTCATATCAGGATTCTGACTGACGAGTTGATGGATGTGTCTGAACTCCACAAAGGAACTAAAATCAAGTAAAAATTGCATTGGGGGAGGGAGGACAGAACTTTATTTAAAAGGCATAGAAATAGATGTTCAAAGAACTGTGTGCTTCTTGGGAATAGGAAAGGGCAAATTCTCTAATGGGGGCTAAGGCTGAATGTGAAAGTTAGGGCAAAGGAAAACAAATGCAGAAAAAGGTTTACAGATGCACATACATGGACAGTCTATGTCTGCAGCCAGAAGCATGAAGGGTCACTTTCTAGACTTTGCTGTGATAGGAAGACCAATCTATTCTATGGCAGCCTCTCTACATAATTACAATTTTGATTCCATAGCTCATGCCTGCAAAGAATAAAATGTCAACTGCACCTGTCTAAGCTCTGTCAAGAGTTTGATTACAGGCCCTCCAAATCCAGCAACTTAATTATGGGCTAGGTCTTCACAGCAAGCATCAGTATGTGTCAATATTGCCTGCTTCTGGTGCATGATTTCTGAACACATTTTAGAAACTTATGCAGCAACTCAACAGCCAGACCTAGTATATATAAAGGATTTGGGGAATAAAGCTTATTTCAAATAAAGAGGTAGGGCTGTAAACTTAAGTATATACAGGATTCAGAGGCCAGAGGGATGGCTCTGTTGACAAAGTGCCTACCTTATACAAACATGAGGGCCTGACTGTAGATACTTAGCAGATGTTGGGCGCAATGGCAGGTGTCTAATCTTAGCTCTGGGGAATGGATATAGAAGGGTCCTGGAGTTCACTGGCTAGTCTTGTCAATAAGTGACTTTAGGTTCAGTGAGAGACCCAATCTCAGAAAGTAAGGTGAATGTTGACCTCTGGCCTCCATATATGTAGGCATACCTGTGTATACATGTACATCCTCATGTACACAGTTACACAGATACAATATACACATAGATACACACAAATAAATAAGTAAATGAAAATAAATAACAAGCAGGATTCCACATAACTCTTCTGTCCCTATTTATAGTCAATGATCTTTTCAGATGCACAAATAGAGGGGGGCTGGGCTTACTTCATAATTTTTATTCTAGATTATATTTCATACTACTTATAGATTTTTTAAAATATATACATGAATATACATGGATCTTCCTGGTTAAAGGAGAGTTATAATGCTTTTCACTTGGGAATTCCTGTTATTACTTCTAGTACAATAACTTGCCTTTCATAAATACATCAAATAAATAAAATATAAGTTCCTTCCATAACACTGTACTTCATTAGCATTAAGAGAAATTATTTTTAGTTTTAGGAAGCTTGCCATATATTTCTACTGACTATCTTTCCCTGTCACAGTAGAGAATACTGAACTTAGACTCTGGAGGAGCTAAGTTTGGCTGTTGATACTTCTTATTAGCTAGATGATTTCCTGAGAAGTCATGGCCACTTTAAAGACTATTTCCTTGACTGGACAAGAAAGAAGGAAAAGTTACCAAGACAGTTCCACAAAACTGCTGTGATGGTTGGCTGCTGTCTATGAAGGCATGGTGTAAAATTTAAACCTTCTATCAGTGTGCATTTTGATGAAGTCTAACAATCACCACATCATGCCTTCTGTAACTTGAACTTGGTCTTTATCATTTTTCTATTTGTATTTATTTACAAAACAGTTTTATATTTCAGCCAGAAAAGAATACTCGAATTTAATTAGTATATAGAGACTATTCAATGTGGGGTTTCACAGATAAACAGTACAGCTTTTGAAAGCTATTTTATCTTATATTGAAAGCTTTAATTTAGAAAAGAAATATGTTTCGCCAAGCAAAGAAACAGTCTATTGTGTGAAAAAAAAATGATTGTTTGCAAGTCTTTTTGGTATCTCATTCTAGAATTGCCACGGAAATTGAAAGATGAAAATGTGGTATATGTAGCCACTCCAAGAGTATGCTTCACCTCCACCCACCCACTTCACAAACACTGAAGTCTGAACTTGATTTCTAAATTCAGAACATGATTTCCTAGAGGGTCTATATTTGGGAGAAGGAGATTTCCCTTGTCTAGAAATACACCCTTTCCGGTGCGCTGTACAGAAATCCCAATGGGAGTTCTCCTAAAACCAAGTAAACAATCTGAACCCCTTTGCTGTTATCTTCAACTTGAATTCAGATCACTGGCTTTGGAAAAATATCTGTAATCTGACAGGAGCAGTGACGTCTTCCTGTGCTGTGCCTGGAAAACTTGTCTCCAGGTCTCTCTGCTTTCTGTGATCTTATACATACTTGCATCATTGTGGATACTGTAATATAAATGCTATTCTTTCTGTCTCCCTGCTGTAAACGCACTGAGAAGAGAGATTTTATGTTTTTATTTATATATCTCATGTGCTTAGTGAGTGGCACAGATGAGCAAGGGGTAAGTACCTGTTGAAGGAATGAATAAGTAAATTGGTTACATGTGTATGTGAATGTAAACTCAAAAGCAGAGTACAATGAATTTTTAATGGATCAAACACATCTGTTTAAAGAATCTGTCGAATCAAATACATTGAATCCAGAGGTGGCAGCGTGAAAATATTGACAAAAGCACAGATGTAAAGTGAGAGAGAATTGGGTTTAAAGCCAATTTTGCCTTCTTTACCAAACTCCTTCTCTTGGATGAGTAATTATATCTCTTTAATAATTAAAATTAACACACCTCTCAGAATCCTGTTATTCTCATCTGTAAAGCATAGGGATCAAGATAGAAGGAGGTGAAGAAAATTTGCAACGTATTTAACAAGAATCTGGCAGTGTAGAAAGTCCTTGATGAGTGACAGCACTTGGCATTAAGTCATAGTCATGGTACAAAAATAAATTTGTTCTGAGTGGTGTCACTCTGGAGGCAGAGGCAGGTTGATCTCTGTAACTTCCAGGCCAGCCGGCTCCACATAGCAGATTCCAGGCCAGTCTGGGCTATTTCAAAACCAAACAAAACCGCTAAAATAAAATAAAAATAAATCTACAATGTTTTTAAAGATGTTTAATCACTAGAAACACCATGACTTTAAAAAACAGAAAGACAAAAGAAGAGCATCTGCTTCGACCAAACTTTCGATTCAATCTTTCCTTCTGGCAAATTATTCAGTTACAGTTTTTCCCTAATGGAGAAAATCTTTTTCTCCTTATAATAAATAATTAGTGGCAGTTGATTGCTACAAATCACTCTGACTTCCTTTGGAAATTGCTTCATTGATTTCTAAAATGATACAGGATTCGTAATATGCCTATAAATATACTCCTTATGTCACAAATTGCTCTTGGCAGCACCAGAAACCCCTACATACTGTCCAGGCATCTTCCTTCCCAAAATACACATTTTCCCGAGGGCCCAGCCCAGATCCATTATCCTAAGAACAGCTGAAACAGGAGTCATGAATCATAGGGCAACTTTCCAGTTCCTCATCCTTTCTGTGTTCATTATAGTGGGCAGGTTTCCACGTGAATGTGATTGGTTAAAGTGTCAGCATAACAAGATCATTGTTCGACAGGCAGCTTTGCTACTATACAGTTAGAGTCTGAACTCTGAAAGGAGCTTCCCTAAAAACACATAGGGCCCTGACATGAAAGTGACTTTCAGGGATTCAAAGAAAGAGTGCAACATATTATCCGGTTCCGATATCCTCCAGCTTGTTTGTGCTCTGTTAGTTGGGGAATGGGGGGTGTTCATTCGGTCCTCATAGTCTTAGAACACAGGAACTCCAGATTATCAATGGTGGTTTTATTGAATATAAAATCATACTACAGATATCTGTCCCAAAGCTGAGACATCTTTGATATCCTTACTTGGAACATGGAACAGAGTCACTGCATTGAAAGCTGGTGGATAGATGTTCTATGGACTCATAGTGAAATTTTAAGCTGAATCAAGCTCTGAACTTACTGGAGATGTTCACAGTAAAATTCAGTTGTATCTTTCATATTGTCAATATCATCGTGGTTACATGTCATTTTTGAATTTTATTAACTTTGTTCATATATCACAACTTCTTTCTTCCCAAATCTAGCCTCTCCAGTTTCAAAGGTTAGCTAATTAAATAACATAGTTCAATACTACATGGAAGAAATGAAAGTGCAGTTGCACCTGGGAAGGCACCAGGCCCCATCCCTGCAATATAAGCCTCAGCGGGGCCTTTGTGTCTCCCCCACTCCAGAACAATCCAGTAAGTCACTATCAGGGCACATTTGCAGCCACAGCTCCCTGCTGAGACCAAAATGAGCTTCAACAAGAAAACAGTTCATATGCCAAAGGGAAGTAATTCAACCCAAGTCCAGAATAATGTCCTTCTGGTACTTTATGTTTATATTTCATGTGCCCTGCTTGAACTTTTCATCGTCCACCAGAGCCGGGATAACTCCTAGCATGATGCTGGGCATGGCATTTGGGAGGGTACCTGAGGGATGCACATTCAAATCCCGTTTTCCCTTTCTTAAATGTGTCACTTATCTCTCTATTGTCCTTGGCTTTTATGAAAGCAAAAGAGGTAAAATAAACCCAACCCTGTCAGATCAACAGCCTACAGTGAAGAATAAGAAAACCTCCCATGTAGGACACTCAGATCTCTTTAATACTGTGCTGATTATATATGGTCTTCATGGCAGCTCTAGTGTCATTTGCTTTAGAAAAATGATCCTGTGTTGATCCTTGGGGCTTCTGTTTTCTTAGAGAAAATCTGCCAAGTGACTCTAAGCTACTTTTCTTGAACTGGCTGATGCTTAGCCAGAGTTTGCCATTAACAGCAAATGGTTACTGAATAATGAGAAAAAAATCAGGAACTTAAATGAAGATTTTAATATGTCAATCTCTACTTTGCCTCTGAGCTATTGACATTCTGTTCCATCTGTCTGATGCCTCAGGCAGTCCTCTCTCCTTTGGGTTAGATCTACAACTTTTCTAGTTGTCAGGGGTTATTTTTTAAAATTTATTATTATTTTACATGTATGAGTGTTATGCTTGCATGTATGTAAGTACACAAATGCCCAAGGAGTTCAGAAGATGGTATTGAATCCTCTGGAGCTGGAGTTAGGGTGCTGGGGTTTGAATCCGAGTCTTCCACAAGAACAGCCAGTGCTCTTAACTACTGAGCCACCTCTCCAGCCTTTTACATTTTTTTCAAGATCTGTATCTCTCTCTCTTTTACTCTCTCTCTCTCTCTCTCTTTCTTTCTGTCTCTCTCCCCTTTCTGTTTCTCTCTTTCTTTTTATCATCTGTTTGTATGAATGTATTTTTAAGGGAAAGTTTGGTTACAACTTTGTGTTTGTAGAGTCAAAGAAAACTTTTTTGTAGTTTTTAGTTTTGTTTCTTTTGAGAAAGTATCTCATTAGAGAGTCCCAGCTGATCTCGGGTTCACTATACAGCGAAGGTAGGTTTTGAACTTACAGTCCCCGTGCCCTATCTGCAGATCGCAGGCATATACCACCACACTTGTCTCTTGATAGTTGCTTACACTTTCATCTGCTCTAGAAATCTGACTAAAGTTTGGAAGGAAACTGCTTTATTGTTTAGCATCCTTTGCAAACTTGGTTGTAAGAAATAACCGTAACTCATACATTTCAAAAATAGATGTCAGAATGGAGCATTTTTTTCCCTTGAGAAATGAGCAATTTGAAAGTTTTCAAAATTATATTATACAGTTGAATTTCCTCTTAAGAAAATATCCTGTGCATAAGCTGAACTTTCTAATAAGTCAGTAGTTATTAAGATGTTGATATTTTCTTCTGCTATAGAGTAAAATAGCATTGGAAACAATCAGAAATTATTTAGAACTCCTAGCTCTGTAACACAGGACTCCACTTGCTAGATTTTTCTAACCCTTTGCCTGACTTTGTAAACTTTCTGATTTCTTCATTGCTTTATCTGTTTGACTTCACTCTTTGCTGTGATTTAGACATTCCTGAGGGACCCAATTAATAAAATACAAATCTGGTGCATGAGCAGGAATGCAAATATTTTGACTCCTCACTTCCCTTGAGAATATTCCCTTCAGGTGATTTCCCTGTGTCTCATGTAATTATGATATACATTACTCTGACATTGAAGGGAAGCTTTCAAATGGGTGTTCCAAATGTACACAAAGAATAAATAGCACATGGTTACTGAATAATGAGAAAAAAATCAGGAACTTAAATGAAGATTTTAATATGCCAATCTCTACTTTGCTCCTGAGCTATTGACATTCTGTGTCAATAGCTTATTCTGTGACTTTAACTGAGTAAAACACACAAGGCCTAAAAAAAAGCAAATAGGAATTGCTAGTGATAATTCACCCAGATGGGCTAGATTTAAAATTTGTATCCTTTTAAACTTTACATATACGTGATATGGGTTTATAATGCTAAAAATACAGATTAATTGACATCTACATCTGCTGGGTCTAAATTCTGGAGCCACTGCTCTTGATTATTAGCAGGAAACCAAGGTAATTCTGATAGAAAAATAATTTGGTGCTACTTTTGCAAAATATTAAGACAGAATTATAATGATATTTTAAGTAATATTTTTTGAGAGTTATTTCATCATGGAAACTGTCATTTTTCAGAAAAGCTCTGTGAATTTTTTTTTCTATCTATTACATATCTAGATAGAAAATTAAGGATTGGAAGATGTTAAATCACTCAGTGAATTTCCAGGTACCTATGAATCCCATAAAAAACACATGCACAAAATTTTCAGATATATACTATTTTCCCAAGAAGATAACTGATTTTTTTCCTTATCGTTTTAAGGATCAGAAAACTAACTTTCAAAGAGATTAAGGTACTTGCCCTTACTAGTTAAAGAATGAATTCCTTTTTCCTTGAGTAGTGAAGGAATTTTTTTAACTAGATAGAGATGGGATTCTAAAACAGATGTGTCTGATTCCAGCTCTGTGAGGTTTCCTCTCAAGCTTAAGGTCTCCCAAGCAGTTAAAATTTTTCCTTTCACATCCGGGAACTTGTCAGGATTTGTCTGAAGGGTTTTTTCCCCAAGACTAGTCATTCTTCTCCAGCTTTCTTAACTACTACCTCTGACCAATGACCTTATTTGAATCCTCTAATATCAATGTAACCACATGCTTTTCCACCCATTGCCAGAGTTTCTCTGACTTACCCGATCTCCTTCTGTTTTCAGTGACAGGTAACTGACTTTCTACAAAGGGTTTCTTAAGTGGGATGGCAAGCACAGCTGCTCTGTTAAGCAGCTGGATAAGCCTGCTTGCTTTTTCCATTGTCCTGGCATGCTTCCTCAGTCTCTCTTCATCTTTTTATTATTTTCACTATTTGGTTAGCATACAAAAAAGTGTATTGCATTGTGGCTTCTTCCACATACGCATATATCATATTTTCTACTTTGTTCTTATCCCTCCCCTCCCCACCCTTCCACTTCCCTCTTTCATCTCCTCTTTTCTCTCTAGCACTGGGGCAGCTTGGACACACTTCCACTGGTGTCTAGAAAAAGCCACCTTGATTCCTATCTAGCAGTCTCGACAGAATCTTTCACCAATGGTAGTGTTTGTTCGTTTACCTAGTGTCTACTCATTTAGAAAACAGACCTAGGTTCTTCCTTGACTGAGTACATTTTTTTTCTCCTAAGTAACATTTTTCTCTTTTGGAGAGGTTATAGCAGGTGCTAGAATTTAACCCAGGGCCTTACACATGCTAAGCAGGTATTCTATACCCCAAACCCTCTATTATTTTTCATTAAAAATAGGTCCTATGAAACAAGCAAGATTTTCTCTTGTTTCCTTCACCATGTGATCTGGGAATAATCCTGAATCTATGGTAGGTGTTAGAACTCCCAAAGTCCTACACATATCCCAAGAACAAAAGAAGAAAAGAGAGATGTTACCACAAGATCCATTAATGGCAGAAGAACCCACATCTGGCAGGTTTATGAGACCACATCTGATCTTGCTTAGTGCAGTGTCTGTTCAAGCATCTGCTATTTGCATGCCCCGTACTTAGCACCCATGTGATTAAGAAGCACTATTTGTCATAACAAAGTTCAAATTCTACAGAAGAGACTGGAATATGGATGGGGAAATGACTGCACCATGTGTGTGTGTTGTGGACCCTCAGAAGTTAGTTGAAAGAGCTGTTGTTAGAGGATAAAGGAAGTAACTGCTTCCTTGGGCTGGCCTCATATTAGTTCCTCAGTCCTCATCAGTTTGATCATGTGCTTTAGAATAACACAAGAAATGTTCATTAGATGGTTAAATGTCAAAGGGCTTAGGATCTGTAACTATCTAGAGTTGCTTCTCAAAGGGGCTGAAAGTGTATCAATCTATCACTGAAGTCTTCTAAGACACATCATTCAGCCTAAAGGTACTAGGAATTAACTTTTCCAAGTAGATAGTTAATGATTTGAAACTGTCCATGGATGAAAGCAGAACTGACCCCATAGAATAATATTCCTGGAAGTATACATAATAAAGAGAAAAGGCCCCAGCTGAATAAATTTGTAGCTTCTCTGATTCACCCCCTTCTCCTCACCCCATTTCTGAAATATGTGGCTTGAATTAACTAGCTTCTTGCTATTAGGATTTTCTTCCTGAAATATCTTGAATTTGTTGCTTCAAATGTTTTATATTCCATTTTGAGCCAAGTTGCTTTATTGTACCAACTATTTGGGTTAATTTGAACCAGTATAAATGCCATTGGAAGTATATATACATATTGGTTGACATTGTACTAAAAATATAATAACATAAAATGAAGTACTTTTCTCTGGGAATATAGCCTTTGCAAAATTTATTCAGAGTAATGATAATATATATAATGTAATGCAGTAGTGTGTGTGTGTGTGTGTGTGTGTGTGTGTGTAACAAGTTACCTTTTGTCTAATGAAATTTATTTTCCATGCCTTGGCAGGCGGGTCTGGTCAATACAGCAGAATAAAATGGAAACTGGTCTTCCATTTAGAGAGATTAATTTATTTAAGGCGGCTCACAAAGTTATTGTTCAAACATACTGCCCTGGACCGGGCCACCATTTCTTTGACAAAGTCTAGTGCAGCACCATGGTGCGGGATTCCTGTCCAGTTGCGGCCTGAATTCTGTTCCCTCCCACGCTATTCTAGGACCTGGCAGACCTGGAGCGCTGGCATTTGAGTCCTAGGCACATGGCTTTGAGTATTCTCAGCCGGCCATTCAGGGCCGCTTGCTGTGACTAGCTGCCATGGTTTCCTCCCTATCTCCCCACCTTCCTGCTCCCTTATTGGTCAGAGGGCGGGACTTGCTGCTGAATGAACCAATAGTAAAAATTCAGAGAGAAATATGTATCTATTATACACCCCTATAGTCCCTTTTTTTGGAGGATGTCAAAATAATGCATATCTAAAATCCATAAAATTTTATTTTCAATTATAAATATTAGTCTGTCCTCTATCGACTCATTTTGAAAATTTCTTTTTTTATATTTTATTACTTTATGTGTATGAATGTATCGCCTGCACGTATGTACGTGCACCCATGTTGTCCCATCCAATGCCCTGGAGATCAGAAGAGGGCATTGGATTCCTTGGAACTGGAGTTACGACATGCCTCCATGTGGGTGCTGGAGAATCAAACTCAGGTTCTTTGCAAGAGCAGCCAGTGCTCTGAACCACTGAGCCATCTCTCCAGCCCTAATTTGAAAGCTTCGTCATACAAAGGAGCTCTCAAGTACTAGGTTTCACTCTAGGTGCTAGAATGTACATTTGAGTGACTTGGGCAGTTTACCTTCTAAGAACATGGTTTACTAGGGAGAACAGAGCTGTGGCCCAAGTATAAAAACACTTTGATCACTGCCATAAAAGGGGGCAGAAATGAAGTGTTTTAGGAGATCGAGATGGAAAACATACATGCCAGAATATTATAGACAAAGGCAACAGTGAAATGAATCTTTGGATGTTAAAGAAAAAAATTTGGTACAATCAGATCCACATATCTAACACTGGAAAGTGGAATAGAAATAAATAAATCATAGCTTTAAATACTTAAAAATAACTTTTTATGCTCCGGTTTTCTGAAAATGGGTTGTGCCTTATGAGATTTGTCTTTTAAAGTAATACTGGCCAATCTCTGAGGAATTCTTAATTGTAGATTCAATTGATATTCATGAGGATCTACTCGTTGTGTTTCAGGCACTGTTCCAGGCACTGTGGATAGAGACAATGTCTTGCTATCACAGAGCTCACATCTTTGTTGAAAGAAGCAATTGATAATCTAAAAAATCAACAGGTGGACCAAGGAGCTAGATGAAGAAAATGCATGTGCTGTTCAAGAATTCCATCTGAGTGATATGCTAGTGATGAATTAATCAGGGCAGGAAAGTTTAGCAATGCATTTGAGTCTATAGGGCTAGAAAGCAAACCCCTAGGCAGAAAGCATTTGGAGGGTGAAAGTTACTGAAAATGTGTGTGGAGTCGGATGGGGAGATGTTCAGTAAGCCCTCATGGCAGTTTCAGTTTTCCTACTTCTATAATGGGAAATCTCTGGAGACTTGCAAATAAGTATTTGCTTCCTAAAGCTTAAGTCCATAATCAATAGTTCCCTAATGAATCTGTGCTATTAAGGCAGTCCAGGAATACTTTCACCAATGCTCTGCTCCAGCAATGCCATCCATCGACAAAGGGATGGGCAGTGGCAGAAGGGCTGGACTGGGAATGCAGAGCATGAGTGTAGTACTACTCTAACTGGGGAATTTGGTCCTTTCTGGACCTTTCACATGTGATGAATTGGGCAGGCACAATAGGCATCTACATTCCCAGACAGAAACTGCACTATGGGAATGTTGTCATATGATTGTAAAGATAAAGTTAAGGGGCTGGAGATGGCTCAGCAGTTAAGACACTGGCTGCTCTTCCAAAAGACACAGGTTCAATTCCCAGCACCTACATGGCAGTTAACAACCATCCTTAACTCCAGTTCCAGGGGATCTGATGCCCTCTTCTGGTCTCTGCAGGTATTTCACATACAGACACATATATCCTATGTGTATGTATACAGTGTGTGTGTGTGTGTGTGTGTGTGTGTATGTATACACATATTTCTGTGTGTGTTTGTGTTTTTTGAATTCATGGGGCATATTTTCCAGGGTCTTTCTCAGAATAAGAACAAGGTAGAATGATATCTACATTTGAAAGTATAAAAATAAAATTCACTTCTTGAAAACAAAAAACAATCCTGATTTTAAAAACTAACAGAAACAAAATAATTCAGAGGGCTGGAGAGCTGCTCAGCAGTTAAGAGCACTGGCTGCTCTTACAGAGACCTGGCTTCAACTTCTAACACCCACATGGCAACTAACAACTCTCTGTAACTTCAGTTCCAGGGGATCTGATGTCCTCCCTTCTGACATCTGTGAGTATTACATGATATGGGTGCACTTGCATACATGCAGACCACACACTTATACACATAAAATAAAAATAATAAATAGAATATTTTTTTTAAGAACTCAGAGTGCTCAAAAATAGATTGCCACGGGGAATGGGAAGAGACCGCAGGGAGGTGGCTGGGTTGGAACTGCTCACCATCAGCAATGCACCTGTGACAGAGAAGCCTGCTTGCCTGATGAGGAAGAAGAGGACTGTTTGAGAAAAGGTGATGAGTTCACACTTCCACCAAAATTCTGGCAGATCCAAGATGTTCTCTGTGCGTGGCCTGCAGGAAAAGGTAATGTGGTTGAGTCTGAGAACTTAGCAAGGCTGGTGATAGTCAGATAAATGCTCTGAGGGACAAAAATTAACACACAAAATTGGACAGAATTCAAACAGGTCTCAGCATTCTGGAAAACAGGAACTTGGATGCAGTGCAAATGGTTCTCAAAGGTCAAAGGCTGAATAAGGTGAACTTCCTAATTTAGCAATACTGACTTTCTTATAAGACCTTAGGAACTGTTTTTCCTTTTGATATTTGCAGAAATAGCATATAGAATTGTATATTTAGTTAATTTAAGAGTAGATCCAGAAAACAAGATAACTATCTCCTTACCTATTAAGGCTTTTGATAAGACTCAGGATTCAACATTGGTCTTATTTCTGCTTGTCTCTCAGAGACTATTAACATCATGGCTAAAGATGGATGGCAGGAACACATGCCAGCTGTCCCTGGTTCCAAAACCATACAGGCTGGCGGTGGAGACATAGAGAATTAGAAAGTTGCTGGCTTCCATGATGCGAAGTGAATATATGTGGCAGAGATGGAGGGAGGTCTAATTTGTTTAATAGGTGGTAAACAACTTTAGAATATTTCAGGACAGGAGACAATGTTTAAAAGTAAGATATTATAGGAAGAGCGTAATATTGGTAATGACTGTAATGAGTGTTCTAATAAAATATAAACAAAGGAAATGAGAAAAATATTTTTAATCATTTGATGTTAACATATCAATCCAAACAAAATAAGCAAGTGAAAATAGCTCTTAGCTCTTTATTTGTGCTTTAAAACTGACAGTTACTTACCTACTTAATATACTGAGGCTTTTTGAAAATATAAAGATATTTTATTGGCATTTTTCTCTTTAAGAAGTAACATGATTACATTGAAAGGCTTTGTATAGACTGGAGATTTTGGAAAGAGGGTACACAGTAAGCTCACATTACAAGAACAGTAACAAATTTCACATTATTGTTGAAGCTTGGTGGTAGAGCTTTATCAGAAAACAATATTTAAAATTATGATAAACATATTGAATTTCAAATTTATTTTCTAAAATATGCTTACATATTTTTGTTTGAGAATTATAACAGTTATTACAGTGCTCTTTTCTTTTCTTTTCTTTTCTTTTCTTTTCAAACTTCCCAGACTGTGATTTTATCTCTTGAAGTTCAATTAGGGCACAGGTGAAGGCTTCCTGGGGCTGTAGAAGAGCAATAGGAAAATATTGGAAAATATTTGTGTCTGGTAATGGAAGAGGTCCAACATCAAGGCCTGGATGCCAGGACCATGTGTGAAGGGAGGACCACAGCTGGATATCAGGGATGTAGATGGTCCGTTCCAGAGCGTCAGTTCTCCCAAGCTCAGAGTCTGCAAGTAGCAGAGATCTCCCCTGACTCCAAGATTAAAGGCCAAGTTCTTCCATGCATAATCTGGGACTTTGGAGGAGGGGTCTGTGTGAAGTGTGGTCAGTCAGAGAAGATTGACACTGCTGCCCAACATCAGGAAGTGCCCCATGCTCCACTCTGCTCCATCAGCAGCTTACTGCCAGAGAAACAAGGAACTGTGGCTCCCAGTAGGGGCCCAAATTTATGTTGAGGCTTTGGCTGAACATCTGTGAAAGTTTCCATACGAGCATACAAGTTAGGGAAATGTTATAGATGCATAAAATTCTGCTTCCTGTGTTCTGTCAGTGCACCGAATCTAAGTTCAGCATTTGCTGAAGGAAACAGGATCTTGGCTGTGTACACTGTATAAAATTTTATGCTACTAGTTGCCAAGAGAAAAAAAAAGCATTTCCTTTCTTCAAGCACAGTCTTCCTCACCTTAAGATGAGGCTGTTAAAGGAAAGATTTTAAGACACATGAATAGTATCTGGTCACCTTTCCTTGCAGGTAGTGCAAGTAATGTGAGATTTGAGTGACACAGATTGTTTTGTGTGAGAGACAGCTAGAGAACCAGTAAACACAGCTTTTAAATCTAGAGGTGTGTCTTGGTATCTAGGTGTTTATATTCTCAGACAGAAACTGCCCTTTGGGAACATTCTCATATGATGATAAAGATAAAAGTTAATAATAACAACGTATGTTTTCCATAAATTAAGGAGTCTTTCCAAATCCCGTTTCCTTCCGCTGACACATGTATTTATATGTGTGCTTCTGTCATCTGTGAGGCAGATCTTCCAGTGGACATGACAAACAGGAAGTGCAAGATGTAAATGTCTGGAGGGGGCAGCCTGGCTTCAGAGAAGGCAAACCTTTGAGAAGCAGGAACCTCTTTCAGGAAGAGGGGGGCTGGGAAGGGCCTATGTCTTTGTTGTTTGTACATAGTTATTGTACTACATCTAAGGAAGGGGATTCTAGCTTGAGAGGAAGAACATTAGACAGAGAAAAGCTTAATTCAGACAGAAATTAGCAGTTGTGCTCTTCACAGAGATGGCTGGGTTGGTTCACAATTAGATACATAGTAGGGCTAAGAGGATGATGTGGCTCTGCTGTTTTATTGTAGTGCAAAAATCCTTTCTTCATTAGATAGGTGCATAGTGTGTTATAGAGCTTTAAGGGAATTGCTTATGAGAAAATAGAGGTAAGTATATATACTATGTTTACAAATTACTCATGTCCATTAATTTACATAATATTTGTTGACGATTAGAGTAGTCTTGTGATTTCAAAATTATATGTATGTCTGGTAATTCTAAATTATTCTTTCTTTGAAACTTTCTGTGATTATTAGTATTATATCTTATTGTTAAGTTTTAAAAATTTTATTTCATTTTATGTATTTTATGTGCTTACATATTTGTAAGGGCTCCTGTGTATGCAATGCCTGTAGAGTCCAGAAGAGGGCATTGGATCCCCTGGAACCACCATGTGAATGCTGGGAACCGAACTCTAGTCCTCTGTAAGAGCAATCAGGGCTCTTAACACCTGAGGCATCTCTTTTGCCCTGATACTATTAGCTTTAATGAAAGAAGGAGTTAGATTCTGGGAAGAAAGTAAAGAATTGTTCTTAGTATTTCATAGTGATATCTATGTTTCCACCGTCGTATTGTGTACTTTTACGATACAATCTTACTTAAGCATGTTTGAGCTGTAGTATTTTAGAGGTGAAGAAGGATGGCTTGGAGAGGTGCATCAGCTTACAGCTATTATAAAGTATCATGAACTAAATGGCTTTAAAAACATGAATTTGGGCCACTGAGATAGTTCAGCAGGTAACAATGTTTGCCATGCAAGACTGGAAATGTTAGTTCAATTCCCTGAACCCATGTAAAAAGGGTGGGAGAGAACCAACTCCTGAGGTACCTTGACATATGCATGTCCACCCTGTGGGCATTAAAAAACTCACAGATTTATATTTTGACAATATGGAAGCTGTAAGTCTAATATAAAATCTCACTGATTAAATTTTTCACAGTATTGAATGACTAAGTCCTAGGCTATGGTAGATTTATCTTCTGAGACCTCTTCTCTTTTATATGTACATATCCTCCTATGTTTACACATGGTCTTCTCTATGTTTTTCTCTCTGATTTTCACTTTTATTGTTAAATATCCATGTTATATGAAGGGTCCCCAAAAGTCCACATGTTAAAGAGTTAGTCCCCAAGCTATGGTGGTTTTGAGAGAGGATGGAATTTTAAAGGTTGTGATCTGATAACAAGGAGTTAGGTCATCTGGGATGCACTTGGGAAGGGATTATGCAACTCAATCCTGTCAATTTTCTTCTTTCCCTGGAAAACAGCCTACTCTGCCTCATACAACCTGTCATACAACCTGCCTCATACACCTCACCACAGTCCCCAAGACCTGCTGAGCATGGACTGAAACTGTGAGCTGAAAACTGAAAAGTAAATCCTCTCTTTAGATTGATTACTTCACAGAAGCTGACTAACATAGATACCTTTATTGGATTAGAGTCCATCCTAATGATCTCATTTAACTTACCTCAAATGATTGCCATATTCTGAAATAATGGGTATTAGGACTTCCACATGTAATTTGGTAAATGGATGAACAGAGGTTAAATCTTCTTAAAGATCTTTAAATTATATTTAGGTATTTATGTGCTTGAGATGGTGGAAGGGAATGCTACTTCTCATTTCATTGGCCCATAGGTTAAATTTTCTTAAGATTATATATAGAGCAAGATTAAACCAGGTAATATAAATTTTTCCCTATAAATTATGAGTCTTGACAGCTTTACACAGTAGTATTTGTCTTGCTCCCTTTGCCATTTGTATGACTGCACAGCTAGTATGCACCAGACAGTGCTGTGAGTGCTTATGGGAAATTGCTGACTGTGATTTGTAAGTTCATTATCCTCATGGAGTCTTAGAGGAGGCATATAGCTGACAACTAAGCAAACACAGCAGTTTAAGTATGAAAATATAGTAAAAGGCATGTGGAACCAAGAGGACAATGCAGAGAAGCACCACTGGACGGGTGGGGGATGGAAGGCTGCTTTGAAAATACAAAAGTCTCCTCAGAAGGGAGTCTTGAGACTGACACCAAGGGTGCCAGTTGTGTGACAAGGCTGGAGAAGGGGTTCCTTCAGAGGGAAGAGAATAATGGGAAGGCCCCCAGATAGGTAGAACTGTGTGTATGTACCCCGCTTTTCATGCTGCTCAGTACGAGCATAACTGACAGCAATGTTGTCTTTGTCAAATTCAGCCCTGCAGTTTAAAAACAGAACATACACTAACTTTGGATTCTTGAATTCTTGAAGGGCATTCTTCATCTGAGCTTCAACTTCCTCAAAAGAGAAGTGGGAATATTGATAATCCTGGGTATGACTGCCTTCCTCTTTACCATGGTCTACAGCTTGTTGTGATACACACTGAGAATATGCATAGCAGCTCCTTTCAGATTGAAAAACACTATGTAAATGAATGTAGTGCCACAGAGAAGACCTGCAGTCATTATTCCAACATCTCTCTCTCGCTCTTTCTCTCTCTCTGTCATCCTGGGTTTTACTTAAATGTAATCCCTCCTCAAAGCCTCTCACTTCATCTAGTGACTAAGCATATTTGCACCAACAAAACATATAGGAAATTACATAGGTCATCCCCTTCATTCATTAAACACTTGAAGACAACCTAGAGTTGCTTTTGTTTATAAAGAGGTTTGCAAAGAAAAAAATTGCCTTGAGCACTCAAGCATGGGCAGCCATGTCCTCACTGGTTGGCACATGGCAGGTGGCCAGTAAGGGCTTTGTTTACAGCAATGTGCATGAAGTTCTAATGGAGAAATATGGAGTATGACTTTAGTTTGGTAACCATTTTGCCACATTTCATAGATTAAACCTCCCCTCTCATCCCTTGATAGTCTGGGCATGTTTACCATAATGGAAAACAGACAGGCAGGTATGAAAGCAGCAGCTGTATAATTGATGTGCACATTCTAATATCTGGGCCTTTGCACACGTCATCTCCTTTATTTGAATGTCACTTTTTCCTACTTCTTCACATTTCTGGCTTTGTCTTATCATCCTTTTCCTATCTCCTATAGCACAGCGATAGAAAAGTCTTCACTGACTACCCAATGCAACCTTCTTCATCCAAATCATTTCCTACTACTATGCATTATTCTGTTTTCACAGCATTTACCCCTCTAAAAGTTTCATATATTATCTCCTTGTTCCTCAACTGTTCAACAAACCATGCAATAAACTCTGAGAGCAGAGAAATACCTTGTTCATTACTGGTTCATTTTTTGCATGTCAAAGTTGAAATAGCCCAAATATCAATGAAGAGTTAATTGAATGGGGGTGAATTGTTAGTTCACAACAAGAGAAGGTTGCTTGTGTGACGAGTACCTTGGTACTTAAATACTATTCTGAATTGGGGTACCAGGGACCTATATTCCTGGAGACAAGAGATATGAAAATGCTGGAGGAAAGCCAGTTGATTATAAAGGAAAGCCAGGTAGTTGTGAGTTCACAACCTAGTTTTGCCACTAATTAGGTGCATTGCCTTGAGGCAATCACATAACCTTTCCACTCATCAGTATTACCACAAAAGACTTAGAATTATAATATTACCCTGCTACATTATTGGAAATATTTAATTAAGCAATGTTTCCAAAGTGAATGGCAAAAGAAGTTCAGTAAGTACTGGCAGTTATTATAAAAAGACAGCCACTTTGTCTCATAACCTAATAAAGGGAATTCAATGCAAACAGGGAAGAGGCATGCCGACCACTTTATGCAAAGAACTAGCTTGCCTTACCCCCTGTGGAAACTGTAGACCAGATTTCTGAAGCTCTGGTCCTTGGAGTCTTTCTTGATTCCATTTGTTGCCTTAGTTCACAATGAAGGCCACAGTGACTCTTCTTGGAAAGCACTTCACACTGATAAAAACCTCCCCATTTCTCGGAAGAAATTTATTTAGAGAATTTAATATCTAACATTTAGTAGTAATTTCAAGACTGGGAGCTTTTGGATTCGGAAACATATTCCAGCAGATGGGTCACCTTTGGTGCTGTGACTTTATCCGCTATAACTTAAAGGAGGATGGAGACTCACAGTGCATCCTGAGTTGATTTATGCTGATTTCAGCACTCACTCAGAACAGCACACCCAGGAAAGATGTGAACCAGATATGTGCAGGTATTCCTCACACTCTATGCTTAGGACATGTTTGCTGAGTGAGGATAAGTCGTCATGTTCCCATCTGTGGCAATCTAGTCCTTTCCCAAACTTCTGAGTCATGAAGAGCTTGGGGCTATTTTCCCAGTGTAAGCAATGACCAGCCTCAGAGTGCCACACGTGTCCCTTCCCATCCCCCATCTCCTCTCCCTTCCCTAATAGTCCATGAGAAATTTCAGCAGCAAAGCAAACACTGAAAATGATAAGGGTGCTCCTTGGAGCTAAGCACCAGATAGAGTGGTTGATGCTCTTCTGAGCTGACTTCCTGTGATGTCTCAGGCTTCACTATGCTTTTAGAGTGCTGTCTGATCACTCACTGTCTCCACAGAGATCACCTGCTGTTTCAGGAGACCTGCTACTACCCATTAGACTCTTCATGACTTCTACCACCTTTCCCCAAATAGGATCCCATGGAAAACAACCCGTGACTTTCTTTGCTATAAAGAACTTGAATACAGAAAGAAAATAAAAGACTGAAGTATTTGTTCCCCCATCTTCCCTTATTGTGGAAGTAAAGAGACTTATGCCAATTTTATTTGAGTTCCCATAGGCTACACTTGAAACCTCTTTCTGCTCCTGGATTAGTTCTACATAAACATGATCAAGGCCTTACATCTTGTATTCAATTTTTGCTTTGTTTTTTTTTTCTGAGACAAAGTCTCCCTGTAACCCCAGCTGACCTAGAACTCATTTTATAGACCAGGATGGTCTCAACTTCATTGAGTTCCACCTGCCTCTGCCTCCTGAGTGCTGGAATTAAAGGTGTGTACACAGAACTTCCATTCAAAGTTTTGAAGGCGTATTTCATATTGTCAACTCAGTTTCTTAAAGCCTTTGATAAATGTCACTGTGCATCAAATAAAGATCAAACTCAGCTAACAAATCCTCTCATAATCTAGGCCCCTCTTTCCTTTGTAGCTTACTTTTCCTCCCTAAATTCAGAGCTCATTGAGCTTCCCTTGTTTCTAGTGCTTGATGATATTGCTCCTAATTCTTGAGAGTAAGTCCCAACCTCAGAGAGTCTTTGGGGACAAACTTCTTACAAATCTCAGAGGAGACTCTGAAAGCTTGCTGTGTGACTAAAACCCAATTGGTACTGAAAACTACCAGCTTTGATTCTTAGGGCCACAAACTGAAATCACTTGGGGAACTTTTAAAACTCCTGTGTGCAGCCCACACTCAAGTTCATTCCATTAGAATCTCTGAACATGAGGCTCAGTCATGAGCACATTTTAAAGTTCACAGTGCTTCCAATTTTATAAAGCACTGGCCTTAAGGGGTCTTTCCTACACTCTATGGATAAAGCTTTTCTAATTCTTCAGCTCTTAGTTTAGATGCAATGTCCTGAGACACCTTCCTGAAAGCAGGTGCTCCTTCTGTGTGTAGTGCCCTTGAGCAATGATGACTCTCCAAGCACAATTCCTTGTTTAATCATCTCTGTCTCAATCATGTATTGAGTCTGTGCAGGACAGAATGGCTGATGCAGGGCTTGTCACATACTAAATGTACAGCCATGAGCAAGGCCCCCTCTGTCAGACGCTATGCTTAGAATGCCAGAGGGTTTTTGTTCTCATACTGCTTCCTGTGTTGCCCTAAAGTCCCCCAACCCCACAATCTTTATAGAGATTAAAATTATAAACGATTCCCCTGACCCAGAGACAATACAGCAGACCAGAAAATCGAGTACAGCCCTACAGCTCTCCCGGGTTTTATAGGAAATCTTCAAACAGAAGAAGATATTTCTGCCCCTAAGAACACTATTCTCAACCTATTAGGCCTCTAAATTAAACATAAAAAGTACGATATCAGGAAGGGTGACAGACTCATGAAGGATGCTTTTCAGAGCAGTTTCTGGACTCACCTGCTTGAATTTGAATGATCACTATGAATATTAAGCAAGATTCATCTATAAAGTCTAAATACAATCTCTCAGTACTTGACTTAAGAAGTCATTGATACCATTGTACATATTGATATTGTACTGTATTTACCAGCAACAAAATAGTTCTTTCTTAGGTACTATAGGATCATGTGATTAATCTAGATTCTAGTCCCAACTTTGCCAGTAGTTGCGTGAACTTGAACAAGTTTTTTACTGCCTCTAATCCTGCTTCTTCCAGTCCATTAAATGTGGACAATGAGGTTATACACTTTAGAAGGTTGTGAGGACTAAGTGAGGTGGTACAGTACTTATACACTTAGTACCATGTGTGACATAATACTATGTACTCTAATAATTTAATAGTAAATATTTGCTATTCTTATGATATTTATTAGTCAAGAGACTGGAATCTAGTGAATTGCTTCTCGTGGTAAATAAACCCAATAGGAGGAGTGGGATTTCATTGGAGATAGTTATCATGAGACTGACACTCCCATTCTTTGTTAGAGGTGTTTAGACTGCAGCGTTGTAGTCAGCCACAAGTTGTTCAAGCTTCCTTTCAATTCCTTGCTAGCCTTTGGTTCTAGGTCATAACTGCGCCATCTAGGAATACCTAGGCATGATTTTTCTTTCTTGAATACTTCATTGCTTTTCATTTCTGACTCTGCTTATATGTGAACATATTAAAAGTCTGGAGATATCTTCCTCAACTTCAACAGTAGGTCTAAGGAATTTGAGATTTCTTCCTACCAGTACAGTCGTTGTCATTGGATTTCTCTCTGATTTTTATTTATGAAACTCTTGTTTAAGTCTTTGGGAACAGATGTCTAACTAGGGATTATAATGAGATGAACAAAGATCTGAAGTGCAGTAGTAACATGAAAGTCTGGTTACTGTGATTTTAGGAAGTGGCTTCAGTTTCATTGAAAATAATTTTCTATCACTGCAAATGGGGCTACTTTACCTCTATACATTAATGTCTTTGCTCTTGAGTTATTTGGGAGGAAATATTGGATGAAGAGTGTTTGGGGAAGGGAGGGAGTGGTGATGAGGAGTAGTTACATGCTGTGGGGAATAGGTGTAAATTCATATGTCAGGAAGTACAAGTGAAAACAGACCACATTGGGTGAAATTCCATGTCACAAATTTCCTTATGTGTGTTTGTGGTATATGATCATATTCATGTTTGCGTGTGTACACACATGTGGATAAGTTTGCATACCTGTGTGTACATGGATGTGGAGGCCAGAGATGCTTTCCTTTACTGCTTCTCCATCTTATTTTGGTGGGCAGGGTCTTTTCTGAACACGAAACTCACTAATTTGCAAGATTAGCTGCTCAGCATGGCCCACTGATCCTCTTGTCTCCAGAACTATGTTTGCAGGAGTGCATCACCATGCCTGGTTTGGCGCTGTGGATGCGGGAGACCTGACTCAGATCCTCATGTTTGTGTGTCATGCACTTTACCAACGGAGTGTTTACCAAGCACCCCCAAATAACACCATTTTATGTATTTTTTCTTAACTCTTCTCTTTCTTTCTTAAGGTGAGTCTCTCTGTAGCCTCAGCTGACCTTAAACTTGCTGTGTAGACTAGGCTGGCCTCTGCTTCACAGAAATCTGCCTGTCTCTGCCTCCCAGATGCTGGGAGTCTGACGCTGACAACATTCTTGATTTAGAGCAACCTGCAAGGCATAATGTTTACCCTGGTTCCCACCAGCATCTCTGCACCTTGTACAGTTAGTTCATCCTTGACAAGGCAGAGACAGGCAGATTTCTGTTACAAGGCAGTACCTGTAAACACGAACTCAATCATGTGGAAGGGGAAACATTGCCTGGACATACTCAAATGTCTCTTGACCACTAAGTAGGATTTTAGGTTTCTTATTTCTCTGAAAGCTTTGGTGTAGGGTCTAGTTCTAGTCTTATATCTGTATTTATGAATAATGGTAGACAATGGCAAGAAGTCAAAGATGATGTGTACTATGTCCTCAAATTCCCAGGTTCCCATGCTGTAGTCAGTCAATTTAATTCCATTATCATTTCTGCTGTTACCTTTCCATATTCTAATTGTGCCACCATAATCAATGAGGCTACTGATAGTATGTCTAAAGTCTTTTTTTTTTTTTTTGAGCATCCCCTGTACCCAATTCTAATTGCATCGGCTGACTATATCCTGTTTTTGTTACATCTGTTAGACTTGTGGTTTCCGTAGTATGAACTCAGCTCAGTTAGTTCAACATGATGACTAACCACTTTCTTTTCTTTCATCTTTGTAAGAAGAGTCAATTATGAGCAGCTATGTTTGACAGAAGACTTGGAAAAAATGCAGTCCTTGTCATAGTAAATATGTGGATCAAAACTCTCTGTACTATAATTAAACATTCAGCCACTGCCTTTATAATGCCATCACAGTGTCACCTTGTACGCCAATACACCACTAATTTATTCCAATTTAGATTCCAGTCCTGAATTCTCAATAGAACCTGGCTGAAATAAAATCCGCAGCTTGTATGGTTACTATCCCACTGGTGTTTTGTTTTGTTTCACTAAAGTTATCCTGCACTTCAGACCTGTATTGCTAAGTACTAGGTAAGATTTTGTTTAATAACAAATTGGTTACAGGATGAGAAGAAAGAACACAGTCTGAGGCAGGTGAGAACATGTCTATCCAGTGTTGTCTGCTGAATTACATTCCGTCAAGTTTCAAGTGTTGAGTCCTTTCCCTTAACAGACTCAGAATATATTTGGAGAAGAATCTTCACCAGTAACAGAAGTTAAATGAGATCATATGGGTGGCCCTTAATTTAATATGACTGGTGTCCTCTAGAGAAGGAAGACAGCAGGAGTGTGTGCACAAAGAAAGAGCCACATGAGGACACAGTGAGATGATACCTACAAGTTAGAGAGAGACCTCAGGAGAAAGCACACCTGCCAACTCCTGATCTTGGATGTCTAGCCTCCAGACTGTGAGAAAATTAATTTCTGTTGTCTAAATCAGACAGACCTTAGTGCTCTATCATGACAACTCTGGTAAATTGATTCATTTTAAAGTTATGAAGTTAAAACAAATTGTCAGAAGGGAAGGAGAAGGCAGTAGTATTATTTTATACTTTATTATTTTGAGCTTTTCTTTTCATGTTCTATGAGACTGATACAGCCCTTACATATCAGAAAAATTAAGATTGTTGCTTTTAAAGTTTTTCCTTAAGAATGGTTCCACACGTATAGGCTTTTGCTTTTGTGAGGGTCCGCTCTGATTACATTTTTCTCTTCACATATTTTAGGGGTGTATAGATATAGAAAAAGAGAATAATAATCTGGGCACTCATGCTCACAGTTATTAGTACTATGGGAACTTACAAGTACCTGGGAACCTTACCAGTTCGTTTCATGGACCCATATTTTCATGTTCCTCTTAAGTCCCTATAAAGGGAGATCTACAATAAAAGCCTTCATATCTTTGAATGCCTAATTTTTCTATCTACAGTGTTTGGTCAAGACTTCATCTCCATAGCAGTAGTGTTTTATAAAATGGTTTATAAACATGCATGGCTTCATGTGAAAATTATAAATCATGTTATGTATCAAGGCATGTGGTCTAATTGTATTTGTTCAGTTCTGTGTACTGTGAAAGATTGCGGCTTGAAAAAATATTAAGTGTATGTGAAAGCCTGGAATTTTGCTTAGAGAATAGAATCATCTGTGATACTCTGTTAAAACCATCTGCCAAGGCATCAGATCTTACCCAGGAAGGAATATGATCCTCAAAAAACCCTCTGAAGACGGGAACTGCCTCAGGGAGCCTTCTACCTCAGGGTCTCATCAGGCACACAGTGACATTCAGCTTTGATGGCTTCGCTTCAGGTTTCTTGAAACTGCCCAGAACTGTCAGATCAACTCACAGCATCTTCATCCAAAGATCAGAAGTTCAGATCTCATGCTCTGCTGTCTTCATTTACACTTCATTATCATTTTTAGTCATATGTTATGATGCCAATGCGTAAAACAGGGAGGTAGAAGGACCGAATCATCTTTTAAAATAGTTTTTCTTCCTTTCTGCCTTTTGTCTTTGGTTGCTTACCAGATGTTATCTTATGTAGGCTTGTCGCCTAGAAAGACAAAAGCAAAAGCCTTAATTTGAGCATTCGTATTGTAACTCAACTGGTGATTTGGCTTTTCCAAGACAGAGTTTTACAGTCTGTGAAACAGGGATAACAACTTAGAAATGACAAGGATTCCATATGTTACAAGTATTCCATATGGCATGGTGACTCAGACTATTAGATCTGGACCTGACATATGATCACAGATGTCAGCTATTACCCTAGTTCTTATTAGCTTTTGGTGCTATGTTCATATACGTGTGAATAGTGTATTCTTTTGTGAGCTGTAGCAAGAGTGTTTTATATTTGTAACAGTTTCAACTTCCTTGCGGATTTTGTTGGTGGTGGTGGCTTTTTGTTTCTTTCGTTGTTGTTATTGTTTGCTATTTAATCACCAATTCATTCACCACATCTTAGAATCTTGGACACTAACTGGACTCACTATACTGTATTTTCTTTCTTATTCTCTCTCACTTTCATTTATGAATGAAGTTAAAATACATTGTCAAGCCTCATTCTTTCTCCTTATGTTCTTTTTGATTTCTACCATTTCATGAATTATAGGATTCTTTTATGAAAGTCTATTTGCCATGATTGCATATGCTTGACTTTGTTTAGCTCTCAATGTCTGCATATCAGTCACATGAGGTAAACAGCTAACCATATTAGTCACCATGTAACAGATTATATTTTGCTGTCACAAACAAAAGTACTATTCTTGGGACAAATATCAAATTTGGCTAGATCCATTTCACCCACAGGACTTGCATATCACAGCTTAAGTTTCCTCTGACTTAGTGAGCTCAAGATCTACCAAATATTGCTATCACCCCAGGTATTTTTAAAAAGAGAGGAATAAGGAGGGATAGAAATAATGTAAAACAATACTTGTATATGAAATTCTCAAAAATAAAAAAATTAAAACAGTTCAGGCTAAGACAGATAGGAGTATGTACTGATAAGGGACCTTCATAGGTATCAAGTGATCTGTGCTTCTTCTGGTAGAGTTAGAATCTCCCTTTTACTTTGTCCCTTGTAGGTGAGAGTTGGAGGTAAAGAATGTACCTTTCCTTACTTTAATTCCTCATTAGGTTAATCAATAGCCACTTTGCTAGAAACCTGGATGCAGGTATTAGCTAAAGTTCTAACAGCAGTCCAGAAAAAGTTATCTTCCACATTTATAGATGAGACTAAGAAGAATGCGAGAGCTTACTGGCACTACAGAGTTAGCCACCCAGTTGAAAATTTAAAGCACAATGTGCCTTAAAGAACTATCTTCTCGCCTTCTCTTTTCTCCAGACAGGGACACATGCATCCAGTTCCACATTGGCACTACAGAGTTAGCCACCCAGTTGAAAATTTAAAGCACAATGTGCCTTAAAGAACTATCTTCTCGCCTTCTCTTTTCTCCAGACAGGGACACATGCATCCAGTTCCACATTGGCACTACAGAGTTAGCCACCCAGTTGAAAATTTAAAGCACAATGTGCCTTAAAGAACTATCTTCTCGCCTTCTCTTTTCTCCAGACAGGGACACATGCATCCAGTTCCACATTGTCAATGCACATTTCAAAACACTGCTGATTACACAACAGCTTTGCTTTCTTCATTCGTTTCATTTCAAAGCCTTTTCTCTGCTCAACATTGTTCGTTTCTGCATGTGTTCTCTCTTGTACTTTCCCTAAAAGACTACCTCCTGATTCCCTTCTTCTGGTTTTCCTGCCTGTACTGTGTCCATCTGGCATCCCGTGTGTTAAATTTTCCTATGCCATATTGTGCTTCCTTACCTTGTTTCCTATTTGACTAACAAAGGCACAGCTGAATGTTCAGTGTAGCTGTACAGGCTCCTGTCTTATTGAGCTCATAGCTGAACTTGAACAGGGGCTACACCAGCTCCATATATAACTTCTCCCTGAAACGCACTACTTCCCCTTTAAGGAAATAGAAGCTTCTTTTAAACAGAAAATTCTTTTGTTTTTCTCTGCAGTCAGTTAGTAGGAAGTTTGTAAAATTCCAGTTGATTTATCTGGTAGCAAATGCTCCCAGGTCCTAGAAGTATATTCTTTTCCATTTTGCTGATGGATAAACAGTGGCCCAGAATTACTATTCAAGATGCAAGAAACAAAGAAATCAAAGCAGACTCCACAAATAGAAGCTAGATTGATATGCAGCTTGAGGATAAGACATGATTCCTAAGGATATGAAAGTGTGGCCCTTTCCTAACAAACTTAAAGGACTGTATTTCGAAGCACTTCTTAGAAAAGAAAATGGGCAGAAGTAGACATACTATTTCAGGCCACGCATCCAGATGGCTTCTCACATTGGCATGGCAATGGAGCTTTCTCCAAGCCAAAGAAACCCAGCCCTTTCAGCTTAAAATTTGATGAAAATGAAGAGAATTGTGGGTAACTATGTAGTTGAATTCTGCTGAATATATTACTAAAAATCTTTGATAACAGCAGAAAACGGTATCTATATCCAGGTGTCAATCTTGAGTCCTAGAAACTTGAGCAGTAAGTAATGACCGGTAAGTATGTTCTGAAACTAGGATTTGGAACATTTAAGTCAAGTCAGTTCACTTATCTTATGGGACTGCTTAGAGGTCTCTGTGGGCAGTTATTTTTAGAGAGTTCATCCTCAGTACCACATCAGAGTTATTTTCTGGAGTCCAAGAGTGCTTTAGCGTACAGGAAGTCAACAACATTATCTTCAAGATTTGTCATTGTTTGTGGAAATAAACTTCCATTTTACTAGATACTTTAAATGGAACTCCCTTTCAAGGTTTCATTGTAACTTTGATCACTATCATGCAAGATCAATAGCAGCTAGCCCAGCATTGAAAACACATGTCCATTTGAAAAGCATTGTAAGCACTGTTGTATTGAATTGTAGGTCCCAAGATTTTTCCCAACATAACTCATCACTACTCATGTAGGAAACACAATGATAAAGAAGGGCATCCTCATGCCCAGCATTAGGTCTTAGGTCAGTTAGTTTGAAAACAAAATGGAAAGAGACCAAGTGGGCCAATGATGGGATGAGCATTTGAAATTTTTAGCAACAATAGTTACATAATATAAACCAATAGTAGTAAGCCATGATTCTTATCTCCCAGGGATTCAGTAAGAGGTTACCATGCAGCTAAGATACTTGGAACAACAGAAATTCAGTTTAGGAGGCTGTAGGAAGTCTGTAGGATTCAATGCAATGCAGAAATGTCAGGACTACAGCATTAACAGTCATCAGATGGCTTTTTCTTCAGTGTACATGCCTTCATCTGTACTTTCTTTAAAATTTTGTGTAAGTATATGAGTGTGTGTGTATGTGTAGAAATGTGTGTATGTACGTGTAGGAATGTGTGTGTATTTGTATTTGTAGATGTGTCTGTGTTAGTGTATATGGGTCATGGCATACGTGCAGAGGTCAGAGGACAAACTCCAGCACTGCTCCTCTCTTCCGTCCCGTTGAAGACAGGTCTTCCATCACTGCTGTGACTTCCCGGGACTCTTCTATTTCCACCTCCCATCTCTTCACAGGAGCACCAGTGACAAAGTCAGTAACCATAGTTACATCAGCTCACCATGGCTGTGCCACACAGGGGCAGGTCAGTTAACAAAGAGGTTTTGAATTAACAAAAAGTTTTGATAAGGAAAAAATAAGTTTCTCAGAATTATAGAAACAATGGGCTCCATAGAGATGCAGTTATATGGGCGGGAGGATATGTTACCTGGACATGCTACCTGGCTGCTTGTAATTTTCCCAGTATTGTAAAAACAATGTATTCCCTGAAAATACATGCAGGAGATGTTCTACCTGCCTGGCTGTAGTGGGAATGGCTAGGCAAAAATAAATAAAGGGCAAAGAAAAAGTCAGCTAGAACAAAATGGAGTTAGGTTTTACCATTTCATTACCATGCCCAGACTTATCCATGGGTTATGGGAATGTAAATTCCGGACTTGTGCATGCTGAGATATCACCCTAGGTCCATCTGTCATTCTTCTAAGGATACCAGGGCATTTAAGGTTTACCTTAGTCCAATGTGACTGCTTCTAACAAATGACATCTGTGAAGACCCCTTTTCTGAGGTCTGAAGGCTAATGAAATTTGGAGGGGCTGTTGCCCACTTTAAGAATTATCAGCCAGGTGTGGTGGCATATACCTTTAGGCCCAGCACTAGGGAGGCAGAAGCAGGTGAATCTCTGTGAAATTGAGGCCAGCCTGCTCTACAAAGCAAGTTCTAGGCCAACTGGGGCTATAGGAAGACCCTGTTTCAAACAAACAATAAACAAACAAATAAGAATTACCAGCAGTTCCTTATCTTTGCATCGAGTTCATGGCATGATATAAAATAGTTGGACTAGGAATATTAGCAAGGCTGCATTGACCTTGGATTTACCTTAGTTGTTCACATGTGTGTGGGACAGCTGGAGGAATTCAGGAATCCTTATCATGGATGTTTATATGTATCTCTGGCCTCTCTTACTTTTCTGAAGTTGTATGCCCATTGCTATGGTAGGTACACTTGTGATTTCTCCAAAAATAGAATTCTCCATTTTTTCCCTAGGTTCTACAAAGAGGTCTTTGAACCAAAAAGACTAAGAACAGCTGTGTCAAATTATCTGAGACATACACCAAAGCATTTTTATAACAACATATGTTTGATCTGTGTTGTGCCATCCTAATTTTATGATGCATTTAGAGGTTCTGGGTAGTGTGTTGAAAATCTAGCCTTTAAGACTATTTGATTTTGAAATGTTTCTGGCACATTGATTTTCAATTTACCTCATTCTACAGAAGCCACGGGTTGATCAGCTTTCACTCTGCTCATGTTTTATGCAATAGAAAATGTAAATGAAACACAGAACTTGGAGAAAACAAGCTAATGTCAATATACAGCGAAGAAAGAAGCACAATTTAACAAATTTATAGCTAGATATGCAGAGTCTGGTATCAAAGCCCTTGGAATAGAACTGCTGGAAGGGGAGAGGTAGAGTATCAGAGGAAATGCTGGTGGTCAGGCTGTGGGATTTGTAGTCTTCTGGTCTCTTTGCCTCCAAATCAGGAAGGTTACTTACATGGCTCTATGTTGTCTCCCTAACAAATAACAATATACTAGTTATTAAAAATAATTCTATTCAAAGGCCCACACAGCTTTTCATGTGAATTTTAAAAGCACACAGTTTAATTTGGTGCCTTCTGTGAGTATCCACATGTAAACGCAGCCAGCAACGCAGGAATTAGACACACTAAGTTTAAGCACCGGACCATCTGTGCCCCTCTTATTTTTCTGATCTCTTTACTTCTCAGTCTTTATTTCTGCCTCTTCACAGAAGGAAAGCAGAGGGAAAATGCATCGCACTCTTCATCCACATTGCTTTTTTTTATATCATGTAAAAAAGATGTGGCCCAGAGGAGCGGTCTCAGCTACACACATGTTTTATGACCCTATACCAACAGAAAATCAAATGAATGATTTTAATTGGAAGCTCACTATCTTCTGTGAAGGCTGAATTTAAAATAATAAAAAGGAAAAGAAGAAATGAAGAGAAAAAATTTATTTTCTTCATGAGAACTTGTAATGACTTTCCCTAATTGCTTTAATCTAAGTTCTACTTCTATAAATAGAATATGTAAAAGTATACCAGGATGTAAAACAACCCTGTGTCAGATTTTTTTTCTGCTCTTGTCTATGGATGTTATAGATGTTCATTTATACTTGACAAAGAGTCAATAATTTCTCCCATGCATTCTTGAAATGATGCTTCTCAGTATTCTTTTTAACAATTACACAAAAGCTCAAGAAAAAATTCTTCAGAAGTAAATGCAAATCCGTTTCCAAAGAGCAGACTCTCTGCCCAGCCTTGTTAGATAAAAAAGTGAACTGTGATGTAGTGGGAGTCCCACAGTACATGTTGAGATCATGGCTATTCTTCAAAGGTCAGTGAAAAGAATGAGAAGCACTAAGCAGAGTTAGGAGTTGCATTCTCAATTATATAGGCCAGAAAATGAATCCCAGACTTTTGAAATCATCCAAGAAAACAGACTTAAACTTTTAAGTTTGGGATAGAAATGTAATGGGCTGGTTGGGGATCTATCCTTACTTGAATACAATATTATGAAAATTGAAAACTGTGAACTTGAAATTGGTTCCATAGTTTTAAAATTTTGTGTGTGCATGTGTGTGTGTGTGTGTGTGTGTGTGTGTGTGTATGAACACATGTGCCACAGCATGCATATAGAGGTCAATGTCAACTTGGGTCCCAGGGATTGAACTCTGGTCATTGGGCTTGGGGCCAAGTGCCTTTGCCTGCTGAGTCATCTCATCAGCCTGGGTTCAGTTCATTTGGTTAAGTTCATTCTTAGACAGATCCACTGAAGTCATTCATAAGCAAGCATCAGCATCTATTATGTCTCCCCAACCCTGGTTTTTTCTCCTCCTTTCTCTGAAATAAAATTTGTGATTTAGTGGTCATTACAAGAGAATTGAGGCTAAGGAGTCATTTTTCATATAGCTGATTCTATTGATCTTTAATTATTTCTCCATGCCCTTCCCTTTCTAACCCTAAAGACCTCAAGAAGAGACAATCTATTTTACAAGACACACAGTAATATCATCAGATACAGAGGGATTTTCATATCAACTTGAATGTGCAAAAAACCTGTTAAAATATATGCGTTACCGCTATACCCAAGGAAGATGATCTAACCGAGGTAACTTTCAATCAAGTTCATACAAAAAAGTCCTAAAGTAGAAAGCTTTCTGAAAGGCACTAAAAATAAAATAGAAAAATTTATTGACAGGTTACTTTGAAGGAAAGGGACCAAAATGCAAAGGAAACCACTGATCTTACCTTCACAGAGATTTGGCAATACATCTGTCCCTAAGAACACTGGCTTATTTATGTGATTAAAAAGAAAAGCAGCAGCTGATTAGACATTCATTCAGGTATTCTAAATGTCTTTGCTTGATTCTTAAAGTAGAATTTAAAAACAAAACTAAAAAACCTTTCTCCTGTGTGCCAATGTTGCACTGTAGATTTTCACACTTCTCCCACACATGTCCTGCCCTGGCACTTTCTGTTGTATCTAAAAATGTTTTTTTAATTTAATTATTTTTATTTTATATGTATGAGTGTCTTGCCTGCGTTTATGTACATATGTTCACCCATGTTGTGCAATGCTCAAGGGGGCATTGCACAGAAAAAGGCACTGGATTCCCTGGAACTAGAATGACAGATGGTTGTTAGCTGCCTTGTGGGTGGTGGGAACCAAAACTGGATCCTCTGAAAGAACAGTCAGTGTTCTTAACCACTCAGCCATCTCTCCAGTCCCCCATCTAAAAAGTTTTAAACAGAGCACTGTTTTAGGGTTTAGTCATTGTCAGTGAAATTTCTTCAGTTTGTTCCCTTTGAATTTTACTTCTCTGAGACTGGACTTGGCTCTCAGGTATTTTCAAAGGCAGCACAGTAACAGTTAAAAAAATGACTTAAAAAGACTCAACACTGGATGACACAAAGTTGCAATAAAACTTGGATAGGTCTGTATGAGCTTGTTAAATTTGAGTTTATTAAGAAATCCAAAAAACTTGGTGGAATTTTGAAACTCACTAAATTTGAAATAGCATCTTGAAATGTTAGAAATGCTTTAAATTGATTTTTCTCAGTTTTGACTCTATAGCATTTAAATTCTATAATTCTTTGCTGTGGGAGAGCTGCCATAATACAATAGTGATAGATGCCTTTGTGTCTCATTTTCCCAATGTTGACAGAACTAAAAATGTTTCTAGATATTGCTAGTTGTCCCCTCGGAGACCAAACCATTCTAGTTATGAATTTCTGTTTTAAATCAGGCCAGAAAGACAATTCATCCAGAAATATCATTTTTCCTTTTTAAACATTATTCTCAGCATATCCTTTTGTTATGATTAGGGAGATATGTTTCCGGAGCTGGTTTCAAACTCAATGAGTCCCCTACCTCAGTGTCCCAAGTAACAGAGAATGCAGATATATTCCAGCCACCACATCTGACTGTTCACTATTTATTCTAAACATTCCAGCCCTTTCTTTTTATCCTGGAAAACATTGCATTCCTTAAAAATGGTGTTTTTACTATCTATTTATTTTACATTATTGGGAGATGGATTATGAGATTTCCATCTTTTTATTTCATCTATGCCAAACTGCTCACACACACTGTCACTATTCTAAGAGGAGTAAAAGACCCTGTTCTTCCAAACGAGGAGGGCATTCGGTGTCCTCCTACTGGTCACTAGGGCATATTTTCTGCCTTCCAGGCAGGCTTTTTATTCACTGCAGGAATGTCAGGACCTGCAGTTTCAAGCTGGAGAGTTTTCAGTAACAGGACTGAAGGGATATCTCGGAATTTGTGAGACTCGTTTGGAGTTCTGGGGGAGAGCTAGGAAGAGATGTCAAGACTCCCACTTGTGGCCCACCTGAACTTACACATGAAAACAGAAATAACTGTCAACTGACTCATGGAAATTTTTTTATTATTTTCTTTATGGGTGTGTGTGTGTGTGCCCACTTGTTTCTATGTACACAAACATGTGCAGTTCCTGTGGAGGCCAGAAGACCATGTCAGATACCCTGGAACTGGAGGTACAAGTGGTTATGAACTGTACAATATAGGTACTGTGAATGGAACCTGGGTCTCCTGTAAGAGCAGCAAGTGCTCTTCGCTGCTGAGCCATCTCTAACCCTTACTTATTATTATTATTAATTATCATTATTTTCTACATACACACAGTCCTAGTTCTGAACATCCTTTTTTGTTAAGGAAGTTAACTCTAATCAAATGTATATCAAGAACATATCTAAGGATCCTTTGTAAAAGAGGCTCTTCGTTGGCCTCTAACTTATTGAAGTCCATGGGGGGATGGGAGAGTAGAAAGTAAGGGACCGTTTTCTCAGTGTTCTTCAGTAGACAATGAGCAAGGGAAAGTGACCTAAGTCTCTTCTCTCCTTTTCACATTACTACTCCTTGTCTTTGATGCAAAACCTCCAGGCACATAGGCTACACCATTATTTGTATTAAGAAAATTAATAAAGGTGAAGCAAGTCCCCAGTCTTTATTACCAAGATAATCTGATACCCCGTGCAGCTTTACACTGTGTACCACACCAACTGCTATCGTGATGCTTGCATTATGGCAAACCACCCCAAAGTAATGGCAACTTAATTATTTACTATATATTCATTCTGTACCTAAGGTTGGGCTAGTTACTTATTTTTAATTATTTTATATTTAATCACATAAACTTCTCACTGCAACCCTATGAATTAAGCCTGTAATACAATTTTGAAATAAGGAAACAGAGACTTAGACTAAGGTCACATACTTTCAGTGACAGATAGTAATTCAGACTCACTTGTGACTGGCATCAAAGCTTTTTTTCAAAGATTGAAATGACTGGTAGGCAGATAGACAGATAGGTACAGAGACAGATAGAGATCTATAGAAACACAGTTTGGTAGACAAATAAAGATAGGCAGTAGAGAGATCGATAGATAAATAGACAGTGATCATAGTCCTGCCCGTCTTCTAGAAATTCCTTCGAGAGAATTTCTTGACACAAACATTGGCTCCTTGTGGTGGTTCAAAAAAAGCAATACACTCCAAAGGTGATTTACAATTAGAGGAACCTCTGTCTCACCTAAGTAGATAATTCTCAGAATGTAACCCAGTGAATCTTTGTCTAATAATTTTCAATGCTGATGAAGCAGATTCTTGAGTGTAGTCCCAGACTGAGTGAGTCAGAATGCATAGAATGGTTGGGAAACTGACACATGTACTATGTGTGTGGGGGGAAGCAAAACTCTCAAATTATTCTTATGATCAGGAAATTTTCTGTACACTGACCTTGCTGTCAAAAGATATTTACCTGTTGAGCTCTATATCTCTGATTCTTTCCCTCTAGATTTTTTTTCTAGAACCTTCTCCTACTTGCTATTCCTTTCCCCAGGGAAAGAGAGTCAGACTGCTCAGCTTTCCTTGGCAAGCTCCCTGGTCATCTGGCTTTCTGTCTGTGTCCCTCAGGTCCCCTTCTTTTCCAGGCTGTGTCTTAGCCTTATACTCCTAAAGGTCACTGTATTGCTAGGCACCTCTCTCCACACTGTCTCTGTCTTATTTAATGCTATGATTTGATCCTTAAAGCACAGTTTGTGCCTGCCTGGCCCTCCTTGTCACTCACTCTCCCCATTTCTGGAGACAGATGACCCTTTGTTCGTGCACCTTCTTCTGGTTTGCTCAGTTTTACTGGCACTGGATGTGCTCACTGTAAAAGCCATTCTGCCAATGCTCTTGGTCTTCTAGGAACTCAAGTCTTCTTTTATCTGTTTGCACATCAGACTTTCACACTGACTCAAGACTGATCCTTCTTTTCTGTATGTCCCTGATTTGCAAACTTGTCCAGACTTCGCTCTCAGAACTTCCCCTGAAGTAACTTTTAGTTTCATATGAATCTATGGTTTTTCAGGCCTCATAAGTTGCTGATATAATCCAATAAAATTTCCTATCTCTAGTTATACTTCAAAACAATAGACTTTCACTATCTAACGTTTCAAAATTCCTAGGTTGTCATTCTGTGACTACGATGTTCTACCCAGTTATTGATCTGCAGATGCAAGGCTCTTCTCAGTCTAGCTTTCCTATCAGTTCTTTAACTTAAGGAAAATAAGATTAACCAGCAAATAGGAAATATCTATTTAATTGAGCATAAACAGGGATAGGCGTTTGACTAGGTATCAACAGAGTTGTTTCTGCCAATAATACACTCAAGAATACAGTCAGCATCTCATACAGTTGGCTTCCAAAGCTCTTCAATAATTAACTTATAAGTTAGACCACCAGAAAATGACTGAGTCCAGACCCTGGAAATGAATACAGTCAATGAAGATAAAGGTCTAGCAGCAGGTTATGGTGGCCATGTCTGTGGGGTATTTTCTTGACTGTGGGAGTGATGTGGGAGGGTCTAGCCTACTGTGGGTGGAGCCACACCTGGGCAGGTTGTTCTGTATTGTATAAGAAAACAGGCTGAGCATTGACCTGAGAAGAGAGACAGTAAGTAGCGTTCCTCCACAGCCTGTGCTTCAGCTCCTGCCTCCAGGTTCCTTCACTGAGTTGCTACTTTGGACTCCCTCAGTGATGAACTGTGACCAGAAATATAAACCAAATAACCTCCCCTGCAAGCTGGTATTGGTCAGAGTGTCACAGTGATTGAAATTGGAACAGTCACCAATTTCATTGCCTCTGAGCTGTGATGATGCAGTGGGCCACCATTCCCAGCTGTTTCCTTCCTAAATGTGTCACTAATTGGGAGCTGAGACTTCAACAGGTGAAACTTTTGGAGGCCCTTTATATGCAAAGCATAACACTTTTTCTTCATTTGGTCTAATGTTTACAAATATATCCCACAAGTACATATGTAACAGAGGCACGAGGTAGGTGGAAATTAAGATTTATCTAAGTAAGCAAGAGAAGAAAGGAAACTAATATTAAAAAAATATTCATTCTGCACTAAAATTCCACAAAACCTTTGTGAGAAAGTCACGTTAGTGGAACTCTTAGAGGAGTTCAGAAGATAAAAGAAACAATAGACCCATTAAGATAAATTTACTCTGGCCTTAGAAGCCCAGCTAAAACTGTAGAGGTTTGATCAAACTCTAATCAAACTTCTGACATATACACAAACTATCTATGAAGACATTTATGAACTATAGCAAAAATGGTTTATAGGAAAAGTTTTATACTTTTATTTCCTAGCTACAGAATGTTTCATGCTTTTAGAACAGTGCATCTTCTCACTCTCAGAGAAAAGCCAAGGAAGATTGTTGACTTTTCTGAATCACAGATCAAAAATTTCCTGGAAATTGTCCCCTTCTAGGTTTCTAAATGACATTTCTTTTATGTTCAGTGAAGTACTAAACATTTTCACTAAGGTTACTTCATCTTCAGAGGTTTGAAAACAACCAGGGTCATCTGTGCCTGCCTGTCCACGCTGTATCTGACTCCAAAGCCTCACCAAAGCTTGAGCAATGCACCCCAAATTAAGCATGCCATATGTACTCCCCAGTGGAGTCCCAATGTACACACTGTTGGTGACTGTAAGTGTAATATTCAAATATTAACATATTTTATGTAATATTTCACTTAACTAATACTTATTTGGAATTTTTCTCCAAAATTTTATTCTTTGGACATAATTGGGAGCCTCTGCTGTGTCATTATGTTGGATGTCTTAAGAAGCGTTGTTACTATTCAGAACTATGTGAGGACCTGCCATCTGTTTTACTCCACTGAGTCAAATAACCTGTAGGCTAAGGTATGAAATTCAAGGCAAAATAAAGGGCCAGATAGTATTCAATGTTTAATGAATTTAACTACTTCTTTAGTAGGGCCCATTTGAAGTCTTAAGTAAAACAAAGCATATAAATGACATTTCTATTTAAGTAATTATTGAAAAACCATAAGATGAATTACTGCCTTTAAGTAAATATATATCATTTCTTTCTTATATCGGTGCCCAGCATAATGGCCTCAGCAATGGCCCTTGAGTTTAACCTTGTTTCCAGGAATCTGAACAGATTTGACCCTTTAATTACCCTCATGCACTTCCAGGAATCTCATCACATCAACCTACAGCTTTATACATAAGCCCATCCTCCCACAGACATCACAGATTATGGCTGATGAAGTGGCTCATTAGCAGAAACTGCTTTAAATACCTCTACACCACAGAAACTCCTTGACAGTGATGAACCATTAATACCCAGTAAATATGTAATTAATAGTGAATTCAAATGGCAGCTCTTCTCTTGACAGCATTATAAGCTCTTTGTCAATGCTTGAGAATATTAATGTGTTCTCCTACACTCTACATTCTGTAATTAAACCCTAACGCTAATGTACCAAACTCATAAGCTCCTGGACTAATTTGAATTATGTTCCATTATTTGTTTCTGTTTGAGAAATTACTTCAGAATGTAATGGATTAAAACAGCAAGCATTAATAATCTCCTGCTTTCTATAGTCTAGGGGTGGGTTCATTATAATTCAGTGGGTATTCGGACCCAGACCCATTGGTAGGCTTGCCACCAAAATGCCTGTTAAAATGTCATGTACTTACAGGCTTGCCTTGAGTCACAGGATCCAAGATAGCTAATTGGCATGATTTTTGGCTAGAGATCTCATCTGCTGGGCACATAGACCTCTCCACAGTGAGCAGGACATAGCAAAACTGCTAAATGTTTTGATAACTACTTTTGTGAAAATAAAATTTCTTGAAATAATTTGTCTCAAGAGCAAAAAAAAAACATAATACATTTTAAAGACTTAGTCTTGGAAGCAATTTACCATCATTTCTACCACATGTTATTAGATCCAGCCTTCAGTAAAAGGGAGTTAAATATGATTCACAGTTTCAACAGAGGAACATCAAAAATTTTGTGGTCATATTTTAAAACTACCACACATTCAAATTTATCATCAAAAATAAATATTTGATAAATATGAGATTCATCATGAGATATTTCAAAATGGAAAACTACTTGCATGAATTGTTTTATATGTGCACTATATGTCTATAGGAGTGCTACTTAATTAAATAAAACAAAACGAGGAAGACAACCATGAAAAGAAAAAACTAACATTGGGGCATGTTGCATTTGCAGCATTTTACCTAAGCAAGCTTATCTAAACTTCATAAGAAACATGAAATAGAGTCAATAGTGTGGTAGAACTGGTTTGTAAGAGATTATTGTTAAGTCTCCATTCAGTTCCATATACCAAGCTTGTAATCAGCCATGGTAAGAATTTGCATAATGAAAATTGATAAACAATATTGATTTCCCCCATGTATAGTTGACTCTGAAAGTTGAGCATAATAATTTGCTTTTTTTTAATTTGCTAATAATTTTTTCCCCTAGTACTCAGAAAACTAGTAACTGAAGATACTAAAATTTAAGCCTCGTCTTGACAGACAAAGCTAGTATTTCGGGTTTTTTTGTTTGTTTTTGTTGTTGTTTTTAAGTTAGATGTATAGATGTTGACTTTCTAAGGGAATTAACTCCCACACACTGCCCAAAGCATTTTACTTGTCTCCTGCAATTATATTCAAGTATTTATGATGATGCTACCTACTAACTAAACAACCACTTATGATTAGGAACTAATCAAATTGCATTCACAAATTGAGAAAAGATTATTGAAAATAAATATAATTCAAAGCAAAGTACAGAATAATAATTAGAAAAAACAGGAAAGAGATTTTAACATGGTGGGGACTTAATAGGAAACTAATACAAATTAAATATATTAGACATCTTTACATTATCCAAACAAAATGTGAGAATAATTTTTCAAAACAGAAAGTATTTTATTTTCCTAAATAGACATTTATCTTTCAAATTCAACATTCATTGCCTCTATCTTCAGATAAACAGTATTGAAAGACTATTCCTTATTTATGTAATTTTTTCCTATTTAAATCCAAGAGAGAGAAAGAGAGAGAGAGAGACAAAGAGACAGAGAGACAGAGACACACAGAAAGAGGATTATCTCTATGTAGAGAAATACATAGGTCTTCCCAAATGGATGCTTGTAATGTGAGGATGGAGAAAATGATTAAATTTATTTTCCTGTAGAAGTTGTTCTTCAACAATAACCTTAATATCCTCAGAATGATCACATTTCTAGATAAGGAGACACTGTGCCAGAGACTTTAGACACGTGCATCTGAAATCTCACTACCATGTTAAGGATGAAAACGTGACAGCTAGGTTACCATGGAGACAGAAGCAAAGACACGAGATACTAACTCTGAATACCAATTAACAGTTAGCACTTCTTTATGTTACCAAAATTGGTTTCCAGGACAACTCAAAGGATTGGCTCAGGTTGTCAAATTAATTACAAACCAAATCCAAAAATGTCATATTCTTCAGAATTTTATGGGACATTATTTATGAAAATTCATGCAAACTCCAGGGTGGTATTTTATTATTTGTCTGTGATTTCTCCTTTGTTATTTACTTTTTCCTCTTTTAACTCTTTTAAAATATTCCTTAGGCACACAGTTCAGGAAATATTTCTTAATATTTTCTTTATGTTTTTAGCAAAAAGAAACAAGCAAAATCATAATTTTGATTCTTCATGAATATAATATACATATATAAGAGGCTACATTGGTATCTTTATAGATGATAGCATCTATCACTTATATTCTGTCTATCGTCTGTCTTCAATTTATCATCTGTCTGTCTGTCTGTGTCTGAAATAGATTTTACCAATATGAAGCAATTTTGCCCTTGAGTAGCTGCATTGTATGAAGCAACTACTACCAACAATGTGTTACATGTTTCATAATATCTTGTTGAGGTCTCAAATAAGTTTTGACCATATAAATATAAACCACAGCTTTCCAAGGATCAAGTGTTAAATAAAGAGTTTGCTATAGGTAGGAATCATTCTGGTGTCTTGCTGTTTCCTAGAGTCTCTAATGTAGAAACAGCAAGCCCAGTAGATAAGAACACATTGGTATCATCTAAACACAGTGCTCACCATTCAGTAGCTAGGTAAGTTTGCTCAGGGCTTCTAACTCTATCCTTCACCCTTGTGGAGGTTCCCTGAAATATAAGATGCACTGATTATGGTAAGTGCTAAGAGAAAAACTGAATTTATGCAAAGTAGAAGGGAAGGAAGAGATGGTTGGACATCTATAGACTAGGAAAGACCTCATAGCAAAAGTAACTTTAGACTAAAAATATGACAAGATAGAAGGAGTCCTATGAGTATGTGAGAAAGAACACACAGCTGGAATATTCAGCAATGGCCTGGAAAGTTCAGGAGCAGGGCCTGATGTCTGTGAGGAGGCAGGGTCTGTTGAGTGCCAGGTTGGACACAGTACACACAGAGGTTCACATCACTTATGGTTTGTGGATTACAGAAAAACTGTTGGCTCTTATTATTAGAGGCTAAGTCATTCAAAGGTTCCAGAGGTGATTACATTTTGTGAGAATCCTTCTGGTGGTGGTAACATGCTAGGAGGCTGTCACAGTTACCCATCACAGATAGTCTGGTGGTAGTGTGCAACAGGCCTGCAACAGTGGGAGTGTCAGAAGAGATCTGCTGCTGGGGGATCACTTTTGGGAAACACTAGCTAGAAGCTGTTTTTCATTGTTCTCGCTTGAGACTGAATTAATCTGTGTTTTAATAAACTAGCTGCTCTTTGTGACCAACCAATTTATGGTCAGCAATCAACTCTGGTTTTGGTGATAGTGATTAATAACACTCAGATCTGTAATAAAGCATTTCTTGGTCTTATGCTTTGCTTTAAAACATTGCCATTATTTATCCATAATCCCATAAAATTAAATAGGCAACATGAAAGCTTTATAAATATTTAATTGAGAAATCACAAAGAAAAATCATTCTTCTAAGGGATGATTGCCTTTTATATGATGCTTATTATCTGAAAATTACAAAATAGCAATATTTGAATTATGATTACAGTACATTCATGAATATAATGTATTATTTTAACAGTCATTTAATAAGAGACCATGTACTTATGCCATTGTCCTTTCAAATGAAACTGAAAATGCACATAATTGTAAAGTTATTATTGAGGACATTTTTTATTTCTCAAACCATTACCTCCAATGTACTGCATTTCCTCATGAGAAATAACAAGAATGTTCTCTCTTTGCCGAAAGAAAATGAAAGAATTTTCTAATAAAACAACCTCGAGCTTTCAACTGAGAGCTCTTGGCTATTTCCCGAATCTTAAACAAATTGATCTAAGAGTCTGAGGACTGTCATATTCTATTGACATTATTTTAAAACTAGCTCATGTTTAAAGCTAAATTGAGATTTCCATTTGTTTTAATAATAAAAATAAGTAAGGAACTTGACTTTAGGTCATAATAACAATAACAAGGGTTAATTGTAGAATTACAATCATTTGTACCAGGCTCTATTTTGTGTTTAAGTCTATGAGTCATACATACTGTTTGTCACAATCCTATTCGTATCATCCCCATCTTACAGCTAGAGACCTGGACACAGAGACTCAGTAATGCACTCTAGATAACTCAGTCTTCAGGTCTACGATGAGAGTTACTTGGTACAGCCTGGGTTCAGAATCTATCCTCTTAACCATGTTCCACTGCCTGTCAGTATAACACCCAAGCAATGTTTTGAAATACTATTCCACCATGTTTTGGATTTTCTCTCTCCACTCCAAGATGTTCCCCCACTACAGACCAAGTTGGAAATTATCTTTGCAGTCTAAAACCCCAATCCTTTATAGACACTAATAATACATTGATAAGTAGTTAAAATAAATAGAAAGGATTAGAAACTGGAGCTGGGAGGAATTGGAATGGCTTGATCCAAAGACATGAGAATAATACTACTGTCCCCTAATTAAAAGCTGTGTCTTCCCTTTAGCTTTGAAAGACCTCAGAAGACTGTATTGAGGGAATAGCTCTTCCTTAGTACTACCAACCACAGGGAAGATCTCTAATGCTAAAAGACTGTCCTTTGTGCCCAGGTTGACAAGAGGGCTGGACTGAAGAATTAGAAAATTCATGAAGAAATGCAATTTTAAAGAAAGGAGGATCAGTAGAGAGGTAGAGGTGGATTTGGAAAAGTCAGAGGAGGAGAGACTATGATCAAAATATATTACATGAAACCCTCAATGAATTTTTTTAAAATCATGCTAATCCTGCAGGATTGTGGCTCAAAAAAAGAAGTTCACAAAGTAAAAGAATTCATACTTCTTATAGAGCTGAGTTGAAACCTAAGATCCATGAACATAAATCAGACACAGTGGATTAACCATCTACTCTAAAATCAGAAAGGGGCAACCAACTATTCTAACTTCTGGTGGTTAAGAAATCTGAAATCATTCTTTCCCACAGTGTATGTGGAACACCATTATTCTTTATGGAACATTTCAATCTATCATTATCATAATTAGAATTTAGAATAGCCAAGCAAAAAGGATATTTCCTTTATTGATAAACAGTGGTTTTAATTCCATAAAAAAACTTGGTTAAATAGATATTGTTTAAGGCATATGCTCTATTGTGACATTGTCAGAAAAGAATCTAAGTGCAAATATGAAAGACAAAAATCTCTAAAATACTTCAAAACCATAAAGGAGCATGTTAGAGGTCTCAGCTACTCAGTTGTTAGAAGTTTTAAAAAAAATTAGTTAGATACTTTGGACACAAAACTTGGAGCAGTGGAGCCAGAACTGATTTGGAAGTCTCTTCCCTGAAGACTTAGTCTTATGGTATCAGAGGATACTCTGCAAGTTGCCAGGGGAGAAAACCACTTAATGGTCCTACACAGCTGTAACTTCTAATAAACAACAATGGCTGACCCATCAAACTATTGATGTTGTTGCAGTAGTGGCACTTTTATCTTGGAGGTAATTGACAGCTGCCTAATGGGAATTAAGATCCTGTAAATGAAAGGGAACTCATGTTTGGTACTGTAAACATAGCCAAATACACATGGCTAAAGAGGTCATAGACCCTAAAGAAAAGCCAACATCCCTAGGCAACTGTAATTTCTTACTGTAGGCTAAATGTATATCCTTATATTGACAGACAAGAATTCTTTTTACAATTGATGGAGACTACTAGAGTTCCATTACTGGTCAAACACAGAGAATAAGTGTCTATGAGAGGCCCAGCACAAAGTGACACATCTACAATGGAACCTCGATCCCTAATGTTCACGGAACATAACAGAACAGGGAGCAGAGAGAATATTAACTCATCTCTTAACTATTACCAGTGAAGTTTCCTCATGCAACAAAGGGCTAATTAGCACAATTAACACAAAAGGTTGCATCTTGCTTAAATGTAGACAACAAGAGATTGCAGAATATGTGTCCCTGCATAGGACTCCTGTATTAAACTTCATCCACCCAGGACTCAGGGACCACTGCAGCAGAAGAGGCATAAAGATTTACAAGTCAGGGGTGGTGGATGCCTGAAAGGAAAGAGTTTTCTGGTGACTGAGAGCATGAACTTATAGCAATGGTAACGGCATGCACAAGACCTGTACAAACTCATACCAGACAGAAACTCAGTACAGAAGTGGGAGGTGGGGAAGAAGCTCCAACCTTAACTGAGGAATTGTTGGCAAGTGACCACTGATGGGTGAGGAAGATTTGGTCTTCTTTAAGGGAGTGATAGTACATATGCCGACCAGGCTCCAATCGATGGAGTCACTTGAGGGGTAACTGTGGACATAAACTTGGATCAATAGGCATTAGCACATATTACAGAGTGCATGAAATCTGATGGGGAAGTTACAGGAGGAGTACAGGTAGGGGAGGGGTCTAAATACGATCAAGATACACTGTATGAAATGTACAAAATTCAATAGAAAAGTATTATTTGCTTTAAAAAGTTAGTTAAAAAAATATTCTTTCATGCTTTTCTTCAACTTTGAACTTTCTCCTTCCCGTTCCTAAATGTTCCCTTGATCTTTCCTATAGTTCAAGCTGGAAATTACTTTTATAGGAAGGTCCTAGAGATAGGGCAATGCTTGTGTATACTTCTTTGAAAATAAACTTGTAGCATTATTGAGGCCAGCAAGATTCCCTATTAAAAAAGTCATCAGCTCTGATATTATCATATTTTATGTATATATGTAAGTACCTGCATGTACACATGTGCACCATGTGTGTTCCTGCTGGCTCTAGAGGCCAGAATGGGTTATCAGAAGCCTGAAACTGCAGTTACAGAAAGTTGTGAGCTACAATGTGGGTTCTGTAAACTAAACCTTGGTTCTCTGCAAGAACAGCAAGCACTTTTAACCGCTAAGACATTTCTCCAGTCCCCCAAATCTAATATTCTTAAGAAGTTAAAAGTAATTATCTGAAAGCAAGCTTCCCAACTACTCTATATTTCTTTTGATCTGGCATGTTGAAATACATAGTTTAAGCTAACAACATATTTTAATTGGTCAATTCTATTATGTTCACTATTACCTTCTCAATTGTGACTATCATATTAAATGTTATATGGTTATTAATAGTTGAAATAAAATTCAGGATCTTCCTGTGAGCTCATCATAATGAAAATCAATCATAAACAAAAAACATGTTTAAAAGAATGGTAGAAGTGAGAATATACTGCTTCATTCTAATTTATGAATACACTTAACCTCCTTTTGCTTTGTTTTATATTTTAATTATTTTTATGTTGTGGGTAGAGTGTTTTACATACATGTATGTAAGTGCATCTGTGTTGTGAAGTGTCCAGAGATATCACAGAGGGCATCAGATTCCCTGGAACTGGAGTTATGGAAAGTTGTTAGCTACCATGTGGATACTGAGATCTGAATCTGGGTCCTCTGCAAGAGCAGCTGATATTCTTAACCACTGAGCCATTTCACCAGCTTCACCTGACCTCTTGACTGTCAGGATAACAAAGTGACCAAGTGCACAGAATCTGTACTTAGACTCTCTGGACTCCAACCTCAGCTGTGCCACTTAGTAGCATGTGAGACCTGGCCATTTACTAAATATTCTCTGTTTCAGTGTCTCCATCAAACAAAATAGAAATGCTAAAAGTATCCATCTCATAGATTTGCCTAAGAATGCATGTTGTCTATCCTTAGAATAGAAACTAGTACATAGAAAACACTGTATGAGCACTATTATAATAGTCCATGAAGCAAACAGACAATGTGGTTTAGGTTCTATTTTTCTAAAGGCTTTGTTTAAAATAACCATCTTTGTAAATATTTGGAGACTTATATATATATATATATATATATATATATATATATATATATATATACTTCATGATGTACCAGACCACATTATAAACAGTTCAATCTATCTAATATGGAAATAACATATTTAATAAAAATAGTTTCTTATTCAAACTTCGGAGGAAATAAAAGATTTTTCTTCTAATTAATTTTTTTAATTACAAAAGTGTCCTTCCTTTAGCACTTGTTGCAGTAGCTTCTATGGGTCATGCTCCTAAACATCTATATGGAATGCAAAGTAGCTTTAATACAGCACTGATGTGATATATTGAATTAGTTACTCAGTGCATAAGTTGACATTCTTAGCATTCAAGACCAAAGCTAGCACAGTGTTCCTAGCTGCTAGGAAGGTACTTTAAGCATAGATCAGCTGAAGACCAGACTGGATCAAAGCTAATGTAGGGTTAAATCAAACTAATTCAAGCAATCATACATACTCCACTTCCACAAGTTATGCCTATCACCTTTCCTCCCCTCATAGAAGAATACCTCTGTCTGCCCTTCTGTCGCATAATTAGTAACTTATATCACCCTGACTTTGAAAATAATCACTGATTTAAGAACATCTTTGTGCCAACAAATGTTCACCTCTTAAAGCAACATTTTGAGAGGTTTCCTCACCCAGTTCTGTGAAGAGCAAGCTCAGTGGGGCAGCTCCTGAGACCTGTGGAGGTAAATATTTGCCCCTACACTTAGTGGATGCTTTTCTGCACATAAACTGCTTTGCAAATATAGCTTACAATTGTCAGTATGCCTCACAGGGAAATGAGTTTCTGTGGAGAAAACAGAGCTGTTTGCTTATTCCCACAGATCCGGCAATTCTGTGCCCTCTGCTTGTTGGCACGTAGTGACAGCTGGCCATTCCAGGGTGGACAAAAACATTTCCCCCTGGCATGTTCTCTTCACTGCCCTGTGTTGAACAGAGGCCAAGTTCATTTATAGCTATTTCAAGGGCAGAACTTAAGATTGCTTCAAGGGCTCTCACAACATTTGCCTTTCTGAGGCAGCATGGCATGCCACCCAATCTTGGTTGTCTGAGAGATCTAAACCTACAGCATCTCTACAAGCTGAGCAAACATTCAGCCTTATAAAACACACACTCTCACCATCTAGGAGCCTTAACAAAACAGCTTGAAAACAATGTACACTTTCTCCATTTCATTCTGTATAAACTTCCTTGGAGCACTCTCAGGTTTCTTGATAACAGAAGGAGGTTAAATAAATGTTGAAAACAAACCATTAGACTTGCTGGGCTGGATTTTTGACTGCCTTCCAAGTTCCAGCACAGCCGCTCTGATGATGTACCCTTTTTAATCCTAGGATATTAAAGTGGTTGGTAAACATTAACTCACAGATCCACTTAAGAATGTTTTTGGCTGGTAGATGACTTAGTTTATAAGTGAGAAATTGTCTCCAGGTCTTTCCTTTGGAGATCATTGCAGTTACCAGCAATACCCTGTTCATACAGAGTTTTCACTAACTTGAACTATGGATCAGCTGCCTGGGTCAGGGCTGGTTCCATTGCAGGTGATCAGTGTTCTGTTGCTGAATGAATGAGGCTCTGTATGTTATTAACATGGTCTTTTCTCTTTTTATTTCATTGGTACAACCTGATGACTCACTCAGGAACTTCGTTGTCTTGGTTTGGTTTAATTAGGAAAGAAAATTTATTTCTAAATAAGTCTTCTGAGGATGAAGTTACTGTATTCTAATCTGATTTCTCTAAAACCAACGGACTAATTTCTAACCAATTTCATCTCTATCACCTAAGTATTTTCTTGCTACAATTTTCTCAACATTATTTTTTTTTTGAAAGAGTGGCCATTAGATATAAAGTTAACAGCTCAGATTTTGCTCTAAATCTCGTATGAAACATTTAAAATGATGTATTCTTATAAAAGTTTATAAACAAATAAAAGGAATGACTGGCCCATGTAAAAAGTTTTCTGTAGTCTGTGGCCACCTTGTCAATTGCATTTATTTATTTATTTATTTATCTATTCTTGCTCTTGGCCCTTTTGTTTATACCCGTTTCAGCTGGTACATCTGGATTCTGCCAGCACCACCACTCACTAGCTTTCTGTGCTATATGCTGTGGCTGCTTCTGATCAAATGAAGCCCAGCTCCATGATGAATGGGGCGGCGCATACTGAAGATCCCAGGAGTGAATTTAAATCTATGTTCCACCTAGAAACAAGAGGCTGTCTCCCGCACCTCTGGTGTTAAATGTCAGGACACAGTATCTCTGTTTACAATTTACATGGTGTTACAAATTCCCAGGCATCTTACAGAGGAGCTATCAAAGGAGACTGCTCTCTGCTTACTCACAGCACCACCTCCTTTTCCTCACAACCCGAGACCCAGGCTTGATTCCATAGCAATTTCTGGAAAGAAATGGTACCATTCTGTTCTCAAACTCAGTTTATTTTCTATTTTACCTCTCTATTGGAGGACAAGTTACCCCTTGGTAAATCACTTCTGATGCCCAGTTTCACAATTCGATTAACCAAAGATAGAAATTCCATCAAGTACCTTATAATAAAAAGTAGAGCCCACTACACAAGAAAGTTGTAAGTAGGGGAATTTGGAAACCCTAAGTAAGAAAGCTGAAGAGCGATAACTATTTTTGTATTTTTAAACATAACAAAGCATTTGCCCACCAAGGCCTGTCCTGTTTGGTTTTCTCCTTCTGGTTTGGCTACAGGTGCACGTACACAGGCTAATTACTGCAGCCGGTGACCAAAATAATCCACGATCTGTTATCTTGTCTCCATAGATAGATCATCTTCTGATTTACCAGTCCCAAAAGAGTAAACACAGAATCCATGAAACGGGAGACTGAAAATAAACTCCTCTTTTCTTTCTGGGAGAGAGGGCTCAAGGGAAGCGACTGGTTAAAGCAGGCAGACAGATGACAGCTGCCTGATGTTCAAAACAACCCCAAACCGCTCCCAGAGATGTAGGACAGTCTAATCACGAACTGTGTTCACTCAGTAAGTCACCAGTCTTCAAAGAGTAATTACTTTTTTATATCACTTTAATATGTCCTGAATATGTTTTTGTGCCTAATGCTCTGTCTTTTGTGAATTTTTATTTTTATTTTCAAGGACACTCATAAGGAGTGAAAATTTTAGACACTGTTGCATGTACAAAAGTGACAGAGAGAATGCAAACGATTCTGTGACTCAATCCTAACAAGAACAGATTTTAGAACTGCATTATAAAGAAATGTGGAAGTTCTCACCGTGCAGAATGTTACAAATATTTTCTAACACAATTGATTCAATAACTGTCATTTTTTTTTTAATTTTAGAGGAAGTTTAATTTTCCTGAATTGAGTGAGGCAACTTTCCTTTGTTTCAAGTGGTATGTGTTCTACATACATGAATAATACATCCAAACCCAGAGAGTTAACTTATATTTTCAATTCATAAAATGTAAACCATCTCTGGGAATATTTTTCTAAGACATTGTCCAAGTCACTTTTAAGCTCTGCTATACTTCTACATAACTTTAGTTTGTTGGGGATAGATTTTTTTATAATGATTTTGCCATTGTATAACACATACAAATTATATATGATACATTATTTGGTGTTCTGGAAAAAGATATAATGACCTTGTATTCATAGTAGAGATTATGGCTGATTAATTGCATTTATAATCTATCATTTGATTCAGGTAGGAAAAATAAAATCTTTTTAAATTTTGAATGAAGAAATTAAATAAAGTCCAGAGTGCTCTGGGCTATACAGCAGTCTCCCTGTGGCAGGGACTAGGAGAGAGAAATCCTAGATTTGCTCTTCCTAAGATAATGTCTTTCACTTGTTAATCTTCAACGGTCTGAGGGAGAGAATGGAGCAATTCATACATCCTTTTTCTGTAAGAGAGATTCTCTTCTCAATATTCTTCTCCAAGACACAAACTTCAAAGTCATATAAAATCTATTGAAATGAAATTTTCTTTCACATCATATAAAAAATCAGATTAACCTACTTTTATGAAACTGTAAGTGCTAATGATCTTAAATCCCAAATATTATCACTTATATTAAATGGACTTGCTAAAATTCAGTTACTACACATATATTTATCTTTATTTTTCCTCACTTAAACTTCAGGTGGGGCTAGAAAGAGGCCCTCTCCTACCATCTAAAGACAGGCTTCTGAAACATAGAGACAAGTCGCAAAATGTGATATCTCAAAAAGAGGGCAGATGTTTCTCTAATGCTTGTGGACTAGCAGACAAGAAGAGTGACAGCTCATTGCGGACTACCTCTCCAATTCAAGTAGTGAAACGTGACTAGCAGAGGCTTACTCCAGCTGAACAAGTTCCCCAGCTAAAGTAATCTCAGAGAGACCCACACTTCCGCTTCCCTTTGTCCCCAAACCATGTCTTCATTAAGAAGCAGAGAGGTGGCACACACCTTTAAGCACGACACTCAAGAAGCAGAGGCAGGTGAATCTCTGTGAGTTGAGAGGACAGCCTGGTCTACACAGTGAGTTCCAGACTAACGAGGACTACACAATAAGAGCCTGTCTGCAAAAATATAGAGGTGAATGGAGACTCATTGAGTCCACTTGATCTCCTGTTTCTAGCTGATAAAGGTCACACTTCAGGTGGATGACTGGTACAGATGACCAAAGAAGAGACTGGTAAAACCTGTCTAATCCTTGTGGTAAAAAGATGTGTTAACCAAAGTTCATTATTTTTATTGACTCAACTTAAAAACCAAAATGAAGAACGATCCAAGGTTTAGGACATACACAAACATCTGAGACCAGCCTTCCACTCGTTGCTATTGTTCTATGTGTGAATTGGGAAGACAAGTGCAAAAACAGGAAGAGGAAGGTGTGAGTGAGAAGGAAAGCATAGAGGACGGTAAATCTTGATGTGAAAGCAAGAGGGTGGTCAGACCCTGCCGTTACTAAGGCTAACACTAACTAACTTTAATCCTTTGGACCCAAGTGGCCAAGGCCTCAGAGTATTGCTTTCTTCTTTCTTCTGAGATTACTTATCCCAAGCATTTTAACTCCAATAAAGTGTTATGACCTCCAACCCCTGGCACCACAGACTGTGACTCTTATTTGGAGCTGGGGCCCTTAAAGAAGTTAATAGTTAAAATCAAATCAATAGTGTGAGTCCGAGTATTGGAATGATTGGTGCCTTGCATAGAGGTTGAACTGTGGACACAAAGGCTGACATGCGCAGAGTAATAGCTGTACTAAAAACCACAAAGCAAAGGGGGATGATCTATAAAAAGAATTTCCTCTACTAGATTCTTCCTTCAGAAAGGATCAACCCTGCCAGCATCTGGGTTTAGGACTTCCAGCCTCCAAAACTGGGAGACAGTGCTTTTCTCTTGCTTAAGCCACCAGGCAGGAACACTTTGTTACAACAGCCTTAGCAAATATAACACATAAAGTACAACAAAAATTTTAATATGATAGTTCCTGGTGTCCTAAGGTGAAGATTCTCCATTACAGCATCTCAGCACAGTGGTGTGTGGCAGCAGTTTCTGAGGTCTGTCATAAATGATTGCTCCAATTAACACTGAGGGTGAGGAGCATTAAGTCCTCAGCACTGGGGGAAAAGGATAAATTACAAATGACTGATTAATAATAGTGGTCATAAAATATCTTGAAAGATATTATCTTATATATATAGATAGAGAGAGAGAGAGAGAAATAATGGTTAAAACTTTTGTTAAAATGACATCTTTAATCTTTATCCATTAAATTTTTGTATGCTTCCTTGAATGTCACTGATAAACATAAATACAGTAAATATGTTTAGGATGACAATCCATATGGCATGGAGTGGAGTCTTCAGCACATCTGAATATGGTCATCCCTCTGAATATAAGGAAAATACCTGCAACCAATTTTGTAGAACCAATTTTCAAACTGCATTTTACGGTTTCGTTTTACATGTTTTGGAAGGAGTTGCCTCACTGGGCATTCTATTTTCTAATGAGCGTGTAGCATGTTGTTTTGGAATATGTTTTTTTTTCTCATACTATTATTGTAGAGTTTAAAGCAATGCAAGCTATGTATGCATGATATTACCAAGATACAGAGTCAAATGGAAAAAAAAATTACCTTAACCTGTATCTTATACCCACTCTGGGTTTGTTTTTACTAAATAAGCAGGTTGATTTCACTGTTAAAACTGGTGATCAGATATCACTCATATTATTACCTATAAAGCCAACATGTGCGTTCTAAATGAAAATATTCATGATTTATATATTTTCCTTGTCCATGGTGAATCACTGATAATTATAGTTTCATCCGGGGCCTCCAGTCAGTTTAGATTGTTTATAGCTAGACATTAGAAACTTAATTGATTTTTTTAAAGGCACTGGCCCCTACCATTAATTTAAATGTCATAAGTTAAGCCAAGCATTGCAAAGGGGTTCCCTCTCCAAATGGGAGTCTCCCATGTAATTTCAGTATTCTCCGTTAGCAATGAAGGTGCTCTTTACAGTTACTTCAAGTTATCATTTTTGAAACTCTTTTGACTTAAGAATTGCATTCCAAGTATACTCCTCCAAGTTTTTAAAATCCTTTTGTCATTTTTGTAGGGCCTTGAGTAAGAAATAGCTTCAATAAAAATGATTATTTTGGTTATAAAATTGAAATCATTTAGCTAAACTTTAATAAGCTTTTAGTAATGTTTATATCATATGAAAAGCAAATTGCAACTTTCCACATTGAAGAAAGGCATAGACTTTAATTTATTCAAAATTAAATCATATATAGAAGAATAAATTTGAAGAAGTTTAAAATGATTGCTATTGTTGGTTTAGCAGCAGTATATTTGAAAATGTAGGTGGAAAGTTAGCATGTTTTAGCAATAAAAATTAGCCTAAATTTGTTTTCATAAACATTAAAATATTAACTGAGCATTTCTATTTAATTTTGGAAGTTTCTATTTATGTTGAATATCAGATGATAAAGGAAGTCTTATGCAAGTATTTGTTTATAAAGAGTAACCCACTTTGGATTTATTCACAATAAATGAAAACCCGAACTGAAAATAGTAGCAACATATTTTCCCTTAAACTTTTCAAGATAGCAAAGCCAGCTCTATTTTCAGCTAATGATATTTTATTTTGTGGACATAACTTATAGATGAGGCAAGGATCCCAGAATGAAGTCTGTAGAACTGTTACTGTGATTATGGCTTTCTTTAATTTTTATGTGCATTTTAACTCAACATTAGTCAGCTGTGGGTATAAATTAAGCAATCAGTGCCTTAGAAAGCATTCAGAGTTGCAGGGTGGTAAACATAGACAGGGACTTCAGTTGAGTGCTGGCTCCATCAGGACTCTTCTACCTCAGCCTGTCTGCCTAGCAAGCTGCTGGGTGAAGGCCCTTATGCTCTTGTGTTTAAAAAAAGAACTATTAAAATAATCCAATTTTCAGACTGGCTATTTCCATTTTAATGACTCTCTATGTGTGTGCATGCACCTATTCTCACTCTTTCCTCAAGTGCCTTGAAAAGAAGAAAAGTATCTCTTACAATGAAAATCCAATTTGGATACTAGTCGGATGAGTTGGCTGAGCAGGTGAGAGTCATTGTGGTCAAGTCTGCATTCCCTGAGTTCAATCCCCAGGACCCACAAAGTAGAAGGAGAGAACTAACTACTACAAGTTGCTCTCTGACCTCCACACCTGTTTTGTGGCACATGCACATCTACAACCATACAGAAACATACACACAAAAAAATTAAAAAATTTAAAAAAATGAATTTTTAAAAATATTTTAATTGGATCACTGTATATTTCTTACAGAACATCTCAATCATTCTTAATCATCTTTATACCCCCTTCAACACTGGCACTCCCAATAGCCTACCCCCGACTGGAATCCATGCATTCTTTCATCTGTATTAAGGTCTACTGTGTCACATTAAGGTTTCTGAGTTACCTCAGTACATGTTCATCCACTGAAGTCTAGTCAGCCTACCTAGAATCTCTCATCTTAGGAAGGCTAGTTCATCCTTACCTAAAAGCATTCAGTTGTCAAAATTTCTTAAGCAAAGTTTGGACATGCCAAAACCATTGCTGTAGGTTCATATGAGCAGCATTCCAGGAGCTTGAAGAATTCTGTTTCCATTTGGTGCACCTCATCACTAGCTCTCCTGTAATGGTCCCTGAGTCCTGGGTGAGTGAAATTTCGTATGAATTCTGTTCAGGGACCCTCACTCTGCAGATTCCTAATCTCCATGATTTAGCCATTTGTGATCTTTTGTGTTACTGGCCCTTTGTTGCATGAGGGAATTTCATTAATGAGAGTTGAGAGATTCATTAATGACTTCTTTATGTCTTGTTCTATATTGTGTGAACCTTGGTTATGTATAGAGGCTGCATTGTAGATGTGTTGCTTAGGAATGGGCAATTCACAGACAATGTGTATGACCAGCTGTAATACTCTGTAGTGGTCTCTATCTTGCACAAAAGAGGCTTCTTCGATGAGTAGTGATTGGGTTACTTGACAGTAAATATAAGGATACATATTTTGCATTTAGTAGGAAGTTACATTAGGCTAGGAATGTGACAGCTTTGGGTATTTCTCTAAGATTTATGACCTCTTCAGTCATGTGTATTTGGCTATGATCATAGTACCACACATGAGCTTCCTCCTATTGAGTGGGCTCTAAGAACAATCAGGCAGCCATTGATTGACCCCAAGATAAAAGGGCCACTGTTGCACCAGTGTCAAAGGCTGTGCCAGTCATTGATGTGGTTATTTGGCCATAAAGTTGCTGTTGGTCCATCATTTGATGCTCTCTCTTGGATGCTTGCATAGTGGTCTTCAGAGCTATGAAAGCTAGCCTTCAGAGGAAGTGGCTTCTAGGTCTCCAAATTTGGTCTCTGAAGTATGGCTTGTCTTCAGCAACAGGGTCTTATTTTCAAGTTCTTCAAGTTAATCAAGGGTTGTGGCAATAGCCTGTGGGAATTTTGAGAGTCTCTTGGACTATCCTGGCCAACAACTCAAAGGAGGGTTTCTCCTGTCTGCCACTGTTTCTTGTTATGTATCCTTCAGTTATGCACATGGGCTCATGTAGAGACACTGTATGTGGAATTTGCCATTAGATTGTTGGACTAATATGACCTCCTCTGGTATTTTACACTAGCTAGGCATTATTTATCTCACCTCGTTTCTCTCTCTCTCCCTCTCCCTCTCTCTCTCTCTCTCTCCCCCTCTCTCTTTCTCTAACCCTTCCTCCAGCCTTCCCCATTTAAAGTGTCCCCATTTTCCCCATTTCTCCCTTAATAATACTAGTCTCCTAAGGCCCCACCTCTCCTGAAGTTCTTCTCGCTTTTGCTCCCATATTTCCTTGTAGAACCTTCTCTCCTCCCTTCCATTTAAATACCCCACTTTTATCTATTTATCCCTTAATAATACCTATCTCCTATTATTCTTCTCTCTTATATTCCTTCTTCCCTTTACCTCCCTGATTCCTTTTCATTTTCCTGGTTCCTTCAGTGATATTCAGACACGTACTCACTTATAAGGGTTTGGTGCTAGAATGCACAGATGAGAGAGACCACACATGGTTTGTTTTTCTGATTGTGTGCTAGTTCACTTATGTTAACTGTTTTGAGTTCCATCCATTTATCTGCAAATGTCACAATTTCCTCTGAAAAACCAATTCTTAAGATGTTTAAAAAGAAGCTTCTAATAGACTAGAAGTCTTAAGAGTCTAGAGTTGATAATCATTCATGTGAATGTTTGCAGAAATGGAAATTAGCCTCAAACTAAAAATGAGAATGAGTCGAGTGCAGGGAACAGAGGGTAGAGTTTTAGGCATCTAGTGATCCTGAGAAGAATGAGGTCACCACAGCCAGAGACCAGGTTCTCACCAGAGCAATGCCAAGAGCAGCTGCCTGTTATCAGTGGACTATCATAACTGCTCGAAAACCAGCAAGAGACAGACAAGGGTATATCATCCTCCTCAGAGAAGGAAATTGTGAATAACATCTAAGACTGATGAACCAGAAACAGAGCTTTCAGCCTAATACTGAAACTTCTGATGTTCAAAAGAATAATTAAGTGCCCAGTGAAAAAGGACTCTGATAGCTGGAGCAGGAGAATCAGTGTCATTGTTTTCTATTATATGCGCTGTTTTTAATATGTTTTAAATTTTTTGTTGTTCTTTTCTTTCTGTTTTAATATATACATATATAGATAGAAATTAGGGAATTGTTAGAAGCTTAATTTAGATAATATTCATTCATGAATATCAGTCATATTTATATAAGATAAATGTGTTAAGGATATTTCTTCTATATTAGCAATAAAATGATGAAATTTTTTGAGAAACTTTTATTAGAAATGGGCATATGTAGTGAGAATTACAGTACTTTAGGGCCTAAATGTCAGTTTGAAAATCTTAGGAGAAATTCACATTACTAGATAGATGGACATAAGCAATCACAAAAATGTCACGTTTTTCCAATGTAAGTCATAAACTTAACACAAATTCCAAGGCAGTTTCCAAAAATAAACTCAAGAAGGTGGTGTTTGAGTTCATCAGGTGGAGAAGCATAGGGACAGTTCATTACTTTACTCCAATGAACACAGAGGGGACTGGACCTTCAGGGAACAAATTATACATTGATATAGAAATGTTAGCAATAATAATGGCAAAGAAATTTATAGTGAAACAGAGTAGTTCTGTAACAGGCCTGAGTGTGATCATTGCTTAAGTGATCAAAGTGGCTTTTTTAATCAGTGGAGAAGAGGTCGTTTTATAAATTACTTTCACTTAGGTATCTGCTTTATGTCCTAAGCTACTGCTTATCGTTTTTATTAATTGATCTGCTCTACATTTTCACATTGAGCATGGTCCTGGGTGACATAAGGACATTTTCCTACGAGTATGTGTTGTATTTTGAGCAGATCCCCTCATATCCCATCCCCTCCCTCTCTGTGACTTCCCGCCACTCGCATTACTGCCCTTGGTTCTCCAAGACAGTTTGATTTCTACTTTCATGTCATTCCTGCATTCGTGATTTTATTTAGGTATAGAAAATCTAGGTGCCACAAATGAGGAAAAACATACAATATTTGTCTTTCTGCGACTGCCTTAATTCATTTAGGATCATCTCACACTGCATCCGTTTTCTTACAAATGACCTAATTTCATTTTTCTTTATGACTGAAAGAAATCGCGTTGTCTATATACAGCACATTTTCCTCTCTGTTGGTCAACCCCAAGGTTGGTTTCCAGATAGCAACTATGAGTTGTGCTACAGTAAAAGTTGATGTACAATATCTCTGCAATAGGTTGACATGGAAGCTTTTGGGTAAACATCTAAAAGTGGAATAAAGCTGGGTCATGTGCAAGATATCCTTTCAGTTTTGTGAGGAGCCTCCATGATGATTTCAGTATCAACTGGAGTCATTTACATTCTCACAGGCTATAAAGACTTCCTTTGGCCCTCATTTTGTCAGTATTTGTTGTTTGTTTACTTGAGGACTGTCAGTCTGAATGAAGTGAGATAGAATTCCAATGTAGTTTTAATTTGCATTTCTCTGATGTCTAGTGATGTTGAAATTTTTTAATATGTTTATTGGCTACATGTACTTCAATCTATGAGGAACATCTGCTAATTTCCCAGGCCTGTTTTTCAAGTTGTTTGTGTTCTTGTTATTTAATTTCTTTTTAGTTTGTTGTGTATTCCAGTATTGACAGCCATTGATTATGTCACAATGTGTAGCTAGCAAAAATTGTCTCCCATTCCATAGGCTGTCTCATCACTAAATTGTTTTCTATGCTGTGCAGTTTTGTTTGTTTGGGTGTGTTTGTGTGTGTCAGGCACACATGTACATGCATGCATGCTGAGACCACAGGTTCCTCTACTCTCTACCCTATATTTTGAGACAGGGTCTCTCACTAAAACTGTAGTTTAACTAACTGAACTGGACTGACTGGCTAGTGAGCTCCAGGGGACCTGTCTCTGTTTCTCCAGTGCCGTGGTTAAACACACACAGGTATGCCTGGCTTTTGTATGGGTGCTAGAGATCTGAATTCACATCCAGAAGCAAGTTCAGCGAGGACTTTACCCACTGAACCGTCTCTCCAGCTTCTGGACACACTTTCACATCTCATGCAGTCCCATTTGTCTATTATTAGCATTATTTCCCAAGTGTCTGGAATCCTGTTCAGAAAGCCCTTACCCATCTGGACATCTTGAAGTATTTCCCCTGTTTTTCTTCTAACAGCTTCTGAGCTTCAAGTCATACATTCTGGTCTTTGATCCATTTAGAGTTGATCTTTTTCCTTAATTTTTTATTGAGCATTTTTGCATTTCATACAGCAGTTCTGAATCACGTTTAGACCCCTCTCTCGTCCATGCTCCCCCAAACTCCCAGCCTAACCTTTTACATTCCACCATACATGCTACGTCCTTTTCAGTCAAGCATTTGTACCCAGATGTCCTAAGGTATAAATTCATCCACTGGAGTCTAGTCAGCCTATCTAGTGATCATAAGTAAAGTCTATTCTCTCTTACCTAGTAGTAATCAGTCTCCAGCCGTTCTGAGGTTAGGACCAGCCAGCTACCCATTTCCCTTGGTCCTCTTGGACCCTTGTCTGATTAAGTCATTATGGGGTCTTGTGCTAAATGCCACCGTTGCTGAAAGGTCACATGTACAAGATTCCAGTGGCCTAAAAGTCTCTGTTTCCCTATGTTCATGGTTCGACCCTGGCTCTTACAATCTTTCTGCCACCTCCTTCGAAATGGTCCCCGAGTCATAAGTGAGTGAGGTTAAATATAGCAGCTCTAGCCAAGACACGCATTCCACAGACACTTATACTCTAAAGCTTGGCCAGTTGTGGCCTTCTGTGTGCATTTCACTCTGTTTTATTAGGAAGCTTCACTCTGTTGTATTAGGAAGTTACACTAGTACTCTCTCTACCCCTCTTCCTCTGTCTTACATGAGACTTAAATGTAAAGGTTCTACTGTAGATATGTTACCTAAGACTGGGCATCTCTCAGATGTATAGTCTCTATATGTAACCGATTGTGGAACTCTACAGCAGCCTCCAAAAGGGTTGTAGGTGGGCAGGTCTGTGCCAGGCACATCAAGAGCCGGGGGAAGGTGGAGGTGGGGAGCACCTGTGCAGAGTCTTAACAAAGTAGGCTAGAGGATTTAGCTAGTCTGGGTTAGGGCGCTAGTCCAGATATCTGCAGGGAAGGAATTGGAGTGGGCCTGGGCCCAAGACTAGCAGGGAGACGGGGTCAGGTTGAGCAGATTTTAGAGTTGATTTTTGTACAGGGTGAGTGTAATGGTTTATCTTGGCTGTCTACATGACTGGATCTGGAATCAACTATAGACAAGCCATGGGTACATCTGTGAGGGGAGGGTTTTCTTGATTGGTTCAGTTGAAGTGCTAAGACCCACTCTAGATGTGCTGTGCTTTTTGGAGACATATCAGATAAAAGGAATACTGAAGATGAAAGGCTTGTCTTTCTGCTTGCTTGTCTTCATGCTGTGCTGGCGCGCTTACCGCCCTCCTGACATATTACTGTTGTTCCTGCTACTGCTATTCATTGTTGACATAAGAACCTTCTTCAGTCTTCCAATATAGACTGAAGACTAATAGCTCTCCAGGAATCTCCAGGCCTTCAGAGCCAGACTGGGCCTGCTAAGAGACATCCGGTCTCTTAGACTGAGCAGTTCTCAGCCTCTGCAAAGTGAAGACAGCCATTGTTGGACTACTTAGACCATATCATGTAAGTCAATTCATACGTCTCTTTTTAACATCTTCATTCTGTCAGTTATGTTACTTAGGGAGCCCTGACTAATATCATGAGAGATAAGAATCTACAGACTGGCAAGACAGCTCAGCCAGTAAAGTTCTTACTATATACATGAGGACCTAACTTCAATCCAAAGAATCCACATTAAAAAAATTGGTTGTGGTGGCACATGCTTGTAATCCCAATCCTAGAGAGGCAGAAACAGGCAGATCCCTGGAACTTCCTGGGCAGCCAGCCTAGCAGAATCACAAGCTCCATGAGTGGCCGCATCTCAAACACACAGTGGGATGCTGCCTGGGGAGGAAGAACACCCAACACTTGAGGTTATTCCCTGATTTCCACTTGCATGTACCTACATGTGCACCTGAGTACACATGAATAAACATACACAGCCACATATACACAAATGCAAAAAGGAGGTAGGAATTTGGCTTTATTTCTCTCTAAGTAGGTATCCAGGTTTACCAGCACAATTTGTTGAAGAGGCTGTCTTTTTGACATCTTTGTCAAAATCATGTGACTGTATTTATATAAATTTATGTCTGGGTTCTCTCTTCAATTACATTGAACACTATATCTGTTTTGTGACAGTGCCATGCTGTTTTATTTACTATGTCCCTGTAGTATAATTTGAAATCGAGTATGGTGATGCCTCTGGCATTGGTCTTTTTTGTTCAGGATTCCTTTGACTATCTGGGATCTTATGTACCTCCATCCGAATTTTACATTATTTTTTTCTATTTCTGGGAAGAATGCTATTTAAAAGTTTTTGAGATTGCATCGAATATGTGGGTTGTTTCACATAGAATGGCCATTTTCATATGAAGCTTTCCCCGAGTCGGGGGATCCTGGTCTGTGTGAAGTAGAGAGAGCAGGAGGAACCTTCGCATTCACACCCCCATTCATTGCTCTCTGCTCTTGACAATGGATGTGATGTGCCTTTTCTCTCAGGCTCTACTTCTGTGACTTCCCTGCCTCCATTTTCTATAACAGGAATTGTGAGCCAAATAAAACCTTTGTCCATTAAGTTGCTTTTGTCAGGGTATTTTATCACATAAGAATAGAAAACAAGATACAAGACTGCAACCATTACTGAGATAAATCAAGTTACAAGGTAGGGAATGTGTGGCAGAGCAAAGCACACAGGCAGCAACAAGAGAGATCGTGGGAAGGCCCCATGGCTCCTCCAAAAGCACACTCTCAGTGAGGGGAATACCTTACAGTGGTCCCCACCTCTTTTAAAGGAATCTATCACTTCCTCTTATGTAAGCTTTTAATATGTGGGCCCTTAGGAGACATTCCAAACTAAACTGCAAAGTAACAATAATTCCTACATGAATTTCCTTCTTTCCTTCCTTCATTCCTTCCTTCCTTTTTTCCTTTCCTTTCATTTCCTTTCCTTTCTTCTTCTCCTTCTCCTCTTTCTTTCTTTCTTTCGACAAATTCACCAATAACACAGGCTGGCCTTGAACTCCTGACCCTCTTTCCTCCAATCGGCAAGTTCTGAGATTATAACCATGCACCACCATGCCTTGCTCATTACTGTTAATTTGTACGGAATAATCACTTGCAAAAACAGCTCTTATATTAATAGCAAAAATATATTTAGTGTTCACAGAATGACACAATACTGTGATAACACCCAAGGAGATTAGCTCGTGAAACAGATATCTTAGTATTCTAATTTTACAAATAAGGAAACTGACAATTTAAGAAGTTAAATAATTTATTCACATTTACACAGTGGAAGAGGTGGGATAGAAGCCATGCAGTCTGTCCCCATAGCACGGACTCCACAGCACAGAACAAAAGCAAGAATTCTGTTGTTCAATAAGCCATTGAACAGAAGACTCAGAAAAAAAAAAAAAAGAAAAAAACAGAAGGGAGCTATTAGGGATTCTTCTACATTTACCTTTTGTTTATTTCTGCCAGTTACTCCAAAAGTACATTTGATCTTCAACTCATTTTCCCAGCTACTTAGAAGTCTGAGACAGGAGGACCGCTTGGGGTCAGGAGTTTGAGGTTAAGACTCCGCCTAAAATACATCACCAGTCACTCCCACTAAGAATCCAAGTGGCCGGTGGATTTCCATTTGGGTTGAGATTTAGTCTTATCACTTGGCTGAATTCCTTTCAATTTCCCCACTGAAGTCATTGGTCTCACTTAGCTCTTCAGCTTGATTTCCTTCTGATCATTCAGGTGCTCAATTGCTGTCAGAACGCCATTATCAGAGGCTGTCTCTCTCCTGCAAAGGGAGGATGCTGATCCCACAGGGCTCCCATTGCTTCAGATTACATGCGTGCAGGACACCTACAAATTGTACAGAAATTATTTGGAAAATTGCTTGAGAGGTAATACTGCAATGATGAAACACTCCTATAGAGATTGTAAAGTAATACTACAAGCAAGTTGTTTATTTTCGTGATTCCAAATGCTGGGTAATCTTTTTTCTGGAGTTTACAGCACGTACCAGATGAGAGCCAGAGATGTAAGCAAGGTGCTGATAATGAGTGCTACATACCTTAAACTTCAGTATATTTTCTCTGATTTACCTGCTGAATCATAAATATTCAGAACAAAAAGACCCTGACGTATCTATTAACCCTTTTTCTTGTCTTAAGCATGAGTCTCCTTTAAAATAATTCTATTTTCTCTCTCATAGATCTGTGTCTGTATTTATTCCAGGGGTTATTTCTACCTTCCATTTAGAAATCCAGTCCCATTTTCAAATGAAAGTCTTGAAATATTAAACACTGGGCTTCTTTTCCACTTACTACCCACACCTGTAAGGGACCAGTCTGTTCCCCTGACTCAGAAATAGAATTACTGTAATAGTAATACAATTTCACACCAATTGCAAAATAACTTTTGGGACAGCGTGAAATAGGAAGAATGAGCTTTAATTTTCTTTATTGAAAAATAAATCTTCTCCTTTTTATAATTGGAGCAACTGTAGTTGCTTCAACTCTCCAACTTTATGCTTACTGACATCTGTTCTTGGTAAACAATACTGTTCCTATGAAAGAAAGGGACAGTATCCACTTGTAAATGCTTTTCAAATATTCCTCAATGCCTGTTTCATAAAGGCATATCTAAAGGGTACCTTTTCGGGGGGAGGGGGGCAGACCATAAGTTTTTAAAGTTTTTATGTCTTCCGGAATTGGATGCATTGCTTCTGATGACACATGGAGAGTTACTCTGTGCTTGACATGCTCGGCCTCTTCATCTGCATAGTGAAAAGGCTGGGCTCGAGGCTGTCTAAATCTATGAAATCAAGAGAGGATCAAAGCAGAAGCATGAATTCCTCTGAACTTGGAATAGAAACGAGTATGTTTCCAGTATCTATTAATCTGTCTACAACCAAGAAAATCACTGCAGAAGCTCTCAGCATTCCATCAAACTGACAGGGGCGGCAAGGCAGCAACACACTTAAACTTTGTTGCTATTGACTAGACAAATAACCTTCATCACTCAAAATGAGGGCACCAACTAGAAACAGAAGTGAAGTTCCCATTCGTCAGTTCTTTAGCAGTGCTCGAATCCCACAGCAGGAAGTGAATGTGGGGAAGATCATTGCAGTGTTATTTGGTCTTCACTCTTTCCAGTGTTAGGTAAGTCCCAGGTATGCTTAACTAATTTACTCCATGTGCATTTAATGCAATGTAAACTTTTCAGAAAGACACTAAAGAGTAACCATCTATGGGTCAAGTAATGGGTTAAGTATTTTGTATATAATAATCTCTTTCAATTTTCCCAGTTATGTTGCGATATAGCTTTTTTTTTAATCATTCTTCTAAAGAAGGGAAAAGAGAGTTAATAGGGTTCAAATAATTCTCCAACTCTTCAGAATTAATAAGTAGTGAGGTCAGAGTTCAAATCTTCATCTGTCTAACCCCAAATCATAAGCTAAAGCACGATGTCAAAGGAGGCTCTTAAAGCTCTTTATATGATGATATAACCTTGGATAGGTGAGAACACAAAGTCTGAGACTGTGTTGAGAGTGTTCTCATACAATGTGGCTCTGCTTTTCTCCACTTGATTAAAAAAGAAGCAAGAATTAAGATTAATTATGCTCATGGTTCAGAGTATGTTCCTTTTAAATGTATAATAATTAAATTTTGAATAGTCATTGCCAGGTACCCTAATTTGGCCAGAAAAAAAATAAACTATTAAAATTTATCCTGGTGGTCAGGTTCAACAAATTCAGATTTAAGTCACACAAACCTTGACTATGTTTTAATGGGACATAAGTCAAAGAGAAAGAATTCAGGATATTAGACAGAAGCTAACTAAGTGGTCTACTGTATTTTGTTTCCTGTGTCCCTTTGTACTCTGAAGAAGTTATGACCCTTTTCTTAAAATGTCTTTGAGTGCACAAAATCTTCGACACAGAACTGCAAAAGAAATGGATTCTATTGAAATTTAGTTACCAGGATTTTTAAGTGTGATATATGATCCATTAGCATATCAAGTAAAAAATCTAACAGCAAGTCTAATAAGTACCTTTACTGGATAGAAGGCTGAATTTAAAAATTTTCAACAATTTTAAATAAACTTCAGTTACCATAGAATGATATGTAGCACCTACACACAGTGAAGTTGTTTTCTCTTAGAGATTAATGAATATAATAATGTTTAATTTTCTTCTCCTGAGTTCCTTCAGAGGTTACAAGTTGGTGAGAACACAACCCCTATTTTAATAAATGAAATCCAGGGATAGAGTTGGTAATGGAGACCAGGAGGTGATGGGGACAAGGTGCCACAGAAACCTAAGAGCTGGTCAGGGAGTAGGGATCACTAAGATGGATACTTTGCTTGTGCATTTGATGCTTTGAAACTCAGCTCTGATAACTTCTCTGCAGCAGTAACAACGGCAACAGCATCAACAACTCAAGGCAAAAAGCAGAGGTCAGTGTTCAAGAACTGCTTGGTAGAGCTAGTAATGCCATATCTATTTTGAAGAAGAGTCTTGTCTTCAGATTTTTAAGTTACCTTACTTTGGGGGAAATAATGAAAAGCTTTCTGGCATAGATAATTCATTCCCCTTCAACAGCAAGCAACAAAGCAAGTATGTTATTGTCCTCTAAAGATTTGGTTATCAAAATAAAGATGGTTATATAAGATAACCATTGTGTAAAATAAGTTAAATTAAAAACAGACACCAGAGTAAATAAATGAGAGAGAGGCATTACACAGAATGCTGATTAATATTGCAAAAGAGTACATACTTATAAATGTGTCCTTTTGTAACTAGTAATAATTGATGCAGCCAAGAATCATCAATGGATGATTTAATAATCCACAATATACTTACATGAAATCAAATTGTTGTCTCATTAATTACTCCTTTTTAAAGAGTAAGAATAAGCCAGTCAAGGCTGCACAACCTAAACCTGCCTCCAACTTCTCCTCTAGGAGAGGAGTCAACCAGTGACTATATAAATTTTGGAAACCCTGAAGGATTCTGTAGTCCTTAACATACCAACAGTGTAACTAATTAAAATAATGTACTTCATGATGTGATACAATTAGAATCAAGTATTATTGATGTGGTATTAAAAATAAAGCACAATCAAAATGTATAGACTGAATCTGATCATGAGAAAAAAATTAAAAAAAAAACAAATTGAGGGACCTTTATACCAAGTATTGGTATAAATTTCTGTTTTTTGCTTTTCTCCTTTCTGCTTTTCACCTTAAGTGTTAAAAGTTGGTTATTCTTTTAAACCTACAAGTAGAATTCAAGGTTGAGAATTATTTTCTTTATATAAAATCAAAGATTCCATTGTTATCTGGCATTTATGGTATACATCAAAGAACAGAATGAAACAAACCCTTGTTGGTATGAAACAAAGCTCTTGAAATTTAAAAATAAGAGTTGAAACTTAAATAAATGACAGACATATGGACCATCTGCATCCTTCAAGGATGAACTACTCTTGTACAAGTAATCTACCACTGGTGTTTCAAATCAACAAACATTGTGGATAAAACAACACAAATATATTATTTTACAATTCTAGAACTCATTTGTTCAGTAGACTCTCATTGGGGCAGAAATCAAGATGTTACCAGCCTCTTCTTAGAAGTTTGGATTGAATCAGTTTCTTTGTCTTTTCAGTTCTAACTCAAGTTCATTGGCTCAAGATCCCTTCCACCTCTTTTGGGGTCAGCCATCTTACCTTGCCATCTTTCTGGTTCTCCTTGCCTGTATCCCTCTTCCAAATATAAAGACTTTGTGATTCCATGGAGGATTACCAGATAATCTGGTGTAGCCTCCTTATTTTAGGTCATTGGATTAGCAAAATTAATTCCATCTCTAACTTTAAATTGTAATAACATTTTTAATATCTGAGTCAGCTGCCTCTGGAAATATAATAGAAACAAACCATCAGGAAGGGTGGTCACTAGGAAAATAAACTGGATATCTCTCCTGTTGAGCTCTTTGGATTTCATTAATCACTCAGTGAAGTAATACATTGAAATCAGATCTCTTGAATGGAATGCCACAGCAGGTCATGGTTCGAGCCGAATGTTTCTCCCAGCCATGGTTACTTTACTCGGTTGGAATGTCTATACTTTAACCTCCCCTATCTGAACTCTACTTACAATTTCAGATTTTCTGGGTTCCTTCTATACCCTAAAACATTTTTTTATCATTTCTTCTCCAAAGGCTTCACTCCCTTCTAAATGACTGTCAGATACACGTCAAATATTTTATCATTTTGCTTATAACTATTCTGTTCCATACCTGTGATGACCACTGGTTGGTCTTTGGTCCTATTTACTGTGCCCGATTATCATTGTACCCATTCCCAGTCATAACTACCTGTCAATGCTGAGTTATCAGCATTCTCAGTTTGTAAGGGATGAAATATTAGAGCAGGAGATGAAAGTTGGGACCCTGATTCAAACAGTCTGAAAGCGAGAGAGTAAGAGTTAGGACCCAAATCTGTCTGACATAATCCTGATGTTTGTGACCCTTTGCTATATTTCTTTGGAGGATGCATCCTTCATCTTTAGATTATAAGCTCCTCCACAGTGGAGACCCCTTATAATTTTTCTGAAATTCCCACAGCAACTACCACAGACTTAACCACATGGCAGGGTCCCTGTATGCTCATAGGATCATCACAAACAGGCTGAAAGCAGAAGGGTGTCATTAACAATGTCATTTGCCCCAACTTTGATTTATTTTATGAATGAAGAGATTGTGTGACAACTTTAAAGAATCTATTTCAAAAGTTACTCTGTGCCTTTGAGAGATCCTTGGTAGGTTAGGAGACTTTGGGAATTCCCTTTGCAAGTTTTGGAAAGATGACTATGTGAGCCCGGCTGGGAAGTCATCTATCAGAAACAAGGTATCCAGGAGATTATCAAACTTCTGACCACAGAATTTACCTAGTTTTGACAGCCAACCAGTTGTCACTAAAACAATCCCAAATAATTCCACTCAGAGGAGTGGCAGTGGTTGTGCTGATCTCTGTGTGCCTGCTCTCTCCTCTCAACTAGCCCTTTGGGGAAATGAAGGGCTAGTTCACAGAGCCCCACCCTGGAATGAAATTCCAATGCACTTACACTTGTACTTAATGATAATAATTAAGGATTAAAAAGGGCTCTTCAATGCTGACAGATGATGCATTTTATTAGCCAGGCAGCAACATATCATTTATTTTACCAGAACGTCTCCTAGCATAAATTAGCCCAAGTCTGAGCCTTGCCAAGAGGGATATAGATAATTCTCGTATTTTTAGACATTCATGTGCTTCTGTGGTTTCCTGGGGCATACTAACACCCTAGTGGAATCTGTATAGATTGCAGAGGAGGAGTGCATTCGCAGGACTTTTGTTCAGGTGCTACAGCCAAGCACAGGCTTGAAGAAGCACCTTGAGGAAGGTGAAATTGGATGAAAGACAGAGGAAAAGGGTTGTTGCTCATAAGCAGGCCTTGAGCCAATATCAGGCTATGGAATCTGGCAGCGATGAGAAGCGGCACCTGGGAACGCTTCGGCTTCTGCTTATACAAACTGCTTTGTTTCTGTACACAGTTCCCAGCAGAGAGCAGGGGTTGTGAGATGGATAAAGATACCTTTCAGTTCACCGTTCCTGGGTTCTCATTTAGAACAGACACATTGCTGATGCCAGCATTATGTAGAACTTTAAAACGGATGCAGCTTTTATAGTTATTCTTCGTAAACCCCAGTCTTTGTGCTGCCCACTTTGTGCCTGTGCCTCTCTGGTCCAGTTCTCTAGGTCTAGTTTCCAGACTGCTGTCTGGGGGAGCCTCCCAGGGCAAAACACTGCACATGTCCTCTCTCGTGCCTTCATTCTGCTCTGGCAAGATTGCCGGTCTGACTCTAGTTTCTCAACCCACATTCCTTTACCTATTGTGACAAACAAAGAAAGGGTGACTGAATGGTCATCATCAGCCTGGGGACAGGCAGGGCCTGGGAGCCATCTCTTTTCATGCTCTAATTCTATACAGCTTCAAGGCATAAGCAGCACCTTCTGTTGTCCCCAGCTAGTCACATAACAGATATTTTCTGAGGACACCATTGGCGAAAAGAACCGAAGACATCGAATCTCTGATGCAAGTGGCTCTCCGGGGTGGGTTTAATCATTAATGTGCATCAGATATGCATGATGCTGAGATTTTGAAAATGCGGTACTATTCCCTTAACACCTCCAATTCTGACCCTATGAACATGAGGACTCAGAAGCTGATTTGAACAAATTATGAATGTTTCTTTTCAGACATGGTTTCACTGTAGTCCCAGTTAGCCTGGAACTAAGTATGTAGACCAAGCAGGACAGTCTAACAGAGATACTTCTGCCTCTGCCCTCTGAATGCTGGGAGTACAGGCACGGGCCACCACTCCTGGCCAAATTATGGCATTTTTATGAGCTTTGTTTTCGTCACAAAAGGCTAGACATCTCTAGCAATAATCCCCCAAACTGGATGGCTTATTTCTTGTTTGTGGCATATGTGTGGCCTACAGATTGGCATGCACACACCGCACGGTGGAGAAGAGAATTACCCAAGCTGTACGGACAGACAGGGTCTCTGTTATCTGATGACTCTTGTCTCTTCGCTAATGTTTTCAGGCTTGGTAAACAAGGGGAGAAAATACTAGAGATTTGCTGGGGACTTCCAGTGGCCAGAACTAGTCACACATTAACTGAAACTATGCTCTGAGAAGCAGGTGCAGTTAGTAGCAGTGCTTCTGGAAACACCATCAGGAGACTGTTCACCTTCCCCAGCAAGAGAACCTCTTTTTCATGGGGCACCTTGAGACAATTCATAACCTGAAATGTTGAATTGCTGGAGGAGAGTTTTCTTCAGAAGGAGAGCTCTTTAGAGTTTGGTGATAGGGAGAAATGGAGGGAAGATGGGGCATGCTTTGGGGAATATTCAGTCAACATATCTGGGTATTCTTTCCTGCTCAGGGGTCAGTACATACATCAGTAACAACAACACCATCATTAACATTAGTGGTGGCTTCTTAGCAGTTGTTTTAAAGATGATGTTATAGTACTAGTTTAAAGATTTACTTTATATAATTATTTCTGATTAAGTACATTAAATTTACAAGTAATCTTACCTATAAAACGCACATGATTTAGTTAAAAATAAATAACAAATATTGTTAAATTTTATATATATATATATATATTTACTCTGATTTCAGCATCACACAGTATATGCACATTTGGGGACATTACATTGTAATCTCACAAATATGTATAATACTTATGCATTTAACTCAAAAGATAAAATAAACAAAGAATGAACTTAAACTCATATTCAAATATATGGAGTTAATATTCAGTGCAGCAATTGGATCCTTTAGTCAAGGGAATTGGCAAAGGTTTTGTTTAAAGAGTCCAGGAGTAACTATTCTGGATCTCAGTACCAGGTAGTCACAAATCACATGCAACCAAGTGTGATCATTCTCCCATAACATTTTATCAATGGACAGTAAAATATGATGACATCATTGTAATATCAAGAATATCCTTTTACTTTCCAACAATTTAGAAATATAGAAATCCTGTTTTTTTCACAGGTGATATAAGAACAAGTAGCTGAATAGAACTGACCTATGAGCTTTGTTGAATCCTCAAGGAGCCAAAGACCTTTATGCAGATGAGGGAACTGAAGTCAACTGAAGTACACTGTTTCAAAACCAGAAAATGTTAGGCAGATACAATCCTTTTGTTCTCTTCAAAGTTTGTATTAATACACAATGGAATATTACTCAGCTTTAAAGAAGAATAAAATCATGCCATTTGGGGAAAAATAGGTGAAACTGAATATCATCATATGAAGCAAAATCCACTGGGCTTACAAAAGCAACCATGTGCTCTCCTTCACAGGCAATAACTAATTCAAAAAATGATATTGAAAGAAGGGGGACTATTTTTCAGCAGGAGAGGACAAATGGGAGATGGGAGGGAAGTTGAATATGATTGAAATACATTGTATACATATATGAAAGTCATAACAAAACCCATTATTCTGTACAAATATTATGCAGTCATGGCAATGATGATCAAAAGGAATCTTTATTCTTTGCTAGCTACTTTCCCCCACACTGTCTTTCTGTGTAAGCTTTAATAGAATTAAGGGGATAGATGCTCCTCCCCAAAACCCAGGCATGTGAGTACAGTCACTCCTTGTGTAGAGAAGAGAGGAGAAAGACCCAAAAGAGGCTGGAGCCAGAAGAGCCGAGCACCCCAAAGTGTCAGCTATGTGTCACACTACCTGCACCAGTTTGCACCACTGAGCCTTCTCTCTAATGCTGAACTTACAGTGTTTGATTTTGGAAGAAACCTTAGAGGCCACCAATTGTAGTCTAATTCTCAGATAAGGATATTTGCTTCCATGAACTTTTCCTGAGCATGTGAGAGACACCATTGAGACCCAATTTGATTAAGGCCTGTCTCTCAAGCACTTTGTCTTTGTTTCCTGGCATGGAGGTCAAAATCTCAATGAGGGACACTTACCAGCTCTTGCTTTAGAGAAATGATGCTTTTCTTCATCACAAAATCATCAGCATGGCTCACAGTTTTCTCTCTCCCTTCAAGGTGCTCTCAAAGAGCCTGCTAATGGGACAAGAGCTATTAGTATTTATTATACAGCAATATCTAGTACTCTGGTATTAGTGGATTATCAATAAATGGTTGTAATGGATAGAAATTATCAAAAGTGAATTTGCATTTGTGTGATCTCCATGAACTAGCCTCATGTATATTCACTAATCGGGATAAGTTAGTCTTTTGTAAAAAAGAACCCTGAAATTCATGTGATAATCTTTTCCATTTATCAGTAGCAATATATTGGAATGTTTTTCTTAGTCACTTAGTAGTTCTCTAAATTTTAATCTGCTGCAATCTCTTTCAGACTCCTGACTATATTATTTCTCTTCAGGCCTAGAATCTGGTTCTTAGTCCATCTATCACAGCCAAACGGATGGAGGGTTGCCCTCCTCTTCCCATTTCTCTTTTTTTCTTCTCCACATTTCTAGCAGACTTTAATGTGCTGTTAGTAATCTTGCAGGTACCACAGAGCTGACAAACTGCATCAGTGTTTAGACATGTATACAGGGCATATATTCAAGGCTAGCACTCCATGTGACAGTTCAGACAAAGGGCATCAGCCTATAGCCATCACTCCTGAGGTGCTCAACATTAGTCCTTGTAATTTTGTTTTTGCAAAACCCTGATTTGGCTGGTATTGAGCCTGCTATGATTCTCCAATCCTATGTCCACCCCCACCTCTATTCTCCCTCCTCCTCAACAGCCTCCTCATCCTATGTCACTGCTGGTGCATTCATGCGTCATTTGCAACCTCTCACTGTAGCTGGAACATCGCTTCATCTATGAATAGATTTAACAGCCTCCTTCAAGCTTCCTCTCTGGGCAGTATTGACTCAGCTACACTGAGAACAGAGAGCTCTTTGATTGACAGCCAGCTTTATCATCCTACGTTTCCATAATGTGTATACATGAAGAGAGGTCTGAGCGAACCTGGCTTACAAGCAACCCTCCTGAAATAATAGATCTTGCACACCAAATGAAGAAACGAAAAGAAACACCATCCCAACTAGAGATCAAGAGTGGGTGGTGGTAGATATAATGATCATTTGGGATACGAATTTGTGATTTAACAAAAGCTATCTCTCAGACTTGGCTTTGATCTAAAGATTAGAAAGAATTGCTTCTACCAAGAAAAGATACTTAGAGATCTAATTTGCAAGTAGCCACTCTGAGGAAAAGAGGATTTGCAGAAGGCAAATTTAGGTCATCTGTGCATAAGTGATGGGTGCTTACTGTCTCTTGCACTGAATTCACAGTTACTACCTTTAATTAGTAACAGGGACACAGTCAGAGCAGCAGCCAGTTGCAGAACCTGCCTCTGAGGGCAAGAGAGAGCATTTCTGGCTTAGGCGGACACAGCTGCTTCACAGACTCAGAATGTGTGGAAGCAAACCCTGTCTGAGCTTTGTAGGATGAAACCGGACAGGGAGGTTTTTCCAGAAAGAGATAATTTCGTGGCTGTTTATTAATAGGACAATGGATTCACCCAATAGAAATGTTTGCTAGTGTCTGCTTAATTGTTCTCAGGCAGTTATTACTGCAATTAAGAACCTGCAACATTGCAAAACCTCGTCTAGACTAGTATTAAAAAGAACCTGTTGGCAACTGCTTTTGGATGGAGAGAACAGATAAGCAGTTCACCTCTGAGTCTTACTCAGGTGTTTACTCAGATCTTCATAATCTCTCTCTCTCTCTCTCTTTCTCTCTCTCTCTCTCCTCTCTCTCTCTCTTTCTTCTTCCTCCTCCTCTTCTTCTTCTTCTTCCTCCTCGTCCTCTTCCTCCTCCTCCTCCTCCTCCCCGCCCACTCTACCTTATACTACAGTCACTCCTGTGTTAAACTTGAGTGACACAACTACCATTCACTTACCCATAACTCCAACATATCACACCTGCTGTATGAAAAAGTGAGTTTGGCATTCCCACAAGCAATGACTACTAAGATTTTGGGGTTTTGTTTCCTTCAAATGGTGACCTTATCTAGCAACAATCTAAAGTGAGAGAAGAAACTTCAAGAAGAGGCAGTCAGGACACAGAAACAAACTGGGAAGATACTCATTTCCCAAAACACAGCAAGGTCCAGGTAGCTCCCTGACAAGAGCGTGACCACTTGAGAAATCTCATCTGCTTCTGCTTTGTGTCTCTCCTGGTGTCCTGCAACTCACAGTTGTCCTTTGTCTTCTCTATTGTTACCCACAACCAGGCAGATCCATAATAATCCTCCCTTCTTTCCAAAGCAGTATTAAGTTGACAATTAAGTTCCTAACTCTAAGATTTTTTCTTCTCTACACTTGTTCCAGTCATCAGTATGCTTAACCAATGTGAATACTTAACAGCTTAATACTTGTACATTTTCTTCTCAATTATGTGCTGTCCTTAGGGACAATGACATAATCAGGTATCTCTGACTCCAACAACAGATTCTGACATAGGAGGCATTTAAGAAACACTTGACGTATGAAGATGCTCTTAAATTTTTTTGAGCACTTTTAGATTTATATAAAAATTGAATGGAAAGTACAAAGAGCTTGCTATCAGTTATTATTAACTCTGGTGCATCCTTTCCACTGGGCTCATTCCACAGAGTTTGGTACTGTGTGCTACTATGCATCAACTATCACAATACCATGCAGAATACTTTCATTGAACCAAATCCCCAATGCTTGACCTGTGTGATAGTTAATCTTTATTGTCAACCTGATTGACTGAAGCAATATTTAGGGTATTACTCAGGAATCCCTTTGGGTGTGTCTCTGAGGATGTTTCCAAAGTGGTTGAGGGAGGATGGGAGGAAGACCCACAGTGAATTTGAGTGTCACCATTCTGTGGGTTGAATAAAAAGACAAAAAAGAAAACGACACCTGAGAATTCCTCTTTCCCTCAGCCAAGAGCTGCGTCTGCCCGAGCCTTTCCTGTCATATGTTTGCTCCTTCCTCCTAGCATCCAAACCAAATCTTTCTTCCTTCAAGTTGCTTCTTGTCTGGTATTGGTCACAATGACAAAATAAAAGTATTATAGTTGTGTTTATATTCTGGTAACTGTGAAAAACCTGTAAATATCCATGTGACGGTTTTCATGTAGGTAGAGATTTTCCAGTCACCTAAATGCATAACTAAATTTTAACTGCTGGATACCATGGTATGAGTCAGGTCCATTTTGTACAAAATGGCCAAACAGTATTCAGAGTATCCACACCATTTTGTATCTTCACAGTGAATGGAATTTTACATTTTGAGAATTGGTTTTGGTAAGCAGAAAACATAAGAGGTAGGATTGTGGGGTAGGATTAACTCAGAGCTCTTGCTGAAAATGTTGAGGGGTACTGGATGGCAAGTTAAACAGAATCAAGCGGATCTAGGTGATATCTTCACCCTGGTACTTATTAGCTATATGAGCAAAGCCAAGTTACTTAATCAACCTGAGCTTCATCTTGTCTTTTTAAAGATTAGGAAAATGGTACCAAGTTTCTCAGAATCTACTAAATATTGAAGACAGAGTGCATCTAAATAGTCAAGTGTCATCATGGACATATGACGAGCACTCGGTATGAGTCTCCCGTGGGAACAGTACAGACTATTCAAATCTTCACCAAAGTGTTGATGAAGATGTAAAGATGACCAGTGTCCACTTTATTATAATTGTAAAATTTCATGTGTAAAATAAGAAAATGACCTGAGTGTTTTTTCAATGCAAGTGGAGTAAATACCCCAGTTATTATTTCCATCTACTAAAAACCTGAGTCTAGAAAGATCATTAAGAATAAATTTGACTTACAGAGACTCAGATTCCTGGACCTCTGAGGGTGTAGCCTCTGTGGCCATGTCTCACTGATGAGGTCACTGTGGAGTCGGTTTTATGGGTTGTCCCTTGGATTTCCCACAAGAACCACCTGACTCTGGATGCTTCCTCTGAGAAAAATGGCCGTCAGCATCTTACAACTACAGCGTAATTACAGCTTTTAGAGACTTTAAAAAACTGCAAGTATCCTGGAATGCTTTCCATTTTCTTCCTGCATATGATTCTCATGGGACATGCCACTTAATAATGAGACCCTTTGTGTAGTGCTCATATGTTGGACCAAATTTTCATGTTTCCTCATTCGTTCAATGTATATATGTGGGCAAGTGTCTGTGTGTGTGTGTGTGTGTGTGTGTGTGTGTGTGTGTGTGCGCAAAATCTAAAGTTACAGTTCTTTTGAAGAATTTCAAATATATTTTAAATCCAGCTTTTCTTTCTCTGTGCTAATAGTCATATTTGGTTTATCATCTGAATGGAGGTCAAAATGCACACATGCTCCTCTCCAGCTTTCACTCTATATCACCATGGTTTTTTCTATTTACTGAAAATTTCACACCTATGTACCATGTATCTTCATTATATCCACCCCTCATTCCTCCCAAGTGCTACCCAGGATCCCCATCACACTTCCCTCCTAACTACATGTCCTCCTTTAAAAATGTTTAATCATTTTTTAACCCACTGAGTCCAGTTACTGTTCTCTTAAACACATGGGTGTGGGGTCATCCACTGGGACTGGAGAACCTACCAGGAGCCACATTCATAAAGAAAATGCTTTCCTTTCCCAACAGCCATCAGCTGACAACAGCCCCCCAGCTATGGCTGGGGTCTCAGGAGTCCCTCGCCCATCCATGCTGGAATTTTATCTTGCTTAATCTTGGGAGGTCTTGTGTAGATAAGTACATTGCTCTACGTTTACAGATGCAAGCACCACGCATGTCCAGAGGACAGCATTTCACAGCCCTCCTCCCCATTTTCTGACTCACATTTTTTCCATCCCCCTCCTCCATGATGTTCACTTAGCCTTGGGTGGAGCGTTGTGTGGTTAATACAAGTGTTCCATTTACAGCTGAACCCTCACAGACAATTATTCTCAGCACTTTGAACATTAGTGCTTCTCTGGACAGACCACTGCTCATTGCATACAGAAGCTTTTCTGACCAAGTTTGGGACGAGCACAAAACTATTGATTAAATATCGAGAAGACAATATGAACATTTAGAAAAGCAGCAGTAGATTCTCTAGGGCCTATGACTTGCCTAGCCTTGGATTTTGACCATGTTTATACTACAGGGAAAGAACTGCCTCCTGTGGAGCAGGCTTCAAATTCAATTTGGACAGCAGTTCCTCTGGGGCCTTTCTGACCAGAAACTCACAGGGATGTAACCTGTTCCTGGCACAGAGATTTTCATTTAATAACTCATGTCTTTAGGGAACAGCATTGTTAACTTACATGGGTGGGGTATTTCAGTTCAAACTCCTTAAAAAATACTTTAAATTAGCTTACTAACTAAAAGGATTTCATAAAGGCTCTTCATACTGCCCTAGTTGTAGTTAACCAAACCCTCCCCCTGCTCAACCCACCCCATCTGCATCTTCATTTAAACCTTTAGCTCCCAGTATTTCCCTTATTTTTTTTTTTCATATCGCACATGCTCTACTATCCCCTCATATTAATTCTTTTTTAACCTGGACTGAAGAGCATAGGTTCCCAAGTAGCGATTTTGTGCACACTTGATTTTGGCTTCATTTGGGCCCTCCTTTCCCCATCCCTGTCACTCCACTACGTGTTTGAACCCTCTGTCTCTAGTGTTCCCCGTCTGTTCTTTCATGTTTTCCTACCTTCTGCTATTCCCCACTCTGGATGCACCCCGTCCATGAATGGCTCATTTCTAGTTTCCTAGCTTCCATATATATTCCATATTAAACACTCAAAACAAAAGAATTGAAGCTAGGACCTTCATAGAGAGAGAACATGTGGCGATTGCCTTTCTGGGCCTGAGTGAACTCCCTCAGCATAATGTTCTCAAGTTCCATCCATTTATCTGTAAATTTCATTTTATTTTTCCTTACAGATGAGTACTGTTGCATTGTGTACATTTACTACATTTTCATTACCTATTCATCAGTTGAGGACATCTTGGTTAATTTCAAATTTCTAGCTATTGAGAAAAGAGCAGTACTGATCATGAGTGTGCAAGTATCTCTATAGTATGATTAATGTCCTTTGGTTATATACCCAGGTGTGGGATAGCTGGGTTAGATGGAAAATCTAGTTCTAGTTTTTTTGAGAAACTTCTCACCTGATTTCCAGTGGTTTGTTTATACCCCCACGAACAGTGGATATTCCACTTTCCACATCCGGGCCAGCATGTGTTCCCATTTGTATTCTAGATGGTGGCCATTCTGACTGGGATGAGATGGAATCTTAATGTAGTTTTAATCTGCATTTCCCTGATGCCTAAGGATGCAGAACTTTTTAAAGCATTTACTAGCCAATTATATTTCTTCTTTTGAGAAGAAATTCAGTTCATAGCCTATTTTTAATGGGTTATATGTTTCATTGATGCTTAGTTTTTTCAGCTCTTTGTATGTTCTAGACACCACTCTTCTGTCAGACATACAGCTGCCAAAGATTTCTTCCATTCCCTTAGCTGCCTCTTTACTGAGTCGATCATTTCCTTTGCTGTTCAGAAGCTTTTCAGTTTCACAAGATCCCATTTGTCAATGGTTGAGCTACCAAAGTCCTGTTTAGGAAGTTCTTACCAGTGCTGGTAAGTTGACATATATTCCTTATTTTTTTCTTCTAGCAGTTTCGGGGTATCAGATTTTATGCTGATGTCCATGATCTATTTGGAGCTGAGTTTTGTGCAAGTTAAGGATCTCTTTCAAATTTCTGCATGTTGAAATCCAGGTTTCCCAGAACCATGTTTTGAAGATGCTATATATTCTGCAATCTATATATTTTTTGCATCAGATAGTTGTAGTTATATGAAGTTATAGCTGGTCCCTCTGTTCTATTCCACTGATCTATGTCTGTTTTATGCCGAGAATTGTGCTCTTTTTATTACTATAGCCCTTTTTATTACTATAATTTGAGATCTGGTATGGCAATACTTCCTGCAGTGTTCTCTTTATCTGCTGGTTTTCAATTAAGGAACAGCTAAGAGAAAAAGTAATCTAATAATAATGTTTAATTGAGAAAGTGAGCCTGGTTTTTCTGCAGGGCTTGTTATTACTTAGCTACCAGGATGCATATATGTACAGAAGTTTGCTGAGTGGGAGATTATAAATAAAGACCAGGAATTAAGACTTAAAGATAAGACTCTGATTTATTTCTGAAAATAAATTATAGTTCAGTGACAGCTAACTATATTCAACAGTTGTTTGGTAGAATTCTTGGATTCATTCCTCCCATTCTTCACAATCATCACCACGATCATTTCCCCATCCCGGCCTCTGGGACCCACCATTCTACCTTCTGATTCTATGAAGTCAACATTTTTAGATTCCAAATATAAGTGAAATCACATGGCATTTGTATTTCAGGCTTTTGTTTATGCTTTACCTATTTTCATTTGGAGACAGACTTTCCCTATTGTGGCCCAGGCTGGTCTCCAATTTTCAGTCTTCCTGTCTCCACCTCCTGAATACTGAGATTATGAGCATTTCATGATATTCAGTTATATTTCTGTGTTTTAAAATACAAATTCTAATGTTATTTTTCAGGGATTATGTTTAGCTTGTACTTACCCATGTACCTGCCTTTAGTTGAAACACCAAAGTATTTCCATAGATTTTGCATGGTCATTGCTGCTTCCTACTTTCCTAATGCTGTCTCAGAACCTAGAATAGGCCTCCACCAGTCCTTCAATCACTAAATTCCCCCAGTATAACACTATGTGCCGAAACAGTCACAATCATTTCCTCTTTGTCCATAGTCTTTGCAATATGATCTGACCTTCTTATCAGGTGGCAGAGTCTCTTCTTTTCACTCTATAAATCTGAACTGACCTTGGGATGTGATTTCACTGGCAGCAGTATAAATTATGTTGCGCAAATGATAAGGTCATTCTTAAAAGGGCATTGAACACCTCTGTTTCCTCTTTCTCAGAATCATGACATCAAAAGAATCAGCCCAAAGTACTCCAATGGAGAGTGACACCTAGTTTGAATGGACATGATTCATCCTGACTAAAAGCACCCTAGGATAGTCTGAAAGAGCAGTTGACCACAGGAATAAATAAAGTGAGTTCCAAGATGAGAACTGCCCTGCTGAGTGACATCTGAAAGGCTGACCTTCAGAGTTGTGAGCTGAAGAGATGGTTATTATTCTATGTATCTAGGTTTTGAGATTGTTAATTAATTAAATAATTAATTAATTATTGAGACAGGCTCTCCCTATAGCCCCAACTTGCTTGGAACTCACTATGTAGACCAGGCTGCCCTCAGTCTCCAAAGATCTATCTGCCTCTGCCTGCCAAGTGCTGGGATTGAAGGTATGTGCCACTGCACCTGGCTCATCTATTTATTTTTAAGACAAGGTCTCATTCCATGTTTCAGACTAACTTCAAACTGATACTCCGTCTGCATCAGTCTTGTGAGGTCAACCACCATTGTGATAGCTTCTTATGCAGAAACATTTATTAAATACTCATAATATCACACATAATTTATGATAGCATCTTCTGAGAAATAGATAAGTGATTTAGCAACAATTGGACATGTAAAGTAGCTGCATGGAGGGGTCCTCTGTAGACATGCCAAGGGTAATCTGTTTTTCCCATTTCATCTCTCTGCTGTAATTTTATTTTTTAATGTGTATGTGCATACTGCCTGCTTTTAGGTAAGTGTGACATGTAGTGCAATGCCCTCAGAGGTCAGAATAGAGTGTTGAATCCCCGGGACGAGAGTTACCAATAGTTGTTAGCTGCTATATGGGTGCAGGGAATAGAACCTGGGTCCTCTGCAAGAATAGCCAGTGCTCTTAACCACTGAGTCATCTCTCCAGCCCCACAGCAGTAATTTTAATAACATAAGATGTGAGCTTTTGAACCTTCACAATTCTGTTTGGAGCTTGGGAAATATATCAAGTAGATATTAAACTTTAGCCTAGGCAAAATGAAAAGACAATATCTTGCTGTAGAAGTCTGAAAAAATCTAGCATATCCATCTAGTTGTCAAAATTATTTTTCAGTTGTTGTTAGATAGTCCATGCTAATATTTTAGAAAGCTGAAATTATTCATTAAATTTTAGTTTCAGAAATCAATTTTTCTTACAAAGATTGAATAGGATTAGAGGCTTTCTGCTCAAGTTAAATTTCTCTGTAGGCAAAATGAACAAAAAAAAGATAACTAGCCTAATTTTTGAATGTGAGTGAAAGTCAAATGAGCTAAAAAATCACGGTCACACAGAAACCTGCACATGAATATATACCAACTTTATTTGCGACTGAGGAAGGACAGAAGCAACCAAGATACATTTCAATAGGTGAATTGATGAACAAACTTTGGCAATCCACACAACGGCATATTATTCATTTATTTAAAAGAATGAGCTAATCAAGCCACAGAAGGTGATATGGAAACTGAAATGCATATTCCTGATGAAAAGAGCCACCCTGAATGGCTGCATCCTGTATCCTTAGAGCCGTTTGACTTCCTGGGAAGGCTAACATGAAATCAGAAAAGGCAAAGTGATTTCCAGGAGTTGAAAGGAAAAGAAAATGGATGGGTGACTCTAGGGAGTTTTAGGAGAAGGAAACTATTCCACCTAACATTAGAATGTGGAATGCAGACTATACATTTAGAAAAAATCTCATAGAAAAATAAGCATGTTCTAATGTAATCTATAGATTTCATCAGTGCTCATATAAAAAACTTGATTCAAAAGTTGTTTCAGAAATACCAGAATGATCTTGTATGCCAAGGGGAGACTATTGCAGGAAGTAGGGGAGGACACAAAGGGAGCTTGGTGCTCCTGAGCTGTTCTGCTGTTAACCTAAAGCTACTCAAAATAATGAAGTCTCTTTAAAATTTGGAAAATAAAGCACTTTGTATGAATGGTTAGTGAGTGAGAAATTAAAAATAGTCTCAACATATTAACCCTTAGAAAATGTCAATCCAACCCACAGTGAGACATCATTACTAATCCAGTTAAAGGGCTAACATCGAAAAGACTGCATTGGCGACATGCAGGGAACGTGTTATCTTTTCTATATCGCGAATAGAAGTGCAAAATATACAGTAATCGTTTCTTAGAAAGTTAAAAAACACTTCACTGAGTAACCACACTCTTTAATATTTCCCTATGTGAACTGTAAACACAGGCAAATAAAAATATTTCTTTACAAATATTCATAATCTCTCTAAACTAGAAACAAGCAAATGAACTCCAGTAGTGAGTGGGTAAATGAACCGTGGTATATTCTTGCAACAAATTCTATTCATCAATAAAGTAAAGCCAACTACTGACCTGTGGCAACAGTACATATGAGGCCGTAGTACATGGGCCAAGGCAGTGTCTCTCACAGAACCCTTGTGTTTGTGAGTGATGGCTTTATAGTTGGTTGGATATTCTGACATCACCATCTTGAAACTACCAGTATGTTCCAGTGAGTCCATGATCTTCACACTTTGCTGAGCCTTCAAATCATATAACCTGTTGTGTCACCAACCCTCTGCAACATAAGAGCCCTAAAGCAATTCAACTTTAGACTTTTTGTCCATATATATAGAATTTTTAAGCTTTAGGTTCTAAAATGAGAATAATTCCATCATAATATTTTTTGTTTCTTTACTATCTGACTCTCTTCTTCAGGCCAAAAGAAAGCAGATCAAAGTCTATTCAGTCTGCTCAAAGCAAACCAATTAAAGATTGAAACCTCTTCAGTTATTAGAATAGACATGCTATCTTCTGAGCTTAAAGCAAATTGCTACTTTGGATGAGTCTTATTTGAAAGATCTCTAAGATTAGCTTTCTGTTTGTCCACAGGGCTTTTTGTGAACAGATCAGGACATTTAATGACTAGATTTTTAAAGATAGAGTGGGCTATTTAGATGGAGAACTCTGTTTCTATTCTTCCCATTTAAATACTGTTTCCTTTTTCATAACTTTAGCACTTAGAAAAACACAAAATGAAATTTAAGAAATCTCTATACTACGGGTATTAGTGAATCATGCTTTCCAGAATGATGTTGTATATTTGGACCTACGAGTGTCATCAATTTAGAAATGGAATCGATGCAAATTTTCAAGTTAAGATGAGGTGATTGGTAGCTTTGATTCTATATGATTGGTAGTACTCTACAAAGGAGAATTGGAGCAAAGTTATATAGCTGGAGAAAGCTGTGAAGACATTGAGAGAATGCCATTTACAACTTAAAAATGCCTGAGGCTCCTACAAACTAGGACAGAGGCATGGAATGCGTTTTTCCTCTCAGCCCTAGAAGGAAACAGCCATACCTAAATCTGACTCTTGGACTTCAGGCCACTGGAACTGAGAAAAAAATCAGCTTTTGCTATTCAATTCAATAGACTGAAAGAACAGAAATGTATATAATTTAATTCATGGGTCAACAGGACTTCATTTCATTTCTACTGTTTTCTTCTTACATGTGAAGTTTGTGTTTCGCCATCCTACTCTAAATGTGTTTGTTTGGGTCGTCATCACAAATGTGACTTTTCACTTGGTGATCTAATACAGTGATCCTTAGAGTCTAGTTCACAGACCAGCTACACTGAAGTCATGAGACATATTCATTTACAACACAGGTTTCCATCCCATATCAGAATGGTAAAATTAGATTCTATGCAGAAGGATGGATCAATTCCATCCATACTTCTGTGAATTTAAAGTCTAAAGTTAAAATAAAGCTTTGGAATCCCCCAAAGAATCTCTGGCTGAATGGCCATGTCATATAAAGGAACAATTCACAGACAGTGACAAGTTACTATTTCCCTAGGTAGATCTCAGTTCTGGACTTAATAAGTGTCTCCCTTCTCATGGAAAAGGCACTTAATACATGGCCAGGAACCTCACTGTTCCTTATCAAAAACAGCAGAGAGGTTCCTGGAAGCAGAATCTCCCTCTGAGCGACCCCTCACCCTTGTGTTTCCCCACAGTGAAGGGAAGGCTTAGGAAAAAGCCGAGCTGTTAGCTGAAGTGATTTTCGTCTCACCCTTACCACAGAATTCAGGTCACACATTTTGAGTTTATTAGCCTGACTTGACCACTTACAGCTACTTTAGGTAGAAAAGAATGACTCTACTATACCAAAAGTTGACTTCTTACTTTTTCAAATCGCCAACGGATATGCCTGTGAAGCTGGAAAATCCAAAGCCTAGGAGCATTCTCTCCTCTTTATTACTGGCATTTTGTAGTTGGCACATTTAGTTCACAAGATATAATACAAATAACCATAACTTAAGAGAACTAGATCCAAACCCTAGCTAGATTAAGACTAGATTAAGGGAAGAGCAGGTTACAGAATGACAACCTACTGGGCAGCACTTGTTAATTACTGGGCAAATCTGAAGCTCTTGGAGATGTCTCCGGGGGAGTGATCAAGCTTCCAAGGCCCTTATCTATCTGATCTGTACCGGAAGGGTGGCAGGGAACCTTTCACCAGGTCTTCTCAGTTTAAAGAGCAGCACATATTGTTCCTAAGAATTTCTTTACCTTTCTGTGAACATTCATCACTTTTACCTTTCTTGGAGATGGGTGCATTGGGTTATTTGTTGCAACATTAAGACTCTCAGGCTATTTGTCTGAAGAAAGAGTGTTGGGGTTTCTGTCAGAGGGATTCTATTGGCATGATGTAACATGGAATTTTACTTGAGCATCCAAAGGTAAAAGAATCTTTGGTTGGAAACATGGACTCCTTTTGAAGCCATTTTTCTAATTCAAAGATGACATTTCCTATGCTTCTTTCTTTCTGCCTAGGCAGTAAGTCAAGCGTAAAATAAAAATTTATCCATGGATAATGAATTTCTTACTTCTCATAGCAATGATGGAATGGTGTGAATGTGGATGCATAAGTGTGGGTGAACTCTGTGTGTGTGTGTGTGTGTGTGTGTGTGTGTGTGTGTGTGTGTAGGAAAAGAAGTGGCTATTGTTTGCATCGCTATTCAGCAGTAATTTAAATTAATATAAAATCTGCTCTCCTTTCTCAGTTCAATTTCAGTTTACTTGAACTTACAGAATAATTTAATATTTACTCAAAACATAATTTTCCATCACTAACTCTAATCACACACTTGCAAAGCAGAGAATTGTACAAGAAGAGATTGGAACAGAAATTATTAGATTTTAAGCCCAAGTTTCAAGACAATTTATATAAAATGTTAGTATTCTATTAGGCTTATCTAATTTTCACAATAGCTCTGAACTTTAGAAATCATGATTACCTGGAATGTTGATGAAGAACGCTAACACCATGGTCTCCCTAATTAATTTATTCGACAGTCATAATCTAGATAAGTTCCATGACTTGTTAAAGACCGAATTCATTTTAACTAGCACTGAGAAAGCATTAATTTGAGTTGGGTATTCTAAAAGAATGCCTTAGTTACAACCTTCTCATGTGAAAGACAAACAAACCAAGAGAAGTTATAATTTGATGTGCATTATTAGAAGCGTTCAAGGACAATTTTGGAAAGCAAAAGCAGGATACTTGTATCAGCACAAAAACTACAGTGGAAACAAGGAAAGCTTCCATGAAAGGTTACATCTGAGCAGAGACTTAAAGGGCATTCTTGGGAATTAGATAGATAAAAGAATCAGGTCTGGGACTAATAGGGAGAGAGGCAAGAGTCCAAACAACTAATATGGTTAATAAAATACGCTCAGTTTGTAGCCCAGGACAAAAGTACGTGTTGTGTTATAAAGGTCTTTAAGGAAATATTAATGAGTTTGGTGCTTATGATATGATGAGTGGTAAGAGAACATATTGATTCTCTGCACAGGAATAGCATGTGAAACATCCATTTTTAGACATATTCTGTTGATAAAACTAAAGATGAACGGAAGGCATAAAGTCCAGAGAGAGGAAAATCAATTCAGACCTGACTGCAGTGATCCAGCAGAGAGGTAGGGATTCTAATTAATCTGATGGCTGTGCTACTGGCAAGAAATAGAATGAATAACTAATTAAAGAGCAAAATCAAGAGCTTGTAATAAACAGGTGAGATGGAAATGAAAATTAAGAGTAAGGAGGTCGAGGTGAGCCCACATTTCTAGGCTGAATTGTTATGTAGCATTTACAAGAAAGGTCACACAGGAAAAAGGCCATGGGTGTGAGTATAGAACTCCAGCCTGAGGTTCCAGTTGGGAAAGACCTGGAAGTAGGCTGTAAAACCCATGCTTTTCTCCTGAAGAGTTGCCTTGAAAGTGTACACTTGTTCACTATAAATTTTCAATCACAACCCCCGGCAAGAACTCAGTCTCCTAATCATTTCTCACATTCACCCTCTCCTACGGGGACAGATGGATTGATGCAGTTTTGGAAGTTGTCGAGTTTTGCACTTCTGTATAAGCCTGAAGGAGTTTAATGTATATATCTCCACAGGTTAAAAACTGGACACATAGCAGGTGTTATTGATGAATGAATGATGAGGCAATCACAGAAGATAGAAACATTAGGACTTGTGTTCTACTCCTTAGTGGAAAGATCTTGCCCTAGTATTCTACCACCTAATCTAGCCAGGAAACAAAGACATTTCTTTCTCTACACTAAATAAACCACTTCTACAGCTCACTCTTGGGTGCCCAAGAGCTTTGTTTGCATAAGGAGATTATAAAAAAAACAGGTCACAGTTCCTATATGTGGCCTATAGAGTAGAAAGGGTCATAGTTTTGTGTTTAGGAAAAGGGACATCTGGTACAGATGGATCCCAGAATGAAACATGGTAGAAGTCCAGACCTAATACTTTCCATGTAAGTTTCATCTCCAGAAGCTCAAACCTTGTTTATTCAAATAGAAAACTTCAAGTAGAACATGTTGTGGGTTTTTATATACCGTACATGTCCTCTTGGAAAGCATAGTGCTTTAAAACAAATCCATTCTGTGTAAGATTGATTTATAGATAAAAGTGTTAAAATGGCAGAGTGATTCCTAAATTCAAAAATTATTTTAAAAGTATAGGAAAAGATACTTTTATTCAACTTACTTGTTAATATTTATTTATTCTTTGATACTGTCATACATTAATACAATGTATTTAGTTCGTATCCCGGCCCTTTTTCCTCTAGGCCCCCTCTCCCACCACATGCCACTTCTGTTACAAAAATTAAATGCTTAAGTAATATAAAGGATTCCTTGGATTTAGAAGGATGGAGAGGATTAAAATTAAATTTTTGTTCCAGGGAGGTGAGTTAAATTTATTCTAACTCACTAGTGAGCAGACCAAGCTAATAGGAAGTGACCTATTAAAATGATAAGTCAGTGCTTAGTTTATCCCCAGAGCTGTGTATAATTCTGGCTCCTCTTCTCTGTGGGTTTGGTGAGCTGGTCAGAGTTCTTTGCAGGTGTCTGTGATGAAGTCTCACACTGCACTGCAGGGGCGGATGCTGAGGACCAGGCACAGAGACCAGTTCCACTCTTGTTAAACACTTTTTTTTTGGAAGTTAAAGCAATCATTTTAATTCTAACTAAATGCATTACATGATTTTATTGTTTGTTTCTTGCTGATATTATTGTTTTGTTTTTGTATTTATTTGCTTGGTATTTTTTGGCATGGTTAAATGTCTTCTCCCTGGAGTGGCAAATTTACCTGAAGGAGGGAAGAAACCCAGCATCTGGTTTTAGGCTTTCTTTCTGTCATTTATTTGTCCTGGGTTTCGTGGTAGTTGCTGAGTTGCTGATGGCAGAACTCCTGTGCTTCTCCTACTGCATTCTGGGCGAGTAATCACTCTACCATACTTTCTAGTACTGCTGCTCACGCCTTCCTTCCTTCCTCCTTTCATCTTCCTTGTCCTCTTCTTCTTTTTCTAAATAAAATAGTGGGCTTTCCCTGTTACCTAACCAATAACGAATACGCTGCCTAACTTTCCCTTCACAAGATTGGTTACTGAATTGATGACTCTCTTCAGACAGACAGCACTAACTGTAGTTCACCTGGGCAGTACCTTTCCTCGCTGAAGAACTGAACTCCCCCAAACCTTTATACCTAATAAATGAAATCATGTTTTGTGTTCCTGTGTTCTTTTTCTAGTATTTCTTTTTCTCCCTGTTTTTCAGTTGTCTATTTGTCTTTACACAAAGACTCATCCCTATAAGTCCTTGCTCAGTCCATAAACAGAACGGCAATATGTTATTAAATGTAACGAATTTGTCCATTTAAAAATGTGTAACTCATATTTCAAAATAATGAAAAATAGTTCAGCACTGGTATATTTATTCATTCAATAAAAATAAGTTGAGATTTTAAAAACAAAGCAAAAACTACAGACCAATTTATGAACTGTCTGACTTTGTTGGGAACTTTTTAAAAAAGTTATATTATACTATTTAGGAAGAAAAGTTAATCTTTAAAAACATCATTTCACACAAATAATAATCTTCAAATATTTTAATGGAGAGAGTATGTGAAATTGATATGGCTAAGAACATTGGCCTGTTCAAAGGGCAATGTATTTGTGCTTTTTGCACAGAGAAGTTGTCTGGCAAGCGGCTGGCTCTTGAACTCCCAGTCCCTTTTCTTGCATGGCACTAACAGTGCAGACAATGTGAATTTCCTCAAAAAATACTCTTAAAAAATGGTAGGTTAGCATAGAGAAACTGGGAATGCATTGATAAAAAACCATAAAAATGTCCTTAATCAGGATCAGTTTTATAGTGTGTAGATGTTTGGTATATATTCTGAGAAAACTATTTTACAAGTACACACATGGATAAAGTTACATATTTCATATATGCAAATCATAGACAAGCTAAAGAACAAGTTTCTTATACTATTTATGGATCAACTCTTTTATTACTGATCATATGCAGTTATTTCATTCCAGACTTAGCTTGTGATTGTTAAGAATCTTTGTTAATGGATGAAAAACAATTAAGAGCTAAGCTTTTATCACCAAAGAGTAAGAAAATAGTTCTAAAATCAACTTCAAGTTGCAAATCCATATCCCTCCCTAGGACAGGAGACTGTAAAAGACTTGATCAGCAGTAGAGAAGTTTGATTCAATGTAGGAATTAGGGATGAATCTCATATAGAGAGCCAGTTTAAGAGCTTAGGAGACACAGAGCATAAAAACAATCTAGTTAGATGGTCTTCTCGAAAGAGTCTAAGCAATCCAGAAGCAAGGGTGTCCATATTAGGAAAAGACTAAACTACAGTAGTTGCACAGAAACATCTAGAATTTCTAGACTCATTTATGCTATATGGCATATTTATAGCAAGAGAGTGGAGGGCAGGGTGGAGTGTGATGTCATATAATTCAGCTGTTTCTCTGTTCTATTCTGAGTCAGTATAGAAGTCACAGACAGTATTACACAATGCAATTTTGAAATTTACCTTTATTTGTGACTCTAAGTTTGCTGACAGTAACAGAAAAATATGTATCCACATTCAGATGGGCATGATAATTCTTTCCCCTGTGCAGGAGCAGACCAGTAAATATGTCCTAAGTGTGGGTTATTGTTAAAATGTGTCGCCTAAGTTAAGACATATATGCTTGGAATCTTCTCATTTTCGTAGTTAGAACAATTTCCTCATGGGAAAGGTATAGAAAAGATAATACTATCATTATCTCCTAAGAGAGAATAGTCCTTCTTTATGGGCTCAGTAGAAAAACAGGGAGGAGACACTACTCACCTGTCCCATTTAGTACACTAGACTTTTATATAACCCATGGACTTGCTCTTCTCTTGCCAATATTCAATCAAAGTGCTGCTACAGTTTACACGTGTCCCTCAAAGTTTAGAAGTGGATCCTTAAGAGATGATTAGATCTTTAGAGTTTTGACTCATAAATGGATCGATGGTATTATTTGGGAGAGTGAATAATTATTGTTGAAGCAGGTTCCTGAAAAGCCTTCCACCTCTCTCTTTCATACATGAACCCCCCTACCATTTTTCCTTCTTCCATGAGTGACATAGCAAGGAAGCATCTCAGATGTCAAATCCCCAAATCTTGGACATCCCAGCTTCCAGAACTGTGAGAGATATATTTCTATTCATTATAAGCTTTCCAGTATCTAGTATTGTGCTGCATAACACAAAATAAGCTGTTTCCTACACCAGAATAAACATTTTTTACATTGTGTGCTCTCTTTTGATGATTCAAGTTTTAATATGTTGCATAAATAACAATATCGATAATAAATCACTGCAAGAAGCTTTCTTTCTTCTAAAAAGCAAAACAGGTTCAGAGTGACCATATTCCATCCAGTGTGCCCTTCTAGTTAATCAAGTTAGGATAATTGTGTAAATCTCTTGTGATATTGTTTCCCACAATATCAGAAGTGAATGATAAGGAGAGCATGTCTGTAGGTACAGTGTGCCTCAGATGTGCCATTCTCTGTGGTAGGTACAGTACACGCAAACACACCATTCTCTGTGATAGGTACAGTGCGTCTCAAACGTGACATTCTCTGTGGTAGGTACAGTGCACTTCAAACATGACATTCTCTGTGGTAGGTACAGTGCGCCGCAAACACGTCATTGCTACAGTATAACTTACTGTCTCATAGGGTAGTTTTTCAATATCTGTGTTTAAAGATTGGTCTCGTCCTTTATCTTTCACTTCTTTCTGCACACCCTCTGATTGTTACAGTGCTTTAAACTTCAGATGGGGCTGCATTTTGCCGACTAATGAACCAGCAAAAATTTGGGCCCTGCAGAATCAGCAGTAGGGCAGTAGAGACGGTAGTTCTTGTTATCACCCTGCTCCAATCTAATCCCATTTTAGACAGCTGTCTTCCTTAGTTTATACTGCTCAATATCAAAAGAATGTAAGTGGTGTTAAAAGTTGCTTAAAAAAATTCTTGTCAAAGACAGAAGGCAATCTTCCTTAGGGTTACCCAGAGCAAGTGCAGCTGTCACCCAAAGCACAGTGGTAGATGATTGCCAGCAAAACTTTTCAGAGACCAGACTGGGAGTGGTGGTGCACGCCTTGTGTCTCAGCACTTGGGAGGCTAAAGCAGGGATATCTCTGTGAAATCAAGGATAGCCTGGTGTACATAGTGAGTTTCAGGCCAGTTGGGGCTAAGGGAGACTGTTTCTCAAGAAAAAAAAAAAAAGGAGGAAAATGCAACTTTGAAAGATTTAAACTCCCAAATAAATTAATTTTCTCAACTTGCTGATTTATAAAATTTGAAAACATTAGCTTCTAAGATACATATAACTTTGTAGATGAACGTTTCAAGGTAAGCTGAATTTGGAATAAATTATTTGGTTTTCAGTTTCAACTAGAAATCCTCTGTTGGTCTAACGTTATTGAGATCTGGAGAAAGCCTACATACATTTAAATCTCAAAAGAGATTTCACATTCAAATAAATGCTAATTATTCATTTGCTTATTTGAGATTTTTGCTTTTTTAAAGTCATATCTTTTGTAATGTATATGTAATCATTAATCAAAATAGAACAGTCAAATTGGATCAAAGAGGTGATCAAATAACTAATGATTAGTATCAATTATATATAGGGATGATTTTGAGGACTTAATTGGTAGCTGATCACATAATAAATTTGTTCTTTAAATTATCTGTGTTACTATCTCTATATCAGTTCAGGGCTGCCAGCTTCTCCTTAATCAGTTTATTTTGTAGTTTGTTTTTGTACAAAGTCTAACAGTAGTCAAAAGTACCCCTGGACAAAGTATTCCAAATGTCTCAAAAACCACAGGCTGGTATTTTGGAAGAAACTGAATAAATGTGTTCTCAGTGGTTCATATCCTAATCCTATAAAATATATTTCTCTAAAGGAAATGATAAAAGTTATTTTGCCAAATTAAAGTGTATCATCTATGACATGCAAACAGAGGTGTTATATGTACATTTTCTGAACGGACATGAACAAATGTCTACTGGCCCCGATACAGGGCACCAAGGACAAAAACAAACGAATGATTCTACAGAATTGTAACTTGGTGAAGCAATGTGTTTAACTGGGGTTTCTTACAGAAACATGTGTGAAGGGTTATTTACAGGAGCAGGGGAAGCTTATGGATGGTTACACCATGAAGAAAACAAATCTCTCTCCCAGAAAATGATAAAACCGTGCACCATACGAACCCCTTCCTGCTAGCAACCCTGAACTGTCTATAAATCCTAGAGGAGAGGTCAGACCTCCTGAGAGTATGGCCACAAGATGTTTAGTGTAAGATCGTTCAGAAGACTCTCCTGAGCAGCTTGAAGAAGTGCAACTTTTTGCCTCTTCCCAGGGGATTCTAATTCAGCTGCAGGTACTTCTAAAAACTTTCCAAAAACAGTTTTGACAAAAACGTCCAGGGATGTCTCCTTAACATTAGGAGCAATTAGTTAAACTAGCTGAGCTTTTCTTATGTGTATACTAATGACCGCTAGGCTTGCTTTGGGAGATCAGTAGCCACCCCTTATTTTACTTTCAATTTCTGTAGTTCCAGTTATTTGTGGACAGTCACAGTTTGAGAACATTAAATGGAAAAGTCCAGAAATAAGCAAGAATTTCATATTGCATGTCAGTTCTAGCAGGCGATGCTGGCTTGCACTGTCCTGCTCTGTCTACCCCTGCTTGTTGGTCAGTTGGGAGCTGCTTTGGTTCAGATAGACTGTCACAGTATCACAATGCGTGGACTCAAGGATGTTTTATTATTCCAAATAATAGTCTTAAAGCACAAGAAAAATGAAAGAGGTCACTCCAGTGTGCTAAAGAGAAGCTATGAGGTACTCACTTAGAGTCAAAGATGGAAAAAAAAAATATCATCTGCTGCGATTGTTAGGCTCTGTGAGGCTATTGTTCTTAGTATCTTACTATGCCTAATTTATAAATTTTAGAACAGATATGAGTGTATAGGAATAATTTATATACATACTATATATCACATATATGTATATATATATATTCTAATCAGGAAGTTCTAAGTTTGTATGTATTTTGGTACTATTTAGGGTTCCAAGCATCCACTGGAAGTCAGGCAAACTGTGCTCCATGACAAAAGAGAGAACATGGCACTAGATTGACAAATGTCTCATCTGTCCTCTCACATCATGATCATCTCTATGCTTTTACTGGGTCCAAAGACCAAGCTGACTATTGACTTAACGCCATCCAGTTGTTTTGTTTTTTTATTTGAGACCCTAGAGAGCCTCCTATCCTTTGCTAGCTTTGGAAAATTGTTGTTTCTGTCCTGCTTTTCCTCAGGAAATCACTGCCTGGCAGGCTGGGACAAAAGCTCCCATAACAACTCAGGGAGGCAGGTACTAGCTTTCTGTTTTAAGGAGGGTCCAATTCAAGTAAACAAGACTTCTGCTGAGCTTGGCCAGAAAAGTTCCATACCACTAAAACCTCTTTCAAAAAGGAGTGTGGATTCTGGCTTCAATAATAAGAATAGCTTAGAAAACAGAACTTACTACTAAACATGAGGCAGAGAAAACTAATAACCAGTCAAGGATATTTCCTCCTGCCTTTGTCATGGCAGATGTTGTTTTGATTAAATGGTAATAAAAAGTCAGCAAGCAGCTCACCTCCATGAGGACGCCAGGGAAGTCCAAATCTCTGTCTGAGAAACAAGACTATTTGAATTTCCTTATCTTTAATTGTTAAGTAATCATCCTGGGGATCAAATTTCTTAGTTTATTCCAGGAAGAAAGATTTCCTTGTGGTGGTTAGAGTGGGAAAGGTGCAGTGTGTGTGTGTGTGTGTGTGTGTGTGTGTGTGTGTGTGTTTAGAGTGAATGCACATGCTCAGACAAGTACTCTTGAAGTAAAATTTGCTTCAGGAAGAGACACAAATAGAGAAAGGTGGGAAATTTGAAAATATAAAATAGAGAATTTAAAACTTCACATTATCTTGTAAATATATACAATTTTTATGTCAGTTATAAAGTAAATATAAGTCAAAACACATATTTAATCCCAGCATTGTGGAGGTAAAGGCAGGCAGATCTCTGAGATTGAGGCCAGACTGGCATACATAGCTAGTTCTAGGCCAGCTGTGACTACAGGGAAAACCTATTTTAAAAATAATATTTTAAACAAAAACTAAAAATTATTAAAAATAATGTCTGCTAATCTTTCTTAATATTGTCTTAAAACAATTAGCTCAATCTCTGATGCATATTATATTTTTTCTAATCCTTTGAACCTCAGAAGAACAAATGAAAAGAAAAATTGGCCCCACATTGTCCAAAGTAAGAAAATAGTGAGTCCTTTATAATTACAGTAGCTGCAAGGAACAAACTGTATAGTCAGTCTCATTCTTTATTTGTAAAATGATCACATGTCTAAGGACAAGGCTGCCTCTATTTCAGATATCTTTTCTGTAAGGCCAAGATGCTCAGAGGTGGTGACAGCCCTGCCCTTGGCTTTGTAACAGCCACTGGTGAATATCTATTTGAAGCTGTGTCTCTTACTTCAGTCATGTGACTCCCCATGTTCAGTGGCCTGGTCCTTTCTTCTCTGGCTTTGGTATCCTAATTCAAAGTTTGTGTTACAATTTCTGTACGTTTGTGTTAGTGATGGCCCTGATGGATAGAAGCAACATTGGATAGACACTTCCAGTATGATTTCTAGTCCCTAGCATCACTGATTTGATACCTAATAAGTGGGAAGTAGGAGGCAAGAAACTTCTTGGGTCAAGCATTACCCTCAAAGTACAGCAGTGACCATCGAAACCATGAGACTATTAAGCAAAATGGCTAAAATTAAAACTCCCTGTCTGAGTCACTGAAAACCCTAATGCAGATAAAATATGACTTGATGTGCCTGGAAACTACATCACTATTTTTATTATGACCTTTAAAAAAAGAACAGAATCTCTCTTTTAAATGTAAATGTAAAGTGCTATTTAGTAATTGCAGACTATGGCTATACCCACATGTGATGTATGTATACTTCCTGGTATGAAACAATACAGCCAAGATACAAGTTGATCTGAACATTGCACAGGATGAAAGATTAAGAACCAAGCAAATAAACTCTCCCAGATGGGTGATAAGCACTGTGTCTGCTGCCTCTGTTCCTTTGCTGTTGAAATCACATGAATTACAGGTCCATAAGTGTCCACTGTGAATAAGGACTGACCAGAAAGTTAAGGAATCCACAGAAAGAATATTTTACATTTCACTTAAGCACTTTCTAGACGCGTGTTTGTGTGATTTAAGGTCAGACTTTGGAATGGATGCTAACTTGCTACTGATTGAACATCTGCCCTGTGTCTGGTCTGATCAAACACCTGAAATTAGAAAGTCAAAGGGAAAAATACTGCACATCCGTAAGGAGTTCACAGTTTTAGAGGAGACTCTCAGATGAATACTGATCATTCATTACAGGATTTATGCTTAGAACTAAGAGCTCATACCCTAGAAGCCTTTAACTTAAGGAGGCCAGCAGGGAATGGGTTTGGTATACAGCAACTGTGCCAAAAGTTATGAAGAGCAGGTCAGTAGTACAGAGAACATCTTAGATGTTGATACAAATTCTGTAGAAGCATAATACAATGAAATAAAAGCATCAAAATGAGCAGAGATCAGATCATGCTAAGGAGCTGGGTTTTATTCTGGGGCAGCAGAATTCTAAAGAAGTAACAGGATCAAATCAGCCATTTAGAAAATTCTACCTTGGAGCAATGCGGGGGGGATAAATTGGTCAGAAGTAATCTTTCAGGTAGGATAAGATACTTAGGAAGCAATATTAGGAGAAAAACTGGAAAAGGGTATTGCTTAGTTCAGAAATATCAGCACATACGTGATTGTGCATACGGTCATATAGTATGAACCATTACTGTAGAAAGTTCGACAAGAGTTTGCAGAAAGTTTGTCCACGGTTTTTTGAAGAGGCATCCTTGTACTAACAGAAAAAACATATTCATTTCTGTATACCTTTTAAGCATGCTCCTGATCCTAGCCCTTGCTTTTTCATGCTAAGTAGTTCTTGGTGATTAATTCCTATTTCATAAATTTATAGAAAATTGAGTTTTAGGAAAAAAGACTAACCAAGGACTTCCTTCATCTACTTGCTCTTAGGACCCTGTTTGTGATCTAAGTAAATAAACAGAGATGAGTAAACTCCAGATTAAGGTATTCTCTTCCATTCAGATTTATTTTTATCATCTTTGCTTGGGACTGGGCCAGCTAAGTGGTTGCTACATAATAACAGTGTCTCCATAGATATGCCATGAGTCATACTGGATTAACTGGATTCATGGTGACATGAAGTATCCTGATGCAACTGTGAAACTATTTCAGGCATGGCCGAACTTTAGGGGATTCCTTGATCTATGAATGATTTAGTAAGACTGCTAAATGAATGGCAGGGAATAAAAAAGCTATCAATGAAAATATTAAGTAAAATATTGTCAGTTTTCAGAATAAGAGATATACTTATGTATAAAATACATTGTCTTCCATGTCATAATGATAATCATTATGACATTTAGAAATTACTAGAAAACCCTCTCTGCATCAATCCCTATGCTAGTGAGTGTGTGTGTGTGTGTGTGTCTAATGTAACTTTCCTAAATTTAAAATTTAATTTACAAAGGTAAATAGCCTCTAAATAAGCTGCCCAGGCTAACCCCTTGGCATTCCAACATCAGATTTAAACCCTTTCCTCTGATTTTTTCATCCTGTCCTGTTCTCCGTACTTCTTTCTTTAGGACCATTTGACTTTACAGTTGCTAAGTCATGATTCATACGCAACCTGTTTGTCTCCAGAACCTAAGGTTTTAAGCATTATATTAGCTGGATTTGCACTTAAACTGTACTAGAGCAGTACTGCTCAAAGGAACCAGTTCGTAAACTGTTATTGACCCCCATGGGGCAGAACTCTTTCCAGAATATAAATGAACATGCTGCTTCTTTTAAGAGAAAGTCATGTTATTTTTAAACATAGCATCAACTGTCTAGTGTTGTTGATTCATATTCTTGTGGACATCTAACTGTTTTAGTGTAGGCCAAAAGCAAGGAGTCCCTGCATACATGACCAGTTTACCACGTGGTCACCAAACTCACTTGGCTAGTCTCTCCCAAAGAGGCTATGGAACAAAACATTCTGAGTCTATAAACAAATCATAACTAAAAGTCATGTCACTAAGGAATGGGCAAGTTTGCAGTATGTTTGAAGGTTTTGAATGAGATTACACAAATCTTAACTTATTTCACAAAATATTGCATTATAATCAAAATGGCTACAATAAAAATAATAGTAACAACAAATATGGTTGTAAGGATGTAGGGAAAAGAGAACCCTTATATCCTGTTAGGGGTAGGAATGGAAGCTAGTTCATTAATTATGGAAATCAGTGTGTTAGTTTCTCAAAATACTGAAAATAGAGCTACCAGATGATTGAACTGAACTGCTGTTGAATATATACACCCAAAGAAGACAAAGGCAGCCTGCAATGAAGATGTCCATACAGCACGTTTATTACAGACTATTCAAAATATCTAAGTCATATAATCAACCTAACGCCCATCTACAGATTAAGGTCTATTGTGTCAAATTAGCATCCCCAAGTGACCTCAGTGCAGGATCATCTACTGACTTCTATTCAGTCTACCCAGAGTCCCTTGCTTTAGGAAGACTAGCTCATCCTCACCCCACAGTAATCAGTTGGAATATTTCTTCAGCAAACTTTGGGGTCTGCTGTCCATTTCCCCAGTGCCATGCTCTGGTTTCTCTCTGGTTGAGTTTGCATGAGTCCTGAGCATCCTGAAACCATTGCTCTGGGTTCATAGGAGCAGGGTCCCAGGAGCTTGTAGGATTTTACTTCCACATGTCCATGCACCTCCCTACTGGTTTTTACAATCTTTCTGCCCCATCTTCCACAATGGTCCCTGGGCCATGGGTGAGTGAAACTTAATGTAAGAGTCCTGTCCAGAGACCCTCACTTTGCAGATTCTCTGTCCCCATGATTTAGCCATTTGCCACCCTTTTGTGTTACTGTTCCTACATGAAATGACAATCATTAATGACAGTTGAGAGATTCTTAACTACTGAGCCATCTCTCCAGCCTTCTTCCAAGATTATTTTGAGAAGTATGATATACCGGTGATGCATTTCTGATATTAACAATAGTTTTGTAATATCGTTGCCATATAAGTTGACACCTGTAGTGCAGAGAGGAAGTTCTGTTTCACATCCCTAGATATTCTATTTTCTACTAGTTGTTTTTTCATTTTTGAAAAAAGTGAAGATCATGACTTTACAAATTCTAAGAAGCAAATGACAAAACAAAACTTGAAAAAATAGAATCTATATTTAATGTTTAGGAGCAATTTAAAATCTATCAAAGAAAACATGTAATTACATGTAAATACCTCAGAGCCCATTAAGATTATGTGGCTCTCTAATGTCTATCAGTTTTAGAAAATAATTTTACTATTTTCAGTGATATAAAAATTGAAATTTGAATACTTTTCTCTCTTGCCTAATGATTGCTTGATTAGAAATTCATCATAAATCTACCAACTGAAACAGGAACACTTCTTACAGGGTTAGAATATTAACTCCTAAATGTTTACTGTCGACCAGGTATGCCCAAGAGATCTTGAAAGGGTGATAACCTAAAAAAAAAAGCCATCCTTCCATTTAGGATTCAATTCGGTTTTGAAATTAATGAAGAAAAGTCAATAATGTCACATTTTCCCCAGTCTAGAAATCAATAGAGAATTGCACTGATATAGGAAGCAAAGTAAATTAACCATGTCTGAATTTCCTGTTCAGAGGAAGGAACTCCTATATTAACACAAATACATGTTTCAGAAATAATCATTTCTGAACCCACAAGAAGAACTTTAAATATCTTTTAAAAGCATTACTTCTAAATGACAGTAAGATATTTTAAATGTCCAAATGATATTTTACAAAATAATAAATAAATTATTTTCATTTTCCTTCTCATAACATACTGTGACTTTCTGGAAAAGGTATTTTTGTCAGCATACCTGGGATTCTAGTAAAACTGCATCTTTATTGCATTATTTCAGCTCTACCCTGTTTCATTCATTCCACTTAGTGATACACTTTGGTTAGTTCAATAACAATCATTGTTAACATTTGTGTAGTCTGTTCTACTTCCAAAGAAACTTACATTATTATGGTATTATATTCTTCCAGCCACCTTGGAGAAGGACTGCGGTATTATTCTTTTCAGCTTACTTCTCAGAAAAAAAGAAACTGAGAAGGATAACAGGCTATGATGCTCAGACTTGGAGTTGAGTGTGTTGTTTCAAATTCTAGTTCCACAATTTGCTAAATTAGTGTGATTTGCAGTGAATACTTAACCTCTTTTGTATCTGTTTTGGGTCACCATCAGTGAAATGAGGGTATTAGAACACTGATGAGGTTTGTGACAACCCATCTTAATACATATTAGTTGCTTACAATAATCCTTAGCACATAGAAAATATAAATATCACACAAAGGTCAGTAGTGAATGCAGAATCTGCTTCTGTGTCTAGGTTCCTTTCATTACAGAAGAGTTCCCTTGTATCTTGTTTCTCCATTCCATGTAGTGGTCAACAGGAGGCTGGGCTAGGGTAAAAAGGACTATTCCAGAAGCACGTTCTTACATGGTAACTACTACATTTGGGGGAATTAATATCAGTCTAGGGAGTATCATGTTCCTGGAGGCAATTGATTTAGTAAGCTTGCATCTGTACAAGGCTCAGCACCGTGGGAAAATGTATGTTTTACATTTGTTACCCAGTCCTTGCAGCAAACCTGTTTATTCCCATCTATTACATAGAAGAAAATGAAAGCAACAAGAAGTTAAAATGTGCAGCTGAAAGTCGGAGGCTAATGATGTATATCAAGAGGGAGTTTCATGTCTGACTTAGTATTTGCTTTCTGTGGAGTGAAACAGGAATGTGCTTATGCCTATCAGATGATCTGATCAGCAGCTCTGCCTGGCAGTCACAGCACACTGCAAAACTGAAATTTAAACTCAAAGTTGGAGACACTTTTAATCTAAGTCATATTGGTTGCTTTCTGCTGGTTGATTATGAGGAATAGGTTCTAATCAATTGAAAATCAAAAGTAAAGAGAACGTAGATTAACAGACTCCTTACATCTTCTACGTGCTTGCATAAGGCTCTCCTCTCCCCATTTTTCTATTCTTCTAAGGATTCCATTCAGTGTATTGTTTATATTATTTTAAATATTTGTTATTTAAAAACCAAACTATACCATAATCTAGATGTAAAATTAATCTGTTAGAATAGTTGATTGAAATTACATTAAATGTGATGAGCAAATTTTCAGCACCACCGAACACTTGGAATCTTTGTAGAGGCTCAGATTGCCCTGCCATTCTTTGTACTAAATGAGCATAGTTTGGCTTCTTCGATAGATAAGACAGAAGCAGCCGCAAAAGATATTTATCGTGAGAGAAGGGGAAAAGAGAAAAAGCAGGAACTCAGGTCTTTGCAATTTAATCCAAAGTATTTGTTTCATATTTTCCTGACTCCAGAGAAAAATTTAGATTCATCTAATTTTGATGTACATGCTGATCTTGAAAGGTAACCCATGGAATGTTGCTTAAAAAATCTCTGAATATGAACCAAATATAAGTGATAATCAGAACCTAATTTTTATAGATGCTAAGCTTTAATATACCTAAACATAAAAAAACCTGATGAATTAGAATGTCTACTCAATGGACATAATGACAATTTATATTCTTTTATATTTTATTGTTACTAAAAAGAGCTATATTTTGCCGGATTACAAATTCATGGTGTCCTGGAAGGCCAGTCCATTCACATGAATTCTCAGGTCGAAATGGAAGAAGAAAGGAGCAGTAAGTGTAAACCAGTGTGCATTAAGTTTGGTGACACCATAATGCTTCTAGCTCCTTCTGGGCCAGATAAGATAGGGAAGTCTTTGTTCTTGCTTCCTGGCAGGAACCACAGCTCTTCCTTCTCTGCTTTCAAGTCACACCATGTCTTGGCTGTGGAAGGGCTAACAGAACAGAGATCGGCTTTCTGTCCTCAGATATGTTGATATAACTTACTCCTTCAGTTCAGAGTGAAGATGTGGAGTTTCTGTCGGCACTAACTTTCCATTTCATTCATCTAGGATTTGATAAAGACTTACTATTTTAAAGTTATAAATCACGTGGACGCATATTTTAGCTCCTTAGTAAATAGACATTACCTGGAATAGCTGGTAAACCATTACTATTTAAACACTGAACAAATCTAATTCAATTGACATAATCAAGATTAATGTTGATGAAGAGAAAATATGACTAGAGGGCATTCTGGAACACCATCCCCAAGATCACTGTGTGTATGTGATCACAGATGAAGGACTTTGTAGGTAAGCATATGTCCAGTAAGGTTATCGGCCTGCCAAATAAGGTGATTTTAAGCTGATCACTGATTTCCACAACAACGTTTAAATTTCTACCTCAACTTCTTTGTTATGTATACCAAGACACAAAATGCTTTCATAAGCAGTTATAGACTCCACAGCAGCAAGATTAGAAAACACACAGTCTATTTTAAAATTTCTATATGATTTCTATGTGATTTCTATGATACCTAGATATTTGTTTTCATCCTCTTGAAGTTTGTTGTTAACCATAGGGATAGCTTTCCCATTCAGCATATAAGACAATGGTCAAAGCATTTTCAGACATTTTAATGTAGTTTCCTAAAATCAAACAAGTCATGAAAACAAATAGTAGAACCTGAAAACTGCCACATTCCTTGTCCCAACACACATTCTACCATTTCTGTCTTAGATGCTCACTTACATAAAGATTGTGTTCATGTAGGCATGTGATGATAAAGTAAGAAGCCTACTTTTAAAGGAATAAATTAAACCCTTTCTACCCTTGGGTTTTGTCCTCTCCAAGGTAGATTAATGTTTTCTTCTGTGTTTTCTTTTTCTCTTTAGTTCTAGTTGAATTTCTTTCATTTCATCAACAAAGGCTGCAAAATTAAAATCTGTCCTTGCCCAGGGTGAGCAAGCATAGAGAGTCTTTTCTTCATCTGTTTTAGTTCTAGGTCAGTGGGACTGAATTACCCTGGGCAAAACAATTCAATGACTGAGTTTTTTAATTAAACTGTTTATCTGCTGGAATTTGTTCTCGGTCTGTTTCTCTGTTGGGTTTTAAATCAGGATGGAGTACTGATCTGTCTTCAGGACAAGGGTTGGAGCACATGGACCTGGCCACATAGCTCTTCCTATGTATCTCTCTTGGCATCTTATTTCAACAGGGCATTTGATCGTCTCCTTTCTTTTTACAAGTCTTTTCTCTCCTGTTCTGGGTTCATGCCCTATAATCACTATGGCCCCTCAGCAGTGTCGAGGGTATTATGATCCTTGACACTAGTTTTGTCTGCTGAGTGAATTTCTGCTTTTGTAGAATTTTATTACAGTTCTCAACTCCATACTTGCTTAATGACTATTGGTTGATATTCGTTTGATTTCACTTACCAGACTAAGTTCCAAAGAACTTTATATCTGTCACTCATCTTTGCACAACCACATCTTGCACGGGCCTGGTACATAAATCTCTGTCAATAAATGAGAGCATGCTTAGATTCCTCCTCAATCACATATCAGTGCCATATACCATTGTTAACATTTATATGTGACATCATAGTGTCTTCATCTTGTAGTGATTATATTTTATAATGAGTCTTCCAGATGAAACTTCAGGACTTATTGATGAGCACGGATATATTTTTCCTATCAACTACATCTAAAATGTGTAATTGTCATGAGAAACATAAAGCAAAGGCAAGAAGCTCAAAACAGAAAATGTGTTTAATTTATGTTGATCTAAGGGTTTTATTTGAGAGTGTAATATTCTCCCTGTTCCTAAACTCTGAAGGTTCACAGATTTATTCAATTAGACACACTTAAGTAAATACTAAATGCCCAACACTGTCCCAGACACTAAAGATTAGTCAGTAGATCAAACATGACTTCATGTTTTCTATGGTACAGGTACAAATAATTTCCCTACCTACACCTACCTACCTTACCAACCAGCATAGGCAATCCATTTAAGTAATAAGTTGCTTTGCTGTTGATATTTCAGCAAAGTGGAAGAAAAGGATGGTTGCTCATGGAAAAAAATAAAAGAATTTTGCAATTTTCTAGAGATAAGTGAAATATGATATAGATTCAAATATAAAAGGCTCAATGAAAGACCCTACCTGACAGAAAGGCAGCGTGCAATAGAGAAACACATTCAGCATCTACCTCTGGCCTCATGTGCACACAAGGGGCCAAGCACTTGTACACACATGCACTTACATGCATGTACCCACCCACAGGGATAAACACTAGTTGAAAGGAATGGTTCAGTAAGGGACACAGGCACGGTGTATTTTCTACGGTCTTTGAGAAGCAATAACTGGTAGGTGGACATTACAGACTATTTATGCACAGAAGTTCATCTGTGTTTCCAGGCATTAGTGGGAGAAAGATGGAATGACCTTTGTGGCATTACTAGGTGTAAGTGTTCAACCTAGAATGAAGGACTTGTTGCCATAAAACAATGAAGGGTGAGCAGGGCAAATTCAAAACCAACACTAATAGTGTGAAACTCCATAGTTGGCACATTTCAGGGATAAGACATTGAGATGTCTTATGCCAAAGCATTTCTTTCTGTCACTTCTGGAGTCACATACGTTGATAATCATAGCAGGATTGCATCAAGCAAACAAGAGATTCTATTTTGTGCCCTTTTTGCTTTGCATTGTTTTTTGGAAATGTTTCCCCTAAAATTGTAATGCTAATGTGGTTGTGATGTTCAAGGGGGTAATCTCTAGCCATCTAGAGTGTTTTGTAATTTTAAAACATTATAATTTTCTCTGAAACTAGCTCTCGGGACAGTGGGAACACCTGATTCAGATGTTTGCTAAGTTAACGGATTTTGACTAATCACAGGCGACAACAACAACATAAGACTTTTCTAGAAAACATTCTGAGTCTCAGCAACATTTATATGTTGAATGGCTCAAACTAATGTTCTTGTTTGAATACAGTTACCTTGGCTCACCATTATGAATGCATTCGCAGTTTGTCAGCATTGATGCATTCTGGTAAGTGCTTTCTTTTCTTTCCTTTACCCAAGTCACTGACTGTAGTGTGATCACAGTCACATAGTCCTTTTCAAGTTGGCATGGTTAGGATCTTTGTTAGTGCATCAAGTTTTGTTTCCCCATGAATGGAGTAAATGGCTCAAGATTGGACAAGGCAAAGTTGAGTCCTTTCTAGTCCCATTTTTTCAGCATTTTATATACTAGCTCTTGCCGTATTGATTGTAAAAGTTCCCATGCTTAAGTCATAAATACAAACACAATTTCACTGTATGAATTAGGGTAACTGGTAATCCTGTTGATACCAATATTGTTTTATATTTGACAGTCTTACCTGGGGACCACATTAGGCTTATGTCTGCAGGTATTTCATTTTTATTTGTATTATTTTTATACAGACAAATCATAACTGTGTTGTATTGCAGTTATAGAGCAAAATGAGATGCTATCAGCACACAGCAATGTGGAGTGATTAAATCAAGCTAATTAACATACCTATCACCTCATTTACTTGACTTTTTGTAGTAGTGCATTAATTGAAGGCATTTCTATTGGCATAAATAAGTTTGTGCCTTAATTAGAATATTAATTTATGATAAATCAGGGTACCGGAAAGCATTAATTGCATAGGCAAATTACACAGAAGCAACAGCTTCTACATGTAGTTCAAGTGTAATTAAAATATCTGATAAATTACTTAGAATACATTTTTTATTCCATTTATGTATTGCAATGGAAAATGGCAAGATAAGTTACTGAAAGCTAGATTATCTTTTGCTATTAGGATTGTAGATATGCACTGAACCAAGGATGCTTAATAGTATTTAATATTGCTGCACAACAAGTACTATGGAGTTACACAATGCTCTGTCTATTGGGGAGCAGAATGTAAATGTAATGAGAGAGAGAGAGAACTACCGGCAAAGGAAACACAGCATTTATGTTGCCATTAGGTTCTCATTCAAGAAAATATTAAAATGTCATTACTGAGATAAGCAAGTAGAGTAGAGTGTGCTACTTTACAGAACATAAAGTAGCTTTCCATAAAGACTATGCATAGAAAGTGCTGTAAGCATGTGCTGTAAAAAAGACTAAAAGCTGTCTACAAATAGTAATAGAGGCCTCAAAATAAGCGAGATGCAGCTGTAGTTATTCTATAGAATTACATTAGACAAGGAACTTTCATGGTTCACCCAGAGGAAGGGTTAAAAATTGGGACACTGGACATTAAACTCAGTTTGGAAGAATTATATGATTCTTGCTGGAAGTTCACCTTGTGTTTAAATATAAGTTCATCCTGTGACCCCAGTGCTTAAATGTACATAAACATGCAAGTTAATAATTCAAATCATCCCTGAAAGCGACACTCAGATTAAAAGCAAGGATATGGATACATAATAGTGTCTCTTCTCCAAACATCTCTCTGTAGTAGATTTTAGAATAAAAATACTCATTCTCTGTTTCTAAAATGAATAATACCTAAAATATATTTTTCCCGTTAATAAACTACTACTCAATCTTAAGTCCTAAAGTTTTACCCTGAAAATAGGAGCCATATGTACTGTTTCTTTGACCCCTGAAATCCCACCAAGGTCTGTATCATTTTCCTAAGGTTTCCCTTAAGAAGTTCCCCAAACTGCATATCTTACATAAGAAGCAATTTATTCTCTTATAATTCTAGAGACTAGAAGTTCACTTAAGTGTGTAGAGGCCATGCTTTCTGAAGGCCATGTGGGTAGATCCATCCTTGTGTCTTCAAACTTCTGATTGCTAGCCAAACTTGGCATGTTATTTTACGGTGATATCCCTGATTGTCTGATTTGTTCTAGATTGGTTATTTCTGATTGTGCAATGTAGTTCTCCCTCCACTTTTATTCACAACTTTTAAATTTACTTCTGTCATGGGATTAATTTTGAAGCTTGTAACTTCTGATTATTTATAATTTATTTATATGTTATAAAACTATAATTTATTAAAGGAAAGTACAGCAGGATGAGAATGAATCCCTTCCAGCACGTATTTACTCAGCGGCTAGTAAGCTAGGATGCTTGCCTAATCAAATGCTCTCCACTGGATGGCACAATAAGTCTCTCTGTGTGTATCTCTCTCTATCTCTCTCTCCTCCTTTCTCTGTTCCTTCTACCACCTCTTCCTTGCTCTATGATAATGAATCTTCATTTTCAAGTTTACTGGATTTAGAACCACCCAGGAAATATAGTTCTGAGGATATCTGAGTGAGCATTTCCAGAGCAGTTTAACTTAGGAGTGAAGATCCACCCTGAATATGGATGGCACAATTTGATGGGCTCGGGTTCCAAACTGAATAAAAGAGAAAAACAGAGAAAGCCTTATAACAACATGCATTTATCTCTCTCAGCTTCTTGATTGCAGATACAATATCACCAGCTGCTCCATGCTTCCCCAGAACCCTGCCTTTCCCACTGTGATGGAGTTCAGTCCTTAAAACCATGACCCCAAATGAATCCTTTCTCCCTTAAGTCGCTTCTTGTCAGATGACTGACCACAGCAAGAAGTAAGAAACATGATGTTCTCTCTTTTATCTGCTTTCTGATATGCATCACAATTACAGAAGAGGCACTAGTCACCCTGTATTTTAAGTCCCACATTAAAAACCTCCTTCACTGTAAGTCTTGATTTCCAAAAGCCAATAATAGTTGGCATTTGGTTCTCATGACTTATGCGCAGCACAACTTAAGAGAAGCCTCCATTGGTTGCTCTTAGTCTGTAGCTTGAGTCTTGGGGGTTGCTGACAGAGGAGCATCCCTTCAAATAGCCCTTCAAAAAGCAACCTCCAGCCAAAGACACTTGCCCAGGAGTCATAAATCTGTAAGTTTTCCAGAGGTCCCAAGGGAGTCTCCTTCCCACCCTCCCCACTCTTACCTGTCTCTAATCTGACCTGGACCCCTTTCTTCCTTCAGAATGACAAAGAACATTTGTTTTCTGCCTTTTGCCTACCAGCCAATTTGCCTTATAATCCTTATGAAGAAGGTACAAGCTCCGTTTCACACAAGGAGCTAGTTATATGTGCAACACAGCAGTAGTGCACGAAGCTACCTCCAAACCACTTGCCCTTTCTCTCCATGGTGCTATTTGTAAATCTGTTTCTTTCTTTTTAGAGATTTCTCCTTTATGTTATTTAATTATTTTCCCCAGATACTTATTTCAGATTTCTGAGGTAAAGTATAATCAGATTAAAGACACAAACTTTACTCTGCTTACTCAGTTTACTCTGCTATGGCTTCCCTACCATTGAAATTTGACACCGGTATCAGAAGCCTACAAAAAACAGGTTCATTTAATTATGGACTGCAACTTCTGAAATCCTGAGTCCAAATTATCCCTTTCTTTTTTTAATTTGATTATCTCAGATATAGTGGCAGAAAGCTAGCATGAGTTATTAAGTAATACTGGACAAAATAATTATTCATTCATTTGATCATCAATGTGAAAACCTTTTGCTTTATTGAAGGGGGGTGTTCATTTGCTTACCCATGACTTTTATATATAGTGCTAAAATTAACAGGCTTGTGCATGTGCCCACCAGCTGATTATATAAACACACTGATGTTTTTCTTTCTATAGACTTGATTTCTCAAAGCAAAAGTATGTGCTTATTTTTTGAAGGAACTCCCAGTTAACCTTTGAAAAATTTTATGACAATACTTAACAATAGATTCAAATGTTCATTTCCCTGTATTATGATCAGCAATAAATATTATTAAATTTTTGAGAAACTGAGGCTAAATTACAGTCTCCTGTCATTTCTGCAAAACAAGTATTATGGCACAAGAGAAACTTCTTCAGAAAAGCATCATTTTATAATCAGGAAAACATAGTTTGTGGGGAGCAGGTGTGCATATGTGTGTGTGCGTGTGTGTGTGTGTGTGTGTGTGTGTGTGTGTGCATGCACTTTCCAAAAGGCAAGTGACATTTTGGTGCTGGAAGGTGTTGTGGACAAGCAGCAGGTTGAACTTAGAGAAAGCAGCCTATGTGCTGATAGGAGTTTAGCTTCCAAAAACCTGTATATCTTTGAACAGTCAGAGGTTGGACATAGGTCCTTATCTATGAAATTATTAAATAATTACTTTTAACTAATAGAAGGGCAGAGGGAAGATTAATGAGTTCATATCGTTAGCATATTTAGAGCTCCCTGGGAAAAGGTGATTTGGAAACTCATTATGCTTTATCATTGCTTCATAGATTATATAATTGAGTTTAAAGTATGCAGTACCCATTTTCTAAAGAATTCTAAAAATGTTACTTTGTATATAAAAAGAATCTCATTAAAAAATCCAATGCACCTATTATGTAAGATGCATGTTGTTTCCAGTTTTATTTGCATAACTAGAGGATGCTGACAATCTCAGTTTATTATATTGCTAATTCCAAGTCTATTCTTCAGGAATATTGTATGTTGGAACCCTTGAGATATTAAAGGAAGAGTACGAGAGATGGTTGAAAAGAGACTGAAGAGAGATCCCAGTGGTGTTTCCCCCCAGAGAGATATGGAACTATCTATATCTGAGAATAATAAAAAGTCCCCTCAGGCAGATCTGGTCCACCTATATCTCTGCTGAATGATGTACACCCATAAAGTAAACCTGAGCAGGCAAAGTGAGATTTGGTTAATATATGATAAAAGTCACTGGGATTGATTTCTATGGAAAGAATAAACACTTACTCAGTGGGAGTAATCACAAAATATGTCACTTCAAATAAACAGCTTGGGTTGAGATGGCCAAAAATAGATTGTCCTTTGAGCAAACCAGTTGCAGTGATCATCAGAATGTCAAAACAGACAGTCTAGCCTTCTAATTGGCTTGTGCAAAAGATTCCCAGTGCAAAAGACTCTCAGGCCAGTTGTTTGGTGTTCTAGAGATCTGCTTAAGTCATGCTTACTATTTCTCAATTAGTGACTGTCCTGAAGTCAGGGGCAAAGTCAGGGGCAATGCAATTCCACATGAAGCCACTTAGTTCTATTTTCTAATCAGGGTCTTTGTATTTCTGAATGTCTTGATATAACAAATACAATAAGTACATGAATCTATTGGTACATGGTAGTAGAAACTACAAACAATGATCTCATCAAATTCATTTGGTTGACAATTTTAAGTGCAAGGAATAATTTCTAGAAAGAGCATTCAGGTGATCATCCTTCACTTTATGGAGCACCATAACCAGGTTTCACAGGAAGAGGGTAGGTTTTGGAGGCAGATAGAATCTCATGAGAACCTATAGTCATGGGAACCTAAGGTCATGGGAATCTATGGCCATGGGAACCTAAAGTCATGGGAACCTATGGTTATGCTGCTACATTTGCATTCACTGTCCTCTAGATGGATTAATACATTAATAAATAGAAGACAACTCTCAAGCATTATAGTTATTATCTTTGCTATTTTTATCAAAACTTTATGTGACAGTACTGATAGAAAAAGTGAATTTCTTATTTATTTTGTTGTTTGTTTCTATTTTTCTTCTAGTCCATGGTGGTTTAAAGTAAAAGGAAATGCAAACATAAATATCCAAACAATTTATTTGAATAATCCTCACCCTAGAAGAGAATTCCTTGAAGTTTTCCTACCTCAGACCTATATACAACTATAAACTCTTATAGAAATTTTGAAGATTTCTCTATAACAATCTTTTCATTTCCAACTTCAGTTAATCATATTGAATTTGGTGCCTGCAGTATATGAGAATTTATAGGGCAAAATGAAAATTATATTTTGAAGGGCAAATGTTTAATTTCAGTTTTTATTGGTAGAAGTTAAGACATTATTTTCTTCAGAATAAACTGAAATATGCACAAAAATGAGTGATGAAAATAAAATGAGAAACACGGATGAGAGAAGTCACTCTCCTGATCACTAGGACTGTTATATCTGATGATAAAGCTCTCCACTAGCATCCTTCTGTTGCAAACTCCAAGCAGGGTGGACTGGTTTATGCCCAGGAGATTGACCACAATGAGGAGAGGTCTTCTTTAACTACCATAGACATCTAGCCTTATGAATTGACAAGAGGTTCTAAAGGCTTTTTGGAGCGGTAAAGAATTCCTTTTGAGTAAAGGCCCAGGAAATCTATGAGAACAAGAACGTGCCATCCTGCTTAGAAAAACCAGGTCTGTATGAGCTTAATCAAGTCACTTGAGATTATTAGTAATGCTCAACATAATAACCAAAAATTATAGGTGCATCAAAGAGGTAAGAAACTCCACAGCAGTTGCCTTCTACCCTGGCTGGCCTTCCTGAACGTTTCCCAGTGTGAGTCCCTGCCTGAATGTCACATTGCTGGTTTGGGCTCTCTGAGGGTAGCTCTGTGCCCACCTTTCAGAAATCACAGCTAGAGCATACTCAGGTCTATCTATCGGCCATCATTTTAAGGAAGTCCTTCCATGCTCCTACAGCCATTTTAAGATGATCCTGAACAGTGGTGCCTTCTCTGGAAAAGGGGATTTTTGATCTTGAAGTAACTCAGTAGTCAGTAGTCTATCGGTACAATTCTGTATTCGTGAACTTGAGACATATGATCTTTCCAGTTAAAACAGGTGAGAAATCAGTCATTCAATTAAAATGTAGAGCATTCACTCAATTAAATTATTGTTAGAGATAAATAACAATAAGTCCTAAGGTAACATAATTGCAATTTCAGTGCTTTTCTAACAAAGGGAAAGGAAGCATATTAGTTTATTACCATTTAATGAAAATATTTTCTATGACAATGAAGTCTCTTAGATGAAGGTTTCTGTTTACAAAGTAAATTTCTTTTGTCAAATACGTTTCCTGGAATTTCAACATAGAAAAGCAATCCTGTGGGATTATTAAAATCCCTTTCTTTTTTTCTTCATCATTTCCCCAATAGTTTTACAATTTTCTGTAAGAAATCCTTTTTGTTTGAACAAAGGCTTATAAATGTAAGACTTAGCCTTCACAAGGGACTCCATAGCTATCAAACAAAACTCCCTTGGTGGGATAGTAGTTTTGACAGTAAAAGTTTTGAATCTGCAAAATCTTCTTCTTCAGATACAAATTGCCTGAAAAATCATGTTCAGCTTTGTATAGACATCATAAGTCTTCAAGATCAGGCTATCCCCCAGCCTCAACACCAAAACAGTTGTCCTACTTTGAATGAACTAGATTTCCCCCTCATGTGAGAAAATACTTCAAGATACTAAAATAATTTGGGAGAAATTCTCTTTGCTAGAAGAATAAACATGCTGGAAACTAAACTAAGCATTACTAGAGGGAAGGGCTTTTAACTGCTTGACTTTCGTTCAAACATGTTGTCGGAAACATTGAAGAATCAGCAGAAGTTTTATTTAGCCCAACAGGAAAAAAACACTAATATTTGGACTGCTTTTCATATTTAATTTTAGTTTCCTAACACGTGGACAATTTCACTTTATTTCTCAATTCTCAGCAAAGAACTGAGCAATTACCTTAGCCAAAAGTTGTTTTTGTAAAAGGTTATTTTCATGATCTTGGTGAGACAGTTAAAAACAGCCTTGCTTTCAGAATTGTGAAAGGAAAAAGCCTTTATCAGGCTTAGAAAACAGTTGTATTATTGAATCAGAATTTCAATACAATGTTAGACCTTTGGAAATTCTAGATAAAAACTTTGCTTGAAATAGAAAATGCAAACAAATAAACAGCCCAAAGCATACAATGGACATATATTCTTCATGAAGTTAAGAAAGAAAAATATCAACTAGTTACATGTTTTTATTAAGCTCTCCTTTTAAAAGTCTTCATGAGTTTAATAGTTCTTTAGAAAATTATTGGAGTCTTTATTAGGCTCTTTCTATTGTTGCTGAAATCCACTTACTTAGATTTCTTCTCTTAATACTGAAAAATCTACTCTTTAAAAAAATCTTATTATTTTATTTTATGTGTATGAGTGTATTGCCTGCATGTGCGTAAGTGCACCTATGTCATGCAGTGCTTGCAGAGGTCAGAAAACCTTGTCCATATCTCCTGGGATTGGAGTTACAGATAGTTGTCAGCCACCATGTAGGTGTCTGGACTCCAACCCAGTTCCTCTTCAAGAGAAGTCAGTACTCTTAACCACTGAGCCATCTCCAGTCATCTGAAATTTCTACTCTCTCATCTGAAGAATAAATACAAATACAGGTTCCAAAAGACCAGAAAACTATAACTCTAGTTTGTTTTAAGTCTTATAGTGGTTCAAAGAAATTGTTAGGAAAGTATTAAAATTTATCTTGGTTCTCAAAGAGGAACATGTAGTTTGGCAAAGAATTCACAGATATAGCACTAAAATCGTGATCTGTAAATGAGACTGATAGAAGATATATATATCCCTTTAGTTATCAAAGCTTCCTTTTATTTGATACTGAAATCATTTACATCTTATTAGCAGTATAATATTGTTAATAGAATATAAATATAATGGAAAAGAGCTGCAAGGAAATGTCTATAGATATCCAACAAGGCTTTTTTTACAAATATCCATTAAATGTGTGTCATATATCCAAGTGACTTTGATGCATACATATACACATGGATACACACAAAGTTACACACACACACATACACACACACACAATATGTATATAATTGGTATTTGCCAAATTAGCAAGGGAAATTCTAACATGTCTAGCTTCTTTGGATATATTGGGTTGATAAGTATGGAAGAGAGCTATGGTTTCCCATAAGGGAGTTGCCCATAAGGGCAATTACGACCCATCTAAAAACGTGCACATATCAACCCTTTCCCTCCAGTAGCTTTACGTCACGTTTAGAATAAGCCCAGATTAAAACAGATCATTCTAACTTGCCAAGACACAAATTAAGATGCCCTATTATATAAATACAACTCCAGAAAGAAGAAACAGAATGCAGTAGCAATTTTCTTTGACAGGCCTATTTTTAACTGATACATGGTGCTACAGACAAGTTGAAAATGATGGAGCGTACTGCAGCAAAACTGAAATATTAAAATCATTAGCCTGGTACAGGAATTTGATTACACAATGTTTATTAATCAGGATTGTCAATGAAGGATGAAGAAGTTTCAACTAAATGCTTCCTTCTGCTAAAAGCTACCAGCATTTTACATTATGTCAGAATGAATGCCTACAAAACAGTGCAATAGATTCTAACTATTTTTTATAATCAGTCTTTTTTTAATTTGTATGTAGCTTTTCCTGAACTGGAAATACTGTAATATCAAGAATTCAGCTCCTGCTCTGTTCAGCCTTTATTGTATGGAATACCAGACAACTCTTGCCCAATGTCCTCACCATGAGGTAAAGAATGGATCCTAGTCTCTCTGCTTCCTATGTAGCTCTTCATCACTGAGACCCACTTTGCAACTGGGGGATTATTTTCTCTTGCTGGGTTTCAGAAATGGCAGAGGACCCCTGTACTTCCTGCTGGATTCACATCAAACACTGGTGAAGCTTTTTTCAAGCTGTAAACATTTTCTATGTGGCATTAGCATGCTGCACACACCCAACACTTCCTGCTCCCTGTAGAAGTCTGGATAGAAAGAAAGCTTCACATCTATGATTCATGAAGAGCCATCAAATAATCCAAAATTCTGAGATACTTTTCCCATTTCAAATCCACCCTGACTCCACTGAGTTAATATTCTCAGGATCTAAGAGAAATGTGCAATAAAAGAGGAATGGTAAAAGAAGCCAATTCACTATTGATGGGATAAATCAGTGCATCTTCCTTTGAGAACCTTGTGTTGTATGTGTCAAATTCTCTTAGAGCAGACATTTTAGCCAGGTAGTCTCACCTCTGGGAATAATCAATTGAAAAGATGGAGGCTTCAGTATGTTCATTCATTTTATGATAACAAAATGAAACACAACCCTCTAAATGACAACCATCTCCTCCAAGAGACTTTTTAAACCCTTGGTGATACATTTTTGCCAAGGATATACTTTAGTCCCTTAAACTCTTGTTGCACATCTGTTTATATTAACATGCTACAATAGAAAATATCACCAATTTGTAAAAATTATATAACATACATACTACTCCACAGTCATTTTAATTATATGAATATAATGTAATTGCATATGAAAAATGTTAAAGGTTTATATAAACCACAATATAGTTATATTCTATAGTTATTAATCTTTTTTTTTCAGATTCATCTTTATTTTTTCTAATTCGTGTGTGTGTGTGTGTGTGTGTGTGTGTGTGTCTGTGTGTGTCTATGCTTGGATGAGTGCATGTGCCCCAGGAGACCAAAGACATCATGTTTCCTTGGAACTGGGATTACAGGTAGTTGTGACTGCCTGGGAACTAAACTCAAATCCTCTGCAAGAACAATACATATTCTTAACTACTGAGCCATCATCTTAATTTTTATACCACAGAGACATTTATTTAATGCAGTGGGAAATGGTTAGGAAAAATAGGAGATATTGCTTTTTCTCTTTATTCCAGAATTAATTCACAGGGATACTAGTTCTCTCATTAGTGACAAGAGCATGAATAGACAATTAAGTTATGTTGTATCTTGTCAATAACATGGCTCTGGAACGCCTTTGGAATAGTCAAACCACAAGCCCAAAGGCCAGGTGTCTGTAAAGTTGGAGAAACACTTGATCACCCATGAACCCTTAGGGGTTTGGACATTTCATGATTTTTCCAAAAGTGGCTACTTGGAGCTTGAGTTATGTAGGTATGTGCAGAGTGGTATAGAGCTGGAGAGCTGTCTAAATGAAGGTGTGTCACTGTAGGAGGACTTGAGGATAGGTGAACACAAGGGAACCATCAGGATCTCCAGAACCTTCCTTGTGCAGTGCACATGACTTTATATCATGAATCCTTTTAATTTCTTTTTTCTTTAGTGAGGACAGAACCCAAGACTTTGGTCATTGTAAATAAGTACTCCCACTGAGCTACAAACTAAGGCCTACCTTGGATCTTTAGGAACCTTCTCACATGGGAGATTCCAGTTCCTGGATATGTCTTATTCACACTGTTAACACATAGAACATCCATTAGAATTTCAATTGACAATTCTGCAACCCCCAGGGCAGTGATAATGATACTTTCTTTGAGTATACATTAAAAACTAGATTATAAAACAGATGGGTTTTCTTGCAAAGAAGTCCTTTATATGAATTAGAACAAATCAGTGATTATTTAAAAGCTACTTAAAACAGTAACTGGGAAAGGTATGTTTTCATTAATGGTGCTGTTAAAGTGGCAAGTAGCCCCAGAAAACTAACTAGGATAGACTAAACAACCTCCAGACTACCTAGCGAGAACCCCCACCCCCTTTTCCAGTTTCACTGGTCAGTCATTTAATCATAGGACCACCCCTAGGGAGGCAGGTTCACCCCTAGTTATACTCAATAGACAGGCAGAATGCTTAGTGTATTGATGAGGTAGTGAGTTTTTCTGCCTGCAGTCCCAACTCCCACTGCGAGGCTCCCTAATTCTCAGCTCAGAGAATGTAGTCACTGGCCCAGTTAAATAAATTTGACTGATTTGGAACATCTGGAATCTGAGTGGTCCTTCCCAGAGGCCTAAATGCCGAAAGGTGTAGCCACAGATAAGTTGCCATTGTTCTACAAAGTAACCTCCCACTCCTGCTCAGGTAAGAAGCTCTTACTAAACTCAATAGGCCACACATAAAAAGAAGCCATGAAAGTAGGAAGGAATCCTTGGGAATATGGGTTCCAGTGAGTGGGGATAAGAGGGGGAATTGAGGGATGGAAATGACTAAAATTTATTATATAAATGATGAAACTGTTAATACAAATTAAATTACTGAACATTTCTTAAACAGAAAACTGAATTATTTTTCCTGATGTATTTTATTATAGCATTGCTCCAGAGAAACCTATGCAAAATTTAAATGGAAGGAAATTAGTACTATTCCTGTAGAATCAGCTTATTAACTTTGCAGACATTTGAAAAGGTGACCCTACAAAGTCTACTGTAGTCATTTTGCCAGAGCCAAGTTCAACTCCAGAGATATCTTGGTTATTTTTTTCTCATAGCAAATTAGATTGCTCCAAAAATATTACTTTGCCAGCAACTTTTGCACTCAGGAGTATACAAGGTGGTGTTCTTAAGTATGGTCAATCTTTTTAAATCACTTTAAAGCTTCAAGTTAAATAATTCTTTTCCTTCAGTGCCCAATCTTACCACAAACCCTCAAATCAATACTTAGGCTGAAATGTGCAATTGTGAATACTTGACTTTCTGTCAGAATAAGCCAATGCCTTTCTTTGAAAATCTCTGAATAGATACATCATAGCCAGAATCACAATACATTAGAATACTACTTCTTACTCCAGAAGCAAGAGGACTGCTGATCTGGTGACCTTGATTTTTAACTAATAACACAACACACCGTCTTCTGTCACAGCTTCTGGAAACAATTTTTGGAACAACAATTTGTGGTACCACTTCTGGATCCTGCTGACTTTATCTCAGCTACCCTAATGAGTTTATATAACCCTGGCTGTGCTTTAGACCCTCACCCAGCTGTACCTCCAAGTCTGACAGGAGGGCTTTCCGCAAACAGGAAAGTAGTAAAGAACTAAGGTCCCAAGAGCCACGCCAGTTTATAGACCTCAAATTCCACCACCCTAACCCAACCCTTAGTGGAAACTGATAAAAATGTAGCTTTCAGAAAACACGGCTTAAATTTACTTTTGTTTAATTCTAGTTCAAATATTTACCCTTGCTCAAATTCCTCTGATAGCTTCTTGTCACTAAAAATCTTCCCTGTGACCTGATTTATTGCTGCTCTGGATTTTTGTCCTTGATGAAAGGGTCTTCTGGGGGGTTAGCAGAGACTCCCTCAACCCTCTCGTCTTTCCATGACTTAACCAAATTGACTTTAAGTCTCCTCAAAGAGACCTTCCACAACCTTTTGGTTTTAAATGTAATGCAACCTTTTTGACTTCTTTGTATTTCTTCCTGTCTTAAACTTTTTATAGTGCCTTGTACTACTGGTTTGACATCTAGTTTCTGTTTTCTGCATTACAATGGAAACTCTGGAAGAGTAGACATTTTGCCCCCATCCCATTCATAGGGCCTGCAATAATGTCTTATATATAAAACAAACACACCTCAATAAACAAACGCTGAATGGATGACCTATGGTTAAGGGTTATGTGCACATCACGCTGTTATATTCAGGTTTGTAAGCAGTTTTTCTTTGTTTTGTTGGACTTTATTGATTAAAAAAAACAATATTCCTAACATTGCTTGAATGGACAGCCCTGGTGAATGAGGAAACAGCTGTTAGAGGTAGAGATTTATTCCTTCCTTACACTGTGATATTGCAAGTAATAAGCATCACAAGGCAATCTAGTGCTCAGATTTTCAAAGTATGTTTCACCAACCAAACGGGCTTTAGTCTGCTTCCTGTCCCACCCAAATTCCTAAGTTGAAAACTATTCCCTGTTATGATTGTGTTAGGAGTGGGACATTTGGAAGATGATTAGGTCATGAGGACAGAGGCAATATGAAGGAGATTAGTGGCTTCTTTTGTTGTTGTTGTTGTTGTTAAGGATAGGATCTCCCTGTAGTCCCTGCTGGCCAGAAACTCACTAGGTAGACCAGGCTAGCCTAGATCTAATAGCAATCTGCCTGCCTCTTTCTCCCCAGTGCTGAGATGAAAGACTTGGCTCACCACACCCAGAGATGAATGCCTTACTAAAAGAGGCCCCAGAGAGCTATGCTGCCCTTTCTACACTGTGAGGGCACAGGAAAAGGATATCTGGATGTGAACTAGAAGCAGACCCTATGTGAACATGTTAATACCCTGAACTCAAGTATCAGCTTCAAGAACTTTGAGAAATTGCGGTTGCTATATGCTTGGAAATGTGGTTCATCTACAGTGCAGAAGTTTATTCAGCCATAAGGAGGAAACAAAGTTATGAAATTTGGAGGAAAAGGGACACATCTGGAAACTCATATTAAGTAAGGTAACACAGGCTCAGAAAGACACATGGTGCATGTTCTCTCTCATATGCAGATACTAGCTTTTAATTTTTAGGTATATGTACATATCTGAGTATAAGTATGGGCATCGGTCATAAAACTAGAAAGGAAGCACAGAGAGAAGTCAAGTATTTTAAGGAAGGCGTGGATGGAGTGGGGGGCAGTAGAACACATGACAGGAAGGCAGAAAGGAGGCTACAGGGGTGGGAGATGAAAGTCGGCAGGGAGATGGAGCGTAAAAGGGGGAGGGAGGATCAACTGAAACCAATTAGGTGGGAAAATGCCATAGTGAAACCTATACACACTAACACTGAATACACTAATGAAAAGTAAACTAAGCCCAAATAAATTTCTGTTGTTTGTCAATCACCCATTTTGCTGTTTTGTTACAGCGTCTTACATTTAGACTAAGGAGAATCAATATATGCTCAGTTTACACAATGAATGAACTGGGATTTGGTCCTATCTAATGCTAGAATAGTAATTGAAAGTTGTCAAATAAATATTCTAATTGGGGAGAAATTTTATTTCTTTTTAAAATTTAGTATACTTATTTATTTAGTAATGTGGGCATATGGAGAGATCAGAAGACAACTTATAGGCATTGACTCTCTTCTTCCACCATATGGATCCAAGGGATTGAACTCAGGTTCCTGGGCTTGGATGCAAGTGTCTTTACCTCCTGAGTTAATGTACTAATCCTTCAGAGAAATTATTTATTTTTTATTTATTTTTGTGCTTGTTGATTATTTGTTACTGATGAAAATCACTGCAGACTCCTTTGTATTTGAAAGAACAGTGACTTGCGAATCTGCAGCATGAACTCTGCTATTGAGCTGGGTGAACTTAGCAATTCATTGTCTGCCAGGCACTTCATTCTCCCATTTGGAAACTGGGAGATCATAAAACAAGGGAGCAGATGATATTGCTGGAAAACACATACATCAGTAGATGCTCAAACAATGCAAGGTCCATAAGGATTCCAGAGGCATTCAAGTGGATATATGTAGACTATGTGTATACCAATGACAAGAAATAGCTAAGACCATTTTTTACTTTACTTTTATGAATTATAATAATTATATTTGATATTGTCTGTAAGATTTCATTAATTATTATCATTAAAATTGTATTTATTTATTTATCTTATGTATATGTTTTGCCTGCATGGATGTAAGTATATCACATGCATGCAATGCCTTTGGAGACCAGAAAGAGTATAGACTCCTTTGAAACTGGAGTTACAGTTGTTAACAGCCATGTAGATGCCGGGAGATGACTCAGGATCCTCTCAAGGAGCAGCTGGTACTTGTAATTTCTGACCTATCTCTCTAGTCCCAATTACCATTTTTAGCTTTGTGATTTAAGTCTCTGGTTCTCAACCAGGGCCTATTTTGGTCCAGAAAGGACTTCTAGCAATGCCTAGACATTGTCAAGTGCTCTGACATGTAGTTGGCAGAGGTCAATGAGTTCAACAGTCTGCAGTGCATGGGAAAGATCCCAGCACCAATTTCTCCAGCCTCTACTCTCAACTATGTGACAGGAAACTGAAAAAAAAAATGGTGTTTTTTTTTTTTTTTGCACTTTTTCTAAATGCAAAACCTAGTAAAAATTCAGCTGAGGTCACCATCAAATGAAGCTAAAATTGACTTAGTAGAAACAGTAACTAGAAGAAATATAGCTAGCAAACAAACTAAGATAAATCCGAAACAACAACAACAACCACAAAAACCTCCTTCAGAACAAATAGCATTGTACAGAAGAACAAAACTGAAATTTTTCGGTGAGCTGGGAATGTAGCCCATTTATGGTGAAGAGACCTAACAAGTGTGAGAGTGTGAGGCCCGGGCTTCCATACTCAACACCAAAGGATTGAAAACAAATTGTTTCTGTTTTCTTAACTAGGCTGCATGCTCTCTCTATATATAAATATTCCTTAAACAAGTCAGTATCATATCGTGGAAACCAGCCGTAAGAGTCTTAGTTTGCTCAGGATCACTTAAAAGAGTATCAACATCCAATTTCTGCAGAGTGCATCTTCAGCACACAAATATAGTGGGAATGAAAGGCACATTTCCTAAGGCAATGTTGTTTTGTTGTTTCTGTCCTCTTCCATATGCACAGCCATACCTCCCGAAATAACTGAAATATTTGTGAAGTGGGTTGCACATGCTTATCTCCTTGGGTAAAGCAGGATTTGTAACCACAGTTCCCAACCGTCCACCTGGTAGGCATCTGTTTTCTTAAACTTCCTCCAATTTGTTCCTGTTACTGCAATGTAACTCTCAGCTGATATGTGCAAACCTCCTCCTGATGTCATTTGAGAAAATGATGACCTTGTAGATAAATATATACACCACATGACTTTGCAAGCTTTCAGCCTTCAGGTCAACTCTCCTGTAGATTGTTTCAAATTTAGTTCGTTCCACAATTTTCAAAGGAAATGTTTCTGGGCAAACACTCCTGCCTCGTGATGCTATAGCACATGAGCTTCTGTCCACTTTAAGGCAATTGTAACTTTAATCTTAATCTTTTAAAATTACCAATAAGGAAACAGAAAGCCCCAATGCTGTCACCACATAGAGAGTTAAGGTGTTTCAGAGACCTTGTCCCTGAAAAGGCACAACTTCTAAGCCAGTGTGACTGTTACCTTCATTCTACCATTTTGTGATGTGTAACAACTAAAAGAGTAACATTCTGTTTGCTCTACCTACCATATCAGATATCTTGTTTCTATCTAGTCTTTGTATAAAAATTATAAATACAAATTACAAATAAATATTACAGCTTTTAAAAAAGAAATTCATCATTATTTTATAAAATTTCAGAGCAAGTTTTGCCTTGTATATGCAATTTTAGTATCTGTCCCTGTCTCTCTGCCTTTCTCTTTATCTCTCTGTCTCTATCTCTCTCTGTATAAATGTCTGTGTAGGCATGTACACTTCAAAATGTATGTGGATTTCAAAGAACAATGTGTGGAGTTAGTTCTCTCCTTCCCTCTATGCGGGTTCCAGGGCTGGAATTTAGGTACCTGCGGCAGGTACCTAAAGGTAGCCATCTCACCAACCAACCTTCAACATTTTGTAAGAGTAAATCTCAATTGTCTTTAGGAAAAATTTGAAATCTTGTAAAAATATATGTAAAGTGTATAGGTCAAATTAAATATACTTTCTTATCAGGCAACTTTAAATTTGGATTAATGTTCAATTTTTTTTCCCTTTGTATGCCTTAGCTCCCTCCCTTAGTTTTCTCTCTTGTTTCTATCTATATGATCTAACCTATTTTTTCTGCAAGGACATTTTAATGCAGTCTGTCCAAATTTTACCTACATTGCACCATTCAACATTAAAATGTGTTAAAATGCAATAATGGTCACTGAACCCTGTTATTCATTAAAAGAGCAAACTTTATGGATGGAATAGAGATCAAAGAAACACAGTGAGCAGATTCAAAGAATTTAATTGCTGGCACCAAGACCTAGCACAGCACTGAAGAAAACATGTCTTTATAAAAGATTTCAATATTATTGATATTGATATTAATATATGAAATGTTAATATATGAACTTTATTAAAGTTAGGACATAAAGGTAATTTTTCTATGAATACTGAAAATGTCTCTTTGGTCCTGGAAATTTTCTTCTAATTACGGAATTCTTCCTCAGTACCTTTAATGGACCAAGCAGTGTGAATGACTTGAGACTGATGAATGAATCAGGCATTATCTCTAACTTCTGAGACAAAAAGACAGATATTCACTTTACATGTGCTTACAGGTGAAGTGCCAACGTGGAATCATACATGTATTCAATGGTGAAGAAATACAATCAGTTTTCCTGAGAAGTAAGGGAATGTTCCGCTGTGGAGAGGTCTCACAGCTAGTGGGGTTGTGACGACAATAGTATATGTGATATTCTAAAGGACCGACGTGGATTCATCATCTTGTAGAGTAACAGGACAATCTGCAAAATTAACCCTGTGAGCCATCCATATTCTTCAATGAAGAACTTCCCTTTGGAAAATCGCCTCAAGCAGACATGTGTACAAATATATTCATGGAGAAAACCATATTCCCAGAGACCTCTGAGTCTCATAACATGTGATATCATATTCCTCCAGACATTTCCTTTAACTGTTAGCTTCTCAGAGACTTGAGCTCAGAGAATGCATCTTGTTATTTTGTTAAGTGAGTACATTGGGGCTGCAGAAATGGTTAAGTGGTTAAGAACACTGGCTGCTCTTGCAGAAGACCAGGTTCAGTTCCCAGCACCTACATGATGGCAAACAACAAACCAGGGGATCTGACACCATCTTCTGACCTCTGAAAGTATTATACAACATGGATGTACATACATACAAACAATACACTCATACACATAAAATAAAATTATAAAGATATTTTAAAAGAGAAGAGTAAATTCATTAAGATAAGCAAACTCTAATTTAGCAATGTGATCCCTCCAGTTTACAAAATATTCACTCCACTGCTGTAAACCAGGTACAGGTTAACTGCACATGGCCTTGATTTTCCCATTGATGAATTGAAAAGTTTGCACAGGGGACTAACTAATCATCAATGCTATGTCTTTATGGTTCAGATGCTGCATTGCTCATAGCCATTAAAATAAAAAGTATTCATCACCAAAACAATGCTGATCATATTAAAAAATAAAAATTCAGTGATACCCTCACAAAATCTGTTACCCCACATTCATTGGAGGTAACATAAAAGAGAATTGAATGGCTACTGACATTTGTAACATTCTCACCCCTGTTGATATCAATGGCAGTTATATTTAGTTTCTCTCAGATTATGCAACAACTTCAAATAATATGCAAAACATAATACATAAAAGTAAAATTAAGTAATCACTGCTATGTTGTCATTTTTACTTCTTTTCAAATAACATGTTTAATATTGTACATCCAGGCTACTCAAAGTATGAGTAGGTTTTCTTGAGAAAGCAACTTGGTTAATGGTCATTTTAAAGATTCTGATGATAACTTTATCCACAGGGCACATTAAGTGGATTCAGTAGGACATAGTACTTTTGTGAATGTGGTACACATCACCTCCACTTAGGTGGTTTTAAAATGCCCATCCTATTAGGTGGTTAATACTTTAACCATTGCTGACTTACAGATTTAACTGAACTAAACTTAAGTTAATAAAAAAAAATAGGTTTAGATATTTTACCATAGTTATAAAATAAAGAACCAGAACACATGGCAAACTTTTGTACATGTCTATTCATGCACTGAGTGAAGTCATTTCAAGTATGTCTGCCAGTTTCAGACTGGCAGCATTTGCACTATAGAATTCTGTGAGCAAGTTACTGTAGCATAGACAAATCAGATTAGCACATGTCTCCTGATATTGTTTTTCCTATTATGTACGCTATAAGAGGCAGTTTTCATGTTTATAGGACTACTGCCTAATAGCAAGTAAAGGAAACCTCAAACATGTCCTAGTAACTTCATTCATCTGAATAGTTAGGCATTTGATAGATGAAAATATGAATTAAGAAAGCATCCACTCAAAGACGACTTTGAGCAAAATTACAAAAGTAGCACTTGCCTTTCTGAACACCAGTATCCAAAGATACTTCCTCTTCCATCCAGCTTCAACTCTCGGCCTTTTCTCCACTTCTGCATTAGATCCACCTCATTATCTTCTTCTCCTGGGGATCCTATTTGCTTTCTATAACCAGCAGAAAAGGATCTGAAACATATTTGCATTAATCTGATAATAACTTAAGGCTCAGACCTCCTAAGGATTACTGCTTTCAGGAAGGATGAAAGCCAAGAGCAGAAAGTGGTATGTCTTATAATGAATGTGAACTCCTCTCTGCAAGCTGGATCTTCCACACAGGATCCTCTTAAACCACTTACTATCTAGGTGATGTTGAGCAAGTTATATAACTGCTCTAAACTTGTTACTTACAAATCAAAAGGGGACAATAATATTTCCTCACTTATAGGTTTGTTGTGAGGTTTAATTGAGAAAATACAAAGTTCTTAACATAGTGCCTGGTGCAAATTATGAAATTAATGAATAACAGCTGTATAATGAATAATGTATAATGAATAACAGATGTATGCTGGGAGGAGGGAGGGTCCTTCAGTCACATCTTACAATTATGACATAAGCTGTTTCCACCAAGAAAAAAAAGTGTGGCTTTATCCCTGAGTAAAGTTCAAAACATTCTGTAAACTACAGGTGGTATCTGATTTCATTGGGATGTTATCAAGTGTTTGTTTATTGCAAGCTTTGTTTTTCTCAAGTTATTACTTTATTTCCTGAGAAAATGATACGATTAATAGAAATGACTCAAAAGGGCTATAGGACTAATCAGAAAGGAAACACTCTCAACCTAATTTACTGAACCAACAAAGTTACAAAAATGAGTTTGTAAACAGAAAGTCATTCTTTTTCTACCCCTAACTATTCACCATTCTGTCCTACAGTGGTCTTAATATTTGATTCCAAAACAGTGCTCTATTTTCTATTCCATTCTTTCCTAAGGGAAGAAATCACCTTCTAAATGATTTTTTTAATGTGAAATTAAAAAGTTTACTTTGATAGACATGTCTGACTTGAATCCTTTTCTCCTATAGCCATGTTGCCACAGGTAAACCCTGGGCAACTGGCAAATGTTTAGTTGTGCAAATCCCTCGTACAGAGGTGGGGAAAAGGTTCTGATCAGCACGTAAGATGCATTGTTTCCCAGACTTGAAGGTTTTGTTCTGCAGGCTTCCATGAGGTTGTGATCCAGAGTTATCAACTGAGAAAATCACCTCAACTGTTGTTGCTCAGGAGCTTTTCCCCTCTGGGCCAGCTCTTCTGACAGCACCTGCTGGGTGACTACGGAGGAAAGGTCATGAGAAAGTAAACAGTTTCATAGCCATTTCCTGAGCCATCCTGATCTTATCCTTGAAGATGGATCACAGTCTGCAGCTGAACCTGTTATTAATAGCACTTAGACGTAACTGGGTGGTACCCACAAGCCTTCGCAAAGGCCTGAGTGTTGGTTTGTCTCCTGCTGGCCCTGTCTCGAAGCTGATTCCTGCTTTGGGCCTCAGTGCAACTCTCCGCTGTTTCACAGCACCGTCTTTCACTTTCATTTCACATCAGTCTTTACCTTCTGGCAATCAGAAAAGATTCTTTCAAGTTGACTTTGTTGTTGCATAAATAAGGACTTAGGTGAAACCCCAACTTCCTTTCAGTTCTACTATTCTAGGCTCATTATTAGACATTTACAAAATTTATGGAACAAGAAAGTATTTACTATTCATCTAAAAGTTGCACACACACACACACACACACACATCTGTGATAATATAGGTTTACTTGTTGGAGTACAATTTGCAAGGATTCTTTGTTCTCATTTTTTTCACACAGATTTTGAGGAGGGTTGTTGGAGTTGTCAGTAGAACACATATATTGATTATACTGTGTGCATTTACACAGATGCAGGTTCAGGCAGAGGATGTCCTGGTGTCTCAGACCTTCCAACTCAGCCACTCTTGTACCAAAAGGCAAGGTGGACCTGAACCACACTCTGCCTTCTGAGGGCAGGCAGGAGACCCCACCCTATGACCTTATCAGCTACCTTCAACCAGTGAGAACGGTTATTCCCAGTCCTATTGTTGAGCACTTCCTGATCCTGCTTGCTCCCTCTGACTCACCACACATGAAATCATAGCTAAGAAAGCTTCAAAGGGACTGTGGAAATCCTTAGGCACACACTATTCAAATGATTAAATGCTGTCAGCCATAGAATGAGTATAAACAAAATCCCGTTTATCATGTAGTTGTGCTGTGTAAAGATCTCTCAAAATAAAAAAGGGGACTCTTATGTCTACACCCACCCGTTTCTTCAATCTGCATACATATAATGCTCTAGGAGAATGATTTCCTTATTCTTCTTGTATGTGATTTAATGCTTTGAGCTTTTTCCTCTGATGTTTAGCATTATTTGCCCTATGTATCTTCCTTTTCCTATAGCACTTGGCATAGCCCCTTACTGAGAACCCAGCTGAAATACCAAGATCTATATATATTCTTTTCTTGACACCTCTAGATAAAGCTCATTGTGTTTTCCCATCTCTTGCAAAGCATTTAAATCCATCATGGCCCCTACTAGAATTCTGTGTTGGCATGCTCCTCTCTACTTACAGATTTCAAGTTCCAGGACAGAAAGATCTTTATTTTCCTCTGAATTCCTAGGATATTTTAGACTCTCCATTCCAAAGCTCTTTTAATAAATGGGTGCATTCCACCTTTTGTCTCAAAATGGGAAGGTATTTCTTTTTCAGGGAAGCAGGGTATAGATTTGAAATAGAGTGTGACTTTGCAGCCCAGCTAGAGTTAAACTCACTACATAACTCAGCTGGCCTTGAACTTACTACATAGACCAGGCTGTCCTCAAATTCATGATCATCCTAACTTAGCCTTCCTGGTGCTGGAATTACACAGAGAAATCTTTAGTAGGAATCTGTGAATCTGAATGAAGAGTAAGGAAAATAATTTGAGACATGTGGTCAGACTGGATGGTCAGGTTGGTCACACTAGAGAGAGTCAGAAGCCCCCTCTTCTGCATGTACTCAACCTGAAAGAGAGCAGAAAACAAATGCCAGATCATAGCTTTTTCCATTAATCTTGCTCATAAACTGCAGGGTGTGACTTTTGGGCAGGGTACCTTGCCTAGCATCATGAGGTCCTATATTCAATTACAAGCATCACATTAAAAAATAAATAAATCTCTTGGAAACTTCCCTGAGGATTCTTGAAAAACAAGGTTGTTGGGAGATGGGGTGTCATTTTCTTTGTGGTATAGTCATTATGAAGCTGCCCTTACCCCAGTAAATAGCTTCCCACCTATGGTCTGACAAGAAACTCTAACTAAACTCAGCAGGCTGCACACAGAAAAGAAGACAGGGAAGTGGTGGGAACTTGTTGAGAGGGGCATGGGAGAGGGGAATTAGAGCAGGGGCTGAAAGTGACTGGAATTAGCTCTCTAAACGTATGAAGCTGATGAACAACAAAAAAAGTTTTAAAGAAAATGCCTAAAGAACATCTCTTGAAATCCAAATAACATAGATGTAGTAGCAGATGATATCTTTATGCATTATGTTTTCTTTCTCTGATAATTCAAATAAGCCAAGGAGGTGCCCGGACTCACTTGTAAAGATATAAATTTGATTCCTCTAGTAGGCTATAAGTGAAATCAAAATTAGCAACCCAAACAAGAAAAAAATTTCACCAACATAGCTCAGTTCGGAAAGCAAGAAAAGGATGCATGACGGAGAGGCTAAAGTAATTCTCCGTCACTCCACATCCATCTTTTCAGGCTGTTGTTGAAGAAGAGAGTTTTGTTGAGAATAAAAGTGAGATGTATTATGTAAAATAAATTAAGATCAGCTATAATAACAAATACACCGTCAATCCCAATGGCTGTACATTGTCGGATGGATTCTTCACAACCTCAAGCCAATATCCAGTCAAGACCACATGATGGAACGTGAGAAGGTGCTGAGTACAGGCCTAGAGACATTGCCTGTCAAGTCCCCCCAAATTATTTTGTACAGAATACAATACAAAGGACCTCCATCATCAAGAGGCTTAGTTATAGTAGTTTTTTAAAAAAAATATTTTTGTGTGTGTATAATGTGTGTGTTTGTGTGCTGGTGCAGGAGCATGCATGCCATGGCACATGTATAGAAGTCATAGGACAATCTCAGTTGTCAGTTCTCACCACACACCTTGTTTGAGGCAGGGTATCATGGTCTCTACAGACTAGCCAAGGAGCTTCCACGAATTCTCTTGTCTCTTCCAGATGCACTGGGATCACAGATGCATGTTGATATATCCAGCTTTTATGTGTGTTATGAGGATCTGGACTCCAGTCCCTAAACTTGTCAGGAATCACTTTATCTACTGAGCCACCTCCTCAGCCCCTGGTTTAACTATTTTTAGAAAAGAGAAGAAGCCAGCGTTATTGCATACAAAGAAACAAAAGGCAAATGAAAAATCAAAACAGAGGGAGAAGTTCAGAAAGTACTTAGAAAGTTTGTACTGTCTGTGTTCCTCTTACATAAGCATCTGCTGCTCTGGATTATTACACAGCTGAAGAATAAAACTCATATGTGGAAAATGTACATATATACATTGCATTATATGATTTTGATAAGTGTTCTCCAAAGGTCCATAAGTTAAAAAAAAAAAAAAAGGCTTGTTTCATAGTGGAGGTACTAGAAAGGTGGGGAGCCTTCAGGAAGTGAGGGCAAAGGGGCAGTCCTAGGTCAATTTGGGCAAGTAATTGAAGGGGATATTGGCAACCTAGCCTGTTCTCTTTCTTCCTCTTATGCTTTGTTTCTCATGTATCATGAACTGAGCAGATTCTTCAATACACGATGTACCCAACTCTCCTCGGGCCCCAAATCAACAAGTCCAAGTGACCACCAACAGAAACTTTAGAAACTGAGTCAAAATAAACCTTTCCTCCTTATGAGTTGATTTATATCAGGTATTTGTTAAATTAGGAAAAAGCTGATTAACAGAATGTATGCATGCTTATTATGCGTGTGTGTATGTGCGTGTGCATGTGTGTATATCAGAGATAGGAAACAGAGCATCAAAAAAGAAAATGCATGTTTTAAAGTATGCATTGGATGTACTTATCTACACTTGCTTTTAGTAAATAGATTTTTTTTTAAGTTCTCAAATTCTTCGGGTTTTGCACCACATCCCATATCCCATAAAGGTCATTTCCTTTCATGATTCTTGAGTTTGGGGCTGCATACTACTTCTCTCTAAGTTACCTTAAAAATAGCAAATAATAGATTCTCTTTTGCCCACTTCCCCTTTTATTTTGTCTTTCACCCACTGGTAGTATTTTTCAGAACCTAGGTATGTTCTCTTAGCAACTTATTTCTGCTAGAACATTTATCAACGGCAATGATTTTTGTTTCTGTGTTCATTTTCCTTGGGAAGCCAGGAGTTTCAAATTGTGAGTTTCCTGAAGATCAGTCTTCTTCTATGACCAGAGCCTCATAGAAATCTTGGCATCTAAAAGTTAGGATGACTGGCCAAACAGCAGCATTTTTTGAGTAGATAAATGAAGGACTGAAGATCACAAAACATAGAGTTGGCAATGTAGCTCAGTGGTAGTGTGGTGACTAACAGACAAGGCCTTAGGTTTGATTTCCAGAACCATAGAAATATTCTATGCCATTGTGGTAGAAAACTGGAATTATGCCTCGAATATAACAGCATATTTGTACTATGAAGCTGTGTGAATGAGGCAGCCAGTTCCACCCTAGCAGTCTCGTTTTGTCTGACTTTGTCTTATCTATTTTCTTTTTTACTTAGAGCTATGCCTGGCACCTAGACTGGGCAACATGAAGAAGAGCAGATGAAGAACTGGAACGAAGTGAGGAGGATACAGTCCTACATGTTTGTAGTCTCTCTCCAGGACAGGGCCTCATCCACAGCCTTGTCACTCACTGTCTCATCATATTTCCGCTGATATGTTCCATCACTAGTTCACCTAGCCAAGCACAGTGGTACCTACTTGCAGTTTCTATTCAGGAGATGAAAATACAAGGATTGCTTGTTCCCACTTGGTCAAGACCAGCCTGCACATGGCAAGACCTCATCTCAAAACAAGAAAATAAGTTTACGTAACATAATAGGCAGTTCCACTCCATCCATCTATCTTTCTGTAATTCTACCAGGACAGAAAGCTTCCCCTCTGATGATAAATGACACATAAGTCTAACACCCCTAAAATGAGAAACAAACTTGCCACAGACCTAGTTGCTTTGATTCAGGAATTTTGTCAAGATGATCCAAGTATAGGGATTATGCTTCAGAGAGGCATCTTTAACCCTGGCCTGTCTTCCAGGTTTGGTCACAGCACTTGGTAGTGGGAATGTGGGAGGCGGAGTGTTTCTCTCTGCTCTGCTTTTCTGTCACCTTGAAGCAGCTGCTGCTGGTGCAAAAGGATGACCTGAAGGATGGGAGCTGTCACAACCAGAGGAAGAAGGGGAGGAGCTGATGGAGTTGATCTTCCAAATTGTTTAACAAGTCTATGTCCCATGAAGTGAATGGGTGAAGGTCAGACATGGGAAACTGAGAGGGTGGGAAGGAAGACTGAGTCTCTTGGACGTATCAAGGAAGGGAACTGCGGCAATGAATAACAGCTAAGGTTAAGCTCAGAAGCATCCCAGTAGTGGAAGCTACATACCCAAGCAGGAAACCCTTCCTGAGAAGAAGCTCACGTGGTCACCTTTCTGGGCAGCTTAAGAGGCAGAAGTGCAGTCTTCCATGTCCTAATCAGTGCTCACGGTTTGACAGGGGTGGCTCCAGTCATGAAATTCCCTTTTTGTGTTGTTTTACAGAAGATTTCACGGGAAAGGACCACAAGCTCGGTTCCTTTTCAATTTTGTTGAAGAATGTCAGCAAATTACAATTGTTCAGAATCAAAATTCCATAAGCCAAGTGGCAGAATATTTATGATGCGAAAACAATCACAAAAGCCTTTTCTGCAGCACTTTATTGACACAGCCTTCCTGTCCCCACATCTTGCTTCCTCTCAGGAAAGTGGGACGTGTTGGATGATTTCCCAGATTCTATTTGGAGAGGAAGTCTACAAGTTTTTCACCATCCAGACCCTGCCAATCTGCACACCCCAAAGAACACCTGCAACCAAGGCCTCTGCCTGCTCCCTTTTGTGTGCCTACAGCTATGAAAATAAATGAGCCATCCTGGATGGGAAAATGACATCTCTTTTCAGGATGACCTTGCTCGCTACATGTGCACACAGAGTCCTACGTCCTAATGTTATACACAGTACTCATGACTAGAATTACAATTCAGGCATTTTGCATTCAGTCAATGTCAGTAAATATATCAAAAAGACTTCAGGACTGGCAGCGTCTCCCTAATACTGCCCTCTTCTTTTCATACAGTAAACTCTTAAACTGACATAATAATGAATGACAAGGAAGCTGCCTGCCTTGTACCAGATATATCATTAATGCAATACTAATAGTCTTATAGATTAGCTGTTTTTTTCCCACCCACGCAGTCACTTCCATCCCAAACATCTGCCTAGGAAGAGCCTTCTCCAGAGGATGAACAGTTGCTGTGCTCCTTGCACACCTGTTCAATCCCCCAGGTATCTAAACTTTGGCTCTGATACACAGGGAACTCATGGCAGCTTTTGCTCAGCTGTCTGCATGGCAGAGCCTTGGAGAGGGAGTTATGGCTGATATGGATATTCTTCTGTTTCTTGTAGATTTCCTACAACAGTTCTTAATCACATTTAGACTCTCTCCTCCACCCCATCCACCACACCTCGTGCATTCTGCCGTACGTGTTAAATACATGTTAAGTCCTATCCAGTCAAGCATTTGTATCCAGATGTTCTTCAGTGCAAATTCATCCACTGGAGTCTACTCAGCCTATCTAGAGGTTGTAAGTACTACTTGGTGAGATAGAGTAGACCCACCTGCACCTTGGAATTTCCCTAGGCAGGATGGCTGCGTTTGAAAAAAAAACCTCTGAATGTGTACATGATCCTCCTTTTCCAGACTTCCTGACACAGAGAGAGGGACCTCAAACCCACTGCAACTGTATCCTGTGTCGTCAGTCACTCCCTGTGGACTGGTCACTTCCTTTAAAGTGACTCACTGTCAAGGTATCAAAATATTCAGATAATGCCATTTCTAAGTGTTCTTTTCTGGACTGATTGACTTCATATCCCTTCCCAGCTGGTCTCCTTTAAATGCCTCTAAGGCTTTTAGTCATCTTACAGAATACTGTAGTTTTAGACCTTCACAAGGCTTTTCAGGACATCTTCAGAACATCCCACACAGAGCAGGCCACATCTCCTCCTTATGTTGATTTCCGTTGTCTGTCCTAAATTCACCTAAATTCCTTTTGTTCGTTCAGACCCTCCAAGTCTTTAAGAACCCAGCAGAAGTCCTTCTTCAGTAACAAGCCTTAGAAATCTGCCACTTCACATAGTCCAGGAGCACTCACTCCCTGGAAGACTTTCCTGACCATCCTGACGCTCTGCCTTCCATCTTCAGTTCTTTTCACATGTGTGTATGCTGCCATCAAGCTAGTTTCAAAATGTTCTTTACGGTTCAAAAACTAGCCTTGAAACACCTGAGATTTCCAACACTTTTTAACATGGGATAAGTCCACTATTATAATAGTAGGTTGTATAAATAGAGCAGTGGAAAAAAATAAGTGACTGTCTGATCAACTTCCCCTCTGCATTAGGCACACACACAAAAAAATCACTGTGACTTCCTGCAACCTCGCTCCATATTTTTAAAAACACCTACAAACCTAGCACACTTTTCTTTTGTCTTCTTCTTATTTATATGCAGATGACGTGACATGTAGGTTTTTTTTATACAATACTGATCACTCCACATATCTCATTATTTCTTTCCCTCTCATTCTTCTTGCCTCAGAATACTGTTCTCTATTCCACAATTCCTTATTTCTCTTTATTCTATTAAAGGGTCTTCACCTGGCTGGTGTCAAATCTTGTTCATTTCATTACTTTCCTTCCCGCCCCCCTCAGCTTCTCAAGAACCTGGTCTCTATTTGATACTTATGTTTCTAGTCTTCTTTCAATTCTTCAATCTCTTTGCACTTTTGCAGTCTGCCATGCCTCTACACTCACTTTACCTTCAGGAATCTGCTGTTTGTACACCACAATCAACACTTTCACATTATCTCACTGGTCTCTCTGTTGTAGCAGACAAGCTACATCTTTTTCTTGACATCTTCTACATACTTATTCACTGTACAAAGACTGAACCCCTCTGACTTTTCCCGTATTTGCTCTTTTCTTTTTCAAATCTTCATGAAACTTTTAGAAAACTCCTTAAATGTTGTTTTACCTTATTATTCCTCACAGATACCTGGATAACCATTTTACTCAGAATGCATGAAACTACTAATACAGCAAGAATTTTAAATACCAATATTTACTGAGTACTTTTCAATACCAGGGACTATCCTAAATATTTCCTTTCACATGTATTAACTTAATCATTTCCCAAGTACATTGCATTTTAAAACAAATATTTTCTCAATAAAACTTTTTTTAAAAAATTAAATCCTGCTTCTAGTCAAAAGTAATAAAATCAAAATTTTAATGAACAAAAAGTCTGCCTACAGAGCTGGTTCTCCAATGAAGGTTCTGAGAGTCTACGTATGACTAGCACCACTCTGCTTATAACACAACCAAAAATCATGGGATGTTCTGAACTCTAGCTGAACCGTGACCTCAAAGCTCATAATTGATTGCTGGTCATCTCATTTGCTGTGTAAGTCTTCTGTCTGTGGGTTCCCTGTTTCCACAGTCCTCTCAGAGTCGCCTGTATCCATCCAGGTCATCACTGAGATTTGACTAGTCATTGCGACAGGGTCTGGAATAAAACAGAAATCCCACAGTGTCTCTGCCCTGCTTTTAAACCTCTCAAACTCCACTCCAACTATGGTTTGCAAACTTGGTTCAGTGGAACGCCACATCCCGTGTCAACGTCTGTCTGTCTAGTCCGCGTATCCCTGTGTGCCACATAAAGTTACTCGTATTTCTCCCATGCTTAAAATAAAGGACTATTTTTTCCAAATTTGCAACTTGATATAAGTTCTAATACAAAATAAACACTTCATAAATGTTTTTAATTTTTATTATTTTTATGTGTATGCTCCCGGAGGCCAGAAGAAGGTGTCAGAGCCCCTGGAACTGGAGTTAAGGACAGTTGTTAGCTGCCATGTAGGTGCTGTAAATTGAACTAGATCCTCTGCAAGAGCAGTCAGTACTCTGAACTGCTGAGCCATCTCTCAAACTTTATAAATGTTTTAGTGAATGCTTTCATGAGCAAATGAATGACTAAATGTGCATCAGGCAAGTCTTTCTTCCTGTGACATACAGATGTTTACAGAGCACATATGTAAAAAAATAAAAAATAAAACCTTAAATTAAAGGATCTTTCTGTTTACACTACTGTTTTTTTTGTAGTAGAAAACACTTAATCACTTTGATGTAGACAAACCTAGAAATCTTAGAGTCTGGGTATTGATTCAGGCTCTCAGTATTCTCCATCATAGTCTAGTTTGAATATTGGGGAGATTTCAGAGGGGATATTTCATAATGCAGCCCCTACTTGGTTATCTTCTCATTAAAATTTCCACTTGTATTTGCCTGATGCAAGTGGTAAATGTTTCTTCAGTTACTGTTTGTTTGTGGTTATATGATTTATGTTGGGATTACCAACATATTAAAGAAAACCCCAATATAATAGTGGCATAGGAACAATAGCAAGTTCTTTTTCATCTCACATTAAAGAACTCAGGAGGAGACTGTCTAACACAGATCTGGAAGAGCCAAGGTCAGGAGGAAGTCAAGTTCCTCCTGTTTGGCTGATCTTTGTCACATTGCTTTACAGTTTAAGATGGCTGCTAGAACTTTAGCCAACATATCCGCATTCCAGACAGTAAGAAGAAGGAAGTAGGGAAGGGTATACCCCTCGCTTTAAGAATGCTTCCTGGAAATCCCACACAATACTTCTATTTATACCCGTACTAGCAGCCGGGACAATTTAAAATACGGCTCTTCAGGGGAATTTTAGCTAGTGGTGAGGTCAGCAAAGCAAAAAATCTAGACATTGCTTTTAATTGGAAGTGAGTCTGGATATTGATGCAAGCAGTCAATATTCCCACAATGGTCTATTCTGAGTATGGAGGAAATATAGAAATTGTCAGAGGATGAATTATATTGGTAAAAATCTGTGGTTAGTTGAGTGATGAACTGGAGGAAATCATTTTCTAACCAGTAAACAAGCAAATAAAATCAAGAAAAAAATAATCCGGACATCTGGTCTCATGAACTTGAAGGTTGATTCATGTCACTCCACCAAGACAGTACGGGCTTTCAGCCACTATTTAAGTACCCTATAATGAAATAGCAGTCAAGCAGATTACATGAATGTTCTACATACGTACTTGTGTGAGTGTATGTGGATGATGGGTAGATGACTGATGATAGATAGATAGATAGATAGATAGATAGATAGATAGATAGATGATAGATGATAGTCAGAGACAGAGATGTGTTGAGACCCTAACAATAGTGGTATTCATTTATGTGGTTAATTCATTTAGATGGTTAGCTGTTTCAAAGCAATGCTCATCAAACTTGCGGAGCACACACATTACCTTGCTAAAGCCAAGGTTCTAGTTCTACAGGTCTTAGATGAATGCACAGTTCTGTTTGATCACAGGTTGAGCAATGAAGCTTTGAGAATCTCAGTAAGTGCTGATTCACAAGTTAGATCTCTGGTGAAGTGAATTGAAACATGGTACAATGTGCAAGGCTGCTTGTGGAAAAGCCTCCACAGGACAGAAGCCCTTTCTTCAGAAAAGTTAACCAAAGGGGACTGGAGAGATGACTCAGTGGTTAAGAGTACTAACTGCTCTTGCAGTGGACCAGGATTTGATTCCAGTACCCGTGTGGCAGCAAACAATCCTCCATAACTCCAGTTTCAGGGGATCTGACACCCTATTCTCAACTCTGTAGTCACTGAACGACATGGGTGCACTCACACGCAAGCAGGCAATACACTCATGTACATAAAATTAAAAAAAAGAATATTTTTTTTTAAAAAAGAAAAGCCAACCAGAAAAGTCCAGATGCCCATCCAAGGTCCTCACCCCTCACAGGGAGGGGCCCACACCTGACCCAGCTGTGCCGAGCCTTTGCTGGGGAACAACTCTAGGAGGTTGTGATTTTTGAGTTTTGGTATTTCTTACAAAAGTTGACTGCAACAAATACAGCTCAATTTTTGGTTCCAGCTAACTGATATTTGACTTTAATGAGATCAATAATTTGATTCACTTCCTCTAAGGAGAACATGGGGAGAAAATTATCTACTCGAAAAAAAATTAACCATAGCAGAACTTTACCACTCCTTCCTATGTACCTTTAACTTAAATTTAATTACCTAGTAATCCTGATTCACAATGAAAATCACTTGGCATATGGAAATTAACTAAAGCCAATTTAATTTGTGTAAAATACTAAGCACTTTGCAATTGGGAAAATAACAACCTTATGAGATAAAAAATTCAATTGAAACCATTAGGTTTTCATTAAGATTCATTTTTATTCATTGTACTTCATAAACTTTCAAGTAAAAAATTATAATTTCTAAGTCCATAAAAAGTTTTCAGCATTACAAAAGGACATTCAATACTTTTTATTTTTGCACACTTTATACAATACATCTTAATCATATCAATACTTCCTCCCCTGTCAGCATGTCCCTTGACCCCCCTCACCACCAGATTTCATGCATTCCATTGTATATGTTAAGGCTTATTGACTCAAATTTGTGTCTCCAAATGTCCTTCAGTGTGAGTCCATCCACTGGAGCCTGGGCAACCTATTTAGTGTGACTCCCTTAAAGAAGACCAACTCTCTCTCAAGCAGTGGTGATCGGTTGCCAATAGTTCCTCAGCTAAGATTGGGCCTTTGTAATCATTCCCCCAGTTCTATGCTGGGTTTTTGTCTGGTTTGAATTTGCAAGGGTACATGCTGTCACCATTGCTGTAAATTCATATGAGAAAGTCTCCAGCCATGTGGAAAATTATGTTTTCTGGATGTCATCTAACACCTCTAGCTCTTACAGTCTTGTTGCCTCTTCTGCAATGGTCCCTGACCCCTGGGTGACAGAGGTTTAATATCAGAGCCCCACTGTGTCCTATCCAGGGATATGCACTCTGCAATTTCATTTTGGCCAGGTGTGGCTTTCTGGATTAATCACCGTCTGTTGCATCAGGAAGCTTTACTGATGAGAGTTGAGAGATGCTTTAATATTCTCTCTGCCCCATTCCCATATGTTCCCTGAAATAACTTAGGAATGGAGGTTGCATTGTAGATATGTCACTTAAGGTTGGCAATTTAAAGACATATATTCTCTGTTTTTAACCATTTGTGGAACTCTTTAATAACCACCATCTGTTGCAAAAAAAAAAAGAGCTTTTTGATGAGCAGTAAGTGGTACACTTATCTGTAAATATATGGATACATATTTAGAATACAGTAAGAAGTTTTGTTTGTTTGAGATGTGACAAGTGTAGTTTTCTCTCTAGGATCTATGATCTCTCCAGCCATGTATATTTGGTGATGTTCACACCTGAGTTCTTAGTTCTTTCCCACTGAGCAGGCCTTAAGTCCAATTGTATTGATGTTGATTACCCCCAAGATATGCTGTGCCTGTCTTTGCTGTGGTTATTAGACTTTACATCTGGGTTGGACCATCGAACTGCTTTTTCTTTTAGCAGCTTGCATAGTATCTTCTGATACTATGAGAGCTAGTCTTCAGGGAAGAGGTTTCCAGTTCAGTTCCAACTCTATTGCTCCAAGTCCTGTATCTGAAGAATGTCTTGTCTCCAGCACTGGGGTCTTATCTTCCAGTTCTGGAAGGCAATCAAGCATGTATAATTTGTGCCACCATGTCTGTTGCTACTATTTTCACAATAGCTAAGAAACAGAAACAGCCTAAATGTCCTTCAGTTGATGAATGGATGGTTATGAAAATGTGGCATTTACACAATGGATTTCTACTCAGTGGTAAAGAAAAACAAAATCATGAAATTTGCAGGAAAATGAATGGAACCAGAAACTGTTATACTAAGTGAAGTAACAGACTCAGAAAAACAAGCGATGTATGCTATAGCTGCAGGACCTAGGAAAATGGAAAGGAATCATGGGGTTAAAGGGGAAGAAGGAGCCTGAGAGAGGGGCTTAGTGGGAGACAGGTGTTATTAAGGGAGAAATGGGGAGCACGGGATTACTTCGACTGAGGAGAGAGGAGGGAGGGCTGTACAGCAGGAGAGAGAAGTGACATAAGTAATGCTTAGGGGTGTGAAAAAATCAGAGGAAACTATATTATCTCAAAAAACTACGGAAAATGTACATAATATAGATTATGCATGTGTGTGCGCATGTGTATGTGTACATGTATGTAACTGAAGACTAAATAACAAGAAACAAAATGCTGGACCGGATAAACCTCCTTCTGAGTCACTTAATATGTCAATGTGTTTTAAAACAATTCAGTTTTTTTTTTTCCTTATTGTGGTCATCTTCATACTGTCTACTGGCATTGTCCAATAATGTGGATCTGTATTTTCATGTAAAGGATGATGTAAGCTGGGACTCTTTACCTATATGCCATCAATGGTGCTCAGAAAGCTCTCCTATGTACTGCAGAAGAAAGGGTTAAGACTGATGCAGTTGGGTTTTGAGGTTCCTCTGCACATCAAAATAACAGCAGCAATCTATTTGTCTAGTTTATAACCCTATATGTAAAAGCAACTCGAAATGGAAATAGTATTTCACATTTGAAAGCATCCTTCATGGAGTCTTTAGGTCATTATTGAGTATACTAAGGACCAATCTCTATGACAAATTCAATGGGAATTCAAGAAAATTCAGGCAATGGTATACACTTTGAAGTTACTCTTCCCTGGAAATGAGCCTCAGGTCTGTCAAGTGGCCATTTGCTACAGAATCTTGGATAAGTTACTTCACCCTCTGATCCTCAGTTAAGTGATTAGCAATTTGGAGGGAACAAAAGTAATCTCCATCATGTAAATATGAACTTTACATTAGTTAATATATACACTAATAAAACACACATGTAAATGGCTACCACATTCTAAATACCAAAATGTTTTATTTCACTTGTTTGGGTGTTTTGCTTGTTCATTGTTTATTTTGTTTTGGGTTTGAAACAAGTCTCCCTCACTAGGTATCTCAACTCACTGTAGCTCAGTCTTCAGACTTTTGACCTTCCTCAGTCTATCACCCAGAGTGCTGGGATTATAGGCATGTACTAATGCATTATCATTATTATTCCAAAAATCAATAAAGCAAAACTTTTTCCTCACTTGCTCCTTTCTTGTCAAAATCTTGAAAGTACGGGGCCAAAAGGAGCACTTAGTGGGGAGCGCTTACTGTACAATCGCAAAGACCTGAATTTTGCATCACTAACAACCATACAAAGAAAAGTGTGAACTGAGCTGTGAAGATAGCTCAAAGGTTAAAGCACGAGGACCAGAGTTCAGATCCACAGAAACCCAGGTAAATGTCAGCTGGGCACAGGCCTGTCTATAATTCTAGTCTTAGAAGGTAGAGATAGGGATCCCCTAGGAAGCTTGCTAGCAAGTCCAACCATATCAGCTAGCTCTAGGATTGACTGAAAGGTCTTGCTTCAATGATAAGGTGGAAGCATGATGATTCAGGTTGATTCTCAATCAACCTCAGGCCCCCAGGTGCATGCACACATGTATAAAATGCACACATATCCATATGTGTGCACCTACATGTGCAAATAACATGTAAATACACACACATCATATAAACATTGAACACACATACATTAAAAAAAGTGGAAGAAAAAGGAGAGTTATGAGGGACCATGTGGACCTGTAGTACTAGCACAGGGAAGTGGAAAGTATGGTAGAGATCAATAGAGGAAGAAATCCAATGCAATGCTTATATATGGCCACCACATCTCTCTCTCTCTCTCTCTCTCTCTCACACACACACACACACACACACGCTTGAAAGTAACCTTATTTGTCCTTCTGTCTGTTGGATTTTGAACACTCCTCAAGATTCACTCTCTATGTGAAATTACTAGAAATGGGCTTTCAAAGGTAACCAGAGAGCACAGAGTAAATAGATGACTGGCCTGTGTCTGTTCTCAAATTTTTTATCTTCCTTTCTCTCCTTTGATCACATCCATATCAAAATTCCTGTCTAGCAAGCACTTTTGTATCCATTATGATCTCCCTGTCTGTCTTTGACTGAAATTCTTTCTGGCTTTTCTTCCAGTACAATCATTACAGATATTTTCCAAGGTCTGCTCTTAGCTCACATTTTCCTTCCATGATTGTATCTTTACCAAATGCCAAAACAACAATTTCTAATAAATATCTTTATCTATTATCTTTATTATTTCTAAATCTTTATTATTTCAACTTCCTGTCCCTTGATAATGAATGTCACTATAAACTCAACAAATTCAAATCCAATCAAATTTCAACAAATACAAACCTTCAGCCTTTTCATTTTTCTTGACATTACTCTTACCTAGGTCACCAAAGAAAAACCTCAAAACAAGCTTATATATCCCATCATCCTTTTCTCCCACTAAATCCAATTTAAATACTTCTAAATGCATTTCACCTCTTTGGTATCTCTCACAGCCTTTCCAAAAGTTACGGTTCTAGTTCATGTCTGGATAATTTCTCATCTATTTTATCACTTCATAAACATCCAGAGTTATATCTTATCTTAATTCTCAGGCCTCTCCGAATTCTCTAACAACTTTTGTTAAATGACTCCATCAGTTGCTATTTTGTTGCCCTTGTAAAATACCATGACCCAGAGGAACTGATGGAAGAAAGCGTTTAAATTAGTTTACAGTTCCAGAAGGTTAGAATCCATCAGGTTGGTGAGGCATTAAACAAGTTGCAGGCATGGGATCAGTATCAGGATAAAGAGTACACCTTTATCCACATGCAGGAAGCAGAGAGAGCAAATGGGAAGTGTCCAGGGCTGAATCTCAGTGATGTACTTCCTCTGGCAAGGCTCCACTTTCTAAAGGTGTCATAGCCTCCCGAAGCAGAGCTACCAAACACTTCAGATCCATGAGCCTATGGGAGACATTTTTTCACTTAAATCATCACACAATCCTAAAAACCATTCTTGGAAGTGAAATGATATTTGCTCCTTTGGGATGTGCGATTTCCTTAGACTTAACATAGACTTCATAAAGAGTTTGACCATTAAGAGACTCCTTAGCCATATTAAAAATTTATATCCCCATCTCTTTCAAAATGTTGAGCATGTTACAAACAGATGTTGTATCATGAAGCTATATCCAGTGGCAGTAGGGGCAGTGCCTGAACATAGAAGGCATGCCATCCCTGCTTCCTCAATTAACTTTCTGTTGAATAGCTGTCCCTGCTTAAGAGTTATCAGTGATCCCAAATTTCTTACCAAGTATGATAAAAACTCTACAGCCTTAACTGGAATGATTTCTAAGTATAGCCTTTTCTAACCTGCTACCTCTCTAGTGCTGCTCAGTGAAACAGATGCTTATGTTCTACATATTCTTTGCTTTTCTAGATTTTTCTCATGAAATTCTTCCTCTTGGAATATCCCTTTCGCCTTCATATAACTAACTACAGCCTAAATAAAGGTCTCCTTGGCATTTACGTATTTACTATTTTTTTTCGTTCTTTAAAGTATAAAGTATATATATGCATACATGTTCTAAATCTAGAGCATCTTACAACTTGACCCTCCACTCTGACAGGGAATAGACCTCCTGTACAAGATGGTAAATTTGTACTTATCTTGTCCCAGTGACTGTGAACCTAAAACTGAAAAGTTAAAACTGCCAGAATTATCTTGTATTTCTATTGTTTAGAGCCTGGACAACTGAGTGCACTTAGTTTATACCATGATGTTCTAGCTAAATAGAGATTTCTACATAGACAGAGGTTTTTAAGTGCAGTCCTTGAAAGACTGGAGTCTCTGCTCCCATGAGGACAAAGTGGAAGGGTAATGGATGGAATTTTTATGAAAGGAAAGACAAGGAAGGGCAGGAAGGTGGAAAGGAATCCTCAAAGGAACTCTAGTATATAGTGGATGTTACTGAGCACAACATACAAGGTATAGCCTGGTTTGGATAAGAAAAATTTCTGTCCTCAGGTCCTGGACAATGGTGAACAGATGTGATTTCAAAAGTTGGGAGTGTTGAGGTTTCGATCAGGGATTGCACACTTCAGGGGATTTGTGTGACTGATAGAAGACTCTTACTTGTTAGAAAGAGCAATGAGGAGTAAGAGGCAGCGACACCAAGGCCCTGGCTTTGATGCAGGACACAGAAGAGGAATTCTATAGTATAAAAAAATAAAGCATGTAATTAGGCAGGCAGATTAGGTAATAAAAAATACAGTTGACTCTTACAGAGGTCACTTTAGGATGGAAGAGGAAAGGGATAAAGCTGAATTTGAACAAATGAAAAAGATAGAGAAAACAAGTTAGTCCAGAGAATAACAAATGTTGGAGATCAAGGTGACATAAACAGAGGTCAGAGGAAATGATGCTGTACTGTTCTCGGCAGGTGCTACTTTCCTCTGGAAGAGAGAGAGTAGAAGTAAGTGTAACACAGCACAGCACAGCACACACACACACAGGACACACACACACACAGGACACACAGCACAGCACACACACACACAGGACACACAGCACACACACACACACAGCGCAGCACACACAGGACACACAGCACACACAGCACAGCACATACACACACAGGACACACAGCACACACACACACAGCACATACAGCACAGCACACACACACACAGCACAGCACAGCACACACTCACACAGGACACACAGCACACACACACACAGGACACACAGCACACAAAGCACAGCACAGGAAGGAACCCAGCCCTAACACTTCAGCCCATGTTGTGACAGACTCACCATTCTTTCTGAGTCCCTCTCAGCCCTAGTCCTGAGCTTCTAACTGCTTCAAGTGTGCCATTTAGTCTGTACCTCTAAAACACGCTCTCAGTTCTTGACTGGCCTCGCTGTTGCCCTCCACACCACTCTCCTGATCATACAGCCTAAAACACCTCTGACTTTCACTGTGTTTGGCTGAAAGGCAATTTCTCTTCCAAAACTGGCCTTGCTATAAACCCAGAACCTAGGAATGATACTTCTGCGACAAAATAAGATTGTATTAGGCTTGAATCTGAATGTCCTTTGGGGTCTCATGGTTACCAGCTGATGAAAATTTGGGAAAGTGATTGGATCATGAAGCCTCATCAATACATCAGTCCTCTGCAAGTTGTAACTTGATGGTATTATTGAGAAAGGGTGGACAATCAGAAGATGGGGACTAGTTAGAAGAAGTTGGTCACCGACAGACTATCGCCTTGTCCCCAGGCCCTGCATGTCTATTTCTCCCTAGTTTCTAGCCACTGTGAGTTGTGGAAGTTTGCTCTGTTAAATGATCTTTCCACTCTGATGTTCCATGAGCCTTATCAAGGACACACAACAGTGCAACCAGCCCATCACAGACTGAAACACATATAGAAGACAGGAGTTGGAGATGTTGGATTTCAAGTCTGAAGAGATGTGGCTATATTCAAAAAACAGGCACCCAACAGAAGCTGCAGGAGATGATGAAGGCATCATTCCCTAGAGTTTCTAGCAGAAATATTGTCCAGCTAACCCCTTATTTTTACCAAATAGTACTGGTTTTAGGCCTCTAATCTGTAGAACTAGGGCAGAATACATTTGTATTATTTTACGGCACCAAATTTGTGGAGACTTGCTGCAGTAGTTACTGAAAACTAATAAACATGACTTCATTCCACACAGATTTGTGGGTGTGTGTCTTCCAGCAAGTTCTGCTGACTTCTTGGGTATGTTGGCCCTGTCCTCACACCTTAGAGTTCTATCGTAATTATTTATGGATGTGCTGCCTTACCTTCCATAGAAAGAGGTTTAAGTTCAGAAGCTTCAGAACTCCTTCCTAGTGGCATTTGAATAAAAAAGTATTTGTTGAATAACATAAAGTCTTCCAGGGTCCTCAGAGGAAGACCGCCCAACAAGCAACTTGGCCATACATTTACTAAACCAGGGTGGTTATTGCTCCTTACTCTGACTAATTATGATTCCTATTTTTTTCCACCGATAAAACTCCATTATTATTCTTAGCCCTAAATATTCCTATTTTTAATGAAATGTAAGGGAACAACTTCAGAACAAACTGGTAATTAAGACCCCTGGAGACTTGTTTCCATTTTCAAAATTTCCTTTGTTGATTAGCACTTTGTTTTTAGAAAAGGGTGTGTGTGCATGTACTCATAGGCTCCTGTGTGGACAACCATCTGAAAAGAATCTGGAAAAAAATGAGTTTCTGTTTTTTTGTTTGTTTCAATCTGACACAAGTCATTAGGCTATCCCCTGAAGATCATAAACCTGCGCCTATAACCAGCTTCGAGATTGGAGTGTTGCATATATAGGTGAAATGCCATAAAAAGAAGATTTCCCAGTATTCAGACCATGCCACTGCTCTGCCTCTAAAATTTTTAAAAATATTTTATTATTTTTATTTTATGTGTATGAATGTATTGCCTGCTTGTGTGTTAAGTGTACCCATATCATGCAATGCTCATGGAGGTCAAAAGAGGGTGTCAGATCCCCTGGAACTAGATACTGATAATTGTTTGCCACTGTGTGGGTGTTGGGAATCGAATCCAGGTCCTCTGCAAGAGCAATCAATGCTCTTAATTGCTGAACCATCTTTCCAAGCCCACTGCCTCTAAAATTCTAAGTGACTTGAAAATACAAGTTATAAAAGATTAGGGCATGAGCCATATTCTTGGCCAACCCAGGCTTTGATGTGAACCATTAGGAGCAGGCACCCCTCCTGTGCCATCCTCAGGTACACTTTTCCTGCTATTCTATACAGCTGGCAGAATGTACTGATTTCATGTCCTTGTCAGTGGGCTCAACAAAAACATGTTTCCTTAACACACAGTATCTCCAGAAATTCCTCAGATTCCTGAAATAAGACATCTTTGTAACAGACTCAAATAAAATTTCCGTAAGGTCCCGGTCCCCTGCTTTGAACCCCTCTAAGTGTATTTGCAGCAAATATTTGGAGAAGTGGTACTGTGGGAAAGTAATGAGGCAATTCAGAATGCGCTGTCAGCAAGAACTGCCCAGCTTCAGGCAGCTTCGGTATCTCTCTGTCATGGGGAACTGAGCATGGCTGTGTGGAAATGTAGTGGTCTTTCAACATGATCTGCTAGCATCTTACTCAGTGCTGCCTTGTTTATAAATATATTTTTTGCATTCTTCATGAGAATAACTATTATGCTCACACACGTACATGTAAGAAAGCGTTTTTAGGAACTTCATTTTTATTGCATAGTAATAACCGAGCTAATGGAAATCAGTGCCTTTATGTACGGGCAGCTTCAAGACGATAGTTTGCTGCCTGGGCCCCAGCCCCTCCACTCCACGATAAAGATATGGAACCTTTACCAGTTTAGTTATTCCCCCAAATACAAATACATTTGAAGATTAAATACAAGGAAAACGGACCACACACACTAAGTTCTTGATGTTGCACTTTTATTCAGAGGGAATAAATAAACATAAAATAAAATGATACTGTAAGTTTCAGAGAGAAACAATGTTTACTTGTAAATTATTAACATAAGGTAACTGGGAGTTTAGCCAGGGTTCATATCAAAGGTGTCAGATTCCTTCAGAGGGACTTTCCCAAGTACAAATGGAAATCATAGTCAGCTGTCTGCCATCATCCCTTTGGAATGTAGCACATTGAGATAACCCAAGTGGCCATGGAGGTTACTTTCTAAAGGCATTTCCAGCTCCTCCTCTCCGTGAGAAAGAATGATGAAGCACATTCTTGTGTGCTCATCTTCCCTGTGATTTCTGGGGCCCTATCAAACTGTAAGCACAGCATGAATCAGCAATGCCATGTGGAATACTAAAAAAAGAAACTGACCTGATGATGCTGTGTTTGGAAGAATGAAGAAGTAGGAAGATTCAAACAAGAAAATATCCAGTGCATCCACCCTACCTCTCACTCACACTGTAAGACCTGCCCAAGAATGTAGAATACCTAGTCATAGTTGAGCTACAGTAAACACCATGGAATAATCAGAGCATCTGATTGTCAATTATTAATTCATGCATCTGCCCTTCGATAGCCTATCATCCCAGAAGCCACCCTGGCTCTCTCCTCTTTAGATCCAAAGGCCATAATAATAGCATCCTCCATTAGTCATAAAGAGCTTTCTGCTTTGAGTGTACTTTTCACATACATTAACTTATGTTTGTTTGTTTGTTTATTTGTTTGGTTTATTTTTACTTACAAGAAGGTGACATAATTATAGCTAATTGACTGATGAAACTTGTGACTTACCTGAATCAATGCATTTGTTCATTTAAATAAATGTTGATGTTAGAGTTAAAGAGTCAATGTCAATGCCACTAGCAACCCAAAGTACTTTGTACTTATTTGGTTAAAATAGAGATTACAAAATTATTCCAGATGTTACATTTAATTAAATTTAGTTTGTTTTAACTTAATGTCTGATGTTCAATAAAAATATCTATTTACCGGGCTGGGCATAGCGTTGTACCCCTTTGATTCGAGCACTTGGGAAGCAGAGGTGGGCACATCTCTGTGAGACTGAAGACAAGCCTGAGTTTCGGGCAACTGGGGCTATAACAGGACCCTGTCTCAAATCAAACACCCAACAAAATGTCTATTTATTTGAATTTGGTGAACAACAGTCATTTTGAGATATCCAGGATGCCTGCAAGCCACTTTGTTCACCACTTTTCTGCAAAGTACAAAGCAAATATAATTGTACTCTGTGTACTTGTTAAAAGGAACATGTTGAATTACTGCAGTCAGTGAGAATGAATCCCAGACCTCCTTTCTCCTGTGCACTGTGATCATGTTACCATCCAATTCTCCTTGTGGTTTTATTATCTCTATCTACTGGAAGGTCTCAGAATGACCCATGTCTTATACATAAGTGTTGATGTGTGTAACACACTAAAGGTTGTCTAGGAAATAAGTATTTTCTAAACTGAAAATATTTATCTTATATCTCAATTTGAATCTAGTATTTGTGTGGTTCCTAAGTCTCCTAAAAGGCATGAAAAATGTAATAAATGTGATTGCAATTTAAATTATTGAATCTTGACTTCCAACACTTGAACTCCAATTCCATCAGTATATACAAATGTTGAAAATCAATCAAGATGGACAAAACTGAAAAGATGCCCATTTTACATGTGCTTGAATAGCTAGCTCTCCTTCCCTCAGAAAGGCTCTAATAAACTTGCCTAAATGGTGTTTGTATGCTAAACATGGTGTTAGAAGGGGTCCTGCTTTTCCCAGCTGGGCGCCCAGGCTGGATAAGCTCAGCTCCTGGCTTACTTTCTGCCCATTCTCTTTATCCAGAGTCTTCAATTGACTCTTACTTCAGTCTATGAGAATGCCTAGATGATAGCACAGTACCTTTATTTGTATGCCATCATGACCCACAGGCCCAAAAAAAGAAGAAGTCTTCTACCCCTGTAGATCTACTGTTACATTCTTGTGATGAAAGTTCTATTTACTAAACAAAATAGAATAATTAAATAAATGCATGGGCTTTAGAGACAGAAGGGAGCTTTAGTTTCACATTCTGTCTCTACCCTTGGACCTTGAGCAAGTTGCTCAACTTCTTGAATCTTCAATATTCTCCTCGGTATAAGAAATTTAATATCCTTGATCTCGTAGAATTAGAGCAACATTTAAATAAAATGACATTTACCACAATGTACAGCACACACAATTGTTCTCTGCAAGTATAAACATCGTGATTATTCCTAAACCGTTCCTAGCGGTATCTGCCTTGGTTTAGCACGTATGGCAGAGGTGTTTTCCTTTCTTTGACAATGAGACACAATGATCCAGACTTTTGATGTTTTTAAAAAGTTTCTCACTGTGATTCTAATAGGAAGCTAGAAGTAGCAACTCCAGAACAGGAGTAATATCAAAAAGATTTACATACCTGACAGTCACAGACCAATCATAAAGCAAGCCTCTTCAGTCAAGATGAATTCTGGCTGTTAAGTAACTTTGTAGCGAAGATCAACAAATGTCAGTCAGCATTCAGGCATGAAAATAAGTTTCTTAGTCAAGTAAGTTAGGGAACTGTTTCTTATTCAATATTCCTCATGATTATTATAGATGCCAAAAGGTCATGCATTGAAAAACAAATAAACTCCAGTTCATAAATTTTCCAAATTTATGAGCTATGTGATACCTTTGTCAAGACCAGAAGCATCTCCATTCACATACTTAGTGAAAATGCCGAGGGAAAGGGAAATAATACTCATTTGAAAATGAATTTTTGAATAATGTCAGTACCTGGATTTTCTGACGAATGACTAACTTCTTTGTCTATCCTCAGCAGTTCTGATTCTTAGGAACTGTAAAGGTCTGGGTAAAGTTGGAAAGTGGTCTCCAAAAACCCACCCTTTGATGTCTGTACCATGCATAATCTTCTTTGACTTGGGTTTAATATTGTATAAACAAATTAGCATTCTGCTGATTGCTATGTAACATGGCAAAGGGCAAGTAGCCAGACCTAACCTAATTGAAATCTGAAGTGTATTTTTCTGACTGTTTTCAGAGAAAGAAGACAAAAAAGATGTATCTTGAAGTGACTTTGAATTCCAAAATAGCTATGTATAGAGCTGCCTATAGAGAAATGACTTCTAGTAATTGACCATAGTCCCTAGTCAACAGCCATCAAGAAAATAGGGTCTCAGACCTACACCACAAGGACCTGAATTCTAACCACTGGAAAGAACTTAGAAGAAGGTTGTAAGAGTTCATCTAGTATATAACTGTGACTTGTATTATCTTAATGCTTTTTTTCCAAACCATCTACTGCTCATTGATGGACTGGATATAGAAGGAAAAACATAAGGTTTTATTACAAGAGTTATCTGTTTCTTAAAGGCTCTAAGATATTGGGAGAAGGAGATATCAATTAGTCTTAAGAAGAGTGGATTCATTGGATCTTGTAAAGATAAGGTAGTAATCAGAAAGCAGACAAAAGAACCAGGAATACTGCATAAAAATAACTACATAAATGTGTGATTCTTCATTGTACTGGAAAGAAAAATGTTACATTTTGCAAAAAATATTAAAAGTCTTAAGAGAAAAAATAAAAAGCAGAAAAAGGTGGCTAATTATAATGTGTGAAGATGCAGGACGAGTGAAATAATTCTCAGGTTCTCTTCCCAGCATTGCTGCTAAGTAGTCACATAGCATGTCTGCTCAGTGACTCAGCTAAGATGATGTATTGTTCAGTCTTTCGGTTATGATATTATTGATATTACTTGTTATATTCTATGTTCCAGGAGTATTATAAAATTATAAGAGTATGACATATGAAGGCCTTGTCCTTGAGGAGTTTATATCACAGTGTGCTGACAATGATTCAGTCAATAACTAAGCTGCACAGAGACAAGTCACGGAGTGAAGACAGAATAGGTTGTGTGTGGGAGTCATGGGCAGCGTGTTTGAAAAGATAGCATTCTTGTCTTGAGCTGAGATTTGAATTGAGACTGGCTGATGGGTTGGATACCAAACCCGGAGGAGAAAACAAGATTCATGGATAGCCTAAAGAATTTGGGCCTGGACATTTGAGTGCAGGATTGTGACATTTGTTTCATCAGAAGCACTATGGGAGGAATGTGAGAGTTCATTCTGGATCATATTTATGTTTAGTTTGTCTATTATCAAAGGGGAGATGATAAGATGGCTGACATCCTTGAAGCTGGATTTGTCTCTGCTATAAAATGCATGTACTGAATTGCATTGCCTGTGAACCTGTCCAGTCCCAACAGTCCACGTATGCATGAGCCAGGAATAAAACCAAAGGGAAGGAGGGTAGATAAAAGAGGAGAAAATGTCTATAAAAGAAAATCAAATGTATCTACAGAGTGCAAAATGATCACTTAGGAGGCAAAAGTAATTGGCCAACAGAGGATCCCAATTAAAATAGCTGCTCTTTGGCTTCTATACCTTTATTTCCTTGAAAGATAAGCTGAGATTTCAAATGATGATTGATAGAAAATTTGCTATTATTAAATGACATTAAGGTAATTTTGTATATCAGGATGATCTTTCAAAGTACTTTAAGTGTTTATTGAATGAAATATACTCAAGATAGGTCTATGACCCAGGAATAAGAGGCTCAACAAATACATGCTTATTTCTCTTTCCTGTTCAGTTCTTAAACATTTTCACAGAAATGACATACCTAAGTTTATCTCTGAGTATGACACCTTCCCCTACATAACTCTAAAGCAGTATTAGATGTTTATAATTCATAAAGTACTACTGTTTATCATTTTTCAAAAGAAGCAAGAAGTTTTTGAAAATCAAAAACAATCAGAATGATTTACATTTAATATTCCTAATACAGCATATTTCAGTGACCAAAAAAACTGGCAGGAATGGGTGATGGGGTAGATGTCTGCAAGTGAATTGACTCACATTCCATCTTCTTACAGTTTCCATGGCTACAGGCACATTTGAATTTCATTAGTCACACAATCACACATAGCATCAGGAAAGAACAAAAGGAATTGGAAGAACACGACATTAGACTGTCATAGAAAGGTAGAAATGATCACAGATATATCTAAATAACATTCTTATACCAAGTCCTCTCTGCTGAAGAATCCACTCCATTATGTAGGACATGCTTCTAATTGGTCACTGGAATGCTTATAAAAAGCCCAAGTTTCAAAATGAAATCAGAAAGACTTGCCCCATGTAATAAGCAAATTAACTTATTGCTGGTTATGTCAATTAAGAGAACCATATCTTCTGACATATTCTCAGAAATTGTAAACTTGAAGCTGCCAAAGGAGAAAAATGATGACCAAATACAAGTTGATTTATAGATTTTCTTCAAATTGTAACAGAGTTATTGATAGAAATAATTTGCTAGATTTTATTAAATATGTAATTGAATAATTATTTAAAATATAACAGACTGTCCTGCCAAGTTATATAAATACATGTATTTTTCTGAAAAATAAGAAATGAAATTGAGATGTTTCCTAAATAAAACTCCCCATCTTCCAACATAGTACAGATGATAGACAAAAATGAAGTGGAATCCCAGCAAGGCCAAGATGCCCTGAGACAGGAATTCTTAGCACTTCATCTCACACAGTGAATTGGTAGTCAATCATGCTTTGATAGCAAGATGCATGCATCCATAAATGAATACATGGATGAAGGGAGGTGAATGTGAACGTGACAATCAGTACACTTCCAGTCAAAACTAGAATAAAATAATAGCCATAGTAAAGGGCATGCCACAATATGTGACTGTGAAGCAAGGTAAACCCCCAGTGACATCGGTGTAAAATTTTAGTGGAAGTGTGTATTGTTTGCATTAAACCATATAAGTTACAAATGGGTTTTTGTTTTGTTTTGTTCTGTTCCTTTTTTTTGAGCCTATTGCTGGGCATGGTACCCACAAGAAATTCTTTTATGTCTTGTGGGAGTTTGATTCCCACATAAATATTTGTTATTTGTATTAATAATGCTTCCAATATTTTAACTGAAAGAGAATTTTGGAGACCACAGTGTGCTCAAGCATAAAGGTAAGGATTTTGGACCTCATGCCCATGGATCCAGATGCAGGCCAGTATCACCTCTGGTTGTTTATGTCACATTGGTCTCTACACAGATTTTCTTACTAATACCAGTCATGGCTAGTCTTCATCTCTTTAGCTCCCCTTTCTTGTCTGATTGTTCATATCTGTCTCTTCTCTCTTTCTTGCTTTCTCATTTCCTCTCAAATATTGGTTCTTTCATACTACTAATGACATGAAGTCTAGTAGCCAGGCACATGTCAATATTTGCATTTCAGATTATAATTCTAACAAAGAGACTTAGGAAAAGGAAGGATAAAAAATATCCTGGTTATAGAATTTCTTTATGTGCAAGGAGTTGGGGTGTGAATGTGAAATGTCTTGGTATGTCTAAAATCACACTTCATGAAGGAAAATTATACTGGTCATGAAGAAACAATGAACGTTTTGTTGGCTTGACTTGCTTCCAATTCCTTGAATTTCTCATGGGCCATCTCTTTACTGCCCTCAGCCTATTAGAGCAAATTGCCAATTTCTTAAAAGGCAGCTAGCATCAGAAAATACACAAATGCGTAGGCTATGTATGAGCCAGACTCATTACAGTCCATCTCTGTTTCAGTGGGCATTGATTCTGTAGCTCTGTGTTAAGTGAGAAAGTTGAGCAGCTCCACCACGCTTCCCCTGCGTCATTGCTGCAACCTGTTTCCTGCTCACCTTGGCCTCTACGGGAACCCAATTCAGCATTTGGCAAGTGTCCATCCATGTGGATACAGATGTTTCATAACAACTTCCATCCTCTAATCCCCACCTACCCACACAGTGAGCAAAGTTACAAAGATGACCTCTGATTTTCCCATAGGGACTGAAGAGCATATAGATTGAATCTAGCACAGGCTGTAAGTCATTTTCCCTGAGTACTGTAGGTCTAAGATGAAAGGTACACTTTGCTGACTGTCATTTAAGAATTGCTCAATTGGAAACAGTGCCAAATAATTAGCTGTAGCCTATCTTTGCATGGTTCCTGACACTGAGGAGACTCCTAATAAGAATCTCTCAAACAATTATATCTCTGAAACTGGAACTGTAGATGACAAGAAAAAGAGAGAAGAGAATTGCACAATACAGGATCAGTATTGTAAAGTTACTAAAGAAATCAAGAGTCCTTAGGGAGGAAATAAAAGTTTACTTCTTTACTAGTAGATTTGCTTTCCCATGTAAATGAACCCAAATATTTGAGGATTAATCTGCCTATAAAATCATTCATACAGTGCAAGATTTTGAATGTGTACCTAGAAGACTAAAGAAGTAATGATGAAAGTCTGCCTAAGAAAAATATATCCTTGCAATTAAAAAACAACTCATGTTTTTTATTTCTATGTACAGTTGAATCACACAAACTCAATCACACATTCTTGGAGAAAACTGTTTTAAACGGAAAAATCATAACAATAATTTGCCATTACCCAACAAGGTTACCCAACAGGAGGTTCTTGTACTGAAGAGGAGTGCCCTCCTGCTTCACAGTCTGAGAGAACCTTTAATATAATTTCAGTGCTTAAGTCTTTTCCATCGGTGAGTTAGGGAATGTGTAAGGTATTTTAAATATGTGTAATGATCATTTATAAAGCCACATTCACACATGTCCCATGGTCAGTTAGATTACACTAATAACAAAACCACCACATTTTGTCTTTCTTAATTAAACGTCCAAAGAATTAAAAAGGAACTGGTATAGTGATTCCAATGAATTACTTATTTAATTGATTCTTTCATTGATTTGCATTAAGATAAAGATTAAACATGTATCAGTATTTGGTTTTGTAAGGCACACAACTGTCTGGGGACACCTGTAGATTGCTTCTGGTGGAAATCTAGTGTGTGTCTGTGCATGTTTAGGTTAAATGACTATCTTGACAATTATATATAGTAACACATAACACTACTATATACTTTCACATTTACAAAGAACAATGGGCCAAATATTCAGAAAAATTAAAGAGACATGTCTTTATATCAGTAGAGTCAAGGGCTGGGATAAAATGACAAAAATAATCTTCATTGTTTCCTTAGTGAAAGTGCTATTTTATATTTAGCCAATGTTGAGAGCATGTTTTATCTATATTCACAGTAGAGAAAAATAAGTGTAATGGACAGGAGGGAAAGCGTCTTTCCTTCGAAGTGTGCTCATGGTGAGAGTTTTCAAGCTATGCTGCTATGCCCCTGATTCCTCTAAGTATGGCAGTCCCTCTCCTTACCCTCAACATGAACTCAACAGACATGCTAGTTGGCTTATAGTAGAAGGCAACACACTGACAATCGGAGAAAGGCAAACTGTGTCCATTTCTGAAACTATAGCATTTGTTTACTCCCATGTCTCTTTAGAGCATCTGAAAAAAAATCACTTGATTTCTTTTGCTGAAGCACAATGCCTCACAGTAAAAATAAATGTAATACAAAGAAATACTGTCAAGCACTTGTTTCTAAACAATCTTTTTTCCATTCCAGTATCAAGATGCTAGTTTTCTTCTTTGTGGAGTTCTGAAAGTTAACGGACCTTCATAGGATGAAAAGGAGAGTTGAAGCAGGTTTGTTTTCATCAGTTCAAATTTGTTCACAATTTAATAACACAAGTTTTAAAAGATGATTTATGATGAAGGACTAGGATTAATCCGTGAGATAAGCTGTGTAACCTTACTGTCAAGTGATCTACTGAGAACATCACTTTTCTCAAACTGAAATAGAACCAAAACAAAACATTTTTACAGCATTTTATATTAAGGGATAAAATGGCAACTTAAAGTGTCAAAGAATGAAATGATTGAACAACAGCAGAAAATCAATCCCAAGTTTTTTAAGAAATATAATTTGATGAGGCAAGGTCCTAACCTGTGCAGAAAGATGCAGAAAGACCTGCAATTTACTGTCAAAGTGGCAAATATTCAGATTTAACCTTTTCTGAAATAAATGCATGCTTCTAAAAACCGAAGTGCAATTATTCTAACATGAAGTCATGGAAGCCAAACTGTGTAATGTCCGTAAGTGTAGAAATTCTTAAAGCACAATAACATCAATTACAAGAACAAAAGTTTCATAGGAAAAAAATTTTCAAAGATAAGGACATATTCAAAATTTAACCTTTATGCCAACAAATTTTTCATTCTGAGTCAAAAATGGTATGAAAATAAAATTGATAGTGAGAAGAGCGAGGCTTAATGAGCTTTTATTGTAATACATTTGCATGACTGCTAAATCAGAACCACATAGCTGTATAGTATAAGTCTTTTAAATGGATTTTGTAATATACTTTCCCTTTACATTTTCATTTGATTTGCCGTCACTGTGGACTTAGTAGACTTTAGTAGATTTAAAAGAGACCCAACTCACCTTAATGAACAGGTTCAAATATAATAGGTATAAGAGAGTTAGTTCTCTCTTCCTAAGAGGAAGGGGTGGGCAGTGAAGTGACGTTAGACCAGTTGGGTATTGTTCTTGTCTTCTTAACAAGAATCAGCAATTTTACACTGAGGGCAAAAAAGAAATGTGAGTTGGTCTCTGGCAATGAAATTGCATTTATAATCGACTTCAGCAGATTTCTGCTAAGAACATCTGCCAAAGCTTACGCTAGGCTGACCGAAATCTACTGTCCTTCTGAAAGGAATTCCTGTTTCCCTTTCTCGCTCACTCATTCTGGCAATCTTGAGAAACCCATAGAGATCTGGGAAACTAAGGAGTGAAATGGCCACCCACCTTTGTCACTCACCATCTTCCTTAGAAAGGAAATGTATTTTAGGTCTGATTTAATTATGCGCATTGCTGCTGCTACAGCTGTGCTTCAAAAGTCTGATGTTACATACACTTTCACCTTGTGAGAAACTTACCAAAAACATACAAACAACACAAAAGAACATGTCAGGGAGACAGGGACTAGGGCAGGAGAAGAGAGGGTAGAGGTATGAGTGTGATCAGAATACATTATATATGTATTATGTATTATACATATATATATATTAAGATGAGTGAAATGATTAAAATATAGCAATAAAAAACACTGTAAGATATTACTGGAAACAGTCCACAGAAAATACTTTTGTTCCTTTGTCGCTGTCACATTTATTTATTGTCATGGCCAACATGACTGTTTATCAGTAATGAACTGTCTCTATGGGCCTAGCAAGATATGATTTGAAGAGCCAGAACTTGAATTTGAACACAATTTCACACCTTTAGCATTCTGTGTGACAATAGTACACCTCCTCCATAAAGAGAACTCAACATTTAGTGGCTTAAAATATAATGCTGACAAGAAAATATGAAGACTCATGATGCTTGATATTCACCAAGCTTTTATTACAGTTGAAATGAAATTATTTTTCTTCTGAATGAACTAATTTCATTATCTTGAAAGATATAAAAGTAAAGGAAAGCTGCTGTCTTCATTTCTGGGATGAACTGTCCACTTGTAGACTAAATCGAAACCAAATGAAGGTCCACTAACCACAAGCAGGTACATTTTACGACGTCTCTGTCCAATGTCTGGCTACCCTGCCCCCCCCACCACCGTGTCATTTAGTGACTATAATGACAATGCTGAAACAGGGTTAGCTTTTCTAAAAATCAATTATCAACATATCAATAGTGTAAAAGACTGATATGCTTTGCTTCAAAGATTCCATGTCAACAAAACACTAAGCATGGTAGGCAATAATATCCTTCACAGTATTAGTTTAGAGTTAAAAATTGAGAAAGTACAATTCTAGCGTTAGAAATATAACAAAATCACTTCTGGAATAGCCATAGTCTGAAATTTATTATCACCTTCAAACTCATGTTGTATTGAAACAAATAAAGTTTACACATGTATGTTGAGTAAAAAAAGAGATTAAAATATATACCCAATTCTAGTGATATAAAAGTGAAATATAAGTCTGGGATGGTATCTCAGAGACGTGCTTGACTTTCAAGCACAAAGACCACCCCTAGAACCTAGTGAAGAAAAACTGGGCAGGACGGCACATGCTCTCAATCCCAGCTCTACGGAAGAGAGACAGGTGAATTCTGCTGTTCACTGTGCAGCAAGTCCAGTTTAACCAATGAGTTTCTGTCGAGTGGGGAATCCTGTTGATTTTTTATTTTTCAAAAATAAAGGAGGTGTATGGTGCCCAAGAATGAACATTTGCAGTTTCCCTTTGCCCTGCACATACACATACTTGCATATATATACTTTTATATATAAAGATGATTTAATAGCATGAAAAATGTTATTACAATATGAAATGATATAGTTTAATAGAGAACATAGGATATTAGGAGGGAAACAACACAATGGCTATTTAGCAGTGGTAAAACTGGAGGATTTAATGTTATTTTTTAACTTCCTTCTAAAATTTTAATGACTTTTTAATAATTATATATAAATGCATTTAATTTTAATTGAATTGTTGATAACAATTTCTAGTGAAATCATGAGAAGCTCTGTGCTCCATAAAAGTGCTGGGGAGCAAAAGAAGTCCTCAATAAACTAGTTATAATGTTATTTTTGTTGAAATAAGTCCAGAAAAACTGATTTAAAATTGTTATGTATATTTTCTTAAATTTTTGTTTAATACATACAATACATATTAATCATATTTAAGCCCCCTCCTCTATCTGCACTCCCCTTAGCCCCCACACCAGATTTCATGCATTCTATCATATATATTAAGGTCTATCAAGTCAAATTTGTGTCCCCAGATGTCCTTTAATGTGAGTTCATTCACTAGGACCTGGTCAGCTTATCACTCCCTTAAAGACCAACTCTCCCTCATCCAGCAGTGATCAGCTGTCAATACTTCCTCTGTTAAGGGTGGGGTTTCTTGTCAATTTCTCCAGTTCTATGCTGCGTTTTTTGTCTGGTTTGGGTCTTGTGCATGCTGACACCATTGCTGTAAGTTCATATGAGCAAGTTTCCAGCTACCTGGAAAGCTCTTTTTCCTTGTGGTCATCCACTACCACTGCCTCATAGAATCTGTCTGCCTTCTCTGCTGCAGGGATCTCTGAGTCCTGGGTACAGGAGGTTTAATATAGAATTCCAGTCCAGAGATACATACTCTGCAGTGTCTTATTTTCTGTACCTTGGCAGGTGTGCTCTTCTGTGTTCATTCCCCTCTGTTGCCCGGGGAAGCTTCCAGAGTGAGAGTTGGGAGATGCATTAGTGTTCTCTACTCCCTGTTCTGTGAGCTTTAGGTGTAAAGATTTCTTGTAGATGTATCACTTAGGGCTGAGCATCTTTCAGAAACTTACTCTCTGTGTTCGCTGAGTTATGGAACTCTGTAATAGTCTCCATCTGTGGCAAAAGAGAAGCTTTGTTGATAAGTGGGATATATATACTTGTCTGTAAATATAAGGATACATGTTTAGCATACTTGTTAATAATTTTGATTTATTTTTAATTTTAAAAGTTCAACAATTATATTTTCAGTTCTTGAAATTTAAGTACTTTTTAGCTGTTCTTTTTGAAATTCAGCTATCGTCAATAATTTTGTAATTGTCTTTTACTTTCTTTTACTTTGTAGTAATTTAATTGCCATTTCTTACTTTTCTAATATCTACAATCTACAGTTTTACATGCTGAACAAATCTGTTTTGTCTACTGAAATCCATTCATAATAGGTTGGTTTTATAGTGCTTCTCTTGATCTTGGTTTATCAATTTATTATTTTGTCGTTTTATTCTGTGATAGTCCATATGAAGATTTGTGGGGTTGTTTCCTACTTCTGTAGGTAGCGATGGTTGGTTTAGAGCAGAAATGCCATGTTAGAATTCGCTAACTCTTAGTTTCTCATAGGGATTGACCTCAGGGAAGCCCTACACTGCAAGTGCCTGCTGGTTCTGCTATCTTTACTCCCACATGTTGCAAGAGCATCTTGCCTTTTTATTTTTAATCTCTGAGCCTGTTATTCTGGCCTCTAGATACTCCATTTTAGGTTCCTGAACCCCAAGGTCCTGGTTCTGATCACCCAGAAGCAGTCCTGCCTTTTCTAGATTCCATTCATATCTGTTTATTTGTTCTTGGCAGGGGAAATTTCCCGGGGGGGTCTCCAATGCATTGTAACATAGAGAATATGTACTATCCATGATCTAGTAGTTGCAACAGGAGGATCCCTCATAGTTTCTAGCCATGCCTAATACTAAAAGCAGAACCCCTGCTTGCTTGTGACTTACAGTGTTTGGGCAGGCTCTATCACATGAGTCTTGGTCCTGTACCACAGAAATCATCAACATGAGATTCTCAGTTTCTAGAAACTAAAGAGCAGGTCAGTGATCTAAACTCCTATGAACAATCAGATAGATGCACGCTCATCTCTGAGTAGAAGTTAGAGGCATTAGGAAAGATAAACCTTTTGGATTATATACTGGAATATCTGCTGTCAGATTCCTCCATTTTCTGAGGTGACAGAACACAGGATACATTAAGGTGTTGGCTAGCAGGATGAGCGTCTGCATTGTATGATTTCTGCAACAGGTTTGAACCTGGTACCTGAAAATTTAGTTCCTATTTGATTTTCTAGCCCTATAAAAAAATTCTTAAGAAATTTATGACTGTTTTATAAATGCTAATTTTCATAACTCATTTGTGTTCTTTGTAAATAAGGATTTTCCTGACATAATAATGCCATACTGGGTATGGTTCTCAGAGTCACTAATGATACAATAAACTAATGGATAAATTCTCACAGAGTTTTGTTTCCATCTCACAGTTCTTTCAGATGGAGGGAAGAAAGGTCTATAAGGGCTTCTTCCATTTGGAGAGATAAAAATCATTTTAATAATATGGACTGTTTTATATTAACAGTTGTTTAATTAGAAGCAAGGCTTGTTCAGTGGGAGGGAACTCATTTGTGGTACATAGCCAAAAAACACATGACTGTAGAGGTCATAGACCCTAGAGAAAAAACTACTTTTGCCACAAACCTAGATGAAAGTAATTTCATACTTTATTCTCAATATACATCTTCATGTTTACAGACAAGTATAGTTTTCATCCCTCATCAAAGAAATATCAATGTTTATGCAACAGATGGAGACTATTACAGAGTTCCAGAACTGGCCAAATACAGAGACATTAACCCTACTTGACACATCTTCAATACAACCTCCACATGTAGGATGAATACATCTCTCAACTCTCATGAGTGAAATTTCCTTATGCAACAGATGAGGATTACACAGAAACCCACAATTGACCAATGTGCAGAGAACAAGAGGCTGCAGAGTGGTTATCCCTGAATTGGACACCTATTTCAAACCTCTGACCCCCAAGGCTCAGGGATCATTGAGGAAGAGGTGTCAGAAAGTTTGAAGAGCCAGATGGGGTAGATGGACCACAAGGAAACAAAGTCTTCCAGACAGCTGGCCATCTATTCATATGAATTCACAGCAATGGTGAACTAGTCCTATGCAGGTTCGTACCAGACAAAATCTCAGCTTAGACACGGGGAAGTGGGTAATAAATCCCAACCCAACCTAAGGAACTTTTGGCAATTCATGATTGCTGCTGGGAGGAGGAGACAACGTCTTACAGGGACAGACTCTTGGTGGGCCCAGTGGATGGACTCACACTGAAGGACATCTGGGGACACAAATCAGACTCTATAGGCCATATTACATATAAAAAAAATAATTCTACACTAATGAAAATTTTAAGGCATAATAAATAAGAAACCTTCCAGTATTTGGAATTTTGAAAGCACAGTTTTAAATACGCCCCTGGTGAACCTGAATAATTTCTGTTTACTCTTTCTGCTGTAATGTTACTTCAAATAGGATCTAAAGACAGTTTGGCAATTTGAAGCTTTATTCCAAATGTAAGAAGAATGACTTGAAACCTAGTGTGGGGCTGAGAGGAGTGCAGACAGGGGAGGGGGTTAAAGCGATTAATACGTATTGTAGGAAATAAGCAGAAATTTAATAAAATATATAGAACAGTTTTAAATCTAGGTTAAATGGAAATTGCCAACACTTGAAGAAAGCTAATAAAATGAAATACATACTTGGATTAGCTATGTAAAAATGAATGCTGCAAAATAGATTAAAAGTAAATGAAAATGACATTATTATTCAGAGGAAACTGAATAAAAAATATACCTACAATTAAATAGAATGTTAAGAGGAAAGAATAAAAACAACAGAAAGACATGGGGTGCATGTCTCTCCCTCCCTCTCTCTCTGTAAATTTTCTAGGTCTGACCAAATACATATATATATATATATATATATATATATATATATATATATATATATATATTCATTCAGACTTATAAAACACAACTTATTGAAGCTGGGTAAAAGGAAAAAATATCCACAGATGCATGATAGTGGAACTGAAACTGAAGACTATATTAGACAAAAAGAACCTTTAAGGCAGACAGAACAGAACACAAAGAACAACATAAACACAGAATTCATAAGAGAGCATGTAGAAGGCAGAAGACAGTGGGATAATTATTGGGAAGGTGAATGTTCATCCTCAATTTAGAATTGTGTGCCCAGAAAACTATCATTAAAGAATGAGGACAATTTGTGATGTTTACACATAATGAAACCCAAGGCAGATTACCAACTTGTACCACTTGGTACAAAGGAGATTTCTTTTTAAATTTTTATTTATTGTTATTTCATTGTATGTGTATGAATGTATTGTCTACATGTGTCATGCAATGTCCATGGAGGTCAGAAGAGGGGGTCAGAGTCTCTGTGACTGGAGTCTCTCGGACTGTTGTTAGCTACTAGGTGGGTGCTGGATATTAAACCTGGGTTCTCTGCAAGAGAAGCCAGTGTTCTTAACCACTGAGTCATCTCCCCAGCCCCTGCTGCATGGTAACTTTTAAAAGAAGTATCTCAAAAAACATAGAATGATGTAAAAAGTTTGGTCTGCAATGTGATCAAAGAAAGGTATATAAATAAACTATCATTTACTGAAAACAATAACCAGTATTATCTGTGTTACTGGACAGACAGAACTGAAATATTAGACAACAGTTCTATATAAGTTGGAAGACAGTAAATTGGACTAACATTCTAAAAGTCTTAAAAGTCTTGAACAGAAAATGTCAGATACGGTTATGATGTTAAAAAAGTATATAAACTTCAGACTATATGAAGGGATCAAAATATATTTTTCCTTAAAGACAAAACAGCAGGAGAATAAAGGACAAAAAGGCAAGAGAACTTTAAGAGTAGGATGGTAATAAAAACCTGTAGGTTCTCCAATAATAATAAACATAATAATAAATAAAAAGTCATCAACTATATAGACACACATAAACATAAGTGACTAATAAGATTTTTACATAAGTGACTTATTAATTAACAAGATTCTTACATATCCATTTTAATATTGTTTATAGACAATATTCCTAAACCAGCTTAGCTATACTATTCACAGACTGATATCATTAAAACCAAAGAAAATCACTAGTATGTGGCACGTGGCTGTTCAATGATAATGTTTATTCAACTAAGAAACTGTGACATCTAAACAAGGATATTTGTAACAAAGTAAACTTCAAATATACGTAATGAAAGCTGTTAAGACTACAAGAAAATCTGACAAATCTATCAATATAATGAGAAATTTTAAACTAGCTCTCTCAATTATTATTGACACTAGTCAGATAAATCAATAAAACTAGACTAGGACACATCTAACAAGCCTCATCTAACGACTATTTATAGAAAACACCATCTAATCACTGAAAACATTTGTCCTACTCAAGGACATATGGATTGCTTTTAAAATAGAGGGTGTATACTACCATAAAGCATTTGTGAACACATGTAAATGCATAAACAATACATAGAATAGCTTCTCTTAGGAATTACAATGAACAATAAGTTAATAATAAAAGGTAAATTAAAATCATGCTTATGTATTAACAATGTAGAGAGATATTTCTAAATCCATAGGTCAAAGAGGAAAGTTCTATGGAGACCAACCCCACCCCACCTCTACACACACCTAGAAATGAAGGCTGACAAAGTATTTGCATGCATAAACTTGTAAGACACAGTGTTGTTTAGGTATGTCTAAGTTTATATTATTCTATAAGAGGAAAAGTCAGTGGTCTCACATTAAGGGCTATGAACAGACTTACAGAATAGCATAAATGCAAAGAGACACTCTCAAAATAAGGATGTGATTGTTGCTATTTTGATTAAGTAGGACTAACCACAAAGCCATAGTGATTAAGGCATTGCACTGTGCAGGGATATACAAATAAACATGAGACAGACCCACTGAATCATTCAAATGCATGGGAAAAATGATTGGGAAAAAAATCGAATGTGAGGTCAGGAGGGCAAGGAGAAACTAAACAAATGAAAGAAAAATCTATTCTGCCAGTATCTTATCACATAAAATGACTTCTTAATAGAGTAAAATTATGGATGTCAAATATAAAGCTTTAGGAAATTTAGAAGAAAAATACAACTACAGAAGAGAAATGAATCTTTCAGAACAAGACATAAGAAAATAAGAATAAGAATAATAAATGTGATTTCACTGAAGTTAAAAATTATGAAATTGCAGGTTTAGCCTGTTGATAGAGTACTTGTCTAATGCTCCAGGCCCTGGATTCAGTTCCCAGTACACACATAAACCTTCATTGAAAAACTGAAATTTGAATTAAAATGCAGGTATAAGGTAGAAGAAGTTATATTTAAAGTACTTATTAAGATATCCGTATTCTGAATATCTACCTTGTACATTTCCAAAGGAAAAATACCCACTATCCAGTACAAAAATAAGCAAAAAAACTTAACACCTATATGAAGCCAACATAAATGTATAAAAAGATGTTCAATATTGTTAGTACTCAAATCAGATTCTGACCATTTCCAACACCATACAGGATGTGAATAAAGTGGGCCTAATATGTTTTGTGAGATGGAGTAAAACTTTCATTTCCACAAATAAATTGATAAGAAATTGAGTGTATCTTGCAAAGTGGAAACTTGGCATCCCTTAATCTTCATATTTACTCCTAGGTTTACAACCAAAAGGAAATGCTCATAGAAACATTTGTAAAAGTGAAAAACTAAATATGTTTATATGGATACATAATATTAATTATACATTACATAGCTTTGAAAATTCATGATTTACAATTATATAATTTTATTATATTATATTTATATAATATATAAAAATGTATATATTATATTATATTATTATTAAACTTTAATCACACTGTTTAGGACAAGCAAGTTCTAAAAGACACTATGATACATTATTATAAAGCTCTAATTCAAGAACAATACCAATATGGAGCAGGAGAGATGGCTCAGTGGTTAAGAGCACTAACTGATCTTTCAGAGGACCTAAGTTCTGTTCCCAACACCCACATCTTGGCTAACAACCATCTACAACTCCAATTTCAGGGAATCAGATGCCCTCTTCTGATCTCCATGGACACTGCACAATGTGAGTGTACTTACCTACATGCAGGTAAAACATTCATACACATAAGTTAAAAATAATAAATAAAATTCTTAAAAATGTAATACCAATAAGTGAAAGTATATGGCACAATTACACATATACACAGGCATATATGAGAATACATGTGCTCACGATTTGTATAAGTATGTATGTGTTCTTTCTAAGATCTGAGACAATGACAAGCACAAAATTCAGAACAATAGTTATGTAAGTGGCAAGACAGCACATGAGATAGAGAAGTACACCAGCAGAAGAACGTCAGAGATAATGATTTATTTAGGTTCAGGGGTGAATTTTTGGATATTAAGTACATTATTAAATAATGAAGATAATAAGCAAAATTTGTAAAAAATCAAGTCAGGACAAATAATGATTTTGTGCTAAGACCTATGATTTACTCAGTTCTGTTCATCTCATATATCTTTAAAAGTCAAGTTAAAAATCAAAATCAAATTGAGCATGCTTCCCCAAAACAAATAGAACAAAGAATGCAGATAGTAGTATCAACAGCAAGTCAGTACCTTATAATGGCCAATTGATCCAAAATAAAGTTAATCAAATAAAATCTGTCCTGCTGGAACTTCTTAGCTATTCAATTCTGTTTTCACAAAGTTATTTGATACACTTTTGAGAAAATGTATAATATGGGATAAGGAATTGACTCATTGGGTAATGTGCTTGACGTTTTAAGACCTCACTTTGGATCCCCAGCATTCACATTAAAAATCCAGCCATGGGCATGCACCTCTAATCCCAGCATTGGGAAAGCAGAATCAGTAGGATTCTGGGACTCACTGACAAGGCCATTTAGCTAGTGAGCCCCAGGTTTGGTGAGGTGAGAGATCTTGTCTCCAAGAAAAAATAAGGTAGATCTCCAGTCACTCACTGCTTCCTGTTCCTACTTGAAGATTAGAGTGCTTAATTTCTGTATTGACTCTAACCACCTCTGCCGCCACACCTCCCCACCATGATAGGCTCTTGCCCCTTTGGAACCATAAGCTAAATAAACTCTTCCTTTTATAAGTTCTCATGATCAGTGTTTCTATCCCAGCGACAGAAAAGTGACTCATACGCCACCATTCATTCATTATCTTTTTAGGTGGAGTATAAAATTGAGGTTGTCAAGGAAACAAGATCTGGGACCAGATCACAAGATGCAGAGCAAATGGTTTTGCTGGGTTTAATTAAAAGTCATTAGCCCAGATTATGTCCATTTTATAAAAGTAATCCCTACAACACTATCAACTTTCCTGCATCAGGATCAGGTACATATCAAGCTTGGTGATAAAGGGCAACAGCTTCTTCTGCAACATTCTCTGATCACCAAAGTTAGGAGCAAAGAAGAGGTGACAGACTTAGACTTGAGTTCCAGCTCAACCCTGCAAACTCTAGCTTAATTTATGTTCCTGTACTTCATGTTGCTTTGCCCTTCTCCACCGCCTGCCTTATAAACTTTGGTACCAGACACATTATCATGCACAGTATGAAAATAGGTCTTTCAAACTGCACCCTTCGTACCCCTATAATAACCCCTTGCTATATGTACCTTTGCTTCTCTGATCAAAACCTGATTAGGACAGAGGTCCATCAGGCTGGCACTTTCCCTGTGTGTCTCCAATCCAATCTTCTGTCTAGAGATGGCTTGGTATAGAAGGCTTTGTATGATGGTTAGTCAGGGATCAAGCTCCATGTCTCTGTTCGATGCCTTCATTTCTCTGGGCATCAGTGCCTCCCTGGGTAAAAATTCTAGTAACAATCCATACTTTCTGAAGTGGATGGATAAATCATATGTAGCAGTATTTGTAATGTTATTAAGCCCTGGCCTGGATTTGGTGAACATTGGTATCCTTTCCTTCAATCCAGGAATTCTCAGTCCTTAGAGAACAGCTACATGCCTGAATTCATGCATCTGACTCTTTGAGGATCTTTCTATCTTTTTAATTTATACCTATAATTTAACTCTTCTGTATGTTTTAAAACACCAAATGGAAAAGTATTTAAGCATACTGTAGTATATTTAAAACCTAGGTCTCCATGGAATTCCAAGATATTCTCCATGATGCTTTTGGAATTAGAGCAGATCAATCAGAATTCCTTTTCTCACATCAGCAACAATACAACAAATTCTAAGAATACTTAAAGCACAAAATAAAAGGAAAATGGGAAACCTGGAAAAACTCAAAATGGATTTCAGAATGGTGATCCAACATGTCTCTGTCTATATTCTGTTGTGCTGTTGAAAATCCTTTAGGAATTTGTAATGTGCATCCGATGACTCCTTCTTCAATGTTGAAAATACTGCCTGGTAAAGTGAGAGAAAGAAAGGAAGAAAGGAAGGAAGGAAGGAAGTTAGATTTTCTCCAACAAATACAAGGTCATGCATGCTATGGCCTCTTAGAATGATAAAATAATCTGCCTCATATTCTTGAAGCCATTCCCCAGATACTGTTTTAGAAAAACATACCAGGAGAGATGGATGGTATAGACAGGCCTCTTCTCGCCTTTTGGGATTAGTGAATATCATTCCTTATGGAAAACAAAAAAAGCCTCACAAAATAATTTCAGTCTTCTAGGGGTGAGTGGCTTTTAGAAATAGCTCGGTGTATCAAAGGATGTTTGAGCCTGGAGGTTTGGCACTGATTTGTACTCTATGGACAAATGAATTATCAGGTTCAATTTGAAATATTAGCCACAATGATCTGGCCAAACCATCACAGAGCTCTGTGTGTCTGGCCTCTTCTCCCTGTCTTTTCTCTTCTAGAAAGATTCCTTGAACTTTTCAGGTTCTGAGAACTCCAGCAATATCATATGAAAACCTTCTTTTAGGGGTGGTTGGAGCAGAAAGGCAGCATAATATGCTGGACTGAAAAGATAAGACATTGGTTTCTGTTGTGTCTCCCACTTTTAATGGTTGACTTAGTCCTATTTTTGTATTGTTACTATGGACTATCCAAGAATGGATAATTCACAAAGAAAATAAGTTGATTTTTGGTGAAATCCGAGTGCACAAAGCACAACACTGGTGTCTGACTGGATGGCCTCTTGCTGCTCCTGTGCGGCTTCCCTTCGTGGCAGAAGCAGGCTCACCTAGAAGAGAGGAAGAGGGCCGAAGCCTGGCAACCAAATCATTAATCAACTCCTGAGCTCTTCCCCCACACCCCATCTCCCCACAGGGTTTCACTGAGGACTAAACAGTCTAACACAACCTTTTGGAAGATACTTTTCCCACAGTCCATGTATCCTTTTCTTGGGGGTCAATGCCTCTTAGGGTTATCTTCTTGATAAAATTAGAAAACACAAGAGGAATCTCTTTAATGCCAAAATGGAATATAAGATCTCTGTACCTGCTTTTTCTCAAGTTCCCAACTGGTGACCGTTCTCCACAGTTTTCTTCCCTCTTGGCTGATTATTTTCCCACACTGTACTCACTTCTCTTATACCTTCAATAACACTTGCAGCCTCAAATATCACCTCCAGGCATATGATTCACAAGTTGAGATCTGAACCTAGAATTTCTTTTTTAAATCCCACATCATGATTTCTAGCTGTTGCCTGGACAACAACGTCTCAGATGCAGTTAATTTAAAATGACTTTACTATCTCCCTAATCTTCCTACATCCTCATCCTAATGTCCCCTAATTGAATCACTGGTCTCACCATAGGGGCTAAAAGTGTCTTTTCTGGTCTACTTTTGCCTAAACTTACCTTCTCATATTTATGTTCACATTTGGTGAATTCTCGTTGGGTGTAGTTCTTTCTTTGCTTTCAACCCTGCTTGATATTTTTACATAACCATTCATTGGTCTTGCCTGATCCCCATCCATTCTGCATTTTTGTCTGATTTGAGTTTGCACAAGTTTTGTGCATGTTGTCACAAGTACTGTAGGTTTATATGTGCCACTACCCAGTTGTGTCTGGACAACATAGTTTTCTTCTGTTCATCTACCACATCTGGCTCTTTACAATCTGTACTGTATATACCTATTTTTCTCTGAGGTTTTTTTTTTAACTATTAGTTCATTCAGTGGCAAGTCCCGCCCTCTGACAAATAAGGGGGTAGGAAGGCAGGGAGAGGGACAAGAAAAAAAAAACATGGCGCTAGTTTAGGCAAGGGGCACTGAACCAGCACTGAGAATACTCAAAGCCCCGCAGGAGAAAAGTGCCTTGGCACCAGGCTCACGGAAGGCCAAGACTCAGACTACAGTGTTTCAGGTCCCCGAAGTCCTGAGAATCACGTGAGTGGAAACAGAATTCAGGCCGGGGATGGGGCAGGAGGCTCCATCTTTGCACCAGACTTTGCCAAAGAAATGGCAGGTGGTGGTGGGCTGGATGTTTGAACAATAACTTTGTGAATTGCCCTAAATAAATCAATCTCTCTGAATGGAAGACCAGTTTTCGTTTTATCCTGCCAGATTGGCCAGATCCCACCTGCTAAGGCGTGGAATATAAATTTTGTGAGACACAATCTTTCCACCTCCTCTTCTACAATAATTCTTGAGCCTTGGGAGAAAGGAGTGTGGTACAGGGGGCTCATTTACCACACCATAGTCTCTTGGTCTCTTCCCATTGTGAATCTCTGTGTTAATCAGAATCTGCTACAATTAGAACTTGTGGTTAGTGTTGAGTGCTGAGAGACACAGTAAACTATGGATATAACAAAATTAACCACAAAAATCAGTAGCCCTCTTAAATGCCAACAACAAACATACTGTGAAAACATTGAAAACTAACCCATTCACAATAGCCTCAAAGCATAAAATATCTTGGAATAAACTTGATGTAGGAAGTGAAAGACTTAGATAACAAATGCTTTAACCATGAAGGAAGAAATTGAAGAACTTCCAGAAGATGAAAAGAATTCTCATGTTCATGAATCAGTAGGATTATTATTGTGAAAATGGCCATCTTGCCAAAAGCAGCCTACAGATTCCACATGATTTCCATTAAAATTCCAACATAATTCTTCTTAGAAATTGAAAATCTAATCTCAAATTTCACAAGGAAACACAAAAACCAAAGATACTGATGACACTACTGAACGATAAAAGAACTTCTGGAAGCACTATCATCCTTGTTCTCAAATGATATTACAGAACTATTATAATAAAAACAGTGTGGAACTTACTTAAAAACAGATGGATTGGTCAATGGAATAGAATTGAGGACTCAGATTTAAGTCTACTCACTTACTGATATTTGATTATTTACAAAGGGGCAAAAAGCACAATTGGAGAAAACAGAATGTTCAGCAAGTGGTGCTGGTCAAATTGGACGGCTTGGAGACTTTTAAACAATGGAAAATATAAAAGAGGAGCATATTTGCATTGCAAGTGTTAGTAAGGCTTAATGACTGGGTCTCAATAAATATAACTTATGTTACAATATACTGACTTGCCAACAAGATAAATTGACTTGGCTACTTTAATGACCTCTGAATACATTAGTCCTTAAGGAGTATGTGATTAGCACCTAAGAAGTCTCAGGCCCCTCAGTCATGTAAGACAGTGTTATTACCCCATCTGCCATCCTGTGAGTTATCCCTTCTGTCAGCATGATCTGTGCATTCACATGTACCAGGCCTCTTCCAGGAACTTAAAATCCATCAGAGAAAAAAACATGCTCCAGGAAGCTTGTGTTTCACAGATAGTCTTGGAGTGGTTAAATAATTTGTATAAGGTCACAGCTTCAGGAAGCAGTGGAATCTTAACAAAAAATCATCAGTTCTGTGTTTAGCCTAAGAACATGCTTAACCATTATAGTCTAGTAAACTGGGAAATTTTGTATATAATCAATTATTTGGAATTTGGAAAGAGACAGAGATGAAATGCCTGTATTGAGGGTGGGGAACAGTTCATTATTTCTTTAGTTTGAAGGATATCACATATACATCCCCATTCTGTAAACCAGTGTCACTGTCACGGTGAACATAGTAATGTTGACAAGACTTTAACACCATGAATCAAACAATTGTTTAAAACTACTTTTAAATTATATCTCTATAGTAAAATATAATAATGCATTGTTTAAACTGCATTTACCCAGGTTATCTAGATGAAGAAATCTGAATAAATGGAGATGGAAAGCTGTGCACAGAGGCACATTAGCTAAAAGTGATAGAAACAAAATTTAAACTAGTTGATCACTAGAATTCCCTGTGGCCTTGTTTGTCAATATATATTTTTATTGAACTTTTGTGCATTCCATACATCTTAATTATATTTAGACCTCTTCCCCTATGTACACCCCTTCTAGACCATCTTTCATATTTCATACATTCTGTCATATGTCAAGGCCTATTGAGTCATTTGTGTACTCAGATGTCTCTAGGTGTGAATCCATCTACAGGAGCACAGTCAGCCTATCTTGCTTCAATCCCTTGAAGAAGACCAATTCTCCCTCTCCCAGAAGTGATCAGCTGCCAATAATTCCTCAGCTAAGGTTGGAGTTCCTTGCCTACTTCCTGTTGATATTTTTTAAGACAGAAGAACACTCAGATCCCACCCTAGATCCACTGTACTGGCAACAGGATTAGATTTAATGTAGAAGACATATAATAACTGGTGTGTGCACTTTAAAGGTTTCACAGAAATATTGGTGGTTAGCATGATCATAACTTCTACAAATGCAAACTAGTCAGACACCCCAATAGCAGACTCACAGCATCTGCATATAAGTCTGCTGAAATTCATTCTCTCTCTCTCTCTCTCTCTCTCTCTCTCTCTCTCTCTCTCTGTCTCTCTCTTTCCCCTCTCTCTCTTAAATCAGGAAATATAAATTTACCCAGTTTCATAGACAATTAAGTGGGGTAATTGTTCACAACCAAAAATATTTTCATTAGGTCAAAATTCCAATAAAAATCTATGTTCAGAGTCATGTTTGTGACTAGTTATGGCCTGGTCAGGAATGATGTTTAAAAACAAGTTTTAAAACATTTTACCTTTATGTGTATTACTGTTTGCACAGAAAATGGGAACACAAGGGAAAAATACTCCCTTCCCTTCAAAGTTTAGAAAGAGCAGCTAAACAATCCTCATCCCAATCTAACCCACAGCTGAAGTTATCTGAGCTCTGACTAGAGACTGACATGTATTCACCACAAAATGCTTGAACTAGGGAGAAAGCCTCATTTTTCATGGGCTACCCCTCCCCAGTCACCAATTACATCTTAGTGGCTTCAAACATAGACCTCGTAAAGAATAGCAAAATAATAAAAGTAAAATGAAAAACACAACCTGGAAAACTGCAAGGTTCCTAAGACAGAAATGAGGCAAAGGACCCAGAAGAGATCTGTGACCCTCAGTTCGGCAGCACACCCCTAAAGGACTGAAGAATTTTGCATCTTGATTTCTAGATTAAAGTGACCTGAATTGATACATTCCCCCATGTCCTTATCTCTTTTAAACAACTTGCTGTAGTAATTTGTTAATGATATAATCATGTGTAAGTGAATTTCTTTTCAAAACAACTTATCTTCTTTTGAACTGACTTTTGAAAAAGCCAGCAGTTTCCACCACCCATTGCTAGTTTCCTTATGCATTATTATGAAGTCTAAAGTCAGGCTTCTCCTCGAACAATTAATCATCATTAATGCAGCATGTATTTTGACTAAATTTGAGTCAGTATGCCACCTATACTCATTTTTAAAAAAAGAAAACTAATAATAATTTACTTTCCTTCCTAAAGCTCAGTGCCATCTTTCTTGAAAATTAGTTGAATTTATTCAAAATTGTTCCATGGTGGAAGAGATGAAGTATCGTGGTAATGGAAATCAAAGGCTATTTTTCAATGCAAAGCATGTCTTTGGATACAGTAACTGCTCACCCACAACAAAGGAACAAGAAAGCACACTATAGTATCTCCAATACCTGGTTGAATATCAAGAGTTCCAAACACAGGATCATTCAGGATTTGAGTCAACTTACAGGTCTACCCTGATGCCTGGCGTTTTTCCAACGATATCACTCCTACTAACTCATTCCTTTATAAATGCAAACTCAGAAAGAAATGATGCATCATACCAGATAGAAATCTTTCTTCGGATTGGCCACTCTGTGGTTCTTTGATGTCTTCCTGGGATTAACAGACCAGTTTTCCTTTAAATATTGCCAGCTCTGGTTATCTTACTGAAGAAGACCTGTTGGCTGCATCTAGACCTACAGGCTACTGAGGCATCATTCACATCACTCCCTCTCAATTTCCTGACCTCTTCTTTAATTATTATTGCTACATAAATACAAAGATTATATATGTACATATATATGTATAATTGGACTTCAGGCTCATTCAATAGGAGTAAATTCATACTTGTTACTATAAACCTAGCCAAATACTCCTGTCTGAAGAGGTCACAAACCTTAAAGTGGAATCTACTGCGATTTCCCTAAAGACTCTACAAATAATATAGATGATCTGAAGAACATACTCTTGTATATGATATACATTTTTCTGTGTGTTATATAATTATATAGTGTTTAGTCTACATTGTATATATATGTAAATACAAATTAGTTACATATATATATATCACTGTGTGTGTTTGTGTGTGTTTGTGTGTGTGTGTGTGTGTGTGTGTGTGCATGTGAACAGTATGGAAAAAGCATGAAAAGTTTGGGAAGGTAACACATCCGAATCAGAAAGGCCTATCTGGGTTTGTATCTCACTCTGACATCTACTAAGAAGTCATTCCATGTGGCCTTTCTGTTTTCTCACTTGGGTGTTATCTGTACTACCAATACGAGAGGTTACACATAAAGATACATTGTTCTTGATGATGTTAGTTGACCAATATTCCAAAGCTGACTGGGTGACATTTCTCCTGCTGGGGGACATATCCCACCACCATGCTGTTATTAAAATTTCTCTTTGAGAGAGGCAGACCAACTTAACCTGCCTCTCTCCCGCTGCCTTACAACCCCCCCAAATTTCCCCAGACTTTACAACAAACACACAAATTTCTCCACTCACACTTAAATAAATTCTAGCTAGTTCACTTGGGTTTACTAACAGAGCAGTGGTTAAGGGGTTACCTACAGAACACGGGCATGCATGGCTTACTTCCTTGCTGTATTCTATTTTAGGACTTTGTATTGGGTTATTGTTGATTGTTACATTTGGACCATGGCTATTTAGAAAATTTACAGGGCTTATAAAAAATCAGGTAGATCAAGCCACCTCCCGGTCTGTTGAGGTTCATTATCAAAGATTGTTGTTACACGATACCTTGAAAAATGTTTATGTTCAATCTCAACAGCCAAAACCTAGGCGCATAAATAAACCTGGTAAGCTCAAGAGAAAATCTCCCTTGCAGGGCCCTAGTGCTGGTACCCGCTATTAAATGCTCGCATTTAGACAGGAGAATTATGACAGGACCAATGACGGGCAACTTGCAGAGTCTGTCAGTCCCACCCACCTAAGACAGGAATGGAGGCCTTCCGGACGGGTAAGGAGTTGGGGTACCCTGTTCGACCTAAGACAGGCCTGTCATAATAAAATAAAAAGGGGGAATTGTGGGGAATAAGGCCTCCCAACACAACCCTCTCCATAGCCCTGCTATGGTGGCTCTTAGGTCTCTCTTGACAACAGGCCCTTCCCGGAGGCCATGAGACCTTGCCTTAATGTACCTGAGCAATCTTGCGAGCTTTATGTCCCTAACCCGTGATCTGTGGGACATGTAACAAGTCATGGGACCAGGAACTTGTGGTCTGCAGTACAGAGATATGCTTCAAGGTTGTAATATGCTGTCTATAAATCAGACATGACTTACGTCATGGGGCTTGCCTCTTAGAACTATTTTGTTCTTGATAAATGCTCGGGATGGCCCGATCTTACTCTGTGGCCTGGAACCTGTGGATAGCTTGTTTTGATCTGCACCTGTGCCTTGGTCTGGAAACATCCATGATGTACTCCCTTTGTAATGCCAAACTAAATTGTTCTGAACCAGGTACCGTTACATACCCAGAAGCTTCCTGGGAACCTGAACTTTTTACCCCTTGCTGATTTGTATGAATCTTGTAACATTTGTGTGGGATATATATATGGGATGAATTTGCAAGTAAAAAAAGGAGCTTCCTCAATCCGGAAAAAGAGTGTTGCGTGTTTCTTTAATCCCTACGCCCCTCGCAGAGACTCAGACCCCGGGCCATGCAGGCATGGCACCTGGTGTCCCTAGTTTAAATACTTTTAGCCCCGCCTCTTCTCACATCCAAGGCCAATTGACAGGAAGGGTGGGACATAGGAATTTTCCAGCTCCTCTTCTTTCTGCTCAGGGTGGTCCTGGGTGATGCTACTCTGGGAGGGGTGTTTGTCCATAGCTCATCAGGCTTTTCCCTGAGAGAATCCAGCCACTCTACACATGCTCAAGCTTGAATAGCTCAAGCTTGAATACACGTAAAGCCCTTGTTTTCTGGCACTACATGGAGTCTTTTTCCACCTGCAGCTCAAAGGATGAGCTCTGTCACAATGATGATAGTATACTTTGTCTATAGAGTAAGATAACCTTGCACTATTTAAGAAAATATCACAATTCTTCAATCAGTAATGTACTGTTTTGCACCAAAAGAAAAAGAGCCTCGTCCCATATTTTTTGAGTACATTTAATGAGATTGTTTCTGGATTTAAAGATTACTTCAAAGTAGCTTTAAAGCATTCCTGTCAGGTTTGAGCAAATTAACTCAACTTCATTTTTTTTCTTTGACAATTAAGCAATTGAGTCATATGCCCCTGGGAAACAGATCTCAAACCCCTAAGTCTACTTTTAGCTCTTCTTACATAATGAATTGTAGCCATTATCTTCTCCTTTTTTTGTCTTTGAAAACAACTATACTTGTTTGAACAAGATATATTTTTACTTAAAAAGCATATTTCCATGAATTTCTCAAATAAGTCCACATGCTTCTCAAGGCTCTGCCTCATCAGCATGTTCTCAAATAGGAGCCTGGCATTTGAAGCTCAGTATGCCAGGGCTGGCAGCAAAGGACATGTGGAGCCTTTGTTGTAACACCCACCACAACAACACCAAACTGCAGACAAATTGTAATTAGGCAAAGTGTGTTCTTTTCTATAGCCTCTTAAAACCGTGAAAATATGCTTTAAAATACAGTTATCCTAAGACTCCTTCTTTGCATAGTATTTATTTAATTACTTGGAATATATCACTGTACAAGCAATGTCGCCTTCTGTGTCTAGCTTCTGGTGTTGTTGAGAAGATTGCTTTGTGAAAAACACAGCTTCAGCTTCAGCTTTCCATTACTGGGATAAGTACCTGGGAATAAACAACTCTAAAAAAGAGAGGTTTATTTGGGATCCCAGTTTCAGATGTTTCATTCATGGTTTCTTGGTCCTTGGACAGCACTGTGGATCATTGTATAGAGTTTGGCAGGGGAGCTCTGTTCACCATACATCAGTTTGGAAGTCAAGAAGCAGGAAAGGACTGGGTCTCAATATCCCTAAGGCCCAAACTTCTTTCTTCTAGACTCCACCTCCCGCTCCCTTTTAAATTTTATGTTTATGTGTGTTTTGCCTGCATGTATGTGAGTGTGTCACATGGGTTAGAAGAGGGCATCAGATTCCCTGGAGCTGCAGTTATGGAAGGTTGTTAACTGCCATGTGGGTTCGGCCTGGTACTCTGCATGAACAGCCAGTGCTGTTAACTGCTGAACCATTTCTCCATCCCTAGGCTCCATCTCTGAATGATTCCAATCACTAGTTCCCAAAACTATCATGGGCTGATGATCAAGTCTTTAGGTCTCCGAGGGACACTGCCAAATAACACACAACTGAGGACATCAAATAATTCTCCTTATTCATTGATGACTGGTTTTCCTAGAAGACACAGGCTGTCGGATCCTTGCATTTTTTCTTACGCTGCTTCCCCATCAAAGAAAATAGAGGTAATAACAAAACACTTCCTTATCTAGTGAAAATAATCCTCAAATTCTAAAGTGCAGGTGTGTCATACAACGAGTCAGAAAAGCTAACCATTGGCAGGGTGGGTGGTGGGGGAATGCCAAATGTCTGTCTTCGGGTGATAACAGAGGTTTTAGAAGGATAGACTGGTGGTCAAGCAGGCTGTTATTGCATAATAATGAAGAAATGTCTGTGACATGTTAAGAATTGAAACTTAATCAAAGAAAGTATGGTTATTATTTATTCCATTAATTACATTTTAAAAGTCTGTAAAATAATAAATTAGACAAATTATTCAGAAATTTGTATATATGACATCAAATTATACATATGTGTGTAACTATATATACATATGCACATATATACATACATATGTATATATATTTTCCTACCATAAGAAAAACACTGTATTGGGCATTATGAGAACTACAAAGCTGGAAAATAAACCACATAGCACCTGACATGTGATATATTATGAGTGGATCTTGAACAAAACCTTACAGAAAATTTTAAAAATCACTTCTATCAACATTCTTTTCAGAAGGAAAAGAAGACACAAATAAGCTAGAAATGCTGACTCGAGTCAAAAGTTTTGCTAGGAAATAAGATAAAAAAGAGTAACAGTAAGACATGAAATAATATTTTTAGAATGCTTGCCATGTTCCAAGACTGTTTTTCTTAGTCTTCATTATCCACTGTGGTTGTTGAGTACTTGAAATGTAATAGTCTGTACTGGGACGTATCGTAAACAAAGTCTACCAGATTTCAAATACTTAGTATAGGGAGGAAGAATGCAAACCATCCCATTTGTGATTTTTTTTATTCTTTGATATTTCACACACCCATAGTAAGAATTGTGAACATTTTCACCACCCTTGCCTTTTGTCACCTTTCTACCCCACCGAAGTCCTTCACAACAAGTCCCATCCTTTCTCACACCTTTTTCGTTTGCTGAGTTTAATTGTCATTGCTTATACGAGCTCGAGTGGGGTTTGCCCTCTGTGCAGTAGTCCCATCGGTAATTTTTATAGTGATCAGATGTAAAATTGTTAATATTCTAGATACATTTTTATTGAATAAAATAATATTTAAATTATTTCCAACGACCTTTCATGCCTTTTGAATTAAGCTTTAGGAAAACTTAAAATTTCACATGTGGCTCACAACTGTAGCAAGTAGTATGCTTTTCTTGGCTAAAACGCTGAAGCTGAGCTTTAACAATGCACTGTCTCATTTAATCTTCCAAATCATCCTAAGACTCAGTAGCCATCTTTATGACAAAAAAATTTAAATAAACTGTCTAGAGCTTCACCAGTGAGTAAATAACTAATGATTAATTCCAAGGGTGCATGGAGGAAGTCCACGCAACAGAGAGTGATGATGGCTTGGCTCCCAAGTCATCTAAGAAGTATCTTTCTTAGTCAAGTGGTACCTGACTATAGAAGTGTCAGTTCTAAGCCTAGAAATTTTTCAAACTTCATTGTTGATGACATCTAAGGAGAAACAGTCCTATAATGATATTAGGTATTGTTCTAAGGGGCTAAGCTAAGCTCATCTATCTTAATCATTTCTATTGTCATTAGTTATTCGAAGATGCAGGCAACATATCACCTCTCCTGAACCTCAGAAAATGAGAAGGAACATGTCTGAGCATGGCTCAGAGGTCTCTTTCAGTTTAGATGAGAATAACAGCATTTGTCCACATTTGAACTTCTGGAAACTACCAAATTTAAGTCATTTAGATTACCCATGAAGAAAAGGTCTTCACGGAAGTTTTAATGTATTTCTACCTCCAGCACAAAAAGCCCATGAAGACAAATAATGCAACTTTGATGTGAAGCCAGTCATGCCTTGGGCCTGGTATTGTTTAATCATGTGACATACACATTAAGACACAGGCCAGAAGCTCTGATCATCTCAACAGATGCCATAAATCAAAGTCTGGAGTGTAGGCTTACCCTGGCAATCAAAGGACTTGGCTTACTCCTTCAGCCTAGGAGAAAGAAGTGATATTTTGTCTAGCCTGATGTGATACCAGTTACAGAGAATCCTTCAGTTAACATAGTTCCAGTCTGGCTTCCCTGTTGGAAATCATCACTGATGATTTATCTGTGCTGTGGCAGAGTCTGGGCTTTCTCTCAAGGGACTGAGTTGTCCTTTTAGAAAACCAGGGATAAAAGACTCCCAGCATCACCTACAGAAGCCTCTGTGTCTTCATACAGACTCTTCGTTACCCTGGGCAAAAGGGAAAGCATGCACAAGGCTTTCTGTTTGTAAAGGGCTTAGCAGATAAAGAAAAGGTTTCTGATGCTTTTTACAACCTGCATGGTTAGTTTATCTGAAGAAGTGCTAAAATCACCTGAACAAATGTAATCTGCCCTCCTTGGACTCTGTCTGTATTTTAGAGATTGACACATCCTTCAAGCAGTCTACTCAGGCGTCCATCCAAACACAAGCAGTTTATAAGAAACTAGTCATACTCAAATCCTTTATATGAAATTATTCATATTACTCAAATCCTTTATATGAAATTTTCACTTCTTAAATTAGCAAAATTAAAAATTGAAAGACAGCTAAGTATCTTTCACTTTTTAACCTTACAAAGACTTTTTTGTTGTTTCTTTGAATTGCAGGCCTTCTCAGAACATTTGAAACTTGCTTCTGTTCCAAAGTTATTTGAAATGTACATAGTAGCCAAAGTATAGCCTCATACTTCGGCTCTAAGAATTTGTGATCAATAACAAATTTACTTGAAAATATCCTTTTCTAAGCATGATTAAAGCAGTTTAGTCAACCAAATAATTCACTTTCTAGAAATTTAACTTCTAAATATTTGCATACGTGTGCTTGAGCACATTATGGGGAAAGTAAGAGTTCCAAATATCTCTCATAGGTACCTAATAAAAGTAATTATTAAAGAACTGAAGCATAGGACAAAGTTAAATTGCAGTCACTGAAGCAGTTGAAGAGTTCTATATGTTTAAAACAGCATTGTATCTTTATACTGTTCGTTATTTAAAAAAGCAAATGACATAACAGTGTCTAAAGTTCTTCCTTTTATCCTGAAACAGGATGTATATGCTAATGTCCATCTACCTCAACCCAGAGAGATTCATGCATTAACAGTGTGTGCATGGAGTAGAAGGCAAGTTTTTACTTTCTCTCCAAATCATCTGTATCTTTTAATTCTATAATATACAAGTATGCTAACTATTTAAAAAGTTAGAAAATATTAATAATAAAGATTTGGAATATGTGGCAGATATAACAGATTTGTATTCTAAGGGGGAGATACTGTGAAAAAGAAAGCACACAAATTTATTTTGAACAAAAAATTTCATTGCCAAGTACTTTGAGAGTGAAGTGTACTCATTGATAAAGAGCATCACACGTGAAAACACTTAAAATGGGCTACTTTTAAGTGTTAGCTGGATATGCTGGGAAAAAGTTACATGTACAGTCAAACCGATTCTCTTGTCCATATTGTGTAACATGTTCTGGGAAGAGCAGTCTACAAGGAAATCTCTCACTGACAGCAAATGCTGCTGTGTGAACACATGCAGGAAATGGGAGCCATAAACCGGAAAGGCAGGAGAGCATAATACTGGCTGCAAGTGGTCAGAGGAGGCTGGGAGGATACTGGAGTGTTCAAAGAACCAGAAGAACAAGACTGTTTAGATGACATCAGCAGCAAGAAAATAACTTGGGACACACCAACAGAAGGCACTCAAAGATGATTTGACAGCCTGTCAGTGTGAAAACTCAGACAACAGATCCTCCATGTTTATTTGCCTGATCTAACTGTTATGGCACACTACAGACCATAAGTTCAAAAACAAATGCTTCCTTCCAGATAAACTTTAGATTTAACCTTTGAGTTGGAAAATAGTTACTGAGAACCTACTTTACAAGTAACTGTGTGTGATATAAAGATGCCTAAGATAAAGATCTGACACTGTGGAGCCTCCAATCCATTCTCAAATGGAAAAGCCCTCAGATAAGAACTCAGTAGTGTTTCCTTCTTTTATCGCATCATTGTATATTTCACAGGAATATCTCAGTCATGTTTGTGCCCCTCCCCCACTGCACAGCTCCTATTGTCTGTCCTAGAATCCATACATTGTGTCGTGTGTGTTAAGGCCTATCGTTTGTCCCCAAATGTTCCTCAGTGCAGGTTCATCCACTAAGGTCTGGTCAGCTATTCAGAATCCCTTGCTTTAGGAAGACTAGCTTGTCCTCACCCATCAGTAATCAGTTGCCAATATTCCTTCAGCAAAGATTCCAATCTTTGTTACGTATTCCCCAGTTCCATGCCTGGTTTTTGTCTACTCAAGTTTGCATGTGTCTTGAGCATGTATAAACCATTGCTGTAGGTTCATAATGAGCAGGTTCATAATGAACTTAAAGAATTCCATTTCTATATGGTCACACACCTCCTCACTTTCATATTAAGCACTTCTCTCTAGATCATCTTCCTCCAGATCCACACAGTCAAAGATTCATAGTGAACAGTGATTTGGGTTCTTTTCAACTATTTATTTCTCTAAGTCATAAGCAGTTATCTATCTTCATTAAAAACATCAGTTTTTATTTACATTCAATCTTCTTTTCTCTACCATTTAAAGTATCTGTTCTATGTATCTAAAATTGATTAGTGTTTTACTCAGCAATAGTTCAGGGAACCTAGAATCATGAAAATATCATGTTGAAGACAAACTTCTGCTCTGAAACTTTGCATCTGTTCAAACAAAATTGCTTTTCTGAAACTTAATTGAAAGTCTTCCTGTAGCAATTCTCACTTACTTATTTGGCCTCTACATAGTTTAGCTCATCCTTTCATCAAAAATGTTCTTAACTGCAATCAAATTTTTCATCTAAGCCAAACAAAAAGCATCAATTCTGCAAACATCTACTCATCACATTTCCAATTCTTCTTATGAGACACATAACTTGAGGTCGGGTGCTAGACAAATACAGAACACCCAGTTCAATTTGAATGTCTGGAAAAAAAGTTTTCTAAGTTTATCCCAAATACTACAAAGGAAAAATATTACATAGAATTCATACATACTCAAAAAAGTATTCTTTTTCTAAAATTCAATATATCCAGGTGTCTAGTATTTTTATTTGCTGCATGTAAACACTTAAGCAGCTACTTAAATGTTTATTAGAAAATAGACTTCAAATAACTTGTTTTAAATAAAAAGGAATGGTATTACTGATATGGTTGGTATATTGAAATTTTTAAACGGTAAGGTGCTTATTTAGCAGCTTACTAAGTCATAGGTAGAGGTTACTGTTTTGAGAGTAGTTGGAGTCTTTTAACTTCTTTGGCCACCTAGAGTGGAGAATACCCTCTGGGTAGAAAGCTTGTGTATTAACAGTCACTAGGAGCCTTTCAGACTAATTTACTTTGTCATTTTCCTTCATTAGCATGTGTAGAAGTTCCTGTTCAGGTAGTGTAGTGATGACTGGGAGAACTGGTCCACGTGTAACAGACTGCTTAACTTAGGAGGAAACTCTGACCTTGCACTTAGTGACTCACTTTAATTCCTTCCTGAAAGGAGCCTTGCTTGTTAAGCGTACATTTCAACTAACAAAAATCTTCTTTCTGTATGCATGGGAAATGAAAAGTGGGAGCAAATATATTTAAAAGGGGAGACTTGATGGCAAGATGAATCTGACTTATACACTAAAAGGATGCAGAGAGAGTAGAATATGGAATAATGAATAAATCTCACTGAATATATGTACAAGAGGAAACTGAGGCTTGAGGAGTACAATCAAGAAATAACTTTTGAGGGAGCCGAGGAATATAAAATGGTAGAAATAAATGTCTCATAAAATAACAAGCAACAAACATTTGTTAAATACTTTCATTACGAAAGGACAGGGTAAAAGATGGTAGAAACCTGGCCACAGTGGCACATGCTTAAGATCCCAGCTCCCTGGAGCCGGGGTCAGGAAGGAGGATTGTCAATTTTAGGTCTGTCTGGGGAACATAGTGAGATGCTACCTCCCACAAGACAGAGTCCTAGAGTCCAGCTGTGAATATAATCTATAAAGTTTTCTATTTATAGAATTTACTATCCAGAAACTTAAAAATAAATTCATTAAAAAGAAAGTGTAGAAATCCTGGTCCTGTATGTAGGAAGTTTGGAAATCATAACTCAATCTTAACAAGTGAAAAAAAAAAAGAAAAGAAAGAAAGAAAGAAAAAAAAAAAACTACTCTTCTTGTCTGCTGTCTAAGGTAGCCCCAACTGGCTTGAACCTCGTTATATAAACCAGACCGGCCTTGAACTTGCTGAGTTTCAAGCCTCAGTCTTCCAATTGCTAGGATTATATATACATATAATACACCATGCCCAGCTCTCAACAACTCTTAAACTTCTTAGAAGACTGAGGCCATCAGGTGGATCACTACCAGAAAAATTGGAATAGGAAGTGAATATAGAGTCACAATTCATGAGAGCAGAATCCCACTAGACAAAATCCTCTGTGGGAACTGTGGTGGGCGGGGGAACATCTATACTTCACTGGATGAAATGCTGGGTCGGTGTAGACAAGGCTGAATTTGAAACTCCAGGAGGAAGAGCCAGTTCCTCTTGCATGCTGCAGGTCTTTCCTCCAGGATCCTGATCAGGTTCCCGTGGTAAGTATATGAGAACAACCCACTCGTGTTTCTGGCAGGGGGAGGGGAAATTAACCATGTCCACCGATTTTTGTTTGGTTTTGCCTTTCTTCTTGTTTTTTTTTTGTTTGTTTTTAATTAAATTTATTTATTTGTGTGTGTGTGTGTGTGTGTGTGTGTGTGTGTGTGTGTGTGGTGTCTGTGGTGAGTGTGAATGTGCATGCAATAGTGTATGTGTGTATGTTACCGAGCAACTTACAGAAGTTGTCTCTCTCCTTCCACCATGTGGGTCCCAGCTTGGTGGAAAGTGACTTTCCTGCTGAGCCATCTTCTAGCCCTTGTTCTTGGTTTTTAGATGTTTCTGTATGTGGCTGACGCTGACACTGAACATGTGGTCCTCCTGCCTGAGCCTCTGTAATGCTGACAACACAAGTGCATGCTGCCACCATGTCTGGCTAAAAGTAACCATCTCAAAACATGCCAGAGCATTCATTGTGCTCTTAAGACAGGCTTGCCACCATTTGGTGGTGCCAGTAATGTGGAACGTGGCCATTCTGGTAGATGTACAGTAGCATTTTGTTGTTTTTGATTGCATGCCTCTAGGGAGAAGCAAGAGAGGACATCTTTACATGTGGTTATTTGTCATCACTATTCATGTCGTTACCCTAATTGTAAATCAGATGGTTTTATTCTTGATTTTTAAGAGTTCTTTATATATTTTGGATAACAGCTCTTCATTGGGTATGTTTTCTTCCAGTCTGAGCCTTGGTTCTCATTCTCCTGAAAATATATTATACATAACAGAAGTTTTCAGTCTTAGTGAATTCAGGCTTATCATTTGTTTCATTCATGGGTTATATCTTTGTCATTGTGTCTAAAATTGCAATCATCAGGATGCCCCAAATCTAGTCTTCCTCCATGCTACATGCTATCTTCTAGCATTTTTATTCTTTTGCGTTTTACACTTAGGTCTATGATACATTTTGAGTTTCTGTGAAGGGTAAAATATTTTTGTCTAAACTCATTTTTCATGTGTAAATGCTCATTCATTCTGGGACCATGTGTTGAAAAGACCATTTTACTTTTATTGTATTGCCTCTGTTCATTTGCCAAGGCAAAAAAAAAAGTTTTTAAAATGATTGTTTTCAAATACTTGATGACAATATCAAAGGATCATTTGAGTTTATGAAATCTGGAGATTGACTAATATTGAATATTAAGACAGGTTTTGAAAAGTAGTCAAATTTTTAAGTTTTGTCCCATTTGGAAGCTTTTAGAAAAGGTGTAGCAAATGACTTTCCTCTTTGCTGTGATTAAAATAACTGAGGAAAGCAACATAAAGAAGAAGGCGTTTATTTTTTCTGTCTAAGGTGCAGTTTACTGAAGTGTGGAAGGAGAGTCATGGCAACAGGAGTTCCAGACAGCTGATCACATTGAATCTGCAGCCAGGAGGCAGACAGAGATGAATGCTGATGTTCAGCTCACTTTCACCTTCTTTTTTCCAGTTGGGGACCTTAGCCCATGGAATGGTGCCACCCACATTTAGGGTGGATCATCTCACGTCTGTTAACCTAGTCTAGATACCTCTGACAGGCTTGTCCAGAAATCTGTTTCTATGGTGATTCTAAATCTCAGCAAGTTGGCAGGATCAACTATCACAGTGTTCATAGAATTTCCTATTGCTTTCAGTTTTAGGACATTATTAATCACGGACCCACTAGTAACCAAGAAAGAACTTAGACAAATGTTTTCTATCCACAAAACAATATTAACCAAATGAATAACATTTTAACTGCATCTTCTCTTTTCTGGTATAGCAACCTTCAAGGACAGTGGCTAATTTTCAAATATGTCTGAAATCACATAACATAAAGGAGGTCAAGAGAGTGGTTCCTGTCATTTACATTTTTAATGGTTTATTTTGCCTAAGGGCAGCAATGAACAGACTGAGTTGGTTGGAAACTATATAAAATGAGCAATAGCAAAGTGAAAATTCATTATTAAATCTAATAATCCTATTAGAAAGTAATTCATCTTGCAACTCTCTGTATCTGATGAAACTGAAAATAATCAGTGGTGTAGTGATCATCCTATGAGCTGAACTGCTTCTCCCTTTAACTATTTGATGCTGAAATAATTCTTAGAGGCTCATTTAGATTCAATCTGGGGATGTATATTATCAATTGTGTACCAAAAGAATATTTCAGAAAGATTTCTGTAAAAAGCTGAAAAATACCAAATAACTAATGAACCAAGTAGTCTTCTTTCTATATGTGCTTTAAAATAATCTGAGTTTTTTTCCTTAAATCTAAGATAGATTCAAATTCAGAGATGCAAAACTTTGCTTTTCCATTACTCAGAACAGAAACATAAGATTTATTCTAGAATTTTCTACTATTCTTAACAGAATAATGGCAGCAAATATGCAGAGGTTTTTGGTTTGTTCTGTTTTGTCTGTTGCAAGGATTTCAAGAGCTTCCAAAATAAGATTTTAAGACGATTCCTTTCTCAATTTATACATTTACCTCTATGTCTTCATTTGTCTGAGTGACTTTAATACCTATAACTTCATAAATATACTGCGGAAGTGCTGTCTTTTGAGCAAAAACCTTTAATTATGAGAATTAGTATTTTGAAGTTTGGATGGTCAGTGTTCCCGTGATGTAAATGACTCTAAAAGGTGTAAGTATTCCAACAAGAGACACAAAAGTGTTTTGAATAAGCTCTTGAAGACCACCTGACTAGGAAGGAAAGCCAGAACCTCCTGAGTTCTAACCATATTTATTCCTGGAGCTTTCACTGAGTGGGACACCATTTAGGCATCCACACAGCGGGCAGAGGAGGGACACTGGGCAGCTGGGGATACAATTTATGTTGTGTTCTCTCCTTGCAGCGTTAATGGAATGGCCCGGCGGACATCCTGTTCTACATGGCAAGCTGGAACATGTTAGAAAGTGTTTCAGAGGAAGCCAGATGGATGCTATTTATTTTCTCGTCTATGACAAAGCATAATGCACAAGGGCTCTGAGATACAACGAATGCACCATGTCCTCAGATGATCCTCTCTTCTGCTTCAGAGATATTTGCTTTGTATGTCAGTTTCCAAGACAAGCCAGCCTTGAACTCATTTTGTATCTCTGGCTGTCCTCTAACTCAAAGCAATCCTTCCACTTCAGTCACCTGAAGCCTAGGTATTACTATGCCCAGAGGGAAAACATTTCTGAAAACTTGGAATTTCATGGTTACAAAGAGAATTAATTTTACTTAACTTGACTCTTTTCTAATTCTAAAAGTAATACCCAAAAGTAATACCCAGAGAAATTATCCCAGTGGCCCAAATCAGCTGCTGGGTTATGGCAGAGTCTGTGAGAGAGGCCACAAACAGACACTGCACATGGCCTCTGTGAATGAGAGGACAGTCAGCCACAATAACTGGAGGCAAGAAGAAGACTTTTGGCTTAGAAACACACACCTTGATTTCAAAAACACAGCTAAACTGTTCTAGGAGTCTTGCTCCATGGAACTTGTGAGGTTGTCAAGGCATGTTGCCTAAAACTGGCAAGAAAACAAAATATCAGTCTGTATAAACAGTACAGAAAAGTAAAGTGTAAAAATTATTTACCCTTGGTCTATTTAGATCCATTTAAAGGAGCATTGTGTGTGTGTGTTGTGTGTGTGTGTGTGTGTGTGTGTGTGTGTGTATGTGTAGAAGGAGAGGGGCCTTATGTCTTCTACTTTATTAGGGAATGCAGGTCACAGGGCAGGATTGTGAACAAGGAGGGGGCTAAGTCACAGAGGGAATTCGAACACAAGACTCTAACTACTAGAGGGCAGTTTACTGGTACTGATTGCTCAATCTACCAGGGTGTAGAGAAAAACTGCATCTTATGATGCATATTGAGCAGAGGCTGGAACAGGAGAAATGGGAGTTGAAATCATCTAAAGCAATTGACTACACATAATTGTAATGATCACTTTAGACATTTTCAAACAAGAACATATTTTATGAGATAGCCTTCAGCTACCTGCACCAACCTATATGTGCACTAAACATGCATAAGACAAGCTTAAGAAATATTCTCCTATGGTTTTGCAGAGAGCCTTATTCATCTCTCCTTCCCTGTCCCCTAAAAGTCCCCTCCCTCCCCCATCACCAAGTAAAGTACTCCCTATTTTTTCCATTATTCCCCCTTAATAGTGCCTGTGTGTTACTATCCCCCTCTCTTGAGCTCATTCTTCCCTCTCCCCGCTCATGGTCCTTTCTACTCTCCAGGCTTCTGCAGTTACCTTATAATAGATACTCACATCTTAAGATCCTAAAATTGAGGCTAGGATTCTCAATAAGAAAGAACATGCAGCATTTGTTTTATTGAGTCTAGGTCACCTCCCTCAGTATAACATTTTCCAGTTCCATTCATTTACCTACAAATTTCATGATTTCATTTTTTATGGCTAAATAGTATTCCATTGTATAAATGTACCACAGTTTCATCAGTTGAGGGACATTATGTTGTTTCCATTTTCTAACTATTGTGAAAAGAACAGAACAGCAATAAGCATAGATGTGCACGTTCTCTGTGGAAGGATGTTGAGTCTATTGGGTATATGCCAAGAAGCGGTATAGCTGAATTGTATTGTAGTGTCAGGCAGGAAAAACATCCTTTCTAGTTGTTGATAAACCTGGTTCAAAAGACTACTAAAATAATATCGGTTATTGTCATAGTCCTTGGTTGCCTCCCAGAGTTTGAAGGTAAAAACCCTACTGCTGAAAACATTACATGCTTTGGACCCAGGACTTGGAGGAATTGAGCTGGAAGTGACTTGGAAGCCTCTTTTCTGAAGATTAGCTCTCATAGTATCAGAAGGTCCTACGTGAGCTGCCAAGAGAGAAAAGCAATTGATGCTCCTATCCAGCTAGCTGTAAAGTCTTCAAACCACAACAGATGAACTTAACAAACTATCTCTACTGGTGTAGTGCTGGCACTTTTGTCTTAGAGGTAATCAACAATTGTATAATTTGACTTAAGGGATGCCCAATGGGAGGGAATCCATACATGGTACTGCAAACATAACCAAATACAACTGGCTGGGGAGATCATAAGTCCTTGTGAGAACCTGTTACTGCCACTTTCCTAAACCAGTTCCTTACTGTAGTCTAAATACTTATCTTTATACTCATATATAATTGTAGCTCTCATCATTCATCAAGAACCTTCTTTGTGCAGTCATTGGAGACTATTATTACAAACTTTCTCAGCAGATCAAAATGTATAGAATAAGCTATTGTGGAGAGCCTAGCCTCCAATGATACATCTCCAATGTAACACCTATACTTAAGACTCAGGGAATATCATTCAAGAGGAAACAGGAAGATTTTAAGACCCAGAGGACCAGACTGCCTGATGCTAGACAGTGTATTCCAGATAAGACAAGGAAGATGCACCATGAAATCTCCATAATATGGTTACCTAAATAAGACCCACATAATGACAACACCAATTACATGTCAATGTGGTTGGGGACATATCACAAGGTCCCATACTTAAATAAGAGATACAGGCAATCAATAAATGCTGAAGGAAGGAGAATCTGTCTTCTCCATGAATGAGCTCCATGGTTATCTAATGCCAAGTGGTCAGTCCTAAACACATGTACACATAAGCACCACCAAATGGACTTGGTTCACAATACAGTATAATATAATATAATAATGTCATATAATATAATACAATATGTGTATGTAGAAATAGATGCATGTGTATATAATAATATATGTAATATACATGTAATATATGTAATAATAATAATCAACAAAGAGGACAGGAAATTGAGAGGGACTGTGGGGGGAGAAATGGGTGGAGTTGGAGGGGAAAAATGGTGTAACTAGAATACTCATATATGAAATTCTCAAAAAAAGAACATATTTTAATTAAAATCTTAACTTGATATCATCTGCACTGTCCTACAACTTAGTTTTGCATTTTATATCATTTCACTTAAGTCTAGTAAGACTTGGAATGATGTTATTAGTTCTCAATGTTTATTAAATATTTTCAATTTAGTTACTAAAATATTGTGCCTAGGGAGCAGATTTGGGGGGGGTAGTATTTAATGTGAAAGTCTGAAGACCTGGATTCAAATTTTAGCACCCACATAAAACACCAGGCATGGTTGTGTGCTCCGTTAGTCCCCAAGATTAGGGAACAGAAACAAAAGGATCTCAGGAACTCCTTGGTTAGCTATCTTAACTGAAAGCAGTCCTCCCTCTTCCAATTCAGTGACAGACCCAATCACAAGGCAAAACAATGGCGAGTGAAGGAAGAAGATGCCAACATCTACGTATATGCTAGGAGTGCATGCACCCACATACCCTGGTACCCTGGTAAAGGACAGTGGCATCACAAAACTGTTGTTTTATGAATAATCCTAAACAATGGATTAAGTCAAAAATTCGATCATTACTTTCCCTTTATCCTGAGCAATGAAGAGAAATAACTTCACAGATAAAGTATAAAAATTCCCTCCTGAGGCAATATGTGACCTTTTGAGTTTTTTTTTTTTTCTCAGTATACCAGTTATCTCTAAAAGGATAATTATCACAGAATGTTTGTTTCAAAAGCAAGGAAAATGAGTTTGAAGAAAAGAGAAAAACTCAAACAAAAGTCTGGTGCGAAGGGAAAGGGGGATAAATATCCTTGACTGGAAATCACCTGTTCCTTTAGATAATATTTTAGGGTACTGAAGGGGTGATGTGCGTCAAGTGTGTTCAGCAGAAAAAGGGAATGTGAATTGAAATGCTTGTCTTTATGATTTTTGATTATAGGAAGACAATTAATTAAACCAGAATAGCTTAATTGAAAGCTGAACTTGGGTAAAAATATCAGAACATTCAACTCTGTTTATTTTATTATTCAATATTTAAAATTGTGTTCTATGTCTGTAACATAGCTATGATTAAGGATATTTCAAAACTTATGCTATAAAATATTACAATAAAAAGGTATTACCATGCATGGGGATTCACACTTGTAATCCCAGCGCTCTAGAAAGCTGGGGTGGGAGTATTGCTGTGAATTTGAAATCAGTTTAAGACGCATAGTGAGTTCAAGTTCAATCTATACTACCCGGCAAGATAATGTTTCCAAAAAATCCAAAATGAAAAAAAAAAACGAAATGTGCATTTTTCAAACTAAAATATTCTTTCTTTCAGAAGGAAATGAACAAAAACATACCTGAATAAAAGAAATCTGAAAATAAAGTCATGAGGATTTCCAGTTATAGAAACATCCAGTTTACCTAACTAAGACTTCAGATTTTTCTTTCTTTTTAACAAAATATAAAAGGACACACATATACTCATTCTAAATACTTGCATTTTATGTACGTACATATAAGCATACATGTAAATGTGTATATGAATACACAGAGTTGATATGTGGATGTGTTTGTATACATGTATATATAAATATGAAACTGTGAGTAAATTAAAGCCAAGAGACCTGATGGCAAATCCCAGCTCACCTATTATGTTTTATAACAGCATTTGCTACAATATTCCAGGCATACATCTTCTCTGAGTCTAATTTTCCTCTGCCTCTCAGCAGTCGAATGGTTTTAAAAGTCGAATGGTTTCGCTTTTGTCCTTGAGAGCTAGTGCTCCACATACCATGGGAATTATGACAAAGAGGGTCTGGAGTAGCACTTGGGGAGTATGATTTCACAAATAAGTTATTCAATGTTCGGTGCCTCAGTTTCCTCCAGTGAAATGAGATATTAAGAGCAACCCTCTGGGAGGTTAGTGTGGCTGTTACATATTTAATGTCTATGCACATTTAGGGAAACTTTGAGACTCAACAAGAACTCAGCAGTTGCCTGCTTTGTCCAGTTTCACCACTGGCATCATCATCATCTGACATCAGAATACCTCGTGACATGCTTGATACGAAGTAGACAGGCAGGCATTGAATATTTACAGGAAAACCCAGTTGCATTCAAGTTTTGTTTTAGTGGAATGTGTCTTTCTTAATTGGTTGTCAATCACTTGTCTTTTTGGGGAGTCATGGGAATATTATTTTCCTGTCCAATGAAGTATTTTATCCTTTTTGTCTGTCTCTTTCGGCTCTATAGTCTCACCATAATACAATCCCAGTTTACACTTTAAAATAAATGTAAATTCACTAATGTAGAAAACTATCACCCAAATCAGCAGAGATGAGTCAAATTCTGTGTGACCTCTCTAGCCTAGAGATTTCAGCCATTCCTCATTTTGCTAATTTATATGTGGTGTTAACTTTCTAGATTTTCATTTTCATGTTTTTGTCAAATTAAGTATATTCAAATTCCACAAAAATGTCCACTGAAAGGAACAGAGCATCCTGACAAAAGGGGAAGACTGCCAACTGTAGAGTTGTTGTTGTTTTTTAATTTGCCTCTCCTGATTCCGACAAATGAATGTTCAGAACCTCTGTGCTCCTGTTGCTGAGCTGAGAAGTTTGAAGTATATTTTCTTTGTAATGGGATAATTCCTCTATGTCTAGCTAGGAAATAAAACAACTTTCCTAGGATCCACCACCCAGTAATTAGCAGAGCTGACACAATAATTTCATCTTCCCTGATCAATCTGTCTTCCTCTGCTGCTGAACAAATTCACTTGAAAAAAGAATGCAGGTGTGCCTGCTTTGTGAGAATTGCTGAAAATACTATGATTTTTATTATTATTAAGTGATCATAAGAATCAACATAATAAATCTCACATGATGTTATAGATCAAAAGTTACTAAATACAAAGTCATAAAACCATAATGGATCTGTTGTGAGTGTGCTATTCCAAAACATAGATGAACACTTCAGTGTCTTTCTACAATATCAGAACTTATTGAATACCAATGAATTCACAAAGTTTAATGATTTAAACAACAGACATTTGTCATGAAATCTACCACCTTGGTTACTTGGTTGAGGTAACTAAAAGTTCCTTACTCCAATTCCAATTACGAATATTAACTCATATCACATCACACAGCACAGGGTAATTATCATCTATCTATCTCTCTATCTATCATCTATCTATCTATCTATCTATCTATCTATCATCTATCATCTGTCACGTATCATCTATCTATCCTCTAATCTGGAAACAGTTAAAGAGGCTGCAGCAGAGTTCAAGAGGTTTGAGAAGCGGGTAGAGAAATAGTCCATACAGATGAGAAAATGAACCAGCCCCGTGGGGCGTGAGAGGGGGGTTTGTGAGAGAAGCTGCAAAATTCTGTTCTGAAGCGAAAAGTTCAAATGGGTCTGGAGCAGGAAATGAATCAGAAAGCAAGAAACAGCTGGTTAGAACCAGGTCCAGAGGGGTGACAAGTGGAAGGCAAGACCGTTGAACATGCTGCGTCACTAACGGGACAGAGTGGAGTTCCGGAATCTTCAGCCCTCGTTGTACACACCAGGTATCAGAGTAGGGTCTGCCATCACAGTGTTGTGTGCCCAGGGGAGGGAGTCACACCCTTTCCTCAGTGTGATGTCAGGTAAGTTCACTGGCTTGGTTTCCCTGATAGGATTTGAATATACTCACGTGTCCCCACCATTTGAATTCTCCCAAAAACCTTACAAGGTGGTGCCCTTTCTATTCCCAGGAATGTCTGTGTGGATGGGTGGTGCCTGACAGATGGTACAGTTTCTGGGTCTACTTGTAAAATGGAGTCTTCTAGGGCAACCCCTAGCCTGGAAAATCACTGTTTAACACCATATGGAGGCACTTGGAGTAGGTTATTGTCTACTCTCAACAGGACTCCAGTGAGCTGGACAAAGTAGTTTTTCTTTGCTAAAAAATTTGCTAATAGTTACTGTAAACAAACTGAAATTTGAAACTATTTTAATTTATATATTGTAATTAAGTCAATATATTTTAATCATAAAATCTGTATACACACTGTTACAAAATGGTTTTGTTTTCTAGAATCATGTGGGTAGTGTGTGCTTCTTTTATATTCTGTAGAGTCCCTTCAGATGGTTTGTTTTTCCTGCCTTTAAAGAATTAGTTTCTGTTTGTATAATTTCACTACAGTTCTCTGGCAAGGGAGTCTGAGGAAAAAGAACCATGGTAATAGCACTCTATAAAAGGTGAGCCCATTTATCTTCCAAGTCATAATGAGCTAGTTTCAGAAAGGCCTTTGAACTTGCTTCTGGCAAGTGGAAACATTAACAAGCTGCTTTGGAGAGGAGTTTTTGAACTTCTGGCAAGTGGAAACTCCGGTCCCAACAAATCATCAGGAAAGCTCAGGTCAAAAGTGCAGCAGCAGAAACGCATTCCCGTCCGTGATTCAGGAAAATCAGTGGATCTGCATGAGCTATCATGCTTCACATATTTTAATCCACTTTTAAGGAGTCTTCCATCTAGGAATGGATAAAGATAACTGCAGTATTGCTGAGGGCAGTAGTTTTCAAACTACAGTTGGTGGTGGAAGTGATTTAGTAGGTTTCAACCAGCATGTTAAAATAAAGACAGAGAACCTTCCAGCAGGAGATCAAGTAGCAAGGGTAAATAGTTGTTAGGAAACTTCTGCTTCAAGTGTGTGTTTTCGCTCAGTTACATCATAAGCCACTGTCAAACAGCGGAGATGCTTCCATCTGGGAGTGCATTCTGACAGTTTGGGATAACATGGGAGACAAAGGACTTTGAGTCTGAACTCTGAGCCAGAAAGCCTCTGAATATTTGTTCTAGCCCATATTCTTTAAGTAGGAAAACACATTAAATGGTGAGATGAAGACAGTTTCTATTAGATATGACTAGCTCTACCACGAAAATAATGTCTTCTCCTTTAAAAGGGCATTGGTATTTGACAATCACAATGAGACACACAAGTCTTCTCCCTGCCACAGTTATTCTGTTTTCAGAAAATGATGCAAGAAATTAACTATTTTGATGAATATCAAGCTTGCATTGTCTTGCAGCTTAAAATATTACTTAAGCCTGCAGGAGAATTCCACAAAAGTACTCCACACTGACCTTTGCCCTAGTTACCTCACGGAATGGGAGTCACTTGACACTCCTGCTAGCTAATCATTTCAAGCTATTACACTTGAACTGAAATAAAGTTTGATCAGGTAAAAAAGCATCAATTTCAGCTAAAGCCACAGTCAATTCATTTAGTTCATATGAGTTTACTTTTCAAATTCTCCAAAGGAAATGGATGTTGACTGGACAATTACAATTAGCTTTCTCCTTGTAATTTGTAAAAAAGCATAAAATATGTATGAGATAATCTGTATATAGTTTTATTCAAATACGATTCAGAAGCCTTGAGAAAATATTACTATTCTAGAGTTTCCATATTCAGCAGCATTTCCCATGAAGGGAAAAAGCATTGTATGTGCATTGACTGCATGGCACTAGAAGCCACATGTGGCTTGTGAGCACTTGAAGATGTCCATGGTAACTAGGAAAATAAAATTTTTAGTTGTTTAAGTGAAATCTAAATTTCTCAAAGTATCAGCTAACCTAATCAATGACTCAGTTTGTAGTATTTAAGTTTCACACTGAAACAAAATGCCTACAGAACACACTAAGGAGCACTTAGCACATGAAGCAAGTTGAATATACAACAATAAGGTATGGGTATGATTTGAACATGTTTATCCCTCCAAAATTTCCATGCAAGATTCCAAACCCCAAGATAGTAGTATCAGGAAGCAGGGCCTTTGGACGAGTGATTAAGTCATGAGAGCAGATTCATGTACATAAAAGCAACTCCAGAGAATATTCAACCATTTCTGACATTTCCGTCCCTTCTTTGATGTACAGGCACAGCACGGTCCCCTTCAGAGGACAAAATATCCAACATCATACCTTGGAAGCAGAGGCCAGGCCCTCTAAGTACTGATCTTGTCAACACTGTAATCAGGAACTTTTCAGACTCCAGGGTTACGTGTTTTTGCTACTCATAAATGGCTCCTTCTCACATATTTTATCACTGTAGCACAAAGACAGGTGTAGAAGCAACTGTGTTAAAATGAAAACTTCAAATCATATCAAAAACAAAGCTGTACAACTTAATTCCAACCAAGTTTTACCACAGTCAACTTAGACCTTGTGTTTCTGAATATCTTGACTTTTTAAGATAAGACAAAAGTTTAGATTTTATGTCGTGGACCTAATTCCACTAACGATAACATGTTGCTATGGTTTGACAGTGAGATGCCTCAACGGGCTCCTGTGTTACAGGCTGGGTCCCTAATTGGTGTTGCTATTTTGGGAGGTTGTATACACTGAAGGATGTGAGGCCAATCTGGAGGAAGTATTTCAATGAGGGCATGTCTTTGAGAATTACATTTTTCCCATATTCCTTACATCTCTCTGTTCTGTCTGCTATTACATACACAACCTCCTCCTCCACAGGTTGCTATGATGTTGTGCTTCACTACAATAGCCAAAGTCTGTCACCTAAAACCTCTGAAATAATAGGTCCCAAATAGTTTCTCTTCTTAAGTTAATTTGCTCAGATATTTAGTCACGGCAATAAAATGTAACTAATGCATAAGAACGAATTGTTGGAGATACGGATAAATTATATTTCAACAAAGCTAGTAAACAAAATAAAGTGTGGGTCTGAGGGTTGTCAATTTATAACTTCTAGACTTTTTGAGTTTTAAGATTCTCTCGAGCTCTGTTACTCTGGCTTTTTAAAAACTCTTTGTTTGTTCCTTGAAAATTGTGAGAGAGTTCACATCTGAAGAAGTACCCTTCTAGGAGCACTTTGTGAATGAGAGCTTGTAGTTATAAATCCACCCTTTCAGCTCGGATAGCAACACCTGGATATGCTAGTTGTCAAAAATATAAAAGGTGTAAGTCCAGTAGAGGAAGATGATTAATATAAGAAGCAAATAAGATATTAAAAAGAAATGACTGAGGTGAAGAAATACGTTGAACTAATAGGATGAAAAAAAAGAGACAAAGAAAAATGCTCTGATTGCTCTGTAGACTTTAAGTAGGTTTAAGAATATTAGTATATTCCAAAAATCTCATTCTTTTGAATACATGGCAATATATATTATGTTCATCTGAAAGTAGAGCAATAGTAGGTTATTATAAACTAGAATTTTTTCTAGTTTCTAAGAAGGTAGGAATAGAGATCGACAAAGATGGAGTTTATACCCTAGTCCTGAATTCATCCTGTATTTTAAATGTTATATTAGTGCTCTGTATACAAGTGGTAATTATATCTGAAGATAGAAAGTCAACACCTTTGAGCTCTGATTTGATACAACAATGGAAGAACAGAACTAAAGCCAAATTCAGAGTTACAGGAGTCTATCTTCATTTTAGTTGTACATTTTTAAAAAGTCTCTTTTATCCCAATTCTACTCTAGCCACATCCACAGTCAGTCAAAAAACAGAGATTAAGTGACCACTGGTCATCAAGGCCAAAATGACAAGACTAAAATGCAGCCCCTTATTCCTAAGGCTCTGTGAATACAGAGCACAGGAATACAGAGCAGAAAGATTGTATAAGCCAGAGAACTAGAACACCTGCTGCTAGACAGTGTCTTGCAGACATGACGGAAACTGCACCCATTGAATCTCCAAAATAGCATTGCCTAACAAGACATGCATAATGAAAGTAGCAGTTGACATGCCAACATGGATGGGGGAAATCTCACAAGGCCCCTACATGAAGAGCCACAGGCAATTAATGGCTGTTGAAAGAGGAAGAATTTGTTTTCTCCCAGGACTAATGCCCTGGTAGGTCATCCAATCCCAGTTGTCAGCTCTAAACACTAAACATGAACAATACTAACTGGACTTATCTGTATATATATATATATATATATATATATATATATATATATATGTAACAATATGTAACAATAACAGTTAAAGAAGAGATCATAAAATTGGGGGGGTGGCACGGACATGGGAAAGGTTGAAGGGGGTAGAGAGAAGGATGGAGATGATGTGAATATGGTCATGCCATATGAAATTCTCAAAAACTGTATTAAATATGTGAATCATAGAAATATGAGAACCTAGGCCCATTTAAATAGTCTGAGGTACTGGACCCAAGTAAGTAATAGATAATACCAATGGTTAAGGAGCCTATACAGTTCTTAGAGAATGGTATTGTGAAATTTCAAGTTCTTCCCAACACCCACAGGACTAATCTTCCACTGAGCATAGATTTGTTTACTTAATTGGAAGCTAAATCATTGTATCTGTTTATATGTCTTCCTTACACCTATTCATCTTTATAAACATAAATGAACTTTCTTATGTCTTTGCAAGGCTGTGACAATGAAATAGTCATTGTTTCTAGATCGTCTACACAAAAGAAGAGAGAAGAAAGACAGAAGAAAGGGCTCGTTCTCCAAAGTGGAAAATTCTGAAATCTGCATAATATATTAAGATTAAAACTATTAGAAACTCAGTAAATGTGGATTAAAAGATCTATTTGACGTCTTGATTTTGTGAAGTTCAAATATGTATTTACTCTTCGCTATATTCCTTATAAGGTATGTTCATTAGAACGATATGGACAGAACATAACCTTTATTATCTCAAATATTTCTTTTTTAATTTCATTATGAGTTTAATTCCCATGCAAAGAAACACAAAAAGAAGAGCGGTACTCTGGCGGCAAGGCACAGGCGAGCCTGCCCTGGAGGACAAATGCCGCTTTCTGGCGGAGCCATGGGGCCCATTTCCATTAATCAATGAAGAAGTGCAGGCAGGTGAAGAGATCTGCGTGAGCCTGAGTGACGAGCAGTGAAGTGCAGGTACCAGACTCCCTGTCAGTGCTCTGAGTAAGTCACACGCTGGACAGGTGATTTGGAGAACACACCGAGAATAGTAACCTTCTTTTTTCAAAGGGGTGTATAAGTTTTAAAAGTATATAAAATGAGAGAAGAGTGGAGACATGGCTCAGTAGCTAAGAGCACTGACTTTTGCAGAGAACTGGGTTCAGTTCCCAGCACCCACATGGCAGCTAACAACCATCTGGAATTCCAGTTCCAAGGGATCTGATGCCTTCTTCTTTTTTTTTTTTTTTTGCAAGCATTAAATGACACAGATGCACTTACACAATTCAGGCATACACACTTATACACAAAATAAAAATGATAAATGAAATATTTTTAAAGTAAAAAAAAACATAAAGAGTAGGTTTAAAGTGTTCTTGCAACAAAAAGAAATGTGAAATAATACTTAGTTAATGTCATTTCACAAAATATAGACACATATTTGAAATATATTTCTATATATTACATTGCAAATAGTAAGTACATATAATTTTATCTAAGAATGCAAAATAACAAGTATATTTCACCAACCTAAATACTACTGGAAATTTAAAAACATAGCCAATTGTAAGTGAGACTATGCTTTCATAAAAGGCATGTTCCACATATGAAGGACTCATACCACCTTATTTTGTTTTCAAATTTTATTTCTTACATTAACTCACATGACCATGTTCCAGTCTTCAACTAACTATAGTTCCTAATGTAAGAAATCTCTTCAACAACTCATTGCAACAAAAGAAAATGACTTCATCCAACTGCAAGTTTATTCTTTCCTTATCCCTTCCCATAAAGCAATGCTTTTCTTTTCTAAAATCTTCCTCAACTGAATTTTTGTGTATTCACACAGAACATGAGGATCATCTCTATAGCCCCTTCCCCAGTTGGCAACCACCCACAGCCTCTTCCCTCTGGAGTTCATACATGCTGTCATCTGTGTCAAGGTCCATCATATCAAGGTAGTGTCCCCAGTTGACTTTCAGTGCAAGTTCATCCACTAGGGTCTAGTTGGTTCATCCAGAGTCCCTCCCCTAAGAAGATCATCTCTTCCTCAGCCAGCAGTAATCAGCAAGGCTTTTCAAAGGTTAATGGGCACATGAATTTGGGATGCTTTTGAAAGCAAGGCTTTCAATTCAAAATATCTAGGATTTTGTGTTTCTAGCAAGCATGCCAGATGAGGATACTCCGGGTCTTTAAGTAACACTTGAAACAAGGACAGAGTTACTGATGATTTGTGTAACATGAATTCTCTCATGGTTAGGCCCGGAATTCAGCCTCACCCCACCCCCAGCTTTGAACCAACTGAACAGATAGAGAATGCCCTTTAGACAAATTAGTTTATTCCATGTTACTTACAAGGGATTCATCCCCAGGGAGAGAGGGATGAAGATTTCGTATGGCAGAGCCTGCATTTTGATCACAAGTCCCCCCAGAACTCTGGAACATGCACCCAAGATGGAGACCTGGCACTGCGTCTGCCTCTCTCCTTCCCAGCCTTCCCTGCATTTCTGCTAAATCTCCCCCCTTTAAGTCATTGGTTAGTTGGCTGTCAATCACATATGGAAACCCATCCCTCATAGCAGACAGAGAGAAAACTGCTTTTCTATGCAACAACTTGTAATAAACAGAATTCTGACTAGTCTTCAAATGATGAATAAATGATTCACCAAAGTCAATGAAACTCTCCTGCTCCATATAAACAGTTCTATTGTACTGATGGTCACAGTCCTTTTAAGATCAATAATAAGATATCAAGTTTAACATATAACAGCAATATAAAAAATGTAAATGTGTAAATGTTACATGTTAGAACTGATTAAAGTATTCAATATGTTAATTATTGGCTTTTTGCAAGGAAAAGGCTAAAAAAAAAACTAGGGCACTTTACCAAATAATCCCAGCAGAGACCAAGAGGACAAGGCACTGGAAGAGGACACAGAATGGACACCTAATCTAGCTTTGATAGGGAGGATTCCTATTAGGGGTGGAGAAGGCTTTGATATTGAAAAAACTCACAATATGCATTATTGATAAATAACCCAAACACTAAAAAGTTTGGAAGTGTTAAAACCAGAGGAAATACTTTGGCCAACATCAAGATCTAAAGGACTACTTTAATCAGATATTCTCATCTGTCCGTGAGGGCAAAGCAGAGACTGCCTCCAGTGCTTACAACAGATCACGGTGCCCAGGAAACTAAGAAAAATTGGGACTTTATTTTGTAACAATTATACATGAGTTTTAAATGTGTTTTCCCCAAACAAAGTCTGTCATGACAAAATAAGCAATCAGTGATCAGGGTTACTGAATTTCTTAGTTTATTTTAGATGCTGATTAAACAGTCACACAGTGACTTCCAGAGAAACCCTTTACTCTCAATTCCCAAATTTTCAAAGAAACTGAATTTTTATTACCTTTTTCGAGACCATCCCATAAGTAATAGACTTCAATATGAGAGCTGCATACAAAAAAAACAAAACAAAACAGAAGTAGAATTATATGCAAAATCAACCAGTTAAAAAAAATCTATGCATCGTGGGCTCTGAACTTATGAATTTAAGAAACATGTTCACAAAAATAAAAGCAATTGAGGGGATGGAGAGATGGCTCTGTGGATAAGAACAATGGCTGCTCTTGCAGAGCACCTGGGTTCAGTTTCCAGCACCCACATAGCAGCTAACAAACATCTATAACTCCAATTCCAGAGGATCTGACATCCTCTTCCGACCTCTGCCGGCATGGCACAACACAGATGCACTTACCTACGTGCAGACAATACATTCCTACACATAAAATTAAAATAATAAAATATTAAGTAAATAAAAGCAATTGATTTTTAGAAAAAATTTTCTCCTTTATTTCTGTGAATTTGCAATTGATTATATGTATGCATACATATGCATGTACATCATCTTGAATATTATTTGAAACAGTCGTGATAAAATTACAAATGATATATTTTATTTTATAGTCACCAACTTTGTGAAAATATTAACTGTAATTTTATAAAAATTATCTTAGGTCACCTTATTATTCCTGTGAAATGCTTGTAAACTAATTGAGTCTCTTAGAATGGTAACACATCAAAACTGTAGTGTGTGCATTAACACTCAAAATTAAATTACTTCTGTATGTGTTATTGTATGGACATGTTCATGTGTATGTGTACACATAGATGTACATGCAGAGGTCAGTTGTTGACCTCAACCACTTTCCATTTTATTTTCTGAGACAAGTTCTCTCCCTGAACATGGAGCTCATTGATTTTGTTAGGCTGGCTGGTCAATGAGCTCCAGGGAGCCTCCTATCTCTTCCCCCTCCCACTCCAACCCCATTGCTAAGGTTAGAGACATGCAGAAAATGCCTAGCTATTTATATGGGTCCTGGAATCCAAAGTCAGGTCCTCATATTTGTGCAGCAAGTAGTTTAACAATTTAGCTTCCTTCCTAAACCCCAAAAGTCAAACTATTACACACCCCCTCAAAAAGATTGATGTTACCAATTTGGTTTTAGTTTAAATAAGGAGACTATCCAAAATTCAACTTACTGTAGCATATCTTAAAAGAGAGTATAAGAATAATTTAAATATGACTATTATGTTATCTTAAGCTCACTCCTTAACAGCAAATGTCATAGAGGAGTGAACAGTAGGGTTTCCACTGTCCCTTTCTGGAGACAGGCGTTGTCTGCCTGGTTTTCTTCTCCAGGTAAAGATTACTCATTTCCGTTGACATCTTCAAATGCTCTTCTGAATGTCAGGTGACATCATCTGTTGCTGTGGTAACTCCTCAAACTGTATCAAAAGATTCCACATGAAAGCATTAGGCAACAATTTCATTTTGCCATGGCCTAGAGCTGCTGTTCTCTTCTCTTCCAAAGTTCCTGTTTAGAAAGCACTGTGTGTGAGGTTGCCAACCAGCAATCCATTAAAATATATTAAGCAATCACTCACCTCCCTTAATGGGCCAGCTACAGACATTTGCTTCCTGCTGTGATCAAAAAGTGCTCTAGCTGTAGAAATCGTGAATTATTTTTGCTAGCAGAGTTCTTTGTGTGCGCTATCTTTTCTTACAAGTTAAATGAGGCGATAAGTAGAGGCCTGGAAAATAGGAAATAAGAGACTAGAAAAACCAAATTGGCTATTTAAGATGACAACATTCTTCCTTTGTGTGATGTTGTCTCACAAAAAAATGTCAAATTTCAATTTTTAAAATACATCACAAAGAGGGTTTTTTTTTAATGCTCCTTCACAACCATCGTTTTTGACATGCTTTGATGCCTGTAGCAAAGCAGACTACAATACAATGCTGATTTTATTTTCCTACAATTTTACTAATTTTTCCCGTTAATTTATAATAATAACTGAACTTTGGGTGGCATTAATCTCACTCCCAAAGTATAGTGATGTTCAGAATCAAAACAACATCCTCATGAGATTATAGACAATGCATTTTTAAGATGAACTGAAAAAGAATGAAATATGTAATTTAGACATAGTGCGTATATTTGTTTTTCCATATGTCTTCTGGATTTTTTCTTGGAATAGACATTACTTGTACTCACAAAATGTGTTCATGAGCAATTTCTGAAATTGACACCTTGGGTTATCATTGATACAACTAGGCAGTACATAATATCTTAGCTCACATCAGCAACTTCAGAGCCCATGTATGTGTCAAGCATTATACTTGATTAGGGATATAAACAACAAATGTCTCTTACTTCCCAGAGTTCATAATGTACTGGAGAGACAGTTTGGAAATCACCGTCATTAGATGATATCATGGAAATACTTTGTAGGGCCCTACTGTAGTCCTCCTCCTCCTCCTCTTCGTGTTGCTAAGAGCCAGTGTCCTAGTTTGCCTTCAACTGCTGTGACAAAACACTGATCAGTATCAACTTGGGGAGGAAAGGGTTTATTTGGCTTACATCTCCCAGGTCACAGTTCATCATTAAGGGAGTCCAAGGTAGGCACTCAGGGCAGGAACCTGGAGGCAGGAGCTGACATACAGGTCATGGAGTAAAGCTGCTTACTGGTTTGCTCCTTTGGCCCATGCTCAGCCAACTTTCTTATACAATACAGAACAATCTGCCTAGGTGTGGCACTGCCCGTAGTGAGCTATATCCTCCCACATCTCAACAATCAAGAAAATACCTTACAGACATGACCACAGGCCAGTCCAATGGAGGCAATTCCCCAATTGTGGCTCCCTCAATCCAGGTGTGTCAAGTTGAAACTAAAGATATTCAGCACACCTGGAGATGTGGCAAGTATACTATGGCCAGCTACCAAGGAGATATCAAGGGCATCACAGCAACATTGTCTCTGACATTCTAGGACTACTGGGACCATCCTAGATTCTCTACATGGTGTCCAGGCTTGAAGAGAAAATATGCACAATAATAATAGTAACAATGTTGATTTCTATATTATTAAAACTTATTTATTTAATTTTTAACTTTAACCTTTAACCAATAAAATACCTTCCCAAAATTAAAGTCCATCCATTCCATTTTGAATTCCTCTATGATATGCTCCTTCCAAGGTATCCTGCAGTTTACTGGAAGTTAACTTTTATTTCTTGGAATTCTTTTTATTGTTGTTGTTTTGTTTTGGTCTTTTTGAGACAGGTCTCCCTATAACTCAAATTGTCCTGGAACAGACTATGTAGATGAGGTTGGCCTCAATCTGACAGTGACCTGCCTGCTTCTGCCTCCCTAGGGCTGGGGTTAGAGATATGTGCCACCATGCCCAACTTTCTTGGAATTCTTATATTGTTTATTTTGCACATTTGTCTAACTTATAATTCAAACATTACTCATCCCTATGGTATTCGTATCTGATTGCTGCAGTAGAACTGTGAATTGTGAGAGATTGGGAAACATGTTTTATTTGCCTGTGAGGACAAATCCACACTTAGAGATATTTGTTTACTACCTGATTATTATAAAGGAAGGATTTTTAAAAATCTATTATTTCCTTCAAGGAAAGACTTTGTGGTCTGACAACTGGATAGACAATTTAAATTATTTAAGTAATAAATGTGAAATCAGGCATCTAGTAGTTGTAATCTAGTACTCAATTTTTGCCATTGTGTCAAACAAATACATAGGCATTTAGTCATTTGCATGCCAAGGCTGAGAAGTAACAGCTAATCTGTCTTCTGTCCTCAAAAGCAGAATATGATATAGTTTGTTTCCTAGTTTAATCAAATAGATGAAGACCCTTGTGGTACAGGTCGATTGAATGTATCTTTTCTATCTGATAGGTCATGTTGGGGGGTCCCTGTGTGCCCTATAAGGTGGGGTTTGCAGTCTTCAACCATAAGATTTTCTATTGAAGCTGCCTTTTAAACATATTTTGAGGATTTGCCTGTTTTATCTCTCCTATTTATTTTTCTATAATTAGTCCAATAGGGCTGTTGTCATAAAGTCTGGAACTTTACTCAACAGGGTAATGCAGGGTAATACTCAATTTTTCCAGAATTCTGGGTGCATATTTTTCAGGAGTTATGACAATGTATCCTTTTGTAAAGGAGGGTGAATTATTTTCCTCTAACGTGATAGATAGAAAGAGCCTATTAGAGAGTTAGCTCTAAAGGAACTCAGGAAATCTTCAGATCCTTTTTCTGGCAGTCTATCACATCGATGTGTAGATCACCTGCACACAAAAAAATGGAAGTTTACTACCCAGGCACTTCCTGAACCTAGGGGAAAGTGCAGTGTTGGACTGAGGTATCAGGGGCAATCTTCTTACCAAGGGTGTCTAACTTGCAGGCCTCAGGCTGCATTTGGGCCAAGAGAGTACACTGTGCTGCATTTTTGTGCAAAATAAACATAGGTATGCTCTTGCAACCAATGGGTCATAATTTAAACACCCCTGGATTTAATATGTGAGTCATGACTATTCTTCTTAATCTAATAGGGCCTCCAAAAGCCAAAAGAATTCATAGGGAAAGGTTTCTGAATGACTACATGTGGGAAAATTTAGTAGGCCAGGCCTGGAAATGACATGGCAACATTTATGTGCAAGAGAATCTGGGATGAGGCAAACCAGTGAGATGATTCAGCATGTAAAAGCACTCACCACGCAGACCTGACAACCTGAGTTCTACCCCAGAACCCAAGGTGGAAGGAAAGAACTGACACCTGAAGGTTGTCTTCTGACTTACATACACACACCATGGTATGTATGTAGACACGCACACACATACCTATCATATACAATAAAAATAAATAAATAAATAAATAAATAAATAAATAGGGAGCCTGGAAAACACAGTCCTATGTGTCTAGTATAAAAGGGAAACATAAAAATGAAGTTTCTTTCTCATACATTCTGTTTTCCCATGCTCTAAAGCAGCCTTTCATTAACTCAATAAATGTTTATAAAATCCTAATCCTTTATTGCTTATAATCTAGCTAGAGAAGAAACATACTAATTACACATTCACAAACAAACTATAATTACAAACCAAGGTAACTACATAAAGGTAAAATACAGAGTGCTATGAAAGTTTATAACAGGATGTTCAACTGAGAGAAGGGATCAGTTGAAGCGTGGTTCTGTTGCCTGAAGGACAGGTGTACTTGACTGTCTTTTCCTATCTTTTGTTCTAAAACAGCATTTTTCATCTTCCCTTCCTTCCTTCCTTCCTTCCTTCCTTCCTTCCTTCCTTCCTTCCTTCCTTCCCTCCTTTCTTACAATTATTCCTATTGTTTATAGTAAAGACAGCTTAGCAAAATATGTATATGTTCATCTCTCATCAGAGATTTTTAAAATATGAAAGGTATGAACCTATTCATGTTATCTGGACTGTTACTTCAACCAGCTACCCTACCATATCCAATAGGTGGGTGTTAAGCTCTTTGGAAACAATGGTGAGGGCTACTTGAAAGATTCAGACCTATGTAAGGAAGCATAGGGGACTCTCAAATACAGCAAACAGTTATAGAAAATGGAATTATCATTTGGAACATTGTAGATCATTGAGTCTACTATCTCCATGGTTCGTCCTCTCTTTTTTCCTGTCTCTGCTTCTATTGAAGCATCTTATCATTCCCTGTTTGTACCACTTTTCTCTATTGCATGACTTTTTTTTATCTGTGACTTCTATTGACACAGGGTTTCTAACTGTCACTTTCTTCTTTGCTTGTTAGCACTGCATATTTCATTGCCTGTGTCTTTTGTTCTTTTTGCTACCCGTGTCTGTTTGGAAGTCTAACATTCATCATCTCCAAGAAAGTTCTTCCATTGTCCTCTGGCCAGGTTTTAAAAAGCTACTTTAGAATCCTAAACAAATCTCTGATTTAAATCAAAGCACAGTAGTGACTTTGAGGGCTACAAAGTTTGAGGGCTCATTTTAATTTCTGAGTAAGACAAACCAGGTTTGTTCCTCTCAATAGAATAGCTTTTAAAATTGTACAAGATCATTAAAATAAAAAGGTTCAGACATTAACCATCAATAAAAACAGTGATTCCTGAAATAGGAATCAAATGAGATAAACCCTACAACCCATCTCCTTTAGCATCGGAGAAGAGTCACCAGGCCATAGCTCAGAGCAGAAGGTGCCAGGCAGAGCTTAGAAGTCTCTTAGTTATGGATAATGAATCTGGAGCTTCCAGCAATTTGGAGAACCCAAGCAGCTATAATCTGCAAGTAACAGAACATGAAAGGAGAACAGAAACAAAGAAAATTTTCCAGAGATCTAGACCCCCACCTTGGTACTAAACTGAATATTTCCCAAAGCATGTGTATATATCAACATCTATTGACAGGGAAGAACCAGTCCAAATCATCAGAAGGACAATCACACAACCTAACACCAACTTGGGAAAAAACTGATCACAGCAGTCAGAGTGAAAATCTTCACACTTAGTTGGATATCTCAGAATAAAGTTTAGGAAAGAATACAAAAAGATTCAAGATCGAACAAGGTAAAATTAATGCTGCCTGACATCCAAGCAGGAATTGCCAGTCATGAAAAACACAGTTAGAAAATACAACCCATAATGAGGAGTTAGATTATTCAAGTGAAATAGTACAGGTTTCAGAATTAGTCAGCAAGTAAGTTACAGTCAAGTTATCTGGGGTCCATATGTTCCAGAAGGGTGTTGCAAGACTGAATACTTTAAACAGAAACAAAGAAAATACAAGAAAGGACCAAACTGAATATTTACAAATGAAATTGACAATATCTGACATGGAGAACACAACAGAGTGACTGAAGATGCTGAGAATGATGAGTCCCTTTGAAGATACAGCAGTATAATCGATCCAAAATGAAATGCCCAGAAGCATAAAAAGAAAAAAATAATGAAAAGAAAAGAAAACATCGTCCATGGACTGGAGTAGCTTCAACTAGCCAAAATCATGTCTATTAAGACCTTTTAGAGTTTGTGGAGAAGATAAGGACGTTTCCTAGGAGACTCTTCTGCTAAGAGTCATGAAAAGAACCAGTTTCTGACAGAAGCTATTTATTTTCAAAGTTTTCATTTTTCCAAAAGTTAGTCTTTTAGATTAAGGGACTTTGCTTCCCAAATGCCTGACATTTGTCTACTAAACTCAGGAGATGCATAAACTAATATCTCATGGCTTTTGCTATAGTCAGGGCAAAAAGGAAATGGGATGATGATGTGATAGGGAAGACAGAAGGAAAGAAAAGTTTAGATTTCCTAGACTGAGAAATGAGGATTAATTAACACCCTACGCTTCACCCATTCTTAAAGAAGGAAAGCAGACTTAGAGCGCCTGTGAAATCTTTGATAAGATTCAGATGTTTTCTATTTCTCTGCATTTGTTTCCAGTTGGCCAGCCATAAGATTTTCAATGTAGGTCCCAGAAGGAACCAACTTTCCTGTCTCAATGAAGCAAGAACGGAAACCTAGAGAATCTCTCCCATTCTGCTTTGAGGACTTGGGGAAAGAAACAAAGAAAAGAAGTCCAGTTTCTCAAAGCATGGGCACCAGGAGCCACTGAAAGGTGAGACAAACCTTCCCAGAGAGAGCCATAACTGGACTGCAGAAGGCCATAAGAGAAGCTTGCGGCTGTAATAGAATACCTACCCTTAAGGTTAGCAGAAAGGAGCACTGAAGTTTAGCTCCAGCCCCTAGGCTGCTTGCTTAAAAGCGAAGTCTTGGGATCTACACCAGACAGAATAAATCATACTCTTTGGGACCCAAGATCAGGTATATGAACTTCCTTTTAATATAGTATCTTATTAATCTGAGAATTTCATACACGTATGAATGTATTTTGATGTATATGTTTTGATCATCTCCCCCAACTCTATCTAGACAATAGTGGCATGATTTTTACAGAGGTAGCCAACCATTTTTTGAATGCATTTAGGGTCTGTTCTACAGGGGGAGAACTCATGCCTGCTACTGATATCCTGGCCAAGAATCTACGGCTGTGGAGACAAGAGACCCTAGGGGAAAATTACTACTACAATTTTGCTAAATGGACATACCATCAACCTGCCTCCTACATACTTATCCTTATACCTATAAACCTGTACAGCTCTCAGCCCTAATGACAGAGGCAGCTTTTTACAGTGGACAGATATTAATACAGAGACCCCAGAATGGCCAGAGTGTAGAGAATAAGTGACTTTGAAGTACTCAGCCCTAACTGGAATATCTACATCACACACCCCAGAGGTTCAGGGAGCAACATCCAGGGAAAATGGGCAGAAAGAATGTACAAGCTAGAGGCTGGGGACAATTGCTGTGAAACGATGTCTCCCGGACAAGACACAGAATGTACTCATGATCTCAGAGCAGCTGTGGTTGTTTATACCTGATCCACACAAGATCAAGCCAGTCAGTCTTCCAGTATGGATGAGGGAGGGGTTGACAAGGTCCTGTGCCTAGTTGTAAAAAGGGTGTTCTGCCATCCTTACATCCTAGGAAACAAGAGGAACTGACCACTGATCTTGAAACACTATCACTGGCACCTTCAGACTCTGTATTTCTCATAGCACTGAAGTAAACTGGAAATAAATTCGGTACATAAACAGAAACCTAGAGTCCGTTTTCAGATATGTCAGTGTTATTAACTGTCATGCCAGTGTGGTAGCCATGGGAAAGGGCCTTTCTCCAGAAATCATTCAAAGCTAATGTGGTACAGAAGTCCCTGCAGGGGCTAAGATGAGGATGACCAGCTAATCGGACTCTTGGACATAGGAAAGAGTAAGAAGAAACTTTTCTGAATATAAAAAGTGACAATTGTAGCAAAACCACTGGATGAAACATATGTCAGAATTTCGAACTGGGTTTGTACCTGAGACCTGAGCATTTGTAGTGGCTCCCATAGTAATAATTTCTTCTGCCAACCACCAATTTCACAGGGCCTAAGACAGTTCATTGAGATTTTTTTCTTTTCATTTATTTTCTAATTAAAGGACTGGGGAGATTACAACTGAGATTTATTTCCTTTGTAACTCATAATATATTCCAATTTTGAATGCCACTCTCCAACTATGGCAGGAACCAGCATGTCAGTCTTCAGATTCTTCTGTGACCAGCTCTTTGTTTTAACCATCAGAGTGAAGATTTGGGGATAGAGGAGAGATATAATAGTCTAACTGATTTGTTACTGCTTATGTCTACCTACCAAGCATTTTTTATTACTAATTTTTCCCAACATTCTTAAAGAAGCTCTTGAAGTTATAAAATTGTTTGTATGCCTAAATTTTATACAGTTTTAAACTTTCATTTAGACAATGCACAATACATTCTTTGCAGATTACTTAAGTGCAATGTACTTTCTTTGAGACCATTGTTAGAAAACTTAGTCTGACCTCAGAAAGGCATAGGGGGGCATCTCAGTCTCAGTTGTATCTCTTGCTTCAGAGAAAAACAAACGATGAAACTTTTGTGATACATTAACATCTCACTTATCCAAAAGCTAAAACCCAAAGTAAACAAAATTAACCTAAAGTCTCTCTTCATTTCTTCCTGACATTGAATACGCTGTACCACATATACCTCAGCATTGTGTGTTTCATTAATCAGACACTTTGGTTCTTGGGAAAACTTCAGAGTACAGAAACTTTTCATTTTCATGCTACTAAAATTTTTGAAAATCAAAACACTTAAGTCACTTCTAATGACTTCACCTTCATATATTTACCAAACTAAGTCCAGAATCTAGATACTTGAATAATGGATACTGTGCTCTAATCATCACCTCAGAATCAAAACTGATGAAATTTCCTTCAGGGAAGCAACACAACAAGCAAAAAGAAAAGAGCATCTTTGGAATTTGGCCTAAATACAGATTCTGGTTTTATTCAACAGCTTTTGAGGGTTTGGAAAGCTCGTTCCAATTGCCTTAGCTGAGAATGGGATGCTAGAAGTTGGTGCATACAGTGTTTGAAGAACTTCAGTGATGGCTCAGCAGTTAAGAGCACTGGCTGCCCTTGTGGAGGACTTGGTTTTGATTCCCAGCACCCACACAATGGCTAACAACCATCTGTAACTCCAGCTCCAGGGGATCCGAGACTGTCTACTGCCTCTATGGGCATTTCATGACACGGGTGCACTTGTAGGCAATACGCTCATATACATAGAATTAAAATAATAAATAAAATATTTTTTTAATTTAAAGAAAATTGTTTAAGTACCTTCTTAGAGCCAGTCATCTCTTTAGGACACTGGGAATAAAAAATGAAACTCTGTCACAGTGTATCCCATTAGCACATGACAGAGAAAGGATAGCATAGCAGGAAGCTGCATCATTGAAAACAGTAATAGATAATGGGATTGGAGATTACAGGACAAAAGAGGAATGGGTAGACCAGTATGTATGCCTTATTTGGAGGAAAAAAAATGGGGATGACTATACTGATAACGGAACTGTTGTGGAAGAGATGAAAAGGGATATGAACATTACAGAAAAATAGAAGGAAACCCTCTTCAGGGAAACCTACTAGAAATAATAACCCAGAGATGGTGGCAAGAACAAAGTAAATCACAATGAAAGTGGCAAGGCAAGGCCACTCCCAGGGGAGTCCAAGGGATATCCTGGAAGTTCAGTAGCAGTTATAAGAATTTTTGCTCTTATGTTCAATAAAACGGGTAATCACCGCAGTGCTTTGAAAAGAAGAGTATCGTCACCAGACACATCCTTTTAAAGGATCTCTGGCTATTGCGTTGAATTCAACTATGAGAGCAGCAAAGGTGGAACCTTGGAAATCATAGAGGAGGACTTTCAATAACCCAGGAGAAAAACGACAGTTCAAGGAAGGCAGATTCGGGATGCAATTTAAAGAAATCAGTCAAAGACTTGTCTGAAAGGTGAAATGCACATTATGAGAGAAAAAAAAGGAGACAGACGTGAATGCAAAGTTAGCTTGAAGACACAGATAAAACTTTAAAATGATAAAGTTTAATCTCACTCATAAAAGAAAGACAAAATAGAACAATAATGAAGCAACCTTTCCCAGTCAGAGTAGGTAAGGTGTAAAACTCTAAATACCTCTCCTCTAAAAACACTCCAAAAGTCTTAAAACAAAAGTTTTGATGTCAGAGTATAGAAAAATAAGAGCTCCCATATATTGTTAAATGAATAAAAATGAGAGATTTCCTATGAAGGGAAGTTTTATAGCATATGATTATAGAAATATAATGTTACCCTTTGACAAAATGATTCACTTCTTAGAATCTATTTCAAGCAGGTAAAAATATGAAATGATAGATGTATAAAACCATTATATTATAGTAGCATTTTAAAACATCAGAGACTTAAAACAACTGATTCATCATTAACAGTAGCTAGGGTGCTATGCAGGGATAGAAACTGTATGTGTGATGATTTGAATGAAATGTGAGCCCTGATTCTCATGGGCTCAAGGTTTTGAACACATGGTCAGTTGGTGGTACTATGTGGGACAAGTGTAGCCCTCCTGGAGGAAGCATGGCAGTGGTACAGCTTTGAGAGCTGACAGCCTTGTCTCTTTGCCAACTTCTCTCTCCTGTGCCTACTGGAAGCTGTGAGCACTCAGCTTTCTGCTCCCTGTCCTGCTGCCATGCCTCCCCACCGCGATGGACTCTTATTCTTCTGTAACTGTAAATCAAATAATCACTACCTTCTATAAGCTGTCATGGTCATGGTGTTGAATCACAGCAACGGAAAACCAATATAGTATGGTACATATAGTACACAGAGAGACAGACAAAGACAAAATGTAATGATCTGTACCTAGTGAAAATTTTGTGAGGATTAATAGAGAACTTTACAAAAAATGATAAGAAAGAATATATTTACCTGGTGCTTTTCTTCCTTCAACCCATTTTTCTAGGAAATACAAAAGGATAGGTAAAAGGAGGTGAATAACTTGCATTCAAAATAACACATATCCTAAGACATCAGCAAGAAATTTAGAAAGGAATGGGCGTGACTAGAAAGTAATTTTGTAAAGATATAGCTTAATGTCAGTACTAGTTTTTTTTGTGTGTGTGTGTGTGTGTGTGTGTGTGTGTGTTTACAAGTGGAAAATATTGGGTGTTCTGTTCTGTCAATCTACTCACCTCATTTGAGAAAGGGTCTCTCATGAACATGAAACTTGCTATTTTTCAGCTATGGCCACCAAACAAGAGGGCTCTCTACCCCCCAACAATTGCTGGCCTTACAGGTACATGTGACCATGCCAAGCATTTTGTATTAGTTCTGGGGACTGAACTGAGGTCCTCATGCTTGCCTAGCTATTGCTCTTACCCACTGAACCACATCCCCAGCCCTATATATGTGAGGGGGGGGGGGGAGAGGGAGAGAGAGAGAGAGAGAGAACTGGGAAAAAACAAAAAGGTATAAAATAACTCGAAGTGGAATATAGATAACAGAGACAGAATTGGGCTTATATGTATCTTATTTTATAATTTTGATTTGGGAACTATATAAATATTTTTATAGTTCTGAAACAAAGCTTAAATAGAAAAAAATACAGAACTAAGAGGAAATTTAGATAAAAACATCATTTTTAAATGAGAAAGAGAAAAGCATCCAGGGTCTCACACAGAAAATGAATGACTTGACTTTTAAATGCAGTGTGTTCACTGAATATCACTAGTGTACCCTAAATTGGATATAGTCTAAGAGTAAAACTATGGAAAATATGGGGCTGGAGAGATGGCCCAGTGGTTAAGAGCACTGGCTATTCTTCCAGGGGACCTGGGTTCAGTTCCTAGCACCCACATGGCAGCTAACAACTTTCTGTAACTCTAGTTCCAAGTGATCGCATGTCTTCTTCCGGCTTCTGAGGGTATTGCACAGCACAGGTTCACACAGGCAAAACACCCAAACATATGAATAAAATAAATAAATAAAATATTTTTAAAATATGGACGATAAGCCAGACATGTGATACATGCCTTATTCCTAGCACTCAGGAGGCAGAGTTAGGGAGATCTCTGTGAGATCAAGGTCAACCTGGTCCTCAAAGTTCTGTTCCCTGAAAAATTCTAGAAACTGTGAAGCACTAGCTGCAATCAGGACCTCTAAATGTCCTGTGTGGTCTCAAAGTACCACTTCCCACGATGGAATCAGGATCTGTAGAGAAAAGTCTCATTCCAAAGCTGAGGCAAGAAATACATAAAATGAGCCAACAATGTTTTTCATGAAGTAAGAAGGACTAATAGTTTCATATTAAAAGATCCCAGGAGTCATCCTGTAGAGTATCTCAACAGGAAGAAAGGGAAAGGTGTTATAAATGTCAAAGATCTTGACAACCACAATAGATTTTTTTTAAATCTATAAATTCATGATATCATCATGATGGAGATTACAAGGAGAGGAACTCGAGACAACATAAATACACAACATTTTTCAGAAAAGCAGTGCGATTATTGGAAGATATGTGGAGTGAAGAGAGGTTGACTTGTCTCAGTGTGGAGCTATTTCAGCATGCTGCATACTGATGGAAACGATCCAGGGACGAGAAAATGTGATGAGGCAAGGCATGGAAGAAACCATTGTGGCCAGAGCAGTGCTCGTGAGTAGGTGAGAGGTGAGGGACCTGCTGTGCAAGTCAAGTGTTGGCTACGCAGGGGCATGGACCAAGCTCCTTTGGATGGCAATGAAGGAAGGGTACAAGGCACACTGCAAGGAGTTGGCATGTGGTTTGGAGAGGGAACAGGTGGTTTCTTCAGATTCCTTCAGTGCTCTTAGAGAACTAGAAAACCGGAAGCATGGAAGAAATGGTCCTGAGGATGAATCAGAGAGAAGATGTGAAGCAGGTTTGTGGGCGGAGTCAAGAGAGGGAATGGACTGAGAAATTAGAATAGAATTGCCAGTCAATGCAAAATCTCAGAGGAGGCAGCTGCTCACAAGTTTGAAAGCACCCAGGTAAAATGGCTGCATGGTCTGCTCACAATCAGCCAGTATATCCTAACACAGAGGAAACACTTGTCTGTGCTGAGACAATCAGATGAAGATTAACAGAGAACTGAAAAATGACATATTAAATATGCATGTATGTAGTGCTTTCAATACTTAAATTTTTCTCTTCCCTTCAACTTAATTCTACAGACAACATAAAGGGTAGGGAAAGATAAAGGGTTGATATTCAAAATAATACTCATGTAAGACATTTAGTAATAAACTTAGAAAGAAATGGGCACAACTCATAGAAAAAAATTAGAAAATAACTGTATAAAGATATAAATACTACAATGACAATGATCTCCAAATTACTGTATAAACTTCAAGTGGTCTCAGGAAAAATTCAAATAGAACATTTAGGAACTCTACTTTGTCCAAAAAAAATATCTGCACTTGCTTTGGGAACGTAATCATGCATGAATATTACACATATATATTTATATACATATATAATACATACACATATTATATATATTTATATCTTTAGAGAGAGAGAGAAGGAGGGAGGGAGGGAGGGAGAGAAGAAGAGAGAGAAAAAGAGAGAGAGATAAGGGCTCACTATGTAGCCCTGGCTGGCCTGAAACTATGTAGACCAGACTGATCTCAAACTCACAGTAATCCACCTGCATTTACCTCCTAAGAGCATACACTAATAGGTCCAGCTTGAAAAGGTTAAAATTGAAGCGAATTTTCATTGAAGCTCTCTGGAAGCAAGAAGGTACTCTTGCTGAGCACCATAATTGCAATAATCCTCAGAATGAATCATGAATTCCAAGTTCCCTTGTTTCAGAATCTCTCTGATCTCAACTACCTACTTCATTTGTAAATGCAGCTTCACCTAAACCATCCAGGATCACTGGCAAAGGCCTACAACAGTGAGAGGCAGCATTTACAGGATGTCTGCTATACATGGGGCACCATTCCAAGCACTTTACATATGTTTGTTTTGTTTTATAACAATCCCCAAAGGAAGCTAAGGCACTAGGGCGGTAAGGAATTTTCATAAGATCACATGGCTAATAAGTGAGGGAGTCCAGGTACACAAAGGCAGAGTACTGAGCCACTGCTCTATCCCATATCAAGTGATAATATGATAAAAAAGAGTCAAGACAAGTCACCACAGCAAGTAGATCTTGTGAAGTAATAACTTGAGACAATTTAGTGCTGCTACCAAATCTGAATGTATAACACAATGGAGAATAGAGAACTGTATACAATGGCCTAATCATCTGAAACAACTCTGCAATAAATAGAGTTTCATGAAATACTTAGAAAGGCTTATATTGATCAAATTCATGCACAACTACATAGCAACAGTTGGTGGGTGAAGGGGAACAAGGCATTAGATGTTTTATAAGAATCAGTGAGTTATTTCTGCAAATTCATTTCAAAATTCTGCAAGATGATACTATAGAAACTAATTTCAAAATCAAACCTGAATTTTATTTACTCAACAAAATATAATTATCAAGTATAATTGAAAATATAATTATCAGTCTCCATATTTGAGACTTTACAGTGAACAGAGGTGATAGTTTACTAGGTCTACCTTCCTTTGCAAAGTACCGTGAGGTGGATGGTTTCTGCAATAGATATTTATTTTCTCAAAACTCTGGAGAGCAGAAGTCAAAGACCATGGTACCACTCGGGTTGGTGCCCCCTGAGGCCTGTAACACATGGGTGTATTTGACTTACATGTAATCATCTTCTCACAGTCTCTGCCTCATCTTCTGTCTGCATATATCTCTGTAATCATGGCCCCTTGTAATAGTGACACCTCATATTGATTTACGCCCATTTAATGGCTCTATTTAAATTGATTGTCTTTATAAACTTGACTACAAATAAGGTTACATTTTGTGGTACTGAGAAGCAACACTCCAACACAGCTTTAAAAAAATATTAGGAGACAGTATAATCCATAACACTTAATTCTTACATACAAACTGAAGTGAAAAAGAATCTTTCAAACACTGTCCTTCTAACCTCCTTAGAAACATAAAGCAGCTATCTGCCGAATAAACATGCACGTCTAGGTGTCTCTGTTAATTAGTCAAGGTACATTTAAAACTCCAGTCCAACATTCTTCTGGATGACATTTTACACGAAGACAAATCCTATCAAGAACAAAACACATTTCTTGGATTTGGTCCAATATCCCTTTAATTGTATATGAATAACCTTAGTGTTTAAATATTCCATCATGTGAAACAGCACAGTAATTACATATACAATTCACTCCTTCACAACAACATGGAAATCACAATGGGGAAACAACTTCTTCACAAGCAAGGTAGAGGAAATGGGTTAGGGAAACTAATTAGGTGTGGGCAAGGGTCAATAGATATGTGTATAAGAGGCAGAATGTCTGACATCACAGCCCCAAACCCAAACAACACAACATCTCACACAGTTCAGTAAGTTAGCTCTTATAGCTTGAAGACCTCTCTAAGTTCAACACAAACATTCTCTTTACTGTGCACTATGGAATCACAGATCTTTAGTTCAGTATCCCTCATCTCATCTTACTGTTCTTTCATGTCACAGAAATCATCACTTTCTGTACATCTCTACTGTTGTCACGTTAATGTAAGCTGTAATCTTTTTCCCTCGCCTACTACATGAGCTCCTGTATCTGACTTCTACACAGTCTCATGCTAGCCTATTTTCTACCGTGTCTACTCACCTGTTTGAAATGCTTCAATGATCTTTGAAATAAAACCCAATGTACAGGCCTGACCTACCTGGCTCTGTCTCTCCTTCTCTTCATTCTACTTTTATATATCAGGTACAGTTTCCCTGGCTTCTTTTTTTTAATATTTCAAAAAGCTTTGGGCTTCAGGGTCTTCAGACTTCTCTCTTTGAAACTAAGCTAGCATCTCGTAGGCTGCTCTTTAAAGGATATTTTATAAAAGCAGTGAAATACTTCTCTGCCTCATTGATGAGGAGATGCAGCCCCATCTTCCTTGATACTCTCACATGTTCTTGTTTATTTCCCAGAATTCCCTAGACCTCTTCACTATACAACATTAAAAGAATGTGTCTGACTATGGGCATAGTCATAGATCCTTCTCAGTGAGGATTCAACCAGAGGAACAAAACGATTAGAAGCAGTATGTTAAGGAATTTAATATGGGGCTGTATTAGTCACTTTTCTGTTACTGTGATAAAACACTATGTCCAGGAGAACTTAGAGAAGAAGAGTTTAAGCTTGTGGTTCCAGGTTCCAGGGGGATTAGACTCCGCCAGAGCAGAGAGGCATGATGAGATGGCCTAGCCAGATCAGGATCAGAAAATTAAGCCCTCACATCTTCAAACAAGTAGGCACAGGAAGTAGAAAGCAAGTTGAAATCCCACAAGGCTTAAGAACTCTCAAAGCCTGCCACCCCAACCCCATCTTCATGTGCTCCCTCCAGCATGGCCGCATCTCCTTAAGCCTCCCAAAAGAGAGCCACCTATTGGGGATAAAATGTTTAAATAGCTGGAGCCTATGGAGCACATTCTCATTCAAACCATCACGGAGGAAAGATCTGGTATAATTGTGAGAACTGAGAAATCAAGTCAGAAATCAGTAGGGCAGGAAGAGCAGGCTGATGTCTCAGGCTCAAAGTGAAACCATAGTAGAAGTTACTGGACTCTTTGATTCTGCCCTGAAGGTCTTTTGACTTATGGAATCAGATGCACTGAGATTGTATAATCTCTATTTCTTAAAGTCAACTGCATGAATCACATATACCAAACATCTTCTCAGATATACCTAGTTTGGCTATCAACTCCTTGGGCTACAACAGACATTATCCAGCACTGGGGTCGCAGGTTATATACCTTACCTTGTTCCATCTTACTTTATTATTATTATATTGCACTAAATCATATCGTATCGTACTGTATCATATCATATCATATGGCATTGCATTGTATCGAGACATCTTCTCCCCTTAGTCCCAGCTGGCCTGGAACTTGCTATGTAAACCAGGCTGGCCGCGATCTCACAGAGATCTGCCTGCCTCTGTCTCCCTAGTGCTGGTATTAAAGACATGTCTCCATGCCTGGCCCTTTGTTCTATATTTTCAATACCATCCTTTTCTGGAGCTGCTCTTTTCCCTTTCTGTTCAGATGGCGGCCTCCATTCTTCCTTTCTAGTGCTGAAGCATGCACCTCAGTGTCGCCTGCTGCAGAGAGCTTATTCAAGTCTCTGAGTTAGTGTCTCCCCAGTCGGTCTCCTTCCTGCCCCTGTTCTTTCTCTTCACTGCATTCACTCCGAGTTGTTATTTATGAGCTGTTTGTCTACTCACTAGTTTTGCCTGTCTTCCAAGAGAACTGCTTGTCCTATAATTACTGGAGCTTTTGTTTTTGCAGTGCTGTATAAAAAGACTCATTACCATAGTTCACACAGGAGCAGCTCAGCTATGTGTCACAGTAGCAAATACTGTCAGAGGTTATTATCATTTGTTTGTGGCACAAAGACCCAACTTATGTACTTATGCAGTGTACCCTTGCTCTAAAGTCTTTTATGTTCAAAGTCTCAGTTAACCACAATGGCTCATCCTCACAAGAGTGGAGGTTCAACTTGAGGGACACATGAGAGAATCGATTCTTTTGAAAAAACAAAAACAAAACAACAAAAAAACTAGAAGTGGCCCATCTTGCCTCCCATCTACAATATAAACTTCTAATGTTCTCATATCTTAATTTTATTTAGTATATATTCCTCAGTTTCAAGTCAGCCCTCCTTGGAGTAATCTGCATTTGTTGAAATTACTGATTTGATATTAGATATTTTCCTAGAAGTGCAGACACAATTGACAGATGAGCAGATGTTAAAAAAAAAAGGTTCTTCCACCCAGAGACACCTGAAATAGGGCAATGGTCAAATCAAAGGCACAGATGTTGCCCTCACTAAATGCATGACCTCCCAAAGCTGATTTCTCAACATTGTGTCTGCTGGATTCCCAGAAAACACAGAGGAGGGCTTCAGACTTGCTCTGTGGTGGCATATTGGACAATAATGCCAGCTTGTGTCAGGGGATTTCCTCATAGACTTTATACCTACACACACACACACACACACACACACACACACACACACACATACACAATCATTTGCTGACTTGAGTCACAAGTGGAAAAAGTCTTCAGGTATTTGTGCAACTGAGAGTCTCTGTACCTTACTCCCCAAGCTAAAGCAATGAGGTAAGTGAATGCTATCACAGAAAAGCTTAATATACTGGCAAAATAGGCAGTTGTAAGAAAGGGGAAAATGCTCCTTCCACAGCAAAATCAAATGGTTCTGCTGCAGATGGAATGATGACCCAAGATCAATGAAAAGAGAGCACGGCTCATGGTGGTACAGCAGTCTAAGTTGTCCTAAACCAACTATTAAGCAAACATTTGCAAATAAAATTCCTTATTAGGCCAAATTCCTGATCTGTTTGGACTGCTGTAAGAATATTAAATACTACAGTATTATATGACCAGGGCCAACTGGAAGAGCCAACTTTAGTTTCTCTGTTTATATCTAAACAAAGTAGAATTGAAGAGTCCCCCATGGAAGCAAACCACATGCCTGCCCCTCAGAGAACAGTGCATCTACCATGAGATGTAACTGCTTCCCAAAGACAAAAGGACAAATTAGAAATTTCAGTATGAGCTCTCTGGTCCAGTCATAAGCTGATTCCCTACTTTTGAGACTTGATTTTCTTCTCAGGTACTGAATTTCCTTTCCTTTCAGGGTACAAATCAATTCCTGTATAATCTTAGGCATGGTTAGTGTTTCCTAATCTGAATTCCTGTAGCACACTTGCCTCCTAGCCATGCCAATGTGCCCATTATTTTTCTTCCTATTTTAGTCTTTTCATTGCCAAACTAGATTCTGAATTCCTGGAAGGCACAGACATTTTTCTGTCTTCGTTTTCTCACATGGCTTCATACACTATTTTGACATTTTCTGATGAACTGAAAATGAAGTTACAGCAGAATCTTCAGGGTTATTTACAAGATTTGCACTCTCTCCATTTTGAGTCATAGAGCCAGACTGTCATTCTCAGTGTCCTCAACAGGAAAATGAAGGTCAGCGCTGTGTCACTCCCTTGCTGTTCCAATGAAGCCTTTTGTATTCTTGTGTCTCTATCTCTGTGCTTCGATCTCTTTCTTTGGTAGGAATCAGTCTGCTTGGTTAGCAAAAGCATGAAATAAAAGAGACTTCAGTACTGACATCACCTTGCCAAGGTCCGCTGCCTTGGACTATTACATAAATTCTGACTGCAGCTGAAACATCACACCTTTGTGAGCTTGCTGTCTGTGGGGATGTTCCCAATTTGTGGTACTCTTAGTAATTCTAATACAAAGAGTTTGAAATGAAATTAATGCTCAGCTAGACCACAAGGGCTAAATTCTGTGATTGATTTCTCAACTTTTTCATGCATAAAATAAAGATAATAAATGCAGCTACCTTAAGAAATCTGTCGCGAGAAGCACGAAGTCACTGTCTGCTACATCAGGTACCAGAGAAAAAATGATTCCGTTTCATCCATGTGCTTTGGATTAGTTTTTAGCACACAGGAGCTACAGCATTAGTGAAGAGTTCATAAAACTAGCATCCAAATGATTTACTTTGTTTTCTAACTACAATTATGCTATAAATTCTTTGAAATCAAGAAATGTCCTTATAATTGAAGGTTGGGACAAAGGATAATGACAGAAATCAGACAAATTAAAAAGCCTAAACAACAACTTTTTAAAAAATATTCTTTGTGTTCTTGGAATTTCTCCCCTAGCAGAAGTTTGAGACTTTAAAGACCAAGCTGTATCTAACAGAAAATTAGAAATCCATCATTAGACTTATTTAAGTAAAAGCAATCTTTCTCTCTAGGCTGGCTGTCAGTGCCAGGGAGTTTTGTTTTGTTTCCTCTAGGCACTGATTAAAAGGAGATTGCTCATCTACTCGTTTGCAAACAAGGGAAAAGCTGTGAGAAACTGACATTTGTTTGGTTGTCTGAAATCAAGGACTGTAGTCATGGTCATCTCTAGTCGGGAAGAGTTTATAGCATATAGCAGGCCCAAACCTAATAAAGCAAAATTTAATGAGGCATGTATTTGAAGTCAGAAAATATCATGGACTCCTCTGATTTTAGACAATTTTAGTCTAAATTTAGATAACTTAGCTTCTTAAATGAGTCTAGTAATTCCTGTTTTACTTAACACCCTAATTTCATGTTGAAAGCTTGGACATATAAATTTATTCTCATTTCCTAAATGTAATTCATTTTCAGGAGCATGAGCATTGTTTGTAAATGATGAGAAGTTTGATTGAGCATGAGCATTGTTTGTAAATGATGAGAAGTTTTGTAAATGATGAGAACACCTCTGCAGAGAGGTGTTCTAAGAAGAAAGTGGCATATCTGTCAATGGAATGAGTTTCAGTCATGCCATCATCTGTTGAAATTTTCTGTTGAGAAGGTCACGGGGATTTTGCATTATTTAAATTTCATGCAAGGAGAAAACACATACTTATTTTTAAAAGCCAACTTGCAGAGTCCCTCTCATGTATGGAAGCTGGACAAGAAAAGTTTTTAAAATATACCCACTGTACATGAATGTATAGAAAAGAATGTTTTACAGTTGCAGAAACAAAAGGAAACCAATATAACCATCCAATGTCCATTTACGGGTAAATGCTTAAGTAGATTACACATATATCTGTACACACACACACACACACACACACACACACACAAACACATAGTGGGATTATATTCATCTGTTAAAGAATGAAAGGACTTTATAGATAGTTACTGGAAGAAACAGCCAAGATAGATTTAAATTTTTCTCAAATGTCATAGGGTTATATGTGTAGTATAATTCCTTATTTACAATAAGAAAGCATGATAAATTCCCAATACATGTCAACACATGCAAAGAAAGCTTTGAATAAGGAAACTTAAATCCCTAGGAGCAGGTCTCTCCCCCATGGCATGAGCAGGCAACGCTTAGCAGTGGAACATTGTACTTTTGGGTTTCTATAGTGTGGCGAACATAATCACAGGGGGTATTAGAACTCTAATTTGAAACAGTATATACCTCTTAGACGTCTTTATTGAAGGCATTCGTCAAATGGAAGAGGACAGAAGTCACTACAGAAATGGTCATTTTCATCCTTTCTAGTATTTCACAAGCTTGAGTACTACAACTCAGGCCTTTGTGTCTCAGTTTCTTGAATCTTCAAAATGCTCCCATGACTGACATGATGTCAGAAATAATTTTTAGAAAGAATCAGAGAGGCAATGAATTTGTTTCTTTCAAAAGCAATGTGAAACTGAGTTGATTGAAGCTTCAAAATATAAAAATGGTTTAAATGTATTTATGCTAAATAAAAGAGGGTAAATAATTATTACTCAAGAAAAGTACTCTGTGTTCTGTTAAATAGATGAATACATGCATGCATGCTTGCATGCATGGATGGATGAGTGATACATGAATGGACACGTGGAAGAGAGAAAGAATGGCTAAATAATCAAGGTAGATTTACCGACATTTTTACTGCCAAGGATACGGGGGCTCTGAAGAAATGAGCGTCAAAGTGGACAAGGTGCAGATGTTATGGTAGCCTAAAGTCTCTGGGCATCCACATGACGGAGGGGAGGGGAAGATATAAGACTAAGAAGACGTTATAGGTGAATCCTCCCTCCACCAAACTAGGATGAGTTTAATTGGTGCCAGGGCTCTTGAATGACAATTGCCTTGCAACTGGGTTAGCCCTACTTCTACCTCCATTACAGATGTGGCCTCAGCCCAAGAGCATGACACATGTGCAAGAGGTAGATTGTCAGCTGGAGTGGAAAATTACAACGAGCTGTAGAAGATCCCGGGCAGTCTGTGACTTCATGGAGTGACTATGGATGCCTCACTGATGAAATTTATCATCTTCTCATCATCCAAATATATGAGTAGCCACCAACTGAAACTAGGTGCCTACAGCAGCACCAGAATGAGGAACTGGATTAGGAAGCAAAAAGTTCAAACATGTCAGAGCCAAAGATGGAAACTGGGGATTATCAGGAGCAAATCGTAGCAAGAAAGGCCAGTTGTCCTGACTTTTCAAAATACCCCAGGAAGCAGGTAATAATGAAAAGCAAATTATTTAAAGTTGAGAACAGTTTTAAGGAGTCCAGACACTTTTAAAAGACAACAACACGATTAAATAAATCAGAAAAGAATGTGCCTTTTATTCCTGCATTTTGAATTGTCTGAAGGAGAAGCATAATTTACTTTTTAAAATATTTATTTATTGTTTTTGTTGTATGTGTGTTGCCTGCCTGTGTGAAAGTGCATGGGTGTCTTGCAATGCTGGCAGAGATCACAAGAGGGGATCGGATGCCCCTAGAACTGGAATTACTGAAGTTTTTTGGCTGCCATGTGGGTGCTGGGAATCGAACCCAGGTTCTCTGCAAGAGCATCCAATACTCTTAAACACTGAGCCATCTCTCCAGGCTCCCAAGAAACATAATTTAAAAGCAGGCTATGATAAGACTTGGTCCAAATATAAGAAGTCAAACTTTTCCATTAAATATTTTCTCTTGGTAAAAGAGAGGGCTATGAAAAATCTAAGGGAATAAGGCTTTTCAGGAGAATAAGATGGCAAGGAACCATGCCCCATGGGGTATTTAGATTTCCTTTCCAAATCTCATCTATTTGTATATTTGGGGCTAAATCCAACTTTTTGTTATCAAACAGTGCTCTCTATTCTCAAATAAAGTTCTTATGAGGAGAGAGAATCCTGCCTCCAGGCTGGGCCTGAAGTCTCAACTAAGTGAGTTCAGAACAACCTCTCCTCTAGTCACAAAGTGAGTAACTGCTCATCATTCTTCTTGGCTTCTTTATTGACAATGGGGATCAGACTGAACATGCAAACCAGAGGCTGAGAACCCAGCCTGCTCAGCCTGCAGGAAGGTCAGATTCCAGATGCCCTGTGGCCAGAGGCTCTAAGACCCCATCCTCTTTCTCCCCTGGCTGGAAAGGAAAGCCTTCTGCCAAAGACTCAGGTGCTTGTTTCATGTTTCTTAATCCCTAAGCACATGTTCATTTTATGTCTGTCCCCTGTTCTGTGTTTACTGTGCATTCTTAGAGGCAATAAAATACTCTTGTCTAACTTGTCTACTTAAAAACCAATGCAGACAGGGATCTAATAAAACTGATGATATAAATTAATGACCATATTGTGTTATACTCATTAAGATTCTGTCTAAATTCAGTGCATGTTAAGCCTTCCAAGGCTCCTTTCTGAAGCAGGAAAAGGTGCAGGCAAAGTGGTCAGAAGCAGATATGTGGAAGAAATTTTAAAAAGATACTCACATTTCCTTCTGCCATTCCCACCTAAACCTTAATTTAAAAAATGTAAACCTGTTTGAAGTGACATCCTTAGATACACCAAGTGTGAAGGAAAAGAACTGAATAATTACGAATGGTTCTAAAGCAGTTTAGATTCAGAGGAGTCACTGAATTAACACCTCTTTGCAAATATAAGTGATCTTATGATCTCATAGCTAGTTAATTGGAACAGATTGCAGGTTAAGGCTCAGTTTCCCAATTCAGTTGTGTGGTATTGGAAACATTATTAAACTCCTGGCCTCTAGATTATAAAAGGGATGCCATAATACTATCTAACAGAATGGCTGTTATGCAGATTAAATCAATCATCTTAAACATATGCAAGAGTAGGGAAAACATAGTAAGTTCTCGTAAATACTAGGTATTATTACCTATAACCTTGCCTTGCATTAATTTACTGCTTAAGTCAACCTTTAAATTAATGTTATTTAAGTAACTGTGGAAATATAAAATTAAGTAGAAGTGAAATGTGGGTGTAAAGTGGGAATTACTTTTTCCTCCTTTCTTTTCTTTCATTATTCTCAGAAATGGTTTTGCAGACTGTCCTCCCTGTTCACACCTTCATTACTTCCCAAGTAGTTGATATACTCGCAATGTAAATAAAAACCTATGGAAAATGGAATATTTTTCTATTTACTCTTCACTGAAACCTGGGTGTGACATTCAAGCCCAAATCATAATTATCATGACAAACTGATCAGGAATACACTAAGCTGACAAATTTAATGAGGGAAAACACGTTAATTACTCATGCACCATTTCAGATGCCACGTCCTCAGTCTTCTCCAATCCCATCCCTGGGAGACAGTTGCTTTCTGTGCCGTGGTCCAATGTAGCTCTTTCACTTTGAGACCTGTCTTTCCAAACATGCACATCAATTTCTTGCTGGACTATATCGTGAACACCTGGAAAGTAGGATCTGTATCTCATTCAACTTTGTGTCCCAAGTCATAGCAGCTAGAGACACACAGTACTTGTTGAATTAAACTCAAGAGCATTCTTAGAAGTGAGACTATAAAATTCTTTCCATAAGACTAATATTTCTTGGACATAGGTCATGCATCCAAATCGATAAATCCATAATGCCCGTGATGAAAATATTGTCGTTTTTTTTATTTAGGATGAAATTTGAACCTCAGGGTTTCTCAGGAACTTGCTCAGCTGTACAGTGTAAGAGAAACAAAATGTGAATTCTACCCGAGACTGTTCATTGGTAAGCGATAAATAAGGATTAGTGATAATTATTCCATTATTTAATCCCATGTGATCTCTTTTGAAACAGATTCTGAGTGAAGGACGGACATCCTCCTTTGGACATTCTGTAGCATCTTAACTTTACCGCAGCATTACTAAGATTTTTAATCCTGTCCTATACCAGGCACTAGTGAAAACTCTCCCATAGTAGTTTTTGTAAAACTTTTATGCAGACAGATGTGATTCTGTGGACTATCCTGCTTTGTTTAGAGCCTGTGGGCGACCTGCTCCTTCATCTGTTATGATGCTGCTTATGTAGGCTATCTCAACAATGCCCATACCATACCGGTAGAACTTGTCTGCATATGCTCATGAGATTGGCTTCAAACTACTTTTCAGACAGGGAAGATAAGCCAACTCTTTTCCAACTAGAACCTCAACCAGCCCTACATGAATGTGATGCATTAGTGTCTGAGACAGGTTTGTTAAATTCCACTGTGACCTTTCAGAGGCTGTCATTCTGAGTTCTTTAAATGCTCTACGCCTCTTTTTCAGCCACATCATTTGTTTGTAAATTTTTAATTTCTTAGCTATTGTATAACTCTACTTTGATTATCCTTTGCAAAGTCTCTGCAATATCTTACAAATATAGCTTTTTCACACTAAGAAGAATGGTGCCTATTTTAGGTATAAATGTGCTAGGAGCTATCAAAGTGCATGCATTAAGTACATATTAATAAATTAGTAAAATAGAAAGGATGAAAATGAAATTTATTTTTAAATGATTTACTCTCCTAATTTGGTGTTACCAACCTAGCATATCTAAATTATAACTTTCTTTTTCTTTTTCGTTTTGTCTGAATGCTTCAGTTAACTATGAAAAACCAAATGAATGCTGGCAATTTTTAAAAGTTTGAAGACTTTTGTATAACAAAGGAAGTCCGGGGTATTTCCTGTTCTCAGTTTAGGTTAGTGTGCAATTGATAATGTCAAGAGAGTAATGGAAGCCACTGTGGGAGGAATCCAAGGTAATAGCCATTAAAAGCAACATAGGAAATTTGAAGTAATCAAGGTGGAGTCCAGCATGTGAGGAGCAGCTAGACAGGGAACTGACCATCAAGACCTGCTTGCTGTCCCTATCAGAAAAGAGTAGCCCAAAGCTTGAAGTGATTGCCACTCCCAGCAGAAGAGTTGCTCCCCTACAGTCCTCGCTCCTCTCTCACCAGTTGCTCAGCACTGTCCCCATTTCCTCCTCATCAGACTATGCCCCATGCTGTGAGCTCTTCTGTGATAAGAGCATGATATATCGACTTGCAGCTCCATGTTGTAACCTGCTGAGTGACTCAAGACTCTAGAGAATGCGCATTATCCTTTCCAAGGAGGCTGTATGAAGACCTCTAAATCTCAGGGTGTCTTAATGAATAATCTTTTAAAGGAAGAAGTATCAAAGAAATTCCCTCTCTTCATCTTCCAGTTCTCATAAGTATATGTCATGTCTAGGTTTAATTTAGGGAAAGGAACAAATTAAGGAAGGGAAAAAGCATGAACAAAATGCAGACGGAAGTCTTCAGACTGTAAAAGCACTGTCACTGAGTACAGCTACTTCCTGAGAGATAATAAAACACGGCTGGCCTTGCCATTCTTCACCTGCCATAAACTTCTAAAGAGAAATAAAAAGTTGCTCTTCCTTGAAATCCCATAGACTTAAATAGTAAAAGTTACAAAATCTGGGTCTGGAGAGAAGGCTCAGAAGGTAAGAGGTCTTGCAGAGGACCTGGGTTCGATTCCCAGCATCCATATGGCAGCTTAATAATCATCCATAACTCCAGTTCCACGGGTTCCAACACCCTCTTCTCACCTCCAAAGGCGCTGAATGACATGGCTGCACTTAGACACATGCAGGCAACACACTCAAAGACATAAAATAAAGGTGATTAATAAAAAAGTTTTAATTATGGAATCTTGGCAATGTTAGAACTCTGAAGAGCCATAGGCAGGATGAAAGGGAGCTAGTTGGGTCTGAGATTCTAATTACCATTTTTCCCTTCCATTTTAACTAGCTGATCATTCCAAGGTATAGTTACCTTCATCTGTAAAAACAATAATAAAAGATGTATTCCATAGGTGTGGAGAGATGACACAACTTATTGTGGTATAAACACAGGCCTTGTGAGGGATGCATCTGAGTGGGTGCACTGCCAGGCAACAGAGGCTCTGGTAGATCCTTTGAAAGTGCATTGCTCACGTTTCCAACTGTGAGGACTGTGTCTAAAATTCAGAAAGGATAAAGTACTTAGCTGCTTGCAGCTGGCATGTATGTGTACACATGATTAAAGCTTCATATAATTCTGGAACATCCTAAACTTTGTTTCAGCCTTCATCATGTCCTTGTTTCTGCTTGGCACTAAAACTCCTCATGTCCTTCAAGGGGCTGCTTTTGCATAGACTACAATATCTTTAATGATAAGCCTCTAAGTCAACCGTACCTTCAGGCTGCCACTGAATAAGTGATTAGACTCTTAAATATAAAGCCTTTTACTTCATTTCATTTTTGTGCTTTGGTTTTTATTTTACCTTTAGATAAGAAGATATTATTGCAGCTATTTTAATTTTATTTCTAAATACATCCCTTCCTCAATTCCATTTGTGCTCAAAGCACCAGGGCATACTACATAAGATAATGAGAACAATCAGAAGACTAAGTAAGTGTCTTTCTTCGATGCTTCAAAACATACACATGAATGTGTGTGCATAGACATGCATGCATGCACATATACACACAAATATGTACATGTACACATACTTCCTACCCACTGCCTCAAGCAGCTTGCTATTTTAAAGGTATCTTTACTTGAGATAGGGCACAATGACTATGTGTGGAAGATTAGAACTCAACTGTAAGAGACTCCTGTATTCTAAAGTATTTTACTAATAGAGCACACTTAAATTCCACAGTGATAGAAGTCATACAGTTGCTTAAAGTAATAATTGTCTTTTAAATAGGTGGGTACTTTTCTTTAGTTAGCTCATCTTGAAATATCTAGGTACTATAAGGGGCAGAGAGTTCTCTAGTGGTGTTGTCTCTGTTGCATGAGAAAGGCTCATGAGAAATAGAAATGTGGGGGAGTAACTCTTCGTCCTCAACTGTCCCTGAGTTGTCCTGCCCAGCAGGTGTCACCTCCCACTTCCCACTCATTTACAAACAAGGAGTTTACAATAGTCCTCCAGTAACAATTCTGTTGTCACAATCACAAGAGGAAGATTGGAGCCAACCAGCCTAAATGTCATTATAAGTTTGTAAATCATACAAGTATCCAGCTGGTGAAGGTGATCCTGCAGAACCCAGCATACAGGCTCTGAAAGCAAGGGAGAAGGCCACGATATAAGTTTTAAAGCCTGACTGTGCAGGGTCCCTTAAGGACAATGAGACATATTGATGTAATAAGTTGGGAGAAGGACAGGGTGATGATCCCAAGAGGATTTATCCATCCTCTTGATGAATGAAACTGCTAGGCCCAGTCACATCCTTGATAATATCCTGGACCCATGCATCATCTTATCATTTTTATTTGTATTTCACAGGCAATTAGCTATTGGTTTTAAACACCGCTTTAAATCATGTCTGGCTGCCTTATAGAATCAGGTACTGCTGGTCAATGTTAAGCCCGAGCCTCTTGAAAGTAAATGTGTGCAACCATTTCAAAGCATTCTGAGTTCAATAAAGTAATATGAACACAACCATCAAAGCATGGCTGAAGGGTTGCTTCACTACATTGTTTACTTTGGTGTCGTGAAACCTCTTGTCATTTGATTACTTCAGAGCTTAACCCTCCCTGAAAAACTAATCAGTCCTGTGCATGCACAGATTTTCTTGATTAATAGTAGTATTTTGTCAACATTGTACTATGTTTAAAGTCAAGTATTTATTGCTTGATTAAATGAAAAGCAGTGTGCTGATTCCTTGAGCTACATTATACTCTGTGGTAACTGCCTGAACATGTACAAATTTCACTGAGTTTAAAGTATCTGTCAGTGTATTGTCATGTCTACTGGGATATTTGCAATTGCAGTAATACCTGTAGCTGAATTTTAATCAAAATTGTGACTCACTAATTGCCATTTTAAATACCTTAAAAATACTATGAACTAGTAGAGAAAAGAGAAGCTATTAAGCACAGAAGGCTGTCATCTGCCAGGCAGTGTAAAAACAGGCAGTGGATATCATCAAGCACTCAAAACAGACCACAAATCTCCTAATCTTGTGGAGATGGATGTGACCCACTAACATGCTGGTTAGGACTACTATCAAAGGGTAGTTTAATATAGAGAATTAGATGTCAATTAAATCACACCAATCAACAAGTTCAGGAGAATAGGAAAACTGTGTAAAGAGCATGTGTTGCTGTCAAAGTCCATACCTAAATCATAATGGTGCTAATAATTTCAAGATTAAGAACATAAGTTATGATCTGTATAGAATAAACAAGAGTTTTAAGATTAATGGAAACATGATAGGCCTTTAAAACATAGGAGGAACAGGATAGTGGAAGGGAAGTTTGTTCACAATGAAAATGGCAAGATTATAAATCTTACTTTTACTTTGGCATCCAAGATAGGCTAGTACTGTGTTATTTAGGGCATGCACAAGAAAATAATTCTTTTGCTTCATATTTTATATTTCGGCGTTAATCTCAGTTGAGATAACTTAGCTCAAATGCTAGTAAGAGCCCGTCCCACACTTTCAATGGCACTTCCTACTTTGGAAGGAAGCATGACAGCACCCTACCTGTCCCATTCCTTTTTGACCCTGACTCCATTTTTTATCTTTTTAAAAAATCAACTCTCAAGCATAGAGTGTTAAACCAAAAAAAAAAAAAAATCTCTGAAAGTTGAGAAAAGGACATGATTCTCTGTCACATTTCCCATGACATCTCATGACAGTGCACATCTGAGTTGCTGTCCCATTTCTCCAGTTCATTTCCTCAGATGTAGGATAACCTACAGTCTTTATTTACCTAAAAAAGTCTGTACTCATGTATCTCTTTTACAAAAATTTCCCTAAATGAATAATAAAATATATGATAAATGGTTATATGTGAAAATCAAAGAAAAATTAATCTAAGTGAAATATATGTAATTTTGTTCAAATTTCTCATATATAATCAGCCAACAGCCTATAGAAGAACTAGAAGATACAAGTCTTACACCAACATTTACTTTCATGTCAAAAAAAAATAAATACAAAACATACTGATATTTCCAAAATCCCACAAAACTTCGCTGATAGAATGTATACTTGGTTGCATCTTGCGTGGAATTTAGCACACAATGTAAGTAGCCATGAATCACTGTGGGAATTTTTCTTTTTCATAATTCACATAAGGTATGGCCTTCAGATGCCTGGGTGGATCTCTGAACAAGAACATACTGTCAGCCAGAATCTTGAAGGTGGTGCTACCCAGAGTCCCTCACGCCTTTAGATGACACATACATTGCTGAAGAAAAGGTGGCAATGGAGTACAAACTGGTCATAGTACTGCCTAAGGGCACTAAGTACACAGCACTACAAAGTCCAAATACCTCTAATAGATATTTCTCAAAAAGAAGATATGCCTTACTCTATTTGGAAATATTAAAAGAAAACACTCCCCGCTTTACAATAGTATCAGCAAGATTTCTTTTGCACAATAATTCATTTCTAAACAGAAGCACCTATCTAGTGTAGTTAGTACATGAAGATACAGAAAAGCTAATCTAGAGTATGCTGTACAGAAGGAAAAAGAAGAAGGGCGAAGTCCTGACATTCTTGCAGGAATCTATCTTCAAGACAACATCAACTCAATGGAGAATAATTTATCCCAAGATAAAATTGAATTTGTGAACTGTATTCCTTTCATTTATCACTGAAATAATTTCATTTGCATGAACTTCTATGTTTTAAAACTTTATTATAGCATCAACTGAATGGAGTGGGTGTTTGTTTTGGAGCCTTTGTTCTACCTTTTGTATGACTACCATGTAAGATCATTAGAGCTCAAAAAGCATATGCTACTGGCAAATTTTCGACATGCAATTTGTTAACTTGACAGCTGGTGATTGAAGAAGATAATGTATCTACAGCTCCTCCACCTCTCTAGAGAAGACTGAGTTGCAGGCCCAGGGCACTGAACTGCTCCCACTTCTCACCTCCCTCTCTTTGGTGACTAATCCTATAAACTGATTTTCAATCTTTGTCCTGATCAGAACATGGCCCTTGAAAACAGAACTCATGAGCGGAAAGGACAAGGCTGACAGGTCCACCTTAACTCACTTCAGAACCCTGGCCTCTCCCTCCCCCAGCCAGTCTTAAATAACCCCACCCTCCACATCCACCCTTGCTTGGCATTTTTAATGCCTGTGGGATTTTCCATTCCCTGTGTAGCTGATGCAGAAGTATTTTTAGGCATACATCAATGCCCTCATGGCCTAAAGAGCTTAAGTATCCAGTCCAGGAAGGGGCAAGCAGAAAGAGTTCCCTTTCTCCTCTGTACTAGGAAGTCATTCATAAAATAGAATTAGATGCTATTAAAGAACTTTTTAAGTCCAGAATTTTGAGTAACAAGGTGATTGTAAATGTCCTAGTCCTCTGACCCCTAGATAAGCACACAAGACGGTAAGCATCATAATCTCTTGATATCTTCTCAGTGTGGTGGGGTGGTGACAGTCATTTACATTCTACATAGTAAATTTTCTTGTCATTAAGCATCTGGCATGATGATTCTAGATAACCTTCGATAATGCTACCTTCCTTTTTTCCTTCCTACTTTTCTTTCCAGACATAATTTCATTATGTCATTATATAGCCTAGACTAGCCTTGAACTTCTGATCTTGACTCTACCTCCTTACTAAGTATGTAGCACCTGGCCCAACAATAATGCTATTATGTTTACCCAAATCTGGGATTTAAGAGTAATAATAAAAGACACTTTCAGACTTTCATAGTAGAACAGGTTTAGGCAGAGCTTTGCTTCCTCATATGTTGTTTGGACAATAGCTCCGGCTCATGCTGAATATGTCCTTGCCCACGATGAAAAGAAAAATAAGAACGGGAACATTTCCCAGCTGTGGTTATGCACTAATGGGATGACTTTCTATGGTTAAGAATATAAGGACTGGTCTGTTTTTGAAGATCCATAAAATAAAAAGAGACCTCCAATGGAAAATCTCCCCATACAGGTAATTACTAGAGATATAACACATTCCTTGATCTGAGACAGGTAAAATGTTTCCAAAAGGATCTACACTTGTTTTAAAGATTTATTTGTTTATATGTGCATGTTTGTGCCTGAGTGTATGTATGTAAGCCTTGTGTGTGCAGGAGCCCATGGAAGCCGAAAGAGGGAATCAGATCCCCTGGACCTGGAGCTACAAAGGCTGTGAGCGCTCCCAAGTTCATGCTGGAACCCAATCCAGGTCAACAGCAAGGACAGCAACTACTCAACCTTTGGGCCATCTCTCCAGTGCCAGGACCTAAATTTCTTGAACTAAGTTCCTTTAACTGTATATCTCTTAACTTTGATCAAGAGGGCACAGCATCATATTCCAAATCTAAAGGAATACAGGCCTTACCCAAATAGGAATTAACTAATTTCAGATGTCATTCTCTTGTAATCGAAGATTTAGCTTCTTAAGAAAAGTTAAAGTAATATTAAGAAATCATATTTTAACATGAATTGAGATGAATATGTTGAGCTAGAATCTTTACTATTGTTGATTTATTTACTTTGGGGAGTCTTATGAGATAGGATCTAACTATGTAACATTGTCTGACCTGGAACTCACTATGTAGATCAGGTTAGCCTCGAACTCACAGATATCCACCTGCTTCTGCCTCCCTAGTGCTAGGAAGAAAGGTGAGTGCTCCCATGCTCCCATGGGGGCTATAATCTTTTAAAAAGCTTAACAAACTTGAGTTCATTGATTTTAGTCTGTTTTCACTCTTTATAAAGTTATCTTTGTCTTTATGACATATTATAAGTAAAATCAATACTGCCTCAAGCATTTGAAACTCAAGTTATTTGATGTAACAGGAATTCCAAATTAGGATTTTCAATATCTCCACTGACATACTGAGTTGAATAAATTTCAATTGGATCATCAGATTATGGATTATTCAGCAACATTTTTCACTTGTACACACAAAATGCCTAATAGCCTCCGTCATCGGCAAATGTCGGAACAGTAGGTCTTCATAGGATGTTATTGAACATGGAGGATGGGTGAAGACTGAAAAATATTGGTGAAAGTGAGATTAATTAAGTCATAGAGGCAAGGCACTGTGTGAGATGAATAAAAACATTCTGTGTAGTTTCCATTTAAAGGTCATGGCAGACTATCCATTCAAGGGAAAGAGAGACAGTCACTGGCTCATGGAAGGCCAGCTTCAGTTCGCTCCTTGAAAATGGAATCTGCTTTATACCCCGCTTTGGTCATGGAGTTTTAAAAGTTTCACATAAGAATACAGACAACTAGATATGCAGGAGAATCTTTATTAAACGTGGATGAAGTCATATTCACGGAGCAGTTATACTTCTTTGCCCAAATGCATTTGGTTGATTTGTTCTTAGCACTGATAATATATCACTACCTTTGAAATGCACTTGGAATAAGCCCATATCTTTACATCCTCATAAATTCTTGCCCAAATATTTTTCACAGTTTCATTAGCATCTTTGTTGATTTCTAGCTATGCTTGCATCCTATCAAAACTCCAGTTTTATCTGCGCGATGCTAAAGAAAAGTGATATATCTGTCTGCATTTCTATTTCAGGCGAAGCCACTGACTCACAGAGTGAGACACTTGACCTACTTGTGGTTCATTTAGGCCCAGCAGGAGATCAGAAGAAGCTTGGTCTTCAGTGATAACAGCCATAGCACTGACATTTCCTGGTAAAAGGAAATTTAAATTTAAACAGAGTGAGGCTTCCACACCATCATTCTCTCAGGTGTGTTACTTGTGTTACTGCCCTAGCAGTATTTTCAAAGCCGGCCAAGTTTTAGAATACACAATTGAAAAAACAGTCTATGCGATTCTTTTGAAACAACCTCTTTCTCTACAAAAATCAAACTTTTACATGATTAAAGAAACACAGAAGAGACCTAACCATGCCAATGGGGGGTGGTTTGCAGATGAGACTCTTTGTTAAGAAAGGCAAGGCCTCCAAAGAGTGCTCCATGAACGCATGCTACAAAGGTTCACAGAGTTAACAAGGGAGAAAGAAGAAGACTGATGGAGAGAAGAAAATGAGCAAGGCAGAAAGCACTGGAAAGCTGCCGAGCATGTGCAGAGGATGAAGCCTAAACAGAGGAAGGTGGAAGAGACCTGGAATGGTGCTGGCGGAGCCGAAGAGATGGTGCCTTAACACAGGCCTCAGGAAGTGCAGAGGAGTTTAAGAAAACATATGATACAGATTTTGAGAAATTACTACAGTAGCTGTGTAGAAAGTTTATTTAACAGCAACAAAGCTAGAAATTAGGAGGCAAGTTAATAGCTCGCCACAGGTGGTCGGCTGAGGGGTGACACAGGTCTGTGCTCACCACGGGGCAGGGGAGATGGAGGGAACAGCTTCAAGGAATACTGGAGTAGTTGGGCTGGCGATGCGGTGAACTTTAACCTGGCAGAGACTCTTAATGCAGAGAAAAGTTGGAAAATGGGCCTCTAATTTGAATCATTACAATTATACTACCTGAAAATAAAACCAAGATTCCATGATATTAGGTAGTACTAAGTAAAACATTCAAGAGTTAAAGTAATATATCCCAAGGATAAGGGCGGAGGTGGGACAGGATAGGCAAAAATAGACAAAGAAGAATATTATAAGTAGTTCTACGCAAATATTATTGCTACTTTAGAACTGATAAATACATAAATAAATATGAAATATGCCTACAGACTTGCCCTGGTTTATATGATTCTATGTTGTGGACAGGGTAGTGCTTAACTCAGCCTCACCAAAGAAAAGTTCAAGTGGAGGCTGGAGAGATGGCTTGGCAGTTAAGAGCACTTACTGTTCTTGCAGAAGAGCAGGTTCTGGTTCCCAGCAGCAGAGATTGGCTCACAATAGCCTGTAACTCCAGGTCCAGGATATCCGACACCCTCTTCTGACCTCCTCAGGCACCCACATACATGTGCATGCAACATACACACACACACACACACACGTAAAGATATAATAAATCTTAAAAATAAACAGACTAAGTGGAAAGTATAAAACCAGAAAAATGCAGGTTAACAGAGGAGAGAACATCCACAAGGAAGCAGCCTAAACTGAAGAAAGACTAACAAAGTGATTCTCAGTGAGGACTATCAGACCCTGGAAACTGGGAGTAACTTCAACAGTGTTCTTGAGTCAGAGCACTGAAGCCCTTCTTTCTTGATTGGAATTTTACCTCTACTAATTAATAATATGCAAACTCTAACAATTTTCTTAACTACTCTGAGTCTTATTTTTCTAAATGTAATATGGGGAATATGCTAGGACTGTGCCTATGTTATTGGGCTTTTTCCAAATTAAAAGAATTTGTGCATATAAAGTAATTAGAATAGTAGCTGACTAAAACAATAAGTATTATTGGATGTGAATTATTATTAATATTATTAAACCTGGAATTTGTTAAACATATTAATGTTTGGCATGGGGTCAAGGGAACAAAGGAAAGGTATTCCAGTCCTTTGTTACCACACCAATGGCTTTAAGAGCTTTATCGTTCTAAGGGATTGATTTATGCACAAAGTCATCTGATACTCTTACCTATTACCTGCAATCACAAGGTGCAGATATTTTGAAGTGACAGGCAACCCACCAGGAATGTGGTTTGTTGGTGGCAGACTCCATGATGCAAGAAAGGCTACCAGTTCCTCCATAGGAAATCTACTTCCTTCCCAGCCATTTTGCAACTGCAGCTGTAGGGCAGACTGTTAGGAGCCTTTCTTTGTCTGTAGCTGCCTTGGTTGTCTGAACTCCATTTGTGGTATTCATTCAAACAGTCAAAATGCAATCACCAGTCAGCAGGGGAATAAAAGAAAAAAAAAGCTCAGTTTTGGCAGCTGTAAACAGCATGGACTGCGAGCACACACAAGGCGGACTGTAATTCCAGTGCATGGATTTTTACATGGCATCATTTAATTTTGAAACTCGTCCTGAAAATGGGTATCAGTTCCATGCAAATAGCCCAGTTGTGTGGGATTATTTCTGCACCGAAAGACAGACAACAAAACTGGATGCTATAGTGCGTTAGTGAGTATAATTGTCTTAAATGAAACAATATCAGGGAAGAAAACCAGTCATTTTGTAACATCTGTAAATGGCAGTACCAGGGAAATCATGCTTTCCATGATGATCCTTTAGACACGGGAAAACATGGAAAATACATTTTCAACTGCAGTTCACCTTAGTTAATGCATGCCTCAATTATACAACTAGAGCAACATCTCCAACTGCTTACATTTATACCATTTATAAGTAAAGTTGCTGGTGGAAGATTTCAGTTTTAAAAGAAACTGATCTTTTTTTTCTCTCTCCAAACGGCAGAGCTTCATGTTTCTAGCCAAACAGCACTGTGCCTAACTATAAAATCTAATTTGCTTCTAAATTCCACTGAAGCATATGTGTATGGCTTGATCTGTATTCAGTTTAAAGCAGGGTCCTATAAAATACCGCTTTCTTAATGTGACCACCATTATCTTTTAGATATCACTGTGCAGAAAAGGAGAAAGTCAAGCTCGTTTGTGGACGTGTATGTGCATCTCTGTGTGTTTGCACACATGAGCATGGCCACCTGGATTGATTCCTCTTAATGACAAATTAGGCATTCTCAAAGATGATAATAAAAAAGGCATTTTATACTGTTAAGATACCTCCCAGTAAGTACCATATTAGAACACTATTTTTTAATCAGTAAATCTTGAGTCTAAAGCAAACAGCCATGGATTTCCATTCGCTGGGTCATCTCTCCCTCAGGGCCTGTCCCCTACTCCTTTCTCCTCTACTACCACTGCTCAGCCTTCACCTGCATTTTATGTCATTTCTTCAATGATTCTTAAATAGATACTTAAATAGATTTTAGAAAAATATTTGTTCATCCAGCCTTCTAGTACTTTCTAAAGTCTTAGCAGTTAATAATTTACTGAGTTCCCACACTGTGTCTCATATTTCTCAATGTTCTAAGAGGAAATTAGTCCTTCTGCTTAACAATTTTGAAGACTGGAAGAAAAGAACAACACAATTGGAATGTCAAAATCTCCTCCGAGTTTAAAGAACCTGAGAAATTATCTGTTCAACTTTCTGACTTCAGGGAAAAGAGCTGCAGCATGCTGATAAACAATGACTCCAGCATCCTAAGCTTTTGTGCATGTACTTTCTAGAAGGGGAGAGCCATTGCTACAGATGGATCTGGTTATTATGCATTTCTCCCTATATGGAATAAAATAGAATTTCCTGTGTCTTTTGCTACTAGTCTCAATTATACAAATTTAATTCTTCCATATAAGCGTTTCTGGAAGTTTTCTTTTTTTAACCAAAATTTTAAAATTTTTTCAACTAAAAATTTCAATTCAACTTAGTACATATTTACTAACTTGGAAAATACAAATAGAATTTCTTTGTAAATATTATTTTTATTTTATGTATATGAGTGTATTACCTGCATGTATGTGAATGCACCTATATCATGCAATGCCCACAGAAGTCAGAAGAGAGCATTTGATTGCCGTGGAACTGGAGTTACAGGTAGCTGTTAGCCACCCTGTGGGTGCTGGGAATCGAACCCAGGTCTTCTACAAGAGCAGCCAGGGCTTTTAACCACTGAGCCATCTCTCCAGACCATATAAGTAAGCATTTCAATACATGGTTAGATAGTAAAGGATGCCAGGTTCAAGCTATGCACACTCGTCCATTTTTCAGCCACATATCCATACATATAAAGAAAACACATTCTCAGGAACACAATGAAAAGTACCACAGAATCAACAAAATTCACAGTGAACACTATTTAGCATCTCATAATTATTCTTTTCTGAAAAAAAGCTGAACATTTTCTTCATCCAAATGATCAATTTCTTTCATTTTTTTCTGTGAATATCCTATAAATTACATATAAAATTATTTCAGCTGATATTCTCAAAATAGCTGAACTTTTCTAACAATATAGACACAAACTCCTGGATTAATTCTCCTCAATTCAAATGCTTTCGTTGGGAAATATGATCTATCTGGCTATGCAGCTCTCAATAATACGAGTCCCATCTTCCTCTGTGTCAACAGCCTTCCCCTGAGCTCCACTTGTGAGTTTCTGTTTACTTGTTATCCCAGTGCCTCAGTGGTCCCTTCAACTCCCCTGCTTCCTTCCTCTTCCTCTGATTCTAAACTCATCTCTCTTCTGGGCTGCATCTTTCACCCTCCTGGTTACTCAAACTGAAGTCACCTTTGATTTTTTTATTCTATCATTCTCGTGATAGAAACGGAGAGTCATAAATTATCCTTAAATATTTCAATGTAATAATAAATGAATTGCTTAAAAGGCATAAAATGTATCAAGTACCCTGAAGACTGACTTCACCAGTGTGGGAGACAGAGGAAGCAGGCCTCACAGTCATTATCAGAGGAGTAAATGAATTAGTGATTGAAGATGGATTTTGGAAATAAAAACAGAAAAGGACAGACAAGGCGTTATGAAGAAAGAAGTAGAATAGACAGGTGAACATAATCTAAGTAATAGCAGTTAAATCTGACTGGCTTTGGAATAGAGTGGAGGATTTTTAAATCTTACTAGCAATGTTAAAACCCTTTTTCTCCAGTTAAGAACTTATATCTGCAATCAATAACTTAAAAATTATTTTCTCACACTCCTTACCTAGTCCCCTAAGCAAGAGAGAAGTGAAAGAAGGAGCAGTTTCTGTGTTCTCATTGGCTAAACTCAACACCAGACTTTACCTGCAGGTGGCCTTGCATCAGTTCAGGGAAGGTGAACTCAATGATATTAGTATTTTTCTTTAAAGATAATGTATAAATAAATCTCACGAAGAAGGAAATTTGTCATATATTCACAGCATAGCTTTCATGAGAACCAAATAATTGTTATGAACAAATAGGGTTGGTTAACTTTAGGTGTGGAGGTGACGGCACCAGCTAGGCTTCCTAGCAGTGAGTTCAGCTGAAGAAACCCTCAAAGAGTTATATGAGAAAAATAGGAACTGAAAGGATTTTGCAAGATTTAGGCAACAAAGCTGTGGTTGTCAGCTAGAGTTTTGATAGAACTGGCCCCAACTGGATATCTTAATCATTCTTCGAGTTGCCTGCAAAATAAGATTAACTGCCAGGGGACTGAAATACAGTAGGGACAGGAAGCAGGGCATTTCCCCTGGTCTAGGGAGATGAGGTTTTAGTTATTCTAAATGAACCATTATTTCCCCATGTCTCATACCTCGATGCTTGTGAGCATATTGTAAAATTAAATAGTATCAAGAGAGCAATTATAGAAATGTACCCTGCTTGATGTTTCACGGTACTGTATCTTAACGCTCTTAATTCAAATTAAATCTCAGTTATTTTAGCAACTAACTCTAGCATCAATTGATAGATTTTTTTTTTTAGAATATACTGTAAATTCATCATGGAACACAATGTTATATGAAACGCTATATTTATTTAGCACTACAAAACCTCATGTGAATTATTTCATTTGATTTTTATGAAAGTCCTAAGAAATACTCTAAGCAGATGGAATTATAAACTCTCAATCACAAATGAATAAAAATGTTTTGAGAGGTTTAATTTGCCTCAACCTCAGGCCAGTGAGTGTCAAGATAAGAACTTCTAGAAGGAAAGCCTGTCCTTTTCCTTACTCTATCCAAGGTAAGCCTGGGAGTAATCCCTGGGAGGTTCATAGGTCAGTTTACTATTCAGGATTGACACATATGAAACAAAGGAATAAGGAAAAGCTCGAGACCAGTATTGGCAGTGGGTTAAAGACGGTGCAGATTTTTGGCTCTGGTTTGGCTCCCAGACCTACATCAGTCCGTCTAAAGCATCCTGATCAAGCTTAGAGTCAAAACCTCAGCGGCCAGTTCACCTCAATCACCTCACTCATGTTTTCACCATATTTGGGGGTTTCTGTTCTGCTAACCCTGCTAGACCCTGAGATCATATGGGAGGAATGGCTGAAGAGCTCGTCTGACATCTCATTGGTGGTACACAGTTCTACAGGAATTTGAAACTAAGTTGGCAGACTTTAAAACCTACGCAACACTGTATGCTAATCAACCAACTGGGAATATATATATATATATATATATATAAAACATATCTATGACAGATAATAAAAGATTGTAAATTTTCACATTACCAATTCTTATTTAACAGAATAAATAAATCTTGACTGGTTTCTTTTCCTTTTATGGTACTAGGGACTGAACTCGGGGTCTCCTGTATGCAAAGCTAATAATCTACTATTGAACTGTATCTCTTGCTTTCTTTTTAGTTTTTATTTTAGGCCAGGCTGGCCTGGAGTTCACTTTGTAACCCAAGCTAGATTTAAACTTCTCATCCCCCTGCTTTAGTCTCCCAAGTAGGTAGAATTATACGCCTATACCACCAGGCCTAGTCCACTGATCTCTTTGATAAAGACTGAGTAAATACAAGTAGCCATCTTAAATTCTCTAACTACAGAGCATCTCATATATACATATATGAATTACATTCTGCTTTTACTTTTACATCCCCATTGTAAAGATTAGGCCTAGTGTTTGTCTTTAAAAGTTGACAGAAATGTCACTCTAAAAATGATATTCTGGGCAGGGTGTGGTGATCCATGCCTTTAATCAGAACATTTGGAAAGCAAAGGCAGACAGATCTCTGTGAGATTTGGCTAGGTGGGGCTACAGGGAGACCCTGGCTTTAAAAGACAAACAAAATAAAATGATATTGCTCACTGGCTGGGAAGAGTTCATTGACAGGAGCAGGGGTGAGGGGAGCGGGGAAACAGGACAGTAATGGGGGAGCAAATGCAAGCAAAGTACAATGATATGTATCCTACATGCCAAAATGGCATAACAAAACACATTGTTTTCTATAATACCTAGGACGTTTATAAAAAAGTAATTGAGGTTCAGTCAGTACAAATGGAGAAAAAACAATCAAATAAAAGCAAACAAAAAGACAAACACTGGAACAGAACAAAAGAAGTGAAGCTATTAAATTAAAGTTGCATTTGCTCAGCATCATGGTTTGAACCTCACAGAGAAATTTAATCAAATGTGAGTTTCTCTTTTCCCACATAAGAAACTATTCATAAATAGACATTTTCAGGCTTGGCAGGTAAGGAATCTCACTAAGCATGTACTACATTTCTACACTGTTATGCTTTCTGTGGGGTTCAGGGTTCAGGCTCACAGTCTAGCTGTCAAACTGCTGACCAGGACATACACATCCTGAGCAGGAAGAAAGGAGAAGGGCACAAAGCCAACAGAAGAATGCCCAGTAAAATGTCCTTGTGCAAAATCTCCAAAGACTGGTAGATTTCTCTTTGTACCAAATTCATCACAATCATGCAAGCCAAGAAAATGCAGAAAGCGTAGCTATGCGACATCTGCAAACAAAGCTGGAAATTATTTATGGGGACAGATGTAACAAATATGCAGGTGGTAAACCTAATCTACTACGGAAAGACATTGTTCACAGATGATAGGTTTGTAGAGATAAAGGAACCTGTAGGCACAGTCTTTAATCCAAAAATAGTGGCTATAGACAAAAGTATGAAGATAATAGAATTCTTATGTATTAGTGTCAAGTAGAAACATATAAAAGGGATATTTGTAATAGCAACATTTATTTTGCATCCAGAAATAAATCTAGTAATAATTCAAGTCTTATGGAAAGTCATGCAAAATTCTATTAGAAAACATAAATACCCATATAAGTGGAGTGCTAACTCATGCTCATGGATGGAAAGAGTCAATATTATTGACCTAGCAATTCCAAGTAAAAGTATAAACTCCACATCATACATATTCTCATGGGGTGATGCTTTCTAATGTTGTTTTCTATCAAAGTTAATCATAAAGTGGAATTTTATAATGTGTTTTATTTTACAAAGGTTAGTAGTTTAAAACAGTCAAAGCTATCATTCTTTTCATCTGTGACTACAGATTTTGTGTTGGGTAATATATCCTTCCTTGAACTAAGGGCATAAAAAGAGTGACAACGTCCTTTTTATTGAACTTTTGATAATTACATAGGACGTATTTTGATAATGTTGACACGCCCCCCCAACTGCGCCCCTCTTATAACCCCATGCCAATGCCCTTTTTAAAGGGACTTTTTTTTTCTTTTCAGTATAAACTTTGACCTCATGGAACTTGATGAACAAGTTTCAGATTGCAAGATAAAATCCCACAGAGCAGAGCACACTGATGGGACTTGTCTCCTGAACGTTCTCCAAGACCTTGTGAATAGACTCTAAAACAAGCTGCGCACCCCGGACATTCAGGCAGGCCATTTGCCTAGTTCAGGTTGACAGCTCCAGCCTATGCTACAACAGCAGGTGAAGGTCCTGTTCTACTTTTGTCATCAGAAAGGAAACTTGGATCTCAGAGATACGCCTTGGAGTTCTTCCACATCCTTCTGGCTCTCCTCTAGAATGTTCTTTGCAATGGAGTATTCCAAATTGAGTTTGTGCTATGTCAGTACCATTTTTATTTCTCATAAATACTTTTTTTTTCTATAGTCTTCACAAGCAGTGCCCTCCCCTGGAACCTCTCAATATTTAATCTATGACTCGAGTCATAGTCCTCCCCTTAGATATTTGCTCCTTCTCTGAAACATATGTGTGCCCATATGCACATGCCAAATGCATGCATTTATTTTGAGAATTTGATTTCTTTGCTCTTCTTTCTTGACTTCCATTGACAGTTATAGAAATAGCAACTACCAAGGCAGCTACAAAAATTACTCAGTGGTTTCCAAACTCCTCTTTGTCATATTCTGCTGGTATCCAAATCATTTATGAGGAGTGTATTTGTTCTCTCTCCTATTCTTTTCTTCATCGTCTATTCAGTCTCACTGTGCTGTCCTTCCCAGACTTCTCAGGGAGTCGTAGATACAGAACAAGCTCACCACAGAACTACCCCAGATGATGTCCTGCTACTCCATCAAGAATAAGCAGTTTTTGTTATACCGTATGCTAAAGGAATAGCTCACTGATGCAGAACTGATCTTAAGCAATATGATTCCAGACATCCTCAGGCTCCACCTCTCTTCTGCTCTGAATCTCCTCATAGAATTCAACTGTAGGAGGCAGAAGTGAGACCATGCTAGTGTAAAGTTAATGAAAGATAACAAAGTGCTAGGTGGATCTAAAGGGGGGTTGTATTTACTTCTGTCAATGACAAGCAAAACATACAAGTTCTATGGCCCTCAAGGAATGTTACTCTCAAGCTGCCAATACAAACACTAGGGAGCAAGGAACATAAGCACTGTGCTAATTTTGGGAAATTTACAAGGGAAAATTAAAATCATGAGTTAAAAGAGAACACAGATTATATACCTAAGCACCTTTAACGTTAGTACAGTGAAGATATTTTTTTAAATATTTTATTGATTATTTGAGAATTTCATGCAATGTATTTTGATTATTTTCAGAACCCCTACCCTATATTCTTTCCTAATTTCATGTTCTCTATTGCTTTTCTATTTTTTAAAAATATTTTATTTATTTTTTTTATTTTATGTGTATATTTGTATTACTTGCATGTATGTAAGTGTACCCATGTCACGTAAAGCCCATGGAGGACAGAAGAAAGTGTCGAATGGATTCCCTGGAACTAGAGTCACAGACAGTTATTAGCTGCCATGTGGGTGATGGGATTCAAATTTGGGTCTTCTTCAAATTCAGCCAGTGTTCTTAACCGCTCTCCAGCCCCTTGTTTTCCTTTTTCTTAAAGGCCTATCAAGTTTAACTTCTGCTCCCCAAATTCTGGTGTGGGTCCATCCTTTGGAATCTGGTCAATCTACAAGGCATTACACCCTTAATGAAATTGACTCTCTCTCTTTCTCTCTCTCTCTCTCTCTTCCAACATTTCTCAATTATCAATAGATCCCTTACTAGGGCTGAAACTTCCTCTCACCTCCCTCGTCCATGCTAGACTTTTGTCTAGCCTGAGCTTGTTTGGGTTTTGTGCACACTGTCATAAGCACTGTGTCCGTACAACAATTTCCTTGTTTTCATTCACCACCTCTGGCTCTTACAGTCTTTCTGCCCCCTCTTCTTCAATGATTCCTAAGCCTTTGGATGAGAAGGTGTGATATAGATACCCCATTTAGGGTTAAGCACTCTGCAGTTCTTATTCTCTGCATGTGGATGTTGAAGGTCTCTGTGTTACTCACCATATACTGCAAGAAGCTTCTCTGGTGAGAGTGGAGAGTCACTGATGCATTAGTACAGCAATGTCATTAAGATTCAGTTAATACTATGTCTATTTTGGCAGAATAATTATTACAGGTTCTTGACTATGGTCTGTGACCCATCTAGACACAGATTCTTTGCCCTGATAACAGTGCCATGTATGGACTTTATCCTCTGAAGCCTGGGAACTGGGGTGGAAGACAAGGACTGCTGGGGTTGGAGAACTCACAGATCTGTGGGAACTCATAGATCTGGCAAAACTCACAGAACTGGGTGACCCCAGCAGACTTGGGATCTCTTAAAGAAAAGATGTAAGCAACCAGCAAGACTTTATATATATATATATATATATATATATATATATATATATATGATACTATGAACGTACGAGTGCTCACCTAAGCACAATATGCAAGATATGAAAAAGCAAGAGACTTCTCGGTAGACTCCTGTGAAGCAGCTATCTGTCCTATCTGTAAGGATTGGGCCAAAAAGGATTGTCTGTAAATGCTGTGTTCAGTGAGGCAGGAAGATAATGAAGAAATAAAGTCAAAATCACCACAGTTATTGGCATTTTCTGTATTCTGTACTATGTACTGGGACACGGACATTTTTCCCCTAATCGTGGCAATGACTTTGTGATTGTAGTTTTATTAGCTCCAAAATATATAGACAAGATATTTTTCAAAAGAATAAGTTATGAACAGTCTTACTGGGATTCTATGGAAGATTAAACTATCTGCTACGCATGCCTTCAGCTTCCCCCATCCATGCCTTTAAGCCATGTGACTTTTAGTCCCTCCCACTGAAGATAGACTATGTTTCTTTACTCCTTGACTCTGAACTTGGTCATGTGAGTTTTATAGCAAAGAGACTTTGAGTAGAAATAGCAATGCACTTCTCCTGAACTAAGACACGTTTTTATTTGCTATCATAAGCTTCTGTCCTCACAGCCCGCCTGCTGACTCATTAGTCTATTCCTAGAATGATCACACCAGGAGTTTGCTTGAATTATACCTACATCTAGGTAGACTTGCAGCTTGACATAAACTCAGTTAGAAAACCTAAGTTAGCCCATATACTGAACCATGATTATTTGCCAAATCCAAGTGAGATTGGCAGAATCATGCTGGTTGATGTCATGATATATGAGAAAGAAATGTTTCTTGTTGTATCTCATCAAGACCACACAGTTAATATTCAGCATTATTGAATGAATAACTGATTCATGTAGAAATGATCCCAAGCTGTATGACTCCAGAATTCTGTACTCCTCCCAGACCTAAAAGATTTCAGAAGAGTTGAGTTTTAACAAAAATAGTAGTCAGTATAGCAAAATGCTGTAAAATTAAATAAATAAAATATATCAGCTCATAGAATTTTCTTTGCAAATATGCTTGGATTGTGCAGAGGTACTTAGGCAATCCCCTGACAAACAGCAGGAAAGGAATCTCACGCCAGCAGAGTTAGTGTGGCAGACAAGCAGATGTCTATATAGAGAGAACTCCGTTTAGACACCTGGCAGATGGAAAGCTAGCCAGCAAGCACAGGCTGGCTTCTGGATAGCCATGCATCCTAGCTCTGATGTTGGAACCTCTGTCAAAGAAGCCTGGGGGAAAAAGCTAAGTAACACCAAGTACAGAAACCAACCATGAGTTAATTTGCTGTGCAATAAATGTTGTTGCCTAGAAAATCCACAACTGGTGACATATACCCCCACATACAATTTCTAGGGACAGCAAAGCACAAATATAATCAAGCCATTTGGGTCCTATTCTTTTATATTATAACATCCTATTATTAGATACAACAATATAGATACTGTTTTTAATTTGCTGTAAAAGGTATTTAGTCTTTTGAATACAAAATATTGCCATATATGGGTAGGGTTCTTATTTGGACAGTAGGGGATATTCACATATTTGTCTTTAACCAAAGGCTATAAGGCACTATCATAATGTAGGAAAAGCCAGGTTGAGCCACAGGATATGTGATTCTGTAGAAAGAATCCTAGCAAGGATGGTGACATGTCTTTAACCTCCAGACTATGGAGAGAACATCTAGAAATGAGAACAAATCAATCACAGTTTCTTCCAATTTGGATTAGTTATGCAACAGCCTTTACAGTACACAATTAAGCAAAGACCTTAACACTGAACTCAGATTAACTCTAGGAATTTATTAAAGTCTGTAAGTTCTCGAACTTTATAACCCCTAAGAAGATTATAATACTTTTTTAAAAGCTTATAATTAAAATCTCAAGAGCAACAACAACCAAAGATAAAGGAAAAAAATCTTGCCTGAAACTTTTCATGAACATTGGTAATGATAACCCCTCCACACAAAATCTGAGGACTTTTGGTTAGAGGTAGTAGATATGAAACAGGATGAAAAAAATAGATAACCAATCTTTGTTCTAAGGTAACAGAGTAATATTATAGGAAATGAATAAGGTCGATTCTGAGAGTAGAAATCCTGGTAGAATATTCCAGAAAGTAGTTTTTGAGGCTGAGGACAACCATTTACACCATGGATGAGGAACAGCCTGAGCCTCAGCAGCAGGGATTTGATAGAAAGTGGACACATTGGTAATAGGATGGTTTCTATGATCCAGCTTCCCACCACAGTCAACTGGTGACACCAAGATGTGACACCAGCATGATAAATCCCATTTGAGAATGGAGAGGAGTTCCTACAATCTAAAGGGAAGAAGTCTGAAGATGGTCCTAACCCTCAGAGAATTGGAAAGCATTTTCCCAGAGCTTCTGCAGGTGAAGAACATTGAGAAATGACTGTGCAGAAAGCCATGCAAGACCAGCGCTTCCCTGAGGCAAGGTTTCTTACCAGTATGACCAGTTTGTCCTGACATGGAAGGAATGCTTTTAAAATATAAAAGAATCCCTGTTATGGGAAAGAATGGTTCTCCCCAACTGAAAGTCTGTAGCCCCGTGAAAATAACCAATGACCATACTTTTTATCTGAAATACACATTAGGCCAAATTGAAAGCCAAAGGTAGAAGGTTAAACCTCAGGGGCAGTGATCTCAACTGAGAAAAAAATTCATGCCAGAAATGTGACAAACAGAAAATGCTTCCTTAAGACTATGCCCCATCCCTACTTCCGTCTCCTCTCCGTCATAAATATTCATAGGGCAGCTGGCCCTACTGCTTTAGATCTTTTTCCTTTAGAGGCACTTCACTGCTAACAACAAACCTTAACCAGAGTTCAGAAACAGACAATAGCTATTTTAAGTTACAGAAGAACAGTATCCACAGAACAAAAAACCTGGTACTCTGATTTACCCGCTTGCACGGCTAAAAGAAGTGAGCAAGAAGAGAAGACAAAGTTAGAAGAGATGGTTCTGTGGAGTGTAGTAATAAACCTTGTATAATGGCGGAAAATGAAATTCAGAGATGTTAACTGACTCCAATTGATATAATATGAAACAATGCTGAGATCTAATTCTGAATGCTAGTCCAGTCCTCACTGGCACCTAACACTCACCTTCAGATCTTAGATTTCTGCTGGGAAGTCCTTCCCTGATAAATATCCACAACACAGCTCCAAAGCAGACTGTCTTCCTCATTGGTCATGGCTGTTATTACACTGAACAGTGCTTGGTTAATAATTCATCCTCCATATCCAACTGCAAGCCTTGAAAAGGCAGGAACTTCTATGGTCTTGCTTACCACCTTGCTCCCAGCCCTTGAGACAATGCATGACACTCACAAAATATGTTTAATTGACTGATTCAATGATATGGGCAGTTTGTAGAAACTTGATCAAGGTAGAAAAATGTCTTTTATCAATATTTTTATTGGAAGATCAAATGAGTCTTTTGTACTTTTACGAATTGTGGCCAGCATTTATTTCTGAATAAGGAGGCAAGAACTTTGATTAAAAAACAAGGCTGTAAGCAGATTCATGCTGGAGAACTGCTGAAATCTCCAGTAACCTGCACAGATTTCATTCAAATAACCAACGCACTCCTAGCAACCTCAAGAAAAGCCTACCTGTGCCAACAGCTAGATTAAAATAAGCTATTTCTAGAATGTTAAGACTCTGTGTGCTTTAATTTCTGCCAGGAATTGATTATTTCAGCAGAACTATTTGTTCTGAAGAGAAGCATGGATTCCCTGCTAAGCACTTAAACCATATTGTAGAAAAATCATATGAAGGTCATAACTCCTTTTCCCATTCGGATTGTTTATCAATGTTTCAACCACAAGTTTTTATGGATTTCTCAATTGGTTTGGCTAATGCTGTGCCACAATTTCTTTACAATACCTGCTATTTAGTGTGAATGAGAAATGCATCCTAAAATGTGCACATTGGCCTTAAGAAGTGTAACAAGAAGTTCACAATAGACTAAACTATACCGATCTATCTCTATACCAGTTTAGCAAAAAGTCACTAATTCAGCTAATGTAAAACTGAAGAATTCTCTCATCTATTGTGGGATAGCCTTCTATCACTTTAATCCTTCAGTAAGTGACCTTGTCCTTGTTTGGTAGAACATATGTGTAGAAGTAATGAACATCACCCAGTTTTATTGCAAAGCTCAAAGACAGTTTCCTCCCTTCAGCATCAGACTGGGTTTGAGGTCTAGCCAGTCATTCCTTAGTCTGAAGAAATGCTTATTGCACACGTTGTATGTGCCAGATGTGTCATGAGTTGTAGCAGCATCGTCCTTCAAAGAACCTCAAACTTTTTCAGTCATTATATCTCAGAAGCAAGCCCATAGAATAGATTTCAGATAACAGCACTTTAGATAGCGAGTCAAGGTTGGTATCAACGCCTTTGTACCCCAATGAATCATGACTACCCTGGATTTGATCTCAGTTTCCAAATCTTACAGATTCTTGCAGCACATTCTTAGAAAATGGCCTGGAGGCTGATCAGGGCTTACCAGGGAGGTGACAGAAGTACTGACCAGTAAATAATAGTCTTTGGCGAAGGTGGCACTCCAATGTCCCCATGACTCCTGAGTTTCCTGGCCCAAGACACAATAAACCTACTTCTTTCATTAATACTTTTGAACAGGCCCTTTGGAGTCAGGCTGAGCTTAGCAAGGTCCTCTCCTAGTCACTGTCATTGAGAATAGCACAAAGGTAGTAGGTAGGCATTTCTGCCCATTCTTTGGACCCAAACCCTACATTAGCAGAAATAGAAAAAAATGAAAAATAACTTTCTTCTCCAAATCCAAGATTCATCCTCAGTAGCTGAGCCACTTCCCAATTTCTGAGTCTTGTGTTTAAAATCACAAGGATGAAAGCATAGAGACTTGATGCTTTAACTTTCTATGAACATTCTCGTAAGTAAAATGTTTTATTTACCTATTTGCTTCCTATCATACAGCATTATAGGTATTCCAGAGTTTTGAATCACATTAGATAAGTGTCAGTATGCTCAAGTTTTAGAATTTTATGACAGATCAATTGTTTGAGCAGATATATGAAGAAGGAGAAAGAGGAGGAAGTAGAGGAGGAAGAAGAAGAGGAAGAGGAAGAAAAAGTAGATTAATTTGGTTTTGTCCCATTTCTTCTTTTTTGCCAGTGTTTTTCTTTAGCATTTATGGATCTGGCATTTATCCTGTGGGATATAACATGAGTTGAAACATCTTTATAATGTTCTATTTCATGCCTTGTATTTTCTCACATTTACTGGTTCCAGAATCAGTGTCAGTATGTGCTTCAAGGGAGCAAGAGCCCATCCACAGGTTGGCATGGCTAACCGAGATCTAGTCATTTACAGGAGTTGAGAGCAAAGGTGAGCACATGAATTAGAAGTTGGAGAGGTGCAGGAAAAGGAATGAAAATTTGCAGAAAGCAAAACCTTCTTATGTTTTGTTAATTGCTTGTCACACACTTCATTCAGTTAAACCTATTATTTTGAAAGTTGCTTATAAGTCTGTTATATCTTAGAACTTATTTTAAAAAATAAGTTAGTACCAAGTAATGAGTAATTAAGTGCACTTTTCTTTGTTTCTTACTTTTTGTGCCAGCCAGAGTGGCAGAACTGACCCAGAGTTGCCTTGAAGGAAAAGTGAGGGACAGTACTCAGCAGATCAACAGTTCAACTTTTACTAGACCAACAGCCTGAATCCATCCCAGGATCAGCAGTGTCTCTGTAAGTCATGTCTTGGTTTTGTTTTCACTGTTGCTTTGTGGCTCTTACATTAAAGTTTTAGAGGACATCTTAGGAAGTAAAATCAGTTTATGTTCCTGTCTCATTACATGCTCCTTTGAGTTACACACTGCAAGTCTTGTTGGTGGTGGACTGCTTCCATAGCACGGATTGGCCCTCTCTCCATGTGGCTGCCCCCCAGGAAGGCCAAAACTACAGGTCTCCTTCCAATAATCTAGTATCTTCTTTGATTATATTTTTTATCTGTGTAAGTTACCAAATTCCTTTAGACAATTTTTGAGATGTCTTTGTTCAAAAGACTTCGGTAGACTGAAAGCCACTAACATGCAGAACTGCAGAGGGCACTGGGCACAGACAAGATTCCGGAGCTCCAAGCAGTGCAGTCAGTAGATTTCTTTATGGCCTTTTGCCACTCTCTACTAAGGGGTCTTAAATTATTCGCAAGACCCTCTACCAAAAATCTTTATTTTAAAGTAGGTCAATATACTATCATCCTAACTCGCTTTTAGAAAGTCCTCTTGTTGTATTTCTGTTTACTTTTTTTTTAGTTAGGGGCTGATTATGTAGTCCAGGCTGGTCTAGAATGCATGAGATAGCCCTGTCTCACTGTACTTACAGTCTTCTGCCTCAGCTTCCTAGTACTGAGATTACATATGTCACATGGCAACATTCATCTCAGAAACTCTTACAATGCTAAACTTCCATATAGATAAAACTGATAACCAGTGTTGAAGACTTTTCTTGGCTTCTTGATGGCCTGACACATGTAATAAGCACTGGATATAAATAAAAAGAAAAGTATATCTCAAGAAAGGTAGTTAGGAAATAATCCCTGATATCTAGCTTTCTACTCACTGTCCGTATTAGCTATGTTCTGTTATGTTTCTGCGTTGCTTGTCCTGAAAAATGCCAGTCAAGACCCTAGGTCAGTAGCATTGTATAACTCCTTTTTCTCCAACAGTCTACACTCGCCATCTCCATTCTCTCCCTCAATCACCACGTGACTCTATAGCTGCCTCTTGCACACACTTTTCTTGGCAGCAAAGAAAGAGAGAAAAGAGAAGGGAGCGGAAGCATAGGAAGAAGGGATCAGGACTGCAGAGTTGGTTCTTCCTCTGCCTCAAGCATTATGTATTTCCTCACTGAAGTTAGCAGCTGCCTGCAGAGGCAGGCAAGATGAAACTGCCTGACAAGCTTTCCTCCCTTTGCCAAAGTCAGTCCTTCCTGGCTTTAGAGAAAACTGTTCCAGCAAACCTTGTTAATTCTAACTGCTTACGAAAACTATTCTCTGGAATTTTGAGTTCTGGCCTGTAGAATGGGGAATCATTATTCCCCTGACCCCTTAAAAATTGGTCTTAAGCCCCTTTTCAGAATGAGAGGTGTCACGCTAGGAATAGTCATGACTCTTCAGCCTGTTTGCCAGGGCTAACCATGGGCTTCACCAGTGTACTGCATGTAACCATGTTTAAATCACATGCTGCTGAAATGACTGGACTTCTGTTCATAAGAAGACAGGGACTTTGCATTTGATAAAAGGCTGAAGAAGATAATCGTCTTTCCAGTAAAGCACTGTGTCACACTACAAAGTGATGATTTCTGCTGGGTGCGGCTCTGCTTTTAATTGTTGGCAGATAGTTTATTTGCTTAGTCAAAACTATAGGGCACATGCCTTATTTTCACCAGCAAAGATAAACTTCTTCAAAGAATTAAAAACTAAACCAAAGGAAAATCAAATGTGTCATTTCCTAAGGTAATAGGTCACATTGCATTTGGACCTTTTTGTTCCAAACCCAGGTAGCCACATGTCCAAAATCTGACAGTAACTGCAAATGCCTCTATGAAAATAATGGATGTCTTTGAAACATCATCAGGAGTAGGACACACAAAAGATTCCTGGGCTGCTGTCTTTAAATTTTAGAGTTGAATATCATGTGCAGATTAATAAGTTATATCACACCAATGAAAACTGTAAAGAGTAAACATGTACTAAAGAAGAAACACTTTTTGTAGGAAACTCACAGATTTATACAGACTTTTTTTGAGACTGTGTTAAGGGTTGGGAGAATGGAGAAAAAGAAATATTTCTCATTGTTCTGCACCAAACAGGTCTAAGTTAGTTCTGTGCAATTTCTTTAACAAAAATATATTGTTATGTTCTTCATATCTATATATTTATATGATAGTTTTATATCTGTGTCACATACCTCCCTCCACTGGAAATGTGAGCACTAGAATATTTGAATAGTTTCATAATGCCTCATGTCCTAGCATGCCTTATTATGCAGACACAGTTTTGCAGTAAGAATCTATTTACAACTCATGAAGTTCTATGAGTTTTAAATATTTAGCTTCCATTTCAATAGGCAAATATGCACCATATCCACCTCTTTCACTCAACACATAAAAAGAATTGCTGGTTGCATTTTTCCCTTTGTGCATAGAAGATTTATCAAAAGAGTCTGTCCTCTACTCCTCAAGAACCCAAGCGTCTGCTTGGGCCAAGGACAGGGTTGCAGAGTATGCCTATCTAATTAGAGGACCCTTCTGAGCAGATGTCAGGAAGAGAATAGTATTTTCATGCCAGCTGGCCCTCTGCCCAAACCTGCAATCCACAACTAAGTCTCTGAAGCTTTCTCTTTTCCCCTCTTCTTTTTGATACACTTTTGGTGTTACTTTAATTATGGTTACTTAAGACTTCCTGAGCATTGACAGTGGACTAAGCACTCTGAAAACCTCCTCTACCCTGCCCCGTCTGGTATGCTCTGGATGTCACACATAGGTTGGATTGGACTTTGAAAGTCTTGTCCTTGCTCTGCTACTAACTGATGCTATGACCTTGGAAGCATTTCTTTTTTCTTTTAAGGAGATCAACTGCTTACAACTTAGAGGGATTTTTAGACATCCATTCAGTTCAACAAGTCCCTGATAGATGGTATTTGTTTCCCAATGTGAAAGATGGAGAGGGATAAAGCAGGAGACTGGGGGCAAAATGACTAAAATTCACTATGTAAATGTATGAAAACATCCAATCAATAATGAAAATATATAATTAATAGATAAAGTTTTAGGCCATTTGACTTTAAGAGGAAAGAAACAGTAAGTTGTATAATTCTTCGGGGCTTCATTACAAAGAGAGCCCATCAATATCAAATTTGTGAACCCCAAGAGACTGTGCGAAAGGCCTAGACACACTGAGCAACAGAGACAGACGTTGATGCCAGTATGATCCCATTCTAGGTCAGGGATTTGCATTCAACCGGCATTCTCAGAATGGAAATTCCTTAACGGATTCCTAAAAGGATGTTTTGATGAAATGTCAGTTCTGACAGATGGATGTCTCTGGCAGAAGTCTTTCTTAGAAAATTAGATTCTGGAAAGTCAGTGACCTATTCAGTCCCACAAAGGATATACCCACAAAGGATAAAGGATACAGGCCTACTCTGCAAGAATACTGTGGAAACTGAAGCCCTTCAGTGTAGTCTGAATTATTAGAGAAAACATTTTGTCAAGATATATCTAAGAATTCATTCTGATGACCAACACTCCCTATTCCTTTGCAAATCTCATCTGTACTGGAAGGTCAGGAAGAGGTTATTAGCATGTATCCTGTTACCTCTTTGAGTCAGCAAAAATCTTGGAACATGAAGTGCAGGTTACTTTCTCAAACATTGTTTTAGGTTGATTACTAATGCAACTACAATGCTTGCTTTTCATCACAAGTTATCACTATGGTACACTAAGGTAAGTACCTAGTAACATTCATGCTAATAACACTTTGAATCATTTTAAATACACTTGAGAATTTTACTATTTAAGAGAGTGTCCACTGAAAAACTTTTTCTAAGAAAGAAATGGTTCACTATTTACCAGTTTTAATAATTTATATATTTGTATGTTAGTCCTTTGTTAAATACTTTCTTAAATATTTTGAAAAATCTTCTATGCATACTTCATGTCCTGTTGTAATGATGACTTCAAGAAACACAATTTCTTATTCCAAAGTTATATGTATTTCTTCAGTGAGTATGTGAAAGGCTTTTTCTGCCTTGCCTTTTGTCCTAAGAAAGAGTAGATAGATTGGAAATTCTTGATTGCACTGTTACAACTCTAGACATTTCATAATACCAAGAGTGATTACTCAGTATGGCACCCACAATAGGTGAGGGAAACCAGAAACTGGAATTTGAGGCTGTGGCTAGAAAACAGAGGGATTTAAATGAGGAATGATCAGTAGGATTTTCAAAGTGGAAGACCAGATGAAAGACGCACCCAGGAAAAAGCCCATAGAGGGCTAATCTTACTTTTCCATCCCCAAACTAACCAGCTCCTTTCCTATTACTGTAAGTTCATCAATGAAAGGATGCTCTTCCTGCCACACAGGTTGTGACCTTTGAGTCTTCTTTGAGTCAGAATTGCCTAGAATTTCAGAGATAGATTTTCTTAAAGAATACCTAGTCCAGTCCCTTCGCTTTGCAGACATGGACATGAATGTCGGGATATTCTGTTATAGCAAGCCCACATTACAAACGGTAGAATGAGGCGCATGTCTGAGCCTTTTGCATTCCTATTGAGACAGCGGACATGGGGCACACATTTGTAACATCAACATTGGGAAGCAGAGGCAGAGCATCATTGCAAGCTGGAGGTCATCCTAGAACATGTAGCAAATTCTAGGTCAGTCATGGATACATAGTGAGACCTGTCTCCAAAAATCAAAACAAAATTCCCATTGCCCTTATCCATGTCATTTCTGCACTGGGTTTCTCTCTTTCCTTCACCTGCTATTCTGTATTCTATCACAACAAAGTCCCGCTGTTGAATCTTCTTGAAGTTTTCTTATGTCTGTACTTTTGTATGCTGCTTCTCGGGTTAAGCTTTCCTCTAAACTTTCTTCCCCAAACTGCCTGCTGTGCCCTTTGCTCCAGTGCACCAGTGTTGCTTTAGTTGGTTAGCATTTCTTGGGTACAAATTTCATCATATTTCTCAAGAAGTCACTGGCTAAATTCTAGACTCACAAGTTAAAACCCAAATGGGTATTAGAATAAAGTAACATGGGTCCAAATTCTTTATCAACTTCGAAACTTAAGTAAGTTATTTATTTACCCTCTTTGAATCCTTTTTCTCACCATACAAATGGATGGCAATAATAATGTTAACATTTAATAATGAATTCCCAACTCTCTTTACTCTACTGAACTTCCACTTTGGTCTTTCATCCACAACATAAGCTTTTTTTACTTTGACATGATTGGTCTCCTCTCAGTGTCCTGAATCCAGTATTCTCAGCAGCTTCTGCAATTATGCCCACATCCTGAAGGTATCCATCCCTACTTATCATCAGTGCAAATCCATCTGATATATGACTCATTTCTAGAAAAAAACTGTTCAAGCAGGGTACATGAGAAATAGCCCAAAGTCATACGTTCCCACCTCCCACACATGTTCCCCTCCTCTGGCAGGGGCCTGAGGTATCACATGATCTCCTACATGAGACCATGCCATCCCATGGCTGGCAGTTCTCCCAGTGCTTACTGCCTTACCCATGACAGCCAGCAGCCTCATGTGACACTGTGTGCTTTCTGTGACTGTTCATGTGACATCCTTCCATCCCTTGGTATAGCCCTCACTATTTCTTTCTCATTCTATCTCTTGAATATTGACATTTCTAATAATCCCAGGGAAATCTGGAATCCCTGAGTGACTTGAAAATAGAACAGCATACTTTTCAGGCTCTCTATCTTACCAGTTCTAAGTACCTCAACTTAGCAAGGGAGAAGAATACTTTCAGCGATGGTTCCCTGAACAACCTATGATAATCTCCCCATCCTTACTAAAGCTTGCCATAACTGTTGCCACACCCTTTTTATTAGGCTTGCCTTCCTAGTTCATCAGAAATCCTGCTCCTTTCCCCCCATGTTTATAAAATCTGGGCCTGAGTGACGATGAACTTCTCATACTTCTGCTAAATTTCCCATACAAACATCAAGGCTTCTTAGTGAGGACATTTTTCTTCTACTGCTAAGTTCTTAGCACAAACTGAGACCTATGAAGTATCCAGGAGATCAAGCAAACCTCTTGCTCTCCCTTATCCTCCTACCCCCAATTTAGAGGAATTATTTAAGTTCACTGTGCTTCCAATAATAGATTTCAAGTCATAGAGCTTCCTCCTCTCCCAGTGAAGCACTTTAACCCACACAACAACATTTCACGGTGTGGGTGGACGCACGAGTGGTGCTGTGAAGCAGAGGGCCTTGTAGAGGCAGCAAGCAGGACGCTAAAATCCAGCCCACACTCTTCTCCAGGTCTGGACCAGGGTCTGGGGCTAGATCTGCTCAAAGTATGAGGGACAATTTACAGTCTTCACAAAGGTTCTCTGGACTGTTGAACCCTACATTTACCAGGAGGATTATTACTAGGTTATATGAAGACTCTGTGTGGGCCATGATAGGACATGGCAGGAGTTTGATAAATACTACTTATTATAACTATTATTTCTGAGTCAACTGCCTCGCTATAATAAGTTCAGAACAGAATACTGAGGCATCAAGCAAATGCTAAGGGCTTAAAGTTAATGGAAACATACTACATTCTTTGTGACTTAAGAAACAAAAAGGAGTATATTGGGATTTAACCAGTATGTCATAAATCTTATTTTATTGCCCATAAATTTGATAGCAATAACTCCAGAAAGTACTTAAAAAAGAATCTTTAGAAAGAAAATCGTCTTTCTTACTTTTTCTTTACATACAAGTTCTGACTTCACTGCCGGCAGTTTAGAGACATGGTTCACTTGGTCACACAGGTTTCTCACAGGAATGCAATCAGACAGATGGCACAAAATATTTTTTAGGCCAGAATGAGGAATAGAATAGTGTTTCACGAAGAAGGACAAGAGAAAAACAGTGCTTTCCTTCTTGCCAGAAATGCTGCACTATGGAATTCTTAGCCATGACATCACCAGTTTCTGGTTTCACAATGGGAAGTCTTGGTCACTGGAGCTGCTCAGTGGAAATGGGGAGCACAGGCAGCCAGTGTCGGGAAAAGGAACTCCAGATCTAAATTTGTAAACTCTGGAGAAATGATATTTGTTTGGAAGTATCTGTTTCAAATAAGTTCCCTATGAATTCCATGGTGTTTTACAGTAGCAAAGAGATGATTAGTACAGACAGTCAGTTTAAGAAAAACAAGGCACTCAAGATTTATCTGATTTATAATGTGGTTATCATAAAAATGAAGGGTATTATTGTCCCATTTCATTTAGATCCAAGGAAATTAAACAGCTATCAAACAGATTTAAAGAAATGCCTCCCGTTTTTTAAAAAATTTTATTTTAAACCATTTTCAAAGTAACTGAAGAAAAGAGATACAAATGTGAAAGTTAACAAAAAATACATACAGGCAAAAAACATCCATATACATAAAATGAAAAAAATGTCAAAAAGCCCAGAAAAAAATTATTTTAAAAGTTCCATTTAACACATTGTACTCACAGTCAAGGAGTCTGAGAGATGTCATTGAGGTTAGCTGCATTCAAAGACAGAGAAAGCATACATTAAGAGGGACTTGCTGTTCAAGTTTATTGCTCCCAGGACATTTATAACTTAAGAAAAATATATGAAGAAAATATGTGGCAAGCCTCTGAGACAACTGAAATACAATAAAATGCCTGTAATCCTTTGGTGAGTTTATTGTACCTCGGAATGCATTCAGAATACTTGAGGTAAGAAAATGCAGTCACAAAAACTCTGAACTGCTTCACTCGGTTTTAGGAAACCTCTGTGACCTAATAAACAAGGAAGGTGTGGTGGGAACCAAAGTGGAAAATCAGGATCCCAGTCACCGCCTAGCAGCATGCTCTCTGCACTGGTACACAGTAAGGCAGTCTCAACCGGAAAGCAGCAAAAAGTATGGCAGATCAGCCCTAAGAACACTAGTGTCTCACCAGAGTCACTGGGAATGAGGCATTCTGGTTAGGGGGCCTGTAGTGAGAGATGCTTTTCTCTTCACTGAGTACAGCAAGGCTCCCTTACATATCTGCCATAAATATACTCTGCTTCTGGCAGTAGGAACTCCAACCAAGCCATGGTTTAAACAAGTTGACACTTTTATTTTCTTTGTATAATATGACCAGATGTGGCCAGCTCAAGATTGGTATTATAGCTCTACTATGTCATTCAGGATCCTAGGCTTCTCCTGCTTTCCTGGGTAGCTGATTGAGCAAGTGGTTTTCACCCTCATGTTCACTGTCCTGGGTTTTCAAGACCACTGTTTCTTAAGCATTTGGGAAAGCAAAAGTTCTTGTCAAATGGAGTGCCTCCTATAAAGAACTTTCTACCCAGAAATATCCGTATGTATTTCATTAGACAAAATGAAGCCTTGTGATCACTCCTTAATGCCTGAGAAGCTGGAAATACATTTTAAAAATATTCTGGGCACGGTAGTTTCCCTTGCTGAATAGTAAAGATAATGGGCTAGCAGTTGTCACTGAGCATTACACGGTCATTCATTGCCAAAAGCAAGCAGTTTGGTTTGTGTGTAAGGCAACAACCACCCTCAAGTCCACCGAGCCAAATCCTACAAGCTCACCTGTGGAGTCTCACACTATTACTTTACTTACACAACAGTATAAAGATTCCAGGGCAAAGCTGGGAAGTGAAAGAGGAAATATGTTAAGAGAATGTTTGTACCACTAACTGCAGACAGTGTTATTCTTTATCCAACAATTGCCTTCCTCTTTCCCTTGTTGAATTAAATGCCATCTATCTGGGGAGCAATGAACAGGTTCTAGGTTAGTAAACTGGAGCCACAGGACAACCCGTCACTGCCTACTTCTGTGAATGAAGGCTTTTTGAAACACAGCTGGAGTTCATGTATTTACTCCTTATCTGTTGGGACTTTCGCACTGCAGTACCAGCACCTGCATTGCGGTGTCAAACACAGTTACTATGTGGCTCTTTGCTTCTCTGCCTGCTGTAGATGATGGGCCGTTTATCACAGTATTGGGCTTCACTTTCTTGTTTTTCTTTGCAATTCGAGATGACCATGGGACCATAAAACTACAAAAGTTTTAGAAAACTGATGGAGAATTATTTTTCTTATTCCTTCCAGGCACAGGGATTAGAAGCTACAGACAGTATAAAAATTACAGAACTATAACAAACAATGTAGAACTACGGAAAAAGGCAAAAGCAATGAACAAAATGCATGAAGTCCTGTGGGCGGGCCATGGGAGGGTGCAGGTAAGGGGGAGGGGCTAGATATGATTAAGATGTACTGTATAAAAACCGCAAAAATTCAATCAAAAATTCAAAATACATGAATAAAAATAAATAAATAAAACAATAACTCTGTATTATGTAAATATCAGTGTGTAGGCACTATTATTGGACTTGATGTTTACTGCAGTTAGATGATTCCTTCCTGAGGTAGCTTAGGTCCAGGAAGGCCTTTTTTAGAGCTCCCATGTAAGTCTGTAGGAGAGAGTGCAGCCCAGCCCCAAGTATACACACTTCATGGTTATTCGAATGACTACTCACCTTATCAGTTTAATCACGAATGTCATAGCATTATAGAATCAAGCACAATTTAGTATTTTAAGCACAAAGGATCTGGACTGTTCTTTCTAACTCTTCCCATTACATGCACTGTTTCTAACTCTTACCATTATATAACTTAAAAAAATACCCATCATTTGCCAAACATGGTGGTGCATATTTGTAATCCCAGTACACAGGAGGCTAAGACAGGAGGATCATGATTTAGAGGCCACCCTTGGCTACACAATAAACAAACAAGTTACTAGACTTAGCTAAAAACATCCTCATTTGTCTATAAAACTGGTAAAATGGTATTTCTACCTCAGGTGGGTATTGTCAGAATTACATGTATAGCACTTGGCTGAAACTGTTTAAAACTATTGGTGTCTGATTAATGAAATAGCTTCATTTTTCAGTATGCAAGAAAAACAATACTCTAAAATTATTAGCATTCCAGAAAAATTTTAATTAAAGGATAAATTTTTTTCTATGAAACACAGTGTGTGTATTCCATTTAGAAGTCTTATCTGTAGAAGTTCTACCTCTTCAGACCTTGTCTACCTGGAGAATTAGTAGTGCTTCCTTCACACGAGGATGTATCTTTTATCCTTACATTTCCACTTATCTATTTATACTTTATTTCCTAACCTTCAACAGTATTACTAAGCTATCAACCAAGTCAATGATAAGCACTGAACATCTATTGTATTAAGACCCTTTCTAGAAAAGATGAGAAAGAAAAAGGAAAGCAGACATATTTTGAATTTTTTCATTAGAGAGAAGCTGGAGTTTAGTCAGTAATTGTCTTCTGTTAACACAGGTCTGCAGTCTGACAGTGGGCACATTGAGAACCTCATAATTCAGAAGCCATGTTTTCTAAATATGTATTTCTAAGGACTTGTTGAATGATAATACATCACACTTACTATGTATCTCATGTATATGACATAGCATCCACTCCCCACTCATCAGAGGTCTAGGGTCTCAAAGTTACCAAACTATTGCATTAAAATATTTCTCATTCTAAAAAGAATGAACAGAGACTATAATAAGCTCATGACAACTTGTGCTGCCAAACAATTCTAACCAAAAAAAGTTTTGTCACCAAATGATTTGCAAAATCTTTTCATTTCTTTTGGGTTTCAGATTTGTAGAAAAGAGATTTTAGACTTGTACCAAACATTTAATAGCTGCTATGCCATTTAGACAAAGGAGAAAGCCAAATGAGCTTTTATTCAATGACTTTGTAGGGGTAGAGAGCGAGAGGGGTTTCACTGTGTAGTCCTGCCTGCTCAGGCTTCAGGCTTCTGCCTCAGTATGTAGACCAGGCTAACTTCAAACTCATAGACATTCACTTACTTCTGCCTCCCAAGTACTGGAGTTAAATGTTGAAACATATAAATTAGGCCAAGTATAGACAGACATGTGTTGAGGTCTATATTTGTGAATTATATAGAAGAAACTCATATAGAAATATATTTTAAGTACAATGTAATATCTTATTCTCAAACTCCAAAATTCAACTTTGGAAAACCCAGCTCCATTCTACTGCAGGATGGAGAAAAGCTGTCATTCTACTTACAGGATAGCATTTGAACAAATGCATTTGTTCTATGACTTTTCCTGGGAGACCTGAATAAATGTGTATCACCCCAGATAGTACACCAATAGACCAAAGGACTCTTCCCACCCAAGTCTAGTGTAGGGAGCCAGTGATCTGTCTTTATTCACTGATTTTTGAATTATTATTAAACGTTGTCTTTGGCAACTTTGTACATGTATTGTGTAAATCCTGTTTACTCTCTTCCTCCAGGTTCTTTGACCTTTCTCCTGTTCCTGTTACACCTCCTTCCATCCTACAGGTCCTATTCCCACTTTCATGACTTTTGTTTTGTTTTCTGGACCCACTGATTTTAACAAGACAGTGTGTGCGACCATGGCTTTGTAACTATTCATTGAGTATACAACTCAAGGTCTGTTGATCCCCATAATACATCAGTTGCCAACAGTTCAACAGGTGTGTTAGGTCCCCACAAGACCCTCCCCAGTCTGCGGTTGCTTGCTTACCAGTCGTAGGCATGTCCATTGCAGGCAACCTCAGCTGCTGTGAGATCATGTTTACAATGGTTATGTTATACCTTTGGAGATAGAATTTCACAGCCTTCTCTCAACCTCCATCTCTCTCGTTCTTTCTGTTCCCTTTTCTGAAATGTTCCCTGTCCCTTAGAGGGAGTTGTATAAATGTGATGCTTAGGGCTGAGCACTCCAGCGTCATTTATTCCAGCCATCCTTAGCAGCCATGAGTCTCTGCGTTCACCACCATTCATGTAAGAAGCAGTTTCCCTGACTAAGGCTGAGAGTACAAACATTAATACTTAGAGTGCATTTTGGTACCATGTTGATTTAGCTAAACAGCAGTAGTGAACTCGCCCCTATGGCCAATGACCTTCCCAGCCACTGATTTTATTGGGGCTTCTTATAGAATTATAAGGGAAGGATTATTTACAGGAGCATGGGTGACTCAAAGGCAAGCTGCATTATCACAAACGCAATGTATCATGGGTGACAAATCACAAACGCTGCATCAGTGGAGCTCCCTGCACAGTTTACACGTTACATGGCTGGTTGGTGTCCTCTCCCTAGCAGTCGCTACTCCTTCTAGAACCATACTGAGATACCTACTAACTCTGTTATGTTTCAGGAGCTTCTTGGGCTTTGTAGTTGTGTTTCTTTCCTGGGTTTTATGAACCTCCTTTTAAAAACATTTCATTGATTCTTTTTTAATTCTGCGTGTAAGAGTGTACTGCCTGCATGAATATAAGTGCACCAGTGCAGTGCAGTGCCCACGAAGATCTAAAGAGGGCTGAACTCTCGTTAACCACCATGTGAGTGCTGGGAACTGAACTCAGATCTTCTATGAGCCTCCTTCTAGAAAGAGCAGCCACACAACAGTGACAAAACCCCTATGCTCACAGTTTGGAAAACATCAAACAGTCAAAGTAAAAGTTGTCCCTTCTTTCAATGACCCTGAAATGTCATCAAAGTGAAAAGAATAGAGCCTCCTATGTATCTATCTCTCTATTCCTATTTTTTTTTAATTCAATAAAGATGTGCCCAATGCCCAGAAGACCTGAAAAGAACCAATTTCAGTCATTCTTTCCAACACAATTACTCGAATTTTAAATTCAAATGGAAATTTGGAAAGATGTTTTAGGTTTGGAAGGACAGGTATCAAGCTGAGTCTCTCTTAAACCAAGTATTTCTAAATCTGGGAATAAACTGTTTTTATTATCAGTTATTGTAATCGAAACATAAGATGAGATCAATTTTGGTAAAGTACTCCCCCAAGCTAAACTAAAGTCAAAATCAGAAGATTTTTTTTTAGAATTTTCTAAGCCCTTATATTGGCATCAGGCTATAAGGAAAAGCTTAAATCTGTAACTTATTAAGCATTTCACTTTTGGTAGCTAATTTCATACAATATTCTTCTGCAAACTTCCTTTTTCTTTTGCAGTTTGTTTGGGGAGTAGAATCTTTGTGCAAATTACCAAACAATAGTAGCTGTGTGGGGATGGATCAGAGCAGAAGTGAGATCAGGATGACAGGCCTCTCTTCTGACTCCAAGACAGCTTCTGTGCAGAGCACAGACTTAAAACTCTGCATGGGACCGAATGGAATTGTCAGTCAAAGACAAAATACTTTCTAGGAGAACAAGCGTACAATTGAATCAATCTCCTAAGTATTTAAAACGTTCCTGTTCTCTGAATTTCAGAGTGATGCAGCACATCTGCTCCCTGTGTAGTTACTAATGCTGACATAGGCCTGGACTCCAGTTTTGCTCCTCTTCACTTAACTCCATACATCACTGAGATTAAGCACAGGAAGTCAGTCTCTTTGCTCCTCAGGATCCAGCTGCCACATACCTCTGCTCTGCCATGGGCTCCAAGGATCTGAACTTTACAAATTGTAACAAGGATTCTCTTTGTCTTTCAGGTGGGTTTGACGGAGGTGAAAGGGTAGACAGAGGTAAAGAACAGATAGAGGCATTGATTCCCAGACAGATCCAAGTCTACCCTCTCACAGCTTCCTTCCGCCTTGCTAGATTACGGCATTCTTCTAGGGTAGGCCTTCGAGCCCTCAATAACATCTCCCCATCTCCAGTTCTCCAACTCTCTAGGGATCCAATAACAACTGTTCCCTCCAGTTCTCCACATAGTGGAGGTTTCCCAATGCTCCCACTGCTGGAGCTTCTTCCCTGAACTCAACTCACACCTCTGCCAAGAATAGAGATCAATTAGCAAACTTTCCACATTTAGAACCTTTAAGAGTGTAAGTGTGCTTTCTTCTACTCCTCTGTGCCACAGGGAATGTCAGATTAGTTCTGGTGTTTTATTCTATTCTATTTTATTTTTTAACAGCATATAAGGTAGCATGTTTCCTTATGGCATTTTCATATATGCTTAGTTTGGGCTTAACCCCCTCATACCCACAAACACATACTCTTCTCCCCCACCCCCTGCCTTCCTCTCCGCTTGTACCTGTCCATGACCTTCATGTCACGTATTCTGTTATCCTCCCCATAAACTCCCTTAAAGCCTCCCCCTCCCCAATGGCCTCTTCCTAGTTTTCTGGCCTCTACTCATACTTACTCAACATAAATACACATACATAAGAATTAGAAGGTAGAATCTACATATGAGTGAGAATATAGGGTGTTTGTCCTTTTGAGGCTGGGTTATGTCACTTAGTTGAATGTTTTATTGTACCATCATTTTCACATTTTCATTTTTTTTTCTGAATAAAATTCCATTGTACCACATTTTCATTGCTCCTTTGTTTGGTAATAGACATCTTGACTGATTCCATTTCCTGGCTACTGTGAGTACAGCAGCAGTGAACATGGATATGCAATATCTTTGTAGCAGGACAGAGCTTGAGGGGTATATGCCCAGGGATGTAATATGTCTAGGTCATTCAGTAGTTGTACTTTTGGTGTTGTGAGAAACCTGTCTGATATCCATGGTGGCTGCCTGAGTTTACACTCCCAGAGTGAATAAGGGATCCCCACATCTTTCCTGCCGTTGTTGTCATTGGATAATAGCTATATGACTAGGGTTTTCAAAAAGATTTAGTTTTCATTTCCCAGATGGATAAGGATGTTGAGCATTTAAAGAATATATATTTCTTGGCCATTTGTATTTTTTCAGTTCAGAACTGATTGTTCAGTTTACAGGACTGGCAGTGTGAGGCTTAGAGGTATTCGATTTTTGTATTTCTTTGTGTATTCTAGATAGTAACCCTTTGTCTGAGGTTCAGCTGGCAAGAAAAATGCCTTCAAATGTTCCCTACCAATGCAATCTCGTTTCAAATATTTTCGGCCTTTGGTTGGTTGAACCTGTGGATACAGAGCCCATAGGTACAGGCAGCTGCCTGCTACATGTTGCCCCTTCCTTCTCTCTGCCTTCTCTTTCTGAACAGCGGCTATGATGAGCTACTCTTTGTTGATAGAACCAATATTCTAGAGCTCATGCTACCTTGGAGACACTTTTTAAATCTGTGCAAATATTTTAAAAGTGCCATGGGATGAATAAAATAGACATCTTATTGTGAAATTAAAAAAAAAATAAAAACACAATTGCCCCAGAAAAGAAAGACATCGGAGTATTAAAAATAAGGAATCAGGTGCCATCGCCCAGTGGTTAAGAGGATGAATTTACTTTTTCCAGACCCAAGTCTTAGCTAAGATACACTAGCATCATATTTCCTCTTTGAGTTTGTCTGTACCCACAATTGGACCAATATTCACTAAGTGCCCAGCATGCTCCAGACACTGTCCTGGATGCTGAAGATTCAAAAGAAAGATAGCGCATGATTTTCGGAGGGAGTGAAGGGAGTGAGCTCTATCATAGCAATGCACGGCCATGGAGTCACATGGTAAGATAAATAGAGGCCCTGCCTTTCTATTCATCAGGGTTCTAACCTGCCCTCTTTGTCGCTGTTGATAATACAGGGAACAGTCAATTGCAATAAAACATAACTAGTTTTGTCTCAACATGTGTACCGCAAGTTAAAGAAGCAGAGGAGAAACCCCAGTCCAGTGTGGTATGCCCAGGAGAGGCACAGAGAGGGACGCAGTCTCACAGAACAGACAAATTAATTAAGAGAAGCTAGGGAGCAAACTTGTTTTCAGGTCCTTTCTATACATGCCCTGTCTGAGTTTTCAGCCTTTCTAGCTGTCAGAAAGTATAAAAGGTGTAAGATAGAGTCTTAGTTTTTGGGGCTCAGTTTTTAGAGAATGGTTATAGAGAAATCACCTCATTACTGTCACTTAAGAGGCTTGATTCATTTACTGCAGAGATTGAGTGTCACTCTTTTCTGGCTGTATGAATTTGTTTGTGTTAGACAAGGTCTTTCTCTGTGACTCAAGTTGTCCTCAAACATATAAAGTGACTATAACTGCTATCTGAGAACATTTAGGAAAAAATTAATTTTCACCAATTCTTTTATCAGAACTCTTGGAAAACTTACCAGGTTTTTAATTTTTAGGAATAACTTCTTTACAACTTCCTTCTTTATTATGAAAAGAATTAGTAAGAAAACTCTCTCTCCAAGGTGCATCCAGAGATAAAAATCAGTTTGTTGAATGAAATTTGTTCAATAGCCACAAGAGGAAATTGTAATCTCAGAAATTAAAAAAATGCAAGGCTATTGTACTCTTTATTTGAAGGAATAACAACAATTAAACAGATATTTGTGGCAAGCTAGTCTTCTTCACTTTTTAATCATTTTTTTCCAAAATAAGAAAATATTTAGTGTTTTGGTTTTTGCTAGTATAGATTTGTTGAGGTGCAAAGATTCATTAATAGAGATCCTAAAATATAACCAAACAGCTCTCAGCTGGGTGATGAGAGTGGTCATATAGAAAGAAGTACATGGACTTTTTGGTAAAATACTATCTATTCATGTGAGAAACAGGTTGTTGTGAATTGCCATGAACTCTAAGATTAACACAATTGAGGGTTAATCACTGAGAAATGATATACTGAATGAAATATATCTGGGAACTAGAGAAGATCATTAATTCAGTTTTAACAAGTTGGATTCTCTATTATTTGAAAACTCTAAGACGACTTTTCAAATAAGCAATGAAACACATGGAAACACTACTCAGGTAAGAGATGCTTGCTGGGCATTGTCCAAATATGCAATATGGTAGAAACAGGCATCTAGATGGGCCTACATTGGGCTACATACTGAGGAACTCCAACATTTAAAGTCAAGAGAGAGGAGAGTCTTGTAGTGAGAACTGTGAAGTGACCAAGGAGACATGTGAAAAGTCAGGACCAAATATTGGCTTTTGAAAGTCAAAACTGAAGATCATTTTAAAGATGAAGTTTTTACTGTGTCACTTACTGGCAGTAGATTGTATAAGAATATAACAAAGAATGGACTGCTATGTGCTACAAAGTTTTAAAGCTTCTAGGGGCATTTAGTTCTTCCTCACTGATTCTCTGAATCTCAGAATCAGTTGAAGGTTTGAGAAAATGTTTTAACCTCTTAGGATCATCATCAAGGACCATATCGGGTTCTGTTTTATATAGTAGAATTGAAAAGATGAGCAGTATTCATTTCCAACATGGAGAAAGTGATGCTTTTACGTTATGATTTTTATACCATCATTTAAATTAGACTTAAGTGTTCCCCACAGCCATCATGCCGATTTCGTTTTGAAAATGTAGAGAAAGTTGGGCCTGAGACATTTCTAAAACTAAAACAATAGAAATGATCACGTTTTATAGAGTTTATATAGTATGTATAGAAAAAAAAGGAGGATGCAATAGGCAAGTATATTGTTTGAAGTCTCTAAATCATCTGTGAGGTGTGGGGAGGTGTTATAATAACTTGGCCTGTTCCTCATGCCTAGTGCACTCAGTGCTTTTTATGCAGGGAAAAGAGTCAAATGTGAATCATAAAATCCAGGATTTATATTGAAAGGTACATTTTAAATATCCACATTTCATCTTTGAGCACAATGTTGCTCATTCTGTCCAAGAAGATAAAATAATTACTGATATTTGAAATCCTTTTATGTTTTTATCTGATTATATAATGCATTGTTCTGATTCTCTGCCTTGTTTTTCATTTATTAAACTAATGTGCAATGAAGTTATTTATTTTGTAAGGCAGGGACAAGCTGGCTGGATTACAGGAAAATTGCCCTAAAACAAAAAGAAAGGTAGATTCTATTATAGCTGTCTCATCTAGTCCTTACAGTAAATGGTCAGGTTAGTCATAGTTTCCATCGACTTACAGAAAGTCATATAGATTATGAGTGGAATTAATTGGCTCCAGGTGATGAGTAGTTCTTTTCACACCTCTGGGCCACATTCCTTTCCTCCCTTCTCACAGCATATCATGTCGCCCACTCAGAGATTTAAAGCTGTCTGGAAGGATGTTCTTTGGTAGAAGTTTGAGCTCTTCTACATAAGGGATACATGCTCATCCAAAGTAGAAATGGAGGAGTAACTCATTTGGGTGAAGAAGTATTTATTAGTAAGTTAGTAGTGATACTGTCTTTTCCTCACAATGGCTCTACGTGTTTCTCCATTCCTGAAGTACAGCTGTAATCTAGGAGATGAGAACAGTGGATAAGTTCCCTTTGAAAACAGAACACTACACAGTGAACTGATTAAAGTACGCTTTTCAAAGAACAATGATTTTTTAAAAAATGCTTAGAAAAAAGCAGGATAAATGCATGACCAGAAAATGTCAGTTCTAGCTTCTATCTTTCGTAATTTCCCAAATATAACATCTATAAATAGTCACCTTCTGCCCTGAAGAATTTGATTTGGAAATTAACAGCTGTCTCACTGAAGAGTTTTAGCCCCACAGGTTAAAAAAAAAGCACTTGCAATTTGCACAACTGCATTTCTCTTAAAAAAATTAAAACATTGTATCTGTAAAGTAACTTCACAGAATGTAAATATGTCAGTCTGTAAAGCTATAATGCTGAAGTCCTATAATGCTGGAAGTCCAATGCACTTTTCTAATTCTGTGAGGAATGTCGTGGAGATATGGATTGGAATTGCACTGAATCTATATATTGCTTTTGATAGGATGGTCATTTTCACAATATTAATTCTTCCAATTTGTAAGCATGGGCGGTCCGTCCATCTTCTGGTGTCCTCCTCAATCTCTTTCTTTCAAGTTTTAAAATGTCCATTGTAGAGATCTTTAATATCTTTGATCAGGTTTATTCTGAGATTTCTTTCCTTTTTTCTTTCTTTTTTTTTTTTTTGAGGCTATTGTGAATGGAAAGGTTTCCATGTACTCTTTCTCCAATTGCTTGTTATTGGTCTATAAAAAGGCTACTAATTTTTGTAGATTAATTTTAAAACCTGCCACTTTATTGAAAGTATTAAATTTGTTCTACTACTTAATCTGAACTCAGTCCTTTCTCTTGCCTTCATGCAGCTTCATAATACTATGTTGAATGAAAATCAGAGACTGGAAGTAGCTCAAGTTCTTCCTAAGTTTTTGCCGATACTTGGGGATAACGGTATTTCCCTTTTGAGTGGCATTCCGGCAGAAGGCCGTTAACACAATGATGCTAGTCAACACTGGAGAGATACCAGCATTTGTTTTAGATGCTTTGATTCACTGAAACATTTCAAACACTTGTTCAGAGTCATTAAACAAGCCACTTGGTTTTTCTTTGTTAAAATGATTCTTCTGTCTTTTTTTCTATCTGGGTTTAGGTTTGGCTTCATTATAGGTCCCTATGAATATCAAACAATAATAGGCTAAACAATAAAGATCAGATATTGTGATACATCTATTCATTTATTAAATGCAGGACGTCATTCTAACTTATTCATCCTGTGTCTATGAAGAGAGATACTAGACGTTCACATGTTTGTTATTTTGAGGTGATTATGTATGAACTGCTAAAAGCCTTTGGAGGAATTACAAAGCCATTTCACAGAAACGGCTGGGCAGATGACCAGACCGCTCAAAGGAAGCAAATGTCCATTGTTTACGAACAAAATAATGTAGTAGAATGCTTTCTCATTTTTACCATGGCTCAGCATCACGTGAAACGTTGGTGCTGTCCTTGAACTCCTTGGGTTAGACTTTGCCAATCACATGCATTTACCCAGAAGTTTGAAGAGAAGGAGACACAAAGCCACATGATTATTCCTTTCATATTAGCAAGCTAGTGAGCAAACTTGCATGATTTGAAGGCTCACAGTGACTTGTAACAATTTCCTAAGGATTTTCTATTTTTGTGCTTCATGAAGCTTTAAACTTGGATGGTCTTTTCCTGTGCTTGTTTGTACTTCCTGGTTCCAGGAATGTTAATTGCAAGCCAAAGACTCACAGCAGCTTTCTCTAACCTTCACTTCCTGTGGTTTTCAATACTGTAAACTTTATATATCCTTTCCTACCTAAAACTCCTGCATGTGAAGTTCTAGTTGAATCTATCTCAATACAGTGGTTTTAGTTGTGGTATGATCGGAAGCAAGGATTGCCTAATGAGTGAGGGCAAGTTTATCATCTAACCATATTTACATTAGCTACCATCACCAATCATATTTACAAAGTAACAAGTGTGCCAGATGCTGTGTTAAGCACATGGTAACTGATTTAATCTTTAAGATGGTTAAGATAGTTATTATTATAAAAATGAGAAAATAGATCCCAAGAAGGATTAGGTTAAGCTGACAAATATCACAGAAATTCCAGTGAAGTCAGAAATCACTGTGTTTGGACAAGGAGTTTTGGTTTGGCTCGGAGGATTGTGTGTATGTATGTGTGTGTGTGTGTGTGTGTGTGTGCGCACATGTTTGCATGCTTGGATGTGTGTGGGAGCATGTGCACATGTATGCAAGTGCCCATGGAGGCCGGAGGTTGAAGTTCAGCATCCTTGTTGCTCTCCACCTTGTTTTGTTTTGAGACAGGGACTCTTACTGAACTGGAGCTCACTGATTGAATAAGCTTGCTGTCAGAAAGCTTCAGGAGTCTGCCTGCTTGTTCTCTCTGCCCTGGTTTGAATGATTGCAGCAGAAGTTAGTTGTCTCTGCCTCCATAGGACTTACCGCATAATTGAGAAATGTTTGCTAAGGAACTATTTCTACGTGGCAAGTTGTGTGGTCTCTAATTTGTAAGTTATTTTAGGGACCTTGGGCATCTTAAATTAGTTCAAGGAAAGACCATTGCCTTTTTTCCCTTATCCCGAGTCGGAGATCATAGTAGTGAAGTCTAGGCACATGGACAGATGAGTCTTTTTCCCATACTCCGGGTTTCCTGAAGGAGTTACTAGACTTCTTTACTGGCTGGAAATGAAGAGGTAACGGCCCCTAAGTTTTTGCATTCTTAAGAACTTAATGTGATTATTTTTAAAATTTGTGTAGGGTACTTTGTAAAATTTCAGATTTTAGCAAGGCCACAAGCTACAATTCATGATGACTCATATAAGGAAGGTCTCCAAAGGTCTCTTAAATCCCAAGGAATGTAGCCATACTCAGTGGTACAGCTGAAAGAGGAGTGACCATAGTCAGTCTTCCCTTCTTCCCAGTCAGTCCTTCGACTACCACTTAATGACACTGCATGTGCTACCTCTTAACATATATGAACATATACAACTCAGAAAGTGGGCATCCTTTCAACAATTGGGAAATTATGAGGGAAAGTATTGAGCTAAAGCACATTTGCTGAATCTCCTGTGTAGATATTAAAATTTCTAAAGCTGTTCTAAAACTGAAGTCTGTAGATGGATCAATTATTCCTGTACCGTATCTCTGTGCCTCTGCTTAGAACAGAACTTGACATTTGGTAAAGACATATTACTGTCTTTACTGTTGTTGTCTAAAGAATTCTATCTGTCCCCATTTGTATCTGATCAGGCTCTGTCATAATAAGGTTAGATATCAGGAGCTCCATATTTTCTATGATAGGCTTTTAGATTATTGATCAGCTTTACTTAGGAGTAAGAGTTTGCTTTGTGCTAAACCAGATACGCTTCCTTGGGATTTCTCTCCATTATGGTAGTTAATTCCGTTTGTCAGCTGGGGTGGATTAAGACATGCTTAGAGAATTAGTAAAGCACACACCTCTGAAGATGTCTATGAGGGCTTTTCTAGACATAATTAGATTATGAGGGCTTTGACGTAATGAATAGCTTAATCCTTTGAAGGATTCATAATGTGACAATGTAATTGGGGGTCACTAGAGGCATATCCTTGGGGCTCTATCTTGCCCTGACCCTTTCCTATATGTTCCTGTCTCTTATTTTCCGTCTGCCATAAAATAAACAGCTGCCCTCTGTTATACATTCTAGTCAGCATGACATTTTGTTCAAGTGCATGGGGCCAAGAGACCATGGATTGAACCTTCTGAAGAAGCCAAGAGCTTCTTACCTCCTTTAAGTTCTTTCTATTAGGCATTTTGCCACAGAAACATGCAAGTAACCAAGACAGACCTCAGACCTCAGCTTTCCGTTCAGAAGGATATTGGGGAGTACAATAAGGTCTTCTTGCAAACTCCCCCTATATTTAGTAACACATTTTTCCAATGACATAACAGATCAATGATACTTTCCTTATACTTTCAAACTTCAATCATATCATCTCATTTGGGCCTCTCAATATATAGAAAAATATTACCACAATCACCATGTTATATACCAATAACTAGCTTAGAGAAGTTAATGACTCGTACAAGATCGCAGGTAGTATATGGGGTGCTAACTACAGGAAGACAAATATTCTGTTTGCTCACTGAAGAAATCCCCCATGTCTTCAACTGCACTCTTTTGTTACTGTAACTTGAGCTTATTATCATTCATAATTTCGCCAGGACAATATAAAACAACCTCAAAACATGACTACAATATAAGGAATTTCATTGAGAAGCCAAACGGGATACAGATGCAACCAAGAGACTAACACAGTGAGAAATTCATCACCACACCTAGGACAGAAGTGGAGACATCAGGACTACATGACAGAAGTTGGGAATTAAGACCTAGCATGGACTGCACTGCCCATGGAAATGACAGCCACGAGATACAGGCAGAAGAAAACAGACATGTTTTGCTCCTCCTTCCTTTGCACCCTCCAATTCTTAGCCTGCATCTGCCAAATGTAGGAAGCCAGGGATCTGAAGAACTTGGGAAATAAGGTTCCTGAATTAGAGAGAGGTAAGGAAGAGGAGGAGTGGATCTTGGAGCAGCTTGCCTGTTTATTCATGAACATGCCATCCTTCTGACTCAGACTGAGTTCATTCTTAAGTTTTGCTCAGGTGACACTCCACATGAACTCTTGGTCAGCTTGTTCTTTTTGTAGTTGCCAATTCCGTTTGATTTCCTTTGACTTACAGTCAATCGTCTTAGGCTTTATAAAACTTTCTCATACTAGCTTTGTGGAACCTAAAAATTATCAAGTATCATTTATACATCTCTATTCAATAGTCATTAAATGTCTTCAATAAGGTAGGATTTTATGTCAATAACTGTAGAGTAGGGTGAGGCAAGTGAAATACTTTTTTCAAGAGTAAAATTTAAGCCAGGTGTGGTGAGACATACGTTTATTCAGACACAGGTGTATCTTTGTAAGATCAAGACCAACCTGGTGAGTTCTATGCTACTTGGGGCAACAGGAAGACCCTGTCTCAAAATAACCAGAAAAAAAAGAGTTAAATTAAAGGAAGTGGTAGGAGAATCAAATCATGTGGTAAGTATTGTATATCAATGCAATATATTCAATCATCAAAATCAATGCAAAATTCCATGATAGGAGAGCTATCAAAACTTATAAAAGTCGAGAAGTAATTAGCATTTATCAATTTTTAAGCCAGCTAAATTTTTATTCTAATTTTTTGATCTACTTCTGAAGGCTATATCTTGACCAAACATCTTACAAAAATTTTAATATATTATGTTGGATAAGAGAAAGAGGACACATAAGGATCATATATGAGGTATACAAGTTTGTTTAAGAAAAAAACCTCAAAGTTACTGTCACAGAGAGTCACATGTACATGTAGAAACCATTTTGAAATAAATGTATCTTCTAAGTCAAAATTCCTTTGCCCAAACATGGCTGAGGCCAGTGCTGCCTGCAAAGAAGGAAGGTGGAGCACAGAGAGGGCAGAGGGAGAAGTAGCTGTCCTATTAATGTCATTACAGCAGTTTGCAAATTTTATAAAATGTGTGTTCTTACAAACACTGTACAACAGACACTGGCAAGTAAAGATAAATCATTTTTTTAGTAAATGCAATTCATCTAAAATACCACTCAGGAAAAACAAAACCCTGCATTTTCTTCCATTGTTCGTGATTATGCACAACTCATCTTCCTATTTGACATCAGACCTCCTGGAAAAAAATATTATTTTCTATATATGAATAAATTGGAGCTGAAGGTTCTGAAGACACTCTAAGATTTAAAATCCTACTCTGGGGCCAGAAAGATTGGTCACTGTTACAGTAAAGGCACTTATGATTTCCGAGACAGTACAGAGCAAAGGTGAGAGTCTACATACACTTTTTAAAAGGAAGTCAATTTTGAAACAAAACATCTTTATGAAATCACTGGCTTCAATTAGCAAGAACAACCAAATTCACAGGTGGCTTTTACCAAGAAAAATTCTGGTGTAGTTTAATTCAGCAATGGGCAGCAAAATGTAGAAGTAATCTAGTACTGAGTTTCTGAGCATGTCCTCACATGGTGCTCGAAAGAGCAGGTCTAAATGTTAGAAGTGACTGAGCGTTGAGTTTCCAAGCATCTTATCATGGCACTGAGGTAAACATGTCTAAAAGTCTGTCTCTGTCTCTAAATAAGGTTAGGGGCTATCTTCTAAAATTTATACAAAAATTGTTAACAAGAATAGCAGTAACACAAATCTATACATATTTTATACTTAATCATTTAAAATTGTCTTCTGAAATAGCATCATTGCTTTTTAAGCAACATACAAATATGATAAAATCTTCTACTATGAACATCATAATCAGTGTATTGGGCAGTAAGACAAGTGGTAAGAAAATATAAACAAGACGATTTCTTGTTAGAGATTTCTGGTTGTTAATCTTGGTGATGGTAAACATCCACATTTGAATAAGAGGTGCACTCTGACTCAGCTGGTCTCAATATATGTCATTATTTCTGATGAAACCATGCACAAATGAGGGACAGATTTTCTTAGCACAATCATAATTTCTCAAATCCTTTAAAACTTGTATAACTGCCAGTAGATTCAATAAAATACACATATGATAGACCCTATGGCTTGGTATTTAAAGACTGCATTTTATTATTTAATCGGTGATGAGTTTTTAGCCAAATGTTTAAAGATCAACCTGAAACATCAGGACAAGATAACTTAGAAGTATATATGTTAAAACTTAAGGAATGTAGCGGCTATGTCCTTTGATTGAGTATTGTGTCATTTTGATAAAGATCTGTTTTCCAATAGCATAAAAATTCTCTTTTAGTTGTTTTTCATTGTAATAAATGCTATCTCATACTTTAACACCTCTTATACTCACCAATCTAGAATTGTGGCACTAATCCAATCTTCTTGTTTTCAAGACATTTCTAAATCATAATAAAAATAAAAAGTGATTTCATTTCATCCATATAGGACTATATATTTCAGTGGTAAATATATTATAAATAACTTTGTGTTTTCAAAAATGACTTCTTATCTTGAAATGCTGGAACTGCTATTCAGCCAAAGTGGGAGTAAATTAATGTATATTGAGATTTTATATCAGTAAATATCTTTCAGTGGTTCCCTGTGGTTAAAAGAGGGGGAGAAACACACAGCACAAATAAATTTATAACAACTTGATTTCATGCAGTCTTGTTTATATATAAGAACCCCCTTAAAATTCACTCTGTTCAGCATTTGCATTGTGATAATGAGCTAGGTTTTGCCTATAAAATTTTCAATGACTTGGGATAGTAACAAAATGTATGCTGGCATACTCATCATTATTCTTCCAAATAAGTTTTGACTCAAATTTTTTATTAATAAAATAATATTGATGCAATGAAATTCTTTGAGGTAATTTTCATAACACATGGTTTATTTTTTCAACCCAAACCTTATACCACTAAGACACATTTTGGAAACCAAAGTTAGTGCTTCAAAGTGTCTACTTGAAAAGAAGATAAAATTGAATTTTACAACTTTTAAAAAAAATGTACTAGATATATCCTCGAAAAGAAGCAGCAGATATAACTAAGAAGATTTTGAAAAAAACACCCCAGTCCACAAGCCATGGGGGAAAGCCTAATACAACTATTCTGCTAAATGTATATAAAATCCAATGGATTTTTAATAGCTTATTGTGATGCCCATAAGGTAATATATCTCTCCACTCTCAACAGAGAGGCTTCTTTGTACAGAGAACCACAACTAGCCAACATCCAAGAATAAGAGACTGCAGACTTCTTTATCCCTGAATAGGACACCTATATCAAACTTCTGCCTTCCAAGTCTCAGGGATCATTGGGAAAGTAGGGAACGAAAGATTCTAAGAGTCAAAAGTGGTGGAGGACCACAAAGAAACAGAGTTTCCCAGATGACTTGTCAGTTACTCATTTGAAGTTACAGCAATGCTAACACCATGCATAGTCCCATGTAAGCTCAAGTCAGACAAAATCCCAGTATAGATGTGGGGAAGTGGGGAAGAAATTCCAACCCTACCTGAGGAAGTACTGGCCAGCAATGGCTGATGTGAAGGAGAGACTCAGTATTGTTTAAGCCTGAGCCCGTTAGGAGGTTGACTAGGCTCCAGTGGATGAACCTGTGGGGAGAAATAAAGATGGCGGCTCGCTGCTACTTCCTCCTAGAGCGGGAGGTTGCCAAGGTTACAGGAAGGAAGCATGATTGGTTGTTAAGAGCATGCATGCCTTGTGACGTGCATGTGATGTTTATCATGATTGGAGGCCCGCTGCTTGCAGACTTGACCTTTTAGGCGATTGGCTAAACTAGGGGATACAAAAGGAGAAGAAGCCCAGGCAGGAGTTCCTGTTAGAAGAAGCCCAGGAATGGGAGTTCCTGTGTTGGAAAAAGAACTGAATAAAGGTGCTTGCAACCAGTAGTCTGGAGTGCGGTTTTTCCTTACTGGTCGAGGGACCCAACAAAACCCACACTAAAAGGCATTTGAGGGACATAAACCTGTCTATGTGAATAAACACCAAAGTTCAGAAATTTGGTGTGTGGGTAGAAAGGTGGAGTACAGATGTGGGAGGGGCTCTAGATATGATCAAAATATATTGTATGAAATTTACAAAAATTCAATAAAATTTTTTAAAATGCTCAACATCTAAGAAATAAATAAATAAAACTCTTATTTATGGTCTCAGGAACACATACCTTCTCATTCTGTAGACATGAAAAGGGGATATTCCAAACATACACATAACATTAAGTTTTGTCTTATCCCCTGTGATTCTAAATTGTTTATTAACAATGCCTGTTAGGAGAGAAAAAGCAGGGTTGTTAACGCTGTACCTTGCACACCAGCATTATTCATAGAACACTTTGCATTTCAGAGCATCTGGATTCTTTTATTAGTTATTTCTTATTATTTCTCTCGTAGGTGTGTGATTCATCTCATTTGATATATAAAGAAAATCTTGAAGATAAATATTAAGTCTGTGATTAGAAAATTCCTCTTCATGAATGTATTATAGCTCGTCGAGTACTGGAGGAGAAAGCAGCAGTGAAACCAAAATATTTGGCACTGGATGGACAAGGAAAATCCAGAGATGAATTAAATACACAAGTTTGCAGAAATGACTAAAATTAATTGACTTTGGTAAGGGATTATGTTAGTTTGTTTCAACAGAACTTCAGACACAGACACAGTTCTTCCTCAGCATGTGAGTTACCTCATGTTAGGAAGCTCATTCCTTTTCTTCCCCATCATCTAGAACATCAGAATGCCAAACCAAAGTCCCTGCAGACTCCAAGAATAATCTAGAGAGGAGAATTTCACTGAAGTTGAAGATTTTTCAGTAACAAGTTGAAGAAAAAGCCCAGAAAATGAGCATGAAATGTATTTGTCTCACTCCATCTTTACTTTCTCCTTCTTCTTTCAAGACTGGAGCAATATAATAAAATGCAAATTATATGGAAAGTGAGTCTAGTCCCTAGTATGATATGAAGGTGTCCCTTAAAATGCATTGGAAACTTCAAATATAGCCACAGTATTGAGAAGTGGCTCTGGGAGAGGTTTGGGGCACTAATGACATAGTAAAGAAAGGGTTTGGGAAAGCACATTTACTGTCTTCACCTGTTCTGTCATTAGGATAGTGTTTCTTCCCTTCAAAGAACATGAAACATAGTAATCTAGACCCCACCATTCAAAGAAAAATCAGCCGTTGATAGATGTCGGTGCCTTGACTTGATGTCCCATATTAAAGAACTATAACTAAATTTCTTGTTCTTTATAAATTACCTAGTCTGTGGAATTCTGTTCCATCATCACAAACTAAGGACAGTCTCTAACAGTGAGTGACCTTTAGATAAATAGCATTTTAAACATTTCTTCTTCCCATGATGTCTTTGATTTTCAGTTTTTCATTAATGTGGATTACTGTGCATGATCAGATACATCATACTATCACTTTAAAATGTCAAATAGCTAATTGCCTTGGCCAAATATATAAATTGACACTGTAATCACATTCAAAGCTAATGCTTGGTTTAAGAGGAAATCTAAAGAAAACACATCAGCACAATGGCAGCCAGCATGTGCCAGGAGGGGCAGAAATCTTACCATAGGGTCTATACTCTGACTTGCGTTTCATTTCTGTCAAGTTCCACACTTGTGTCATCTTTAGGGGACTAGAAGTGACAAATCTTTATTGTTTTCATGGCTTTGACCATTCTAATAAACAGAACAAAAATATAGGCATGGCCTGAAATACTTTATTTTCAAGAACAAAACTTCAGGTATATTGCAAAATTATTGAAGAATTTGTTGAGTACAGTAATTACAGCACATATGAGCATACATTCCCACACATGCACACATAACACACACATATGATTGATTTTATGTCCTTTGGCAGTGTGTCACTCAGGCCAGCTTCTTGTGTTGGGTATTGGTACTATCACAGTGTCATGCGAGCCATGGTAGGAAGTTGAGAAAGAAGAATTCAAAAGAGAATTATCTGTACTCCCAGGAACAATGCTAAGGTCTGAAATGTATTCAAGAGTGGAAGTTAGGCTCTAAATGTTTTCCTTGAATGAGACTTTGCCAATGAAGAGGGGCTCCAATGCAAGCATGAACATTAAATTTCTCCAGATGACTCTCTTCACCCCATCCTTCTAGGTGCCTCAATATAAGAAGCTTCTGTCTACCCTTGCTTTGCCTCTTACATAAATAGCATGGACTGTAACCATAGTCTAAAATGTATTCCACAAAATTATTTGACGAGTTAGGCATGGTGGCTCATTCCTATAAAACTAGCACTCTGGAGATCAAGAAGTAATGAACTGAGTTCAAGGGCAGCCTGTGCTATATAGTGAGTTCCATGCCAGTTTCAGAAACATAGTGAAACCAAGTCTCTGAGAAAAAAATTTCAAAACTCTTGTCACATGAGATCCTTGAACTAATCTGATGAGTTCAGGTATTGTCCTTCATTTGTAAATTAGGACAAACACAGACTCAGAGAAGGAACAGGTCTAAGTCAAATAGCTCATGAGGGTCAAAGCCAAATCTGGCCTTTGTCTTACCTCGGTCCTTTTCTTCCCCTCTGGCCATGATCAGGTTTCTAAAAAGAATTAGCAACCAAGCCTTTGGGAGATACATCTTTAAATTATGCTTACCTCGATGAATGGGCAGTAGTTGACCTGCTTCACAAAGTTTTGATAAAGTGAACAAAGATAAACTTTACCTCATTTATGCTGTTAATCTTTGGGTTAAGCAAGGACTCAGCAGTAATGAATAAATTGTTCACTTCAGTCATGATCAGTTGAGAGAACAATACTTGCCACCTAAAACCAAAACGAAAGTGAAAGAACCATATCTTCCAAATGGATGAGTCTACTTATGCAAACCAGTTTTGTGGATAAAATCACTAAGTCATGGAGACAGTTCTAGCCTGTGATTTTGATATGGTCAGCTAATTCCTGAGGGGAGGACATTTTAACATAAGAAGTTCACATTTTCACACTGTATTGGATTGTCTAGAGCAGCTGATCAAACAACCTGTTTTCCGGGAAGGTGCTCTTGTCTATGAAGTTTGACCCTGAAATGATGCAGAAGCATTTTTGTCAAGAATCCTGAAATTCACAAATAAATATCTTCATGTGTGATATTGTGCATTATTGGTTTTTTCACAGGAAGCACCGTTTTCTAAAGATAATTAGAATCATTTAGTTTTTCTACCTTGTTATTTTTAGGAAGACAATGAGTCAGAGTCTTCAAAGAAATAATGATATTTACCCTGTAAAACACCTGTCCAAATGCTTCAATTATACTTAATCACTGGTGTCTAAGAAAAAAGAAAAAAGAAAATCATGTTTTAAAGTATTTTATTTTGTCAAATATTAGACTGTAGCTCAATGTACTAAAAATTGTCCACTTTTCCTCCTGGGACCTGTGTTATATTTTGCTCCCCTGGGTCACTTGCGTGCCTTTTGCGCTGCTGTTATTTTATAAAGCGAGCAACATTCTTCCATCTACTTGTCAGGAAACTGTCTTGTGCCCCATTTTACACCTACTTGAAACAAACACACAATATTTGGAAAACAACCACTATAATTGCAATGAAGTCAGTATTTATAAATACACACACACACATACACACACACACACACACACACACATATATATACATGAAATGCACTGATTTCATTTAGTGGTGCTCATGTGGACACGTGTTTAGGGTTGACCATTTGGATAACCTATAAGGGAGCTTGTCCCAGAAGAAAACTGATTCTTCTTCCCTCAGGAGTCCAGTGATTGCCTTGAGATTTCCCCTAACCATATTTCATGTCAATTGTGTTGTCAATACCCCGGTCTTATCTTAGACTACTATATTATGGAGATTTCATAGGTATTGTCTCCATATCATATCTAGAATGCATTAACTAGCCTCAGGCATTCTGGTTCTCTAGCTCTTAAGCATCTTTCCATTCCTTCTTCCACGCTGTTTCCTGAGATGTAAATATAGAGGTTATAGTGTGTGTATGAGATAGTCTAGAACTAAGGATGAAAAGGCAAGATTGCTTAGAAATCATAGATCCTTACAATTTCACTCCATCAGACAACTTCCCATCTAGAGGACACATACATGGCCCAGATATCAACACATTGGTAGAGAAAATATTGTTCTCATGTAGTCTCTAACCAGGTAATAAGGAATGGTCCATTTGGCTATTGTATGCTTCTTTCCTTAAAGGCTGGAATAGAATTGTTTTAGAATAAATTTAGTCCCTATATGCACTGGTGCAAATGACACATGGGGTTCAGAAAAGAGTATGTTGGTGGTCCTTTGTGCTGACCAAACCAGCTGTGGGATTGCAAATCCTCCTTCTTGGTAAACCACCTCCTGAGATAAGCGTGCCTAGCACAGAATGTGGACATGTCATATTGAACATACGAAAGCAGTATTTTCACTCCTGATCTTAGTCAAATGGATTTGAAGGAAGTGACAACAGAAAGTTTTCAAGTTAAAATTCTCAATTTGTTACAGAAAGACAACATTCAGTTAATTTATTTTATAGGTGTGGTGAAGAAGAGGAGTTTTATATTTAGAGATGATACAGAAAAACAGTTCAGTGGAAAAGTTTAGAAAATCTAAATGAATAGACACATACAAAATTGTTCTACATACAAAATTGTAAAACACAACCTTTCTGTTCTAGTTTGACTTTGAGAAGGGTCATTAAAGATCCACTGTATGCTGTTGGGTATGTTAGACTGGCTCTTATTGAAATAGTCCAGTTGTTTCTCACTAGCATAGAGCACTGCAATTCGTACAATGCCTATATGTAGAGGTCGCATATATCCATATAACCACACTTGTCCCAGTCAAAAGTCTGGACTTAGAAGACGAAGCACACAGGCATCTTGTGAATTATTGTTAGTCTCTGTGGTTTTGAGACAGCTAAGAAAAATCTCGCATGATCCATTTCTTGTGCCTGTTACTGTCTCTGGTTTCAGTTTCTTCTCTTGTGAAAAGTAGGCTAACCTTTTTCACATCATTAAGTGTCTATGATCTTATTTTTATGCTCCATTACACAAAGCAACAGAAAAGTGGATTCTGGCTACACAGACTTACTCATATCTTAGGACACATTGTGCTATGTTCTGCTTTATGTGCTCAAAACAGTTATAACTATTGCAGTGAAAATTATTGACAGTCAATGGCCCAGTTGCCATATGGCAAATGAGTATGAAAGACATGCATTTGAGAAGGAAATGATTTCACCAACTACCAACCTTCTGCAGAGTCTGACTCATAATCAGTTGCTTGTCATTGTAACTTGGAGGTATATGGTTGTATTAAACAGTGACATTATTCCATCCTAGTTTCAAAGAAGGCAAACTGAAATTAAAAAAAAAAACATGCAATGCTTGTTTCAAATAGAAGTGATTCCCTTCCATTTAGATACAACTAGAAAAACAATTTGAGAGGAAAATGAATGAATTAGAAATATGCTCTGGAATAATAGATCTCATTGGTTTAAATGTTCTTAAAATATATGCTGTGGGGTGGTGGTGAAACTCATGTGGAGATAAGAGTTTAATTATAGCCGCGTGAGTTTCTTTGGTCAACATTAGCTGAAATACCACTGCTTACTAAACATACCAAGGTATCATAATTATTTACCTAGAAAGGTAAGTGATAAGTGATATTCTTCTGAGTTTCTAGATATATCAAAAGGATTTCACCTTAAACACATTAACCTTATCAGTTTACTGATTCATTTAGGATTGTAACTGGATTAATAAACTTTATGGGTTTAGCTAAAAATTAAAAGTAATTTCTTTGTGTAATTCTGTGGCATCTGGCATGTTTGAGTGAGATACCTAAATAAACCATAATGTACTAATTTAACAAGAGACCTCAGATTTAGAGTGTTTTTGTTGTTGTTGTTTAGTGGTCATTTAACAATGACATATCATAGTTTCTTGATGTCCCATTTTTTTTGTATTGAAGAGAAGAAGAAAATAAAAACAAAAATCTGTAATTATAAGAAAGAGAAAAAAAGACTTTTTTTACATATACTTAAAGATTCTCAAGGGTTATTGTGAAAAGAAAAGTGGTTTTCAAAATCTTTGGACTATATCAATGTTTTCATTGGAAACCTCAAATTCTGTGATGTGAGAAAACATAGCCAGTTACTCATGGTCAGACAGGTCGTAGGTCTAGAGAAGCAGCTTCTACTGCCACTTACCTAGACCAATGCAATTTGTGACTATAGTCAAAGCCCATGCTCTCATATTCAAAGACAAGTGCAGCTCTCACCACTCATCAAAGAAACTTCTTCTTCTTGCGATAGATGAAGATTATTGCAAAGTCCACAACTGGTCAAAATTTTGCAGAGAATAAATGACTGTGGGTTGCCCAAGCCTAACCGATCACATGGACAGTTGAATGTGCCAAGGTTAATTAAAAGTCATGAGTCCAAATTCTGCCTATTCTATAAAAGTCACTCCTACAATCGCCAATCCTAGTTCTAAAATTTATAAGTTCATTAGGAAAATTAAATATATTATTTACAATACTTAAAAGCTTAATATTAAATCCATTTCATCACTTTTTTCTTTATTTTTTTGTTTAATATACAAAATAATGGGCTTTATCATAGTATTTTATAAATATATTTAATTATGTTTTGTTATCATTTGTTTTTAGAATTGTGCAATATGTGAAATACCATAAAGGAATGGTTAAATAATCTAAATATGGCTTTTTGTAACTTAGAACATCTCGGGTTTCATATATAATCATAGGCATGGACCAAGGTACTTGTAATACTGTCCGAGATACTGAGGGAACATACAAAATTCTATTATCTAGTCACAAAGTACAGTGATCATCTAGTTCTTAGAGTCCATTCCTAGGTTTGAGTTATTACTATGTCCATTCATGAGCCCGTCTACCCAAGTTCATTAAAGCTGATCACTACAATTTCATGAATTATGCAAGTCAGTTGCTAAACACAGGCATTATTAAGAGTTAACTACAACTGGGTATAGTGGCACACATCTTTAATCCCAACACTTGGGAGGCAGGGGCAGGTGGATCTCTGTGAGATTGAGTCCAGTCTGGTGTACATATTGAGTTCCTGGTCAACTGGGGTCAACAGAGATACCATGTCTCAAAAATCAGAAAGTATAAACAAAAAAAAATACTAAACTACAAAACATAAAATTTAAAGGGGAATACTGAAAGCCCACCATTCCCTAATTGTTTTGTTATATTTTATCATTAGTTAGTTCTTGGTGTTACTTTGTAGTGTTTGTCTGTGTAGTGAGATTCTAATGGCAGGTTGCTATGTGTCTCTTTACAGCCCCACATTCAGTGGCATCACTCTAATATCTTGACATCAGAACCAGCAAATACAACACATGGGGCTCCTCTCTGGTGGTTAATGTTCACTAGGCACCAGTAGGTCTATCATTATCTGGTAGTCTGCCTGGCTCTCCTCCCAGAAACTGCATCACTGGCTTGGACTTTGCATTTCTTCAGTTCTTGAAATAGCTAAACATCTTCCCTGTTCCAAAGTTCTCAAAACTCACATAATCTTGTTTTTCACCGTATTTTTTTTTGTCAATAGGATCACAAAAATCATACAATAACAAGTCGATATTCCCGCAGAATTATCTTGGCATGTCTATGTAGTCTCAACTTTAAAGCTCATTGTGCTGCCACACTGATCCCAAGGGAATACGGAAGAAAGGTGTTGTGCATTTTGTTTCATTCAAGCCTGTGGCTTGATTCCTAAAGCACTAATTTGTTCTAACTTGCATGATTGGGTTGAAATATCGAATCAGTATTTCATAGTAGAGATAGCTCAGTAATTTTTACATTTTATCATGTACCTCAGTCATTAAAATCAATTTTACTTGATGTATAAAGGTATTTTCAGGATTATCCCTGAGGCAAAATCCACATATCCAATTCAACTGAATTCCAATCATCGATGAACCATGATATTATATTCCAAAACTACATGTGGAAGTTTGGCTTTTTAATTTGAGTCCACCAATACAATTAAGCTGTGGCAATTCAAAGAGATGCTTTCCATTATAAAAGTTAATAAGGCATAAAGAACTGTTAGAATGAAGCATGAGTCTAAGCATGTATAGATTAGAATTTCTTCAAAATGAAGGAAAACAAAATAGACTCTGCAGATTTCTGTTCATAGAGGAGTTTGTTACAAACTTTAAGAATATCCCCTCCTTATCATGGGATTGCCATAAAATGTCAATAATTGATTTCTCTGCGGGCCTTCGGAAAATGTATCTATTTCTTTTTAGGCACACATTTTATAAGGTTAATATCTCTACAATATGAAAAGATCTGATGATGTTACAAGTCTAAAGCAAAAGTGAATCTGGACTTGATGTTCCCACCCTGTTTTAACTCCCTCCAAACCTCTTACTGCCTGTCCTCCTGTTGCCTAGTAACAAACTACTACGCCTTAAGGACAATGCTACATTGAGATTTCAGGGAAAGAGAAGATAAAAATGGTACCGAATTAATGGAACAAAAAAGTTAAGGAAGGAAGGTGGCACGTGTTTGCCTGTCAAGCTCGCATCCGTTCCGTTCCGTGGCTTGCCGTCCTTCATTCTGTAGTGTAAGAATTATATCTGCACCTTCATTCCCAGGCTGCTCTTCTGCTGCATTCCAGCTTTTCTGCCCAGTTGGAGACTGGAGAGCACGAGGAAGAAAAACCCCAGAGTATTTCCTCTCCTTTCTTTCTCACTCAAATATGTAATGAGGTCATTCCAGCAGTGTTTACATTTGATATACTTCCTCACAATCCTGAGTCAATGTGTGCCATGGTTCCAGTGGGTTCAGAAGACCACAATTCTGGACTCTAGTAAGCCCACGATTTTCTGGATCTGTCTAGTCATTGAAGTTGTAGTGCTTTTCAACTGCTTCTCATATCTGGGTTGCTTCATAACCTCCTATGAGCTGGCTCTTCTGTCACCTATAAGCCATCTGCCGCCATACAGCACAAAGGCCCCTGATCTTATCTGATCTCGGAAGCAGAGCAGGGTGAGGTCTGGTTAGTTCTTGGATAGTACCCTGGGAACACTGTGAACTACAGGTTTTGTGTGTGTTGGTGGTATCCTGGGGAGCATAGTTGCTTTCTATCTCATATAATATAATCAATGATTTCTATTTGCTTCCCTCCGTTTGAAAGTTTTGCAATTATACTCCTACTATTGACTGAACCAGAACTGACAAAGAAAGGAAGACAGAAAAGGTGAGAAAAATGAGTCAGTGATTTTATTTCCTAAGTTCCTGCCATTATGTATGAGGAAAGAAGCAGAAGAAACAGAACAAAAGGAGTGTGCATATTTATTGAGCACCTTCAGAGAGCAAATGCTTTATTGTAATTTCCTGTTGACAGATGAGGAAAACAATGTTTAGAAACAGCTTTTTACTAAAGATCACAATGCTTTCACAGGATCAGAACTATTTCCAAAGTGTTTCTATTGGAACATGCTTTCTCCCTACCAGTTATAAGGCTGCATTAAGAAATAGCTCTGTAAAGGTTTGGGGAAATAAGATATAAACATAGTAAATGTTGGGAAACCTGACAACCAAGAGACTGCTGTGGGCATGTTTAGCTGAAGTAGCTATTAACATGGGTCCAAACTAAGACCTATAAAATAGTCGAAAACTTCTGTTTTCCTGTCAGATCTTTCTAGGACATGTGATGGTTGCTGGAGAAACATTCATTGGATCAATTGTGTTCACCAAGGACACATGCTATTTTGAAATTGTTTTGTGGAACTTAAGGGCTCCCTGTTTGTAAAGGTTATTTGATAATCTTTTGCTCTTCATCTGTGGGAAAGATTTATCTTTGGAGACACCCTCTCAGTTTAATGTAAAAAGGCGGCTGGGCAGAAGGGGCAATACGAATATGTTCTGTGTTTCTATTCCCAAGGTGTTCCCAACACCTGTCGCTCCAAAATCTCATCCTCTTGACACACAGAAGTGGTTATCGCAATCCTTTTTGGACCTATTTCAATATTTTTTGTGTGAATTTGATTTACTATGTCTTAAACCCACTACTTGTCCCCAAGCATCAGGCTGTTCCTACCAGGGCCCTTTCCGTTTCTGTTAATGCCCACACAGTACACCACCCTTCCCCACTGGACTTAAGGAGATGCTAACACTTCCTTTGCTGTCTTTCGTTAAGTCTTGGATCTTCGCTCTTCTGGATCATCTTACTTTCTCTGCTATTTGGCCTGCTTCTCCCTATTCTGTTCTTCATTCATCTAAGCCTCCAAAATGAATTTTGTTAATCTGAAATACTACATCACTTTCCTTCTTAAAATATTTCAGCAAGACAGGCATAGTGACACATGCTTGTAATTCTAGTGTCTGTGAGGCTGAGGCAGGAGGATCACTGGAAAAAAAAAAAAAAAAAAAAAAAAAGAAAGAAAGAAAAGACCAGCCTAGGCTACAGAGTGAGTTCCAGGCCAGTCTGAGTTAAGATTTCAAAAAACAAACAAACAACAACAACAACAAAACATCGAAACTACAAGGCCTTTCAGTAGGTCCGCACTGCCTTCCCATAGCAGTCTAAATGCCTTGGGCTGCATGTGGGGTATCATCTGTCTTCTTCCAGCTTCTTCTGGCATAATTCAGACTTACACATTTCTGTGAATACTTTCTGTGTTAAGAGTCTAACAGGTTTTCTACTTGCTTAAAGCTGTTTTGCACCTCACATTTCTACTTGGTCCTCACAGATCTTTCCAAACTCCACATGAAAAATTTCGTTCTCTGGAATCAGTTGAGTCTGCCCTGCACCTGAGGCAAGTTTCCCGTGATTTCTATTCTCAGTTCCCACAATGCTCACCTCACCTTCCTCATATCACAACCCTTATCAAACAAGGAAGGTGTACTGTCTCTGCCACTCTATCTCCTGAGAGAGTCTATAGAGCAAGAAGAGACCTCAGTTCACTCGACTGTCTAAGCCAGGCCCTTCGCCTGTCACTCGCTAGAGCTAGTATACACAAGAGTGGCTACATGGACACATGTCTTCTAAAACTTTTAAGTAATATGCACTCTTATAGTGTCAAAGAGAAAAAAAATGTTTTTCATTATTTTCCCTCCATTGTTTGTTCTCTTCTCATAAACTTAGATTCTGCTTATACACAGCTGGCCAGTATTCAGTTTTCCATGGCTGTTAGTATAAATCACTTAATAAAGAAGGATTTTTGCTATGTAGTCAGAGAACTCAGGTAATATAATAGTTCAAGGAGGACTCATGAAATACCCAAATTTGATTTTCAGTAGTAAAGTCCATGAGGCAAGGCATACGAAATGCAGAATCTCACAATTTTAGGAAAACATAAACACATATCTACCATCTACCATTACCACTGCCCTGTAAAGAAACACAATGAAAACAGCTTTAAACCCAAATGCATTTCTTTTCCCAGGAGAGCACTTTCCTTGTAGTAGGTTTATAGTAGAAAAGAAAAAAAATTATTAGTGTTGTATGCAGGTCACTGTAAGTTCGCAGTAATAGAATGAACAGTTTTCTTTATACCTGTCAAAGAACATCCCACTGAAAGAGAAAAACGTGCTGGATTTTTCTCTTTAATAATTTAATAGAGTAAAAGATGGGCCTCAAATCATATTGGTTCCCATACCACTCCACAACCTCCATGCATGAGAAAGGAGATAAAGTGATTTCTTTACAAATCATTTCCCATTATTGGATCATGTGCTCCTTACTGCCAGCGGCACTGGGAGCGTTTAGGCAGGTCTAAACTGAGTGACACACTGGCGTTGCATGTATTATGATGCACGACATTTTATCCGTATTAAGACAAACTTCTTGTACCCACTGACGGTGATGGAGCTTACACACAATTACCCTGATTTTTGGTTTGAGGTTAAGAGTTTTGAGGAGATATTTTAGAGAGACATTGGTTGGGAATTTAGCAAGAGTCCTCTACTCTGTGATTGTGATTGTAAAAGATAGTTGTGTTATATTCTTCCAGCTAGATCCACTCAGGAAATTTGTAATTATAATTCTGGTATTAAAAGATTCTCTTCTTAGAAATTTCAATTAGAAAAACTGAAACTGAGGATCTAACTTTCTAGTTTGCTTCTTGTAGTCAGTGTCATGCCAGAGAGTGCTTGGAACCTGGGATCACAGGATGTGATAGATGGTGCTGCACTGCAGAAAAGACAGGACGCCACTGCCTCTGTTTTCATACTCTTTATTGCCAAGAGTTCAAAATGGGCAACATAAAAAAAAATTTTGATAATAAATACTGCTCTTTGGGCTGTAATAAATAAAAAGTTTATTAACAAGGAATGCACTTTTCCAGCCACAAGTGTATTCAAAAATAAACAAAAAAAATTATATATGGCCATAGTTCACAGTTAAGCAGCCAAAAGCTGCTCTGATTACAGCCTTTAAACAAGGGAGCTTCCTCCCTTCTCCCTCCCCTTCAGGAAGTATATTCACAGTTCCAAGTCTTCTGGCTGAAAACATTCTCAATAGAGAGCAGAGTCTATGCATCTTTCTGCAAAATTGTCCAATAAACCTTTTAAAACAGGTGTCTCAAGGAAAACTGCATTCTGTCTCGTTCTTGAATTGTCCAAAGTCTAGAACTGTGCGCCTCAAGCTGGTCTGATTCCAGCAGTCCAGCAGGCCACAAGAACTGTGTTCGTACCACCACCTGTCCATCTTCAACATGCTCTAGATCACTCTAACAGCGTTCCTGCTGATCTCACAGTGGAAAGGAGTCCCAGTGGGTCCACTCAAAAAGTCATTCAGTTACATCTCTGTAAGAGCATGTTCAACGCATACTCCATTCGATTTTTCAATTCTAATGAACACCCAGACATCAGCAGAGTTGTCAGTCTGAAAGTTGTAGATATCCTGTCCTCATTGATGTACGTGAGAAGATATTCTTCATTTTGGCTACAGATGATTATTTTTGTATGATCATGGTAGAAATTCACCTTTGAAAATAAACACGAATAGACATTAGAACCCTCTAAATGCTCAAAAAGTAGAAAGTTAAAATTAAAGGAGGTAGGTAGAAAAAAATGGTTTTTAGGACCGATTAACAGGCACTTTTGTAAAAGTTCAGTTACCTGAAATGTGCCATCATTGAAGAGCATCATTAAGGCCTTATCAGATTTTAGCCATTGCAGGAGGTAGAGCCGAGGTCTTCGAATATCAGTAACACTAGGGAGATCGCCACCCTGGAAGAAATTAGGAGAATTAGGGCCTATGAAGACTGAATAGTATGGAAATGCCTCTCAGACTTAAGCTCACTCCTGGCTCTGCCTTACAGAGACTCTGACTAACTACAAAAAGGATAAGATATGAGAATTTTCACTAAGCAAGCTCCAGAGTTTGGCAGACCCTGCTGCATGTGGACTGTGTCAAATATCGCTGCTCTAAAGCCAGGTACTTACATCCATGAGGTTCTCCTCCATGTAATGAGAAAAGTATTTCAGCACCGTCACTTGACTAATGAATTGTTCAGGGGCATCTGTTGCTGGGAAAACAGAGCACTGGCCAAGCTCTGCATAATAGTGAACCGTTCTGAAAATCAGGAAAGAGAGAAAAAAGTTAGAAGCAGTTAATCACTGTTTTCAGATTTCTTTAGTGCAACAGTAGAGAAGTGACAGATTTCATCAATCAAACACTTACTTTTTATCTGGAAGGAGGCTCATATGAGCTCCATTGTTGAAAAGGACTCCAACAGTATGGTCTGAGAGCTGGTATCCAAAGCCATATTTGTTGGAGTAATCGACCCATTTGGTGACCCACTGAAAGGACGTGCTCAGCTGCTCTTTGGGAATGCAGTCAGCTTCTGGCATGTTTTCTAGACATCCTCGAAGGACTCTTGCCACTGTGTCTGCGACACTTCCCATGGTGCTATCTTCAAGGCCTGAAAAGTCACAGAGAAACGGAAATGACAAGACTGTTAACAATAAAACTGTATGCTCCGGTAAACACGTTTCCCTCTGCTAATTTGAAAGATACAGAAGTCACAGATATTGAATGTCTTGTTCCAATTTTTATAATTTTGTTTCTATGTTAAATTAGATTGGAAAATTGACTCCAGTGACTCAGTATTTAGCGCCGGTGTGGTAGTTTCCCTCAAGCATGATTTGCAACCACTTACATTCACTGCTACTGCTGCAGCTGCCGAGCGTCCCTCTAACTATCATCCGAATAGCATCTCCGATCTGCTGCTTGTTTTCCACTGCAGATGTCCCAGATCTGGCAACTGTAGTGGTAGCGGGCTGAAGTTCCTTAAAAGAGAAGAGAGGCATACAATGAGTCTACTGGCTAAATCTAGTGACGATTGAAATTTCAGGTTAAATGCAGACAGGGGGATTTGCCAGAAAAGCTTATCAAAAAGCAGTGTACACAAGCCAGAGAAAGATGCTGCAGTACTTCCAACTGCAGGCACTGCTTCAACCCCAGTGACTGTCCAGACACTGACTATCCAAGAATGAAAATGACTTCAAAGAACTTATGTTCTTTTCCAACTTACCTCATCGGGCCTGTGTTTGCTGGGCTGCTGGGTTATTGAAGTCTTTTTCAAATCATGCCTAAGCTTATAAATATCTTCATCTTCTTTTGATACTCTATCTGTAAATAAAGGAAAAGAATTATGTTAGTCTCTCTCAGTGAGGTAAGAAACAGAGCTAGCTCTATTTCCTTCAGCATTGGAATCTAGCATATGAGTGTCCAAGGCAAAACCAGCCACTTATCATTGCTGTCAATTTCAGCTGTATAGGCAGCACACTGAGTGTTTATGAAGCAAGAAACTAGCAGCCAGCTCAGGCTGTGTATTTACTATGCTGTGAATGTCAAAGGTCAACAGTATCGAAGTATACTGGTGAAATGTATCCTAATATCTAAGCCTCTAATTTATCAAATTTAAAGAATCTTGGATACAGAAAAGGGAGAGTAGTCTTAAAACTTACTGTGTGTGTCAATATATCTTGCTTTGTCTTTTTTGCCACCAAAAAGAGCAGCAGCAGCTTTCTTAAAGAAGTTCTTAGCTGGGCTTGATAAGTGAAAATCTGGAACTGTATGGCAACAGCTGGAAGAAAGCCTGTCCGGGGTGAAGCCCTGTAGGGTCAGAAAAGGCCTTCAGTAACCAGCTCTGTCATCAAGACAACATGCAGTTAAAAAGGTCAAAGAGTGCACCAACCTGCAGAAAGAAGTCATGTCGAATGATGTCATCCAAACTGGGACGGTCCTCTGGGTTTTTGGACAGCATGCTAGCTATCAAGTGCTTAGCAGGAGCCAGGAGCGAAGATGGCATGGTGTACCTCGCTTCTCTTATGCACCTGTACGTTTCTTTCAGATTTGTAGTTTCAAACGGAGGCCGTCCTAGTAGCATTGTATACCTGGGCACAGAGAAACACTTCTTTAATAATGGTCAGAATGGAATTCTTTCTGAGCACCATGATCATACCACATTTCCTTTTAAACATTCTGGTACATTTACTTACATTACACAGCCCAAGGCCCAAATATCTGATTCACAGCCATGTCCTTGTTTGTTGAGGACTTCAGGAGATAGATAATTTGGGGTACCACATATCGTTCTGAAAAGAAAAAAAATATATCAAGAGCTTATTAGAAACTATTGCTTTGCTTAAGCTGATTTCCCAAGGTGACTCAACAGGAAAGAAATCCCTGAAACTACTAGGCTGAATTTCTATCTGAAAATTTTTCATCTTTTTATTTAACCAAGTTTCTTTTGGTAATTTCCAAATGCATACAGTTTTTTCAGCCCATATGATCATGTGTTTTTAACAAACTAAGACCAGATGGTTTATATATTTTAGATAGCTGTACGACTCTCTAACTGCTTTAAAAATCAACTTAGTGATATAACCCTGCCTACCTCAGAGTGACTCGTTTTAGAATGAACCAACTCTCTGTGAAATACTAACTAGAAAATAATAAAGGTACATTTGGCCTCCACAAAAGGCAGGTAGGAAATGTCTCTTACCTCCTTCTGTGTTCCAATGGTTCCAGTCTAGCTGCCAAACCGAAGTCGCCAACTTTGAGCTCCATGGCTTCATTAATAAAAAAGTTCCCTAGCAGAAAAAAAAAAAACAAACAAAATGTGAGTTCCCTTGAAAGGATATTCGAATCATGCATGTGCATCCACTTTGGAGGCAGGCAGCCAACTGTTCTACTGAAGTGACCCATTGAAATGCAAGATTTCATAAGGCTAGATCCCCGTTAAAAGCACAAGGAGGTTAAAAGGGAAAGACACTAAAAAGACACCTCTCACTACCCACAGTGTTGAGAGTGGAGGGCTTACCTAACTTGAGATCTCTATGCAAGATTTCTTGTTCATGAAGGTACTTCAGTCCAGACACAATCTGCCTGAGGTAGTATCTGACTTCCGGTTCTGTCAACACCTTTCTTGCTTTCAAGATATGAGCCATAGACTAGGAAGAGAAGGGAAAAGAGAATTTGTCAAGGTGAGGTGAATCCGGCCTCCCTTCGCAGGGTGAGTGATGACAGCTGGTGTGATGGTGGGGAGGTAATAACGCACCACAGCTCAAATCCCAGACACAGTGGAATGGGAACACCACATCAGCTCTCCTGAAGCAAATGCACTGAGCTGGAGTTAACACTCACCCTTCTACTGCAGTATTCCAATAGAATGTAAATGTTTTCTTTGTCTTCAAAGTAGTGGTAAAACTGCACCACGTGCTTATGATGCAGGATTCTGTGAAGCTCTATTTCTTTGTCAATCTAGGAGAAAAAGCAAGATAAGGCTTATTAGTTAGTCTCCCATCATCTTGCTTACACACGCAGAAGACATTTTCCTAACAGGGAAGGGCCATCCCTGCACACAAAGAAAATACTTTACTTCACAGTCATACACACCTTTTCCCTTTGATGAGGTTTAGCTACTCTGCTGTGAGGAATAATTTTTGCAGCGTAGACTTTGTTGTTTGTCAAATCTGTCATTTCGTAACACTTTGCAAAGCCACCCTGAAAGGAAACAAAGCCGGGATGGAATTGAGTGTGACAGGAAAATGGAGGGCCGATGTTTAAAAGAAATGAATATTGAAATAGAAAAAGCGAAAAATTGGGGAACAAGGGGGAGGGGTGGACAGAGGGATTCAGTCTGTTTTGCTCCTTCAGAAAGCAATTTCAGAAAACCAGTCCAGTGTCTTTTCTCCCTTTACAAAGGACAGTTCTATGGAAGGAGGTTGGAATACGGAAAGGTGGAAAACAACCTCTTTAGACATTTATCTGGAGAATCCTTTGGGGAGGAGGTGAAGGGAGCTAGGTCTAGTTAGAAAAACCGGGATGAATGTCTTTGGAGACTCGGCTGAGGATAGAAAGTCGATCCCCAGAGCTGACAAATCCCAAACGGCAGGTGAGTGTCTCACAAGGAGCGGGGACCCGACAGGCAAGGGACGCAGAAGCGCGGGTTCGGGACTCAGGGTCCCTGCTGGCTCCCGCGGCCAGGCAGCCCTCTCTCCCGCCCCGGGTGCCCAGCGCTCCTCACCTTTCCCAGCACTTTGCCCCGGCAGTAGCGCTTCCCCGTCGTGGGGTCGACGATTATCCGCGAGATCTCGGGTCCCGAATGTGAATGATGGTGATGGTGGTGCGTGGCCGCCGCGGGCACCTGAGCCTGGGGCTGCCCGTCCTCCGAGGGCTGCTGAGCCCGCTTCTTCTTCGAGTCCCCGCCGCAAGCCTTGCCCAGCGCCTGCTCGCACATCTTGGTACTGGCGGCCGGCTGGTAGGTGATAGTCCGCAAGAGTTCCATCCTGGCCTGACCTCCCCGCACTGCCTGCTGCCACCGCCTAAGCGCGGACACACGTCCGGGCTAGCCCTGGCCCTCGAGCCCGATCCCTCCACCGACACACGCGCCCTCACCCGCTCCACTTGTGCGAGTGCGAGCGCTCCGCGAAGCCTTATATACTCGCCGGGCGGGGAAGGGGGCGGGGACTCGGGTGGGATGCGACGTCACGGGGCCCCGCCCTCCGGGCTTGGAGGGATGCTGGGCGGGCCACCCCGCCCCGCGAGCGCCGGCAGGACCCGGAGGTGGCGGCCGCGGTCGTTGCCCGGTTCTTCGAACGCTCCGAACTCGGACGTTGAAAACCGAAACCCGAGGCCGGACCCAAGTCCCGCCCCTGCCGGGCGGGGAGGGCGGCTGCGCGGGCTGACCTAAGTCGCACCTGCACCCCGGGGGACCTGGGTGCCACTGCGTCCCCTGCCGAGCCCGCCCAAGGGGTGACGGGAGGCTGCGGGAAGGCCGGGTCGCACGAGCAGACACCCCGGGCTTAACAGTCAACGGTGGAAAGAGGCGCAGACCTGGGACCGGTGGGAAGGCCTGGGGCAACCCAGGCCCCTGCTGCCCCCGCCGCCCCTGCCCATCGCTCTTTAGTGGCCCTCAGTTGAGGTCAGCCCCTTAACCTTGGAGAGAGGGGCTGACGTCTTGGGAAGGTTTGGTTCAGCAGTCCAGACATCGGAAAGCAAGGGCGCCATCCCCTGGAATCTTCCAGAAATGCGATCACCGCTCTCAGTGGGGCCTTGGTTAGCCACAATGTGGGTTTTCTTTTGACAGTGGCGCTAAAAGTGTGCGGCGAGCAACTTATGACCTTGCAGTCGAGGTCATCGATGACTCTTCGCTCAGAGTGCGTTGTTTAAAACGCGTGGTCACAGTGGCTTATTAAACGATCTCGCTGCCCTGGTGCTCAGAGTGTCAATTCAAGGCTTCCTGTGAATTTCAGGCTAGTGAGTTGAAACATGGCAGTCAATCATTTCCAGATTTTGCAGTTCAGTTTTAAAAACTTGGAAGCACACTTTTTTCTTACTTCGACGTCGCTAGTCCAAACATTGAGTGTTGTCAGTATTTTGAAATGCCAGTGTATTCTAACGAGTCTGTAAGAAAAATAACTGCTGGTTGGGTGGGGGATAATTTTTCATGTACCTTTGTAAATTCTTATTGTGGTTCCTCAAGCGGGACAGATTAACCAGAGAAAAACACGTTTATCCACGTACTTGGTCCCCACACAGTGAAATTAATGTCTCCGAGATCGCTTAGCATTTGGGTTTAAAACCAAAAGAGGAGTGTGAGGAAGGTGAAGGCAACCAGGAGCATTAAGTAGAAGTGAGGTTATTTATTCACCGATAAGACTGTGGTTTGAAGTCATCATTCTTCTTGGTACAGAAGAAAGATTTAGGAATTGAGAGTTCTTTTAATGTGATTTTTCCCTTTCAAAAGGGTAATGTGCCTTTTCAGGGCGTCGGTATCTATTGTTTCAGACAGCTCAAAGTCATCCTGACCTAAAGGTCTATTTAAGATGACATAGTCTGGTTTCCTGTAGGCACATGTTGAAGTGGTGTATTCTAGTCTTGGACATTTCCCCCATTTTACAGATGAGGAAATTGGGCCATAAACAATTGTAAAGTAAATTTTTAATAAAACAACCAAATTATGCTTAATCAAAGTACATGTCTATCTTTTTCTCTTAGTTAACATGATATGTAAGAAGTATTTTGTGTAGATCTCAGTGGCAGAATATCAGGCTACTAAGGGTCTAATACAGTCTCCCAGACCACTATCAGGTGTAAGTCTGATATCAACATTTACAAGGACATTACCTCAGAGAGCCTAACAATGTACAAGGAGGCCTCGTTAGCATGGCACAGTAGAAGGGGAAAGTCTTTCCTGTCACTTTCCTTTTTGGTGCGTTAGTTCAGTGCAAGTCCAGGCATGTTTTTCACAAGTGACTGTAGACTTTACCCAAGATTATCCCAGGCTTCAATGAGAGGTGGAGCTGGAAGTGGGAATGCAGAATGACATCATCTTTCCCCTTTATTCATAAACCTGGGGAGGACCTTTGCTCCCCAGCCTGATGCAAACTAGTTCATTAATGGGCTTGCTGGTTTAGAAAATGCAATAACTGCCTGGCACTAGTGTGGCACCAATTCTTTATTTTTTAAAAAGGTATATGTGCCTTATGCTTAAAACACTGAAAAACAGATTAAGAGGTGTATTTCAATTTTTGTACATGTGTTATCACAGGAATATTTTGACATTTGGTAAACTACTGAATATCCCATGTGAAATTCAGTTCTACCTTCCAAAATAAATAGGTATTTAATAAAATATGAGCAGTCTTACGGCTGCTCTGTTCCATCAGATGTCTTTTATTGTAGTGCCATCATGTGGTCAGAATCAAAACTGTAGTTCACATAATAACCGCACACAAAACTACACTGACTATAAACTACACCGACAAATTATACTTTCTTGATAACTCTCTAATTACAAAATATTTCTCTGGGTTTCTGTAGTTTAGTGCATATTTTAATGCGAAACTCCCAATAAGGCTTTTAATGAAAAATTGCCTAACTGAAACATACCACATTTTAAGAGATCAAACAAAAGTAACAAGATCACTTCTTAAAAAGAATAAAAGGAAAAGACATTTTTCTAGAAGTTGTCAGATTCTACAATGAATTTATAACCAGAAAGCAATTTGGTTAATTAGACAAACTGACCAAAGGAATAGAATAATGAGTTTAGCAGTAGATCCATACAGAGAGAACTTTCATATGTGAGGAGATATACATTAATGAGCTAAGAGACTGTTCAGTACATACAGATTTGAATCAAAGTGCTTTTTCATATATCAAAAAAAGAACATATCTCATCCTGCAATCAGATTCCTATGCCAGGGGAGCCTTATTTAGGGAACAGGATGATGGTTGGGTGTAGGGCACAACAGATGGGGTCCAACCACTCATTAAAGAAAACAAAAAATAATGAAGTAGACATGAATATATTCATTGAGGCCATACTGGGGAGGACCAGGGAACCAAGTGTCCTGTGTCCTGTCTTCAGGACCTAACAAGAGTTTTTTAGTTAGATATGGAATTGAGAAGCTCCGAGCAGAAAGTATGCACTGTCTTGGTCCAAGAGTGATCTGGATGATGAGTATCTCAGTGTTGTGGAGCCTTGCCAGTGATGAGAACACTGCTGCTGCCTGAGTGGTTTCGGTTTTCTCCCTAGAGGATCGTCCATCAGACCTGTTGCTCCTAGAATTCCAAATAACTGCCAGAGAGAACACTCAGAGAGCAAAGTCCAGAAAACAAGATACAGTTTGTTTCTTTGGGTTTAAGATAGTGCCTGGGGCTTTCTAGGAGCCATTCCAGTGGTCTGTAGCCAAACACTAGAAAAGATAACAGTTGACCATCCATTATGATGTTCCTGTAACTTTTGAACATTCCTTAAAGATATGTCTCTACAAAGTTGAATATGTCTCAAGGGACTTGAGAGATGATCCATCGGTTAAGAATGCTGGCTACTTTTGCAGAGAACCTGGGTTCAGTTCTAGGTACCCACATGGCAGCCAACAACATCTGTAACTCCAGTAATATGGGTTCTGACACCTTCTCCTGTCCTCTGTGAGCACTGAGTGACATGGGTGTAGTTACACACAGGCAGGCAAACACACACATAAAAAAACAAAAGTATTTTTAAAATTGTCTTTGAGCTGGATAGATAGCTCAATGATTAAGAACTCTGACTGCTCTAGCAGAGGATTTGGGTTCAATTTAAGCACTCAACGCAGTGTTAACCACCATCCATAACTCCAGTTCTAGGGTATCCAGCACCTTCTACTGACCCTTGCAGGCACTGCACAACACAGCTGTACTTACAAACATTGAGGCAATACACTCATACACATAAAATAAAAATAAAATTGAAATAATATGTCTCTAAAGTTGACGGTAACAAAGGAGACAGTTACAAAATGAAAGAGGAAGCACCAAACTTTTGCCCTGTCTGCAATTGCTATTGAAGTACTTGAGTCCCAAGGGAAGAGCCAGTGTTTTACACAGAAGATGCCTAGAAATCCCTATTATGACACCGTATCAATCAGCTAGCCATTAAAATATCACGGAGTATCTTAACTAATTTTTCCATGGTTTTGGGCCCTGCAAGGTCAGGGTGTTGCCTGGCCTCTCCTGAAACTTCACTAACACTTCTCACATAGTTTCCCCACGGGGTGGTAGCTCTATGGTTCATCGCTGGTACCCTGTGCCCAATTTCATCTGACAAGAACAAAAGTGGCCCACTCACAACATCCTTTCACGTTATCTCTTTAAAGTCCCTGCTGCCAAACATCATATTCTGTGGTATTGGAGGATTACCGATTTCCCATGAATTTTGGGAGAATCACCAGGGGCCAACCTTTGGTGCATTCTTCAGAGATGGTTTCTAGATTAAGTTTGAGGTTGGAAGACCCACCTTCACTGTGGGCAGCACCATCCCGAGGACTGAATAAAAAGGAGAAAGCAAACTGAGCACTAACAGTCATTGCTCTCTACTCTCTGCAGATGGACTTTGACCAGCTGCCTCCAGCTCCCATCCCCGTGGTTGACCAGACCCTTCAATGAGGAGCCAAAATAAACCCCTCCTTGAGTTGCTTTCATTAGATATTTCATCCCAACCAGCAGACATATAACTAATGCACACCATGTACAAACACCTACAGATGGAGTAGGACTTAGACAAGACCAAAACAATATTAGCAAAAGATACAGCAATAGCTTTTTGAGCACACATAGAGGAAGATTCAAACAACATGCAAAAGGCACTAACTGTATCAAAAGACTAGGAAACAGAACTAAGTTGAGAGCTTTGAGCAAAAGAAAACATGACCAAAGGCAAGTTGTATGGTGATAGAAACTGAGTGTGTTCAAGTTGTGGCATGTTTATTTGAACATCCAAGAGTCAGGCAGCCAGGCTGCAGCACAGCCCCATCAAGGGACGCAAAGAAACTTGCATGGTATTCAAAAATTCAATAATAAACATATGTTTGATTTCAAGTGGAGAGTCCTTATGTTACCAGAAATGGTGGTGTGCTTCTTCAATAACTGACACTGGGAGGATCATGAGAGTCTTTTGGATTTCATAGTCTCAGAAAAGAATTTAACAACTGGTTCAAACAGAAGAAAAACCTGAGTGCAGGTTAGCTGTAAATCTCTGCGGTCTCCAGAAGAAGATTGAAGAGGAGAGGGGAAAGCAATGAAGCTTGAGGTAAACCACATGGAGGCCAGCCATGGAGGCCAGCCATGTGCAGACAGAGCGCTACACGGCAGGGAGGAGGCTTTGGAGAAGGAGCTAGTAATCCCAAAGTGCATGCTTGGAACAGAGAAGGAAAGAAAATGCTTCACTTCTCTGAGTAATTCCGAAAATCAGGGAGACTTGGGAAGCAGTGTGACTATAACAGAAGCACTGGCGGGGGGGGGGGGGGGGGGGGGGGGGGGGGAGGGCAGTACAGCACAGCACTGAAGAGATCGTTATTACTCTGCCTGTCTCTTCAGCACGGCTTAGTGGCCCCTCCTTCCTGAGGAACGGTTCCTTAGCCATGTCATTGACCCTGCCCAAGTGGACTGTTAGGTCTCTACGCACGCCAGAGATTTTTGTCTCTTGACCAGAAGGAGCGTTTCCTTAATGGGGTTCTCTAACACTTAGAGGTTTGTTGTTTCTGATAGGTTGATAGCTGTAACTAGAAGTTATAGTTACAGAAATTACAGAAGTTCTTCAAATCACTAATAATCAAGGGAATGTCAATCAGGACCACTCAACTTCATTCATTCATTCAGTTGGTAAAAAATATTAAGGAGCCCAACAATATCAAGTGTTTGAGAACCATTTACTCACTCAACTATGGTAGGAGAGTAATCATTTTCACACCTTGTAACCCAGTAAGCAAAATGTTTTCTCGTGTAAGTCAGTAGACATATGTAAGCCTTCGTCACTTGCAAGCCTTTAAATAACCGAGTAAGAAAGGGTAAAAACACAATGCAAGTGCCTGAAGACAGGAGAAGGTATAAATAAATCGGGATGTATATACAAATGGAATATTATGTGAAAATCAGTGAATCGCTGATACCCACATAAATGGATGAGTCTTAACACAGAGCTTTAGGAAGCAAATATGATTCTGAATAAAACTGAAATATGGAATTTAAATACTTGTTTCTATGTGCACATATACATGATTTTAAATTTTATTTATATTAAAATGGTTAATGTTACCTTAAATGGGGGAAGTGCAAAGTCAACAGGAGAGGGAATGAACTTACAGGTTTATATTCATGACTGCTAGTGACATACGTCTAGCATTGGGCCTTGGGAGCACTCAGAAGAGACATGCATACAGAGACTATCATAACTTTTTTATGAGCCAAGGAGGATAGTTTATCTAAATCCAGGTGGGAACAAAATAATTTCTGATGTGTACATGAATGAAGTAAATGACCCAGTGAATGGAATATTTAATGTATGAGAACCTCCTAAGACTGTAGGGGCAGGTTTACAGATTTGGACATATTAATGTTCATATATACTGGTTTAAATTATAGTCTATTGTTACTATAACAGAAAAATTTAGATTGAATTATTTTAAAACAAGTGCAAGTCCCAGAAAATTCTATTTCTGGTGAGGATCTGTTCCTTATAGATGGTACTACCTACCATGGTGAATGGGTTGCAGGACACTCCCTGCAACCTCTTTTTTAAAAGTGCTAATCCCTTTCAAGTTCCAGCACTCAAAAAGCAGAGGCAGGAGCATCTCTGTGAGTTCTATCTAGGCCAATGGTCTACATTGTGAGTTCCACGTCTGCTGAGGCTACAGGGAGACCCTGTCTTAAAAAGAACAACAACAACCAAAAAAAGACAAGAACTCATGAACTCATATGACAGATTTTTTTTTTTTTTTTTTTCCTACAGGGGGACACCAAAATTCAGAGGCTAACACCAAACCCTCCAAAACTTCAACCAGGCAAAAGAAAAGACCCCAAACTTCCTATTATATTCATGATAAACCACTCAAACATTTCAGTGCAATATCTCACACTTTGAAAATTATACTAAGATAAAAGGTTCGCTTAAGGATTTAAATATTAAATGTGGTGAATTCTTTTCTGTGATGTTTATTTTGATACACTGGTACTTATTAAAATAATAAAATGTGGCAAGTTTGATTAAAGCTTTAATATAAATTTAAATTTACCAAAATAGTCCAAATATACCTTATTACTATTACTATTACTCATTTATTCATCTATCTATCATCATCTGATTATTTTCTGCACATGGCAGTGTTTGTGCGATTTTTTCACCAGCTCACTGTGAAACTAACTGCTAAACTAGTGCGTGGATTTAGGCCGCCCCCTGCTGTTGATCAATGACAGTGCAGAGAAATTTGGTGACACAAAGTGCTTAAAATACCGCCATGCCATTGTGAGGTGCAACATTGGTGTGAAGGCTTGTGGGGCCGGATAATTTCATATTTTCAGTCTACCAGAGAGGGCGCAATTCTTCTCTGAAATCAATTTATTTAAATTTATAATTGAAAAAGTTATGAACTGAACATAGGCAAACTAAAAGCATTTTAACTCTTCTCATTCTTGTTAATGAAAACTTTTCAGTATTAAAAATTTAAAAACCTGATTCAGCAATTAACAGCAATGACGATTCATGCAGAGGACCTGGGTTCTGTTCCCAGCACCCATATGGCAATTAACAACTGTCCTTTACTCCAGTTTCAAGGATTCTGACACTCATTTCTGACATCCTCCTCTGACCTCCTTGGGCATTCATTGCACACACATTGTACACTTACGTACATGCAGGCAATACACTCATACACATAAAATAAAAATAAAATATTTTTAAAAATTTAAAGCCTGTCTCATTAAATAAGGTATTTCTTATTTTCTCTTTTGGATTTTTATATTTTGCTTATCCTGCACACATACTTATGAATTGCCTCCTTAAGAACATTAATCTAAATATACTTGAAAATATGTTTTTCTTATACTATGTAATTGAAGACTCTTCAAAGTGTTAGTTAATCTTCACAATTAAATCCCATTCAACTGGAATTTGTGTGTGTGCATGTGTGTGTGTGTGTGTCCTGTGTGTACATGGCGTATGCACACAAATGCGTACATGCATGTGCCCATACATGCACCTGAAGAGGCCACGAGAGAGCATTGGCTGTCTTCCTATATTGCTCTCAATCTCATTTTATTAGACACGGTCTCTCACTGAACCTGAAACCTGCCATTTCAGCTAGAGTGGCTGGCCAGTGAATTCCTGAGATCTTCCTATCTCTGACACTTCCAGTCCCCAACACTAGAGTTAACAGTATGTGTGATAATGTCCAACTTTCATGCGGGTGCTAGGGATTTGAACTCAGGGCCACATGCTTTCATAACAAGGGCTCTTACACCATTGAGCCATCTTGCCAGCCTCTCAACTGGAATTTTATGAATTGATCAGCATCAACACAAAGCCCCTAATTTTCTTCTTCAAACCAAAGAGCACATTCTTATTTGTATTTTAATACTGATCTTTCGTGAGCTCTTGCTTTATTATTTTAAATAGTGTTTGAAAAGACCAAATCTTATTCATTAACCTCGAGAAATTGCTTTACTGGGAAATCTGAAATTTGTGCCCCTGAAATGGGGCTCCACTATGCAATTTTGTGAGTTGTCACCATTCTGTGCTGGGCTTTTCAATGATGCAACTGCCTGAATCATCCATGCTCCTGTTAGTGACCTCAGTGAGCTCACTAGATCATTGCCTATCTGGGATAAATAGAAATAGAGACCCTCAGGAAAAGTAACAATAAACCACAAACACCATTGTTAGTAAAACTGGGAAAAGAAACTCCACAGTACACAGGCTATCAAAAACTCAGATTTAGGACTGGGTGACTACTTAGTAAAGTGTTTGCTACACAAGCCTGAGGATCTGAGTTCAGAACCCCAGCAGTCATGTATAAAGCCAGGTTCAGTGGAGTGCAGCCAGGAATGATGAAATGCACCTGTCATCCCATCCCTGGGGAGGTGTAGACAAGATGATCCTGTGGGCTTGCTGGCCAGCCAGTTTAGATGAATTACTGAGGTCCAGGCTCAATGAGACTCTACACCAGAACTAAGCTGGAGAAGTGATTGTGTGAAACACCAAAACAAGATTTTCACCATTTTTAGTAAAAGTCTGTCTTCTCAACTAGATTACATACAAGTATAAATCTCAACCTAAATTTTAGGTAGCAAAACAATGAAAAAAAAACTTTAGCTATCCAGGCCTGTGGTTTACAGCTGGAGCAATACCTTTCTTCACCCCAAAATTTTTGGCAATAACAGATACTTTTGGTTGTCATAAAATGAATTTGGCATCTAGTAGGCAAAGAGACACAAAAACATCACCACCAGCAAAACAATTACCCGTCTCCAAATACAAGTAAATACTAAAGCCAAGAAATGCTAAGGCAAATTCATAACCATAAATACTCCTGAATATGATAAATACATGAAGAAGAATCAAAATTAATCTGTTTATTTAAACATGGCAAAATAAATAAACTGTTTAGGTAACTCTGAACACCACCCCCATCCACCAAGTGTGCCTCCACTGCCAAGTACCAAAATAAAAGAGAGATAATGTGTTTAAACAAAATAACCATAGAAGAAATAGAAGAATTTGAGACCACTTCATTCTATATAGATAACTTAAATCTAATGTAAGATATTGTAGTGGTTAATATTGACTATAAACTTGACAGAATCTAGAATCACCAAAGAGAAAAGCCTCTAGGCATTTGTGTGAGAAATTTTCTAGATTAGGCTAATTATGATACAAAGATCTGTGGTAATGGCTTTCCGGATATGGACATACTCTGCACAAATGACTGTGACTTAATCTTGTGATGAAAAGTTTCTTTATAATGTAGACAAGCTCACTGAACCTTAAGAACCTCTGGTAACCTAAACAGCAATTCTTCAGGACGCTTCCTTGCCCTGCACCTAGAGTAATGTATGTAGTTATATACATCATATTAGCACATGATGTGTGTGCATATGGTGAATATCAAACACTCTGTAAGCAGCACTTATCTCATTGAAAACAGTGACAGAAATCAATAAAATCTGTTTACATTTGTGTGTGCTTGTTGGTTTGCATCTAGAGATTGGGAAGGGCAAAATTCTCCGATAAGGGTTCAAATAACACTACCTCATTTCATGCTGGATGTACTGTTTCAGTTAAACAAAGAGCAGGCCCTCTTCAGGAGCACAGTTCTGAGAGAATCTGGAGGAGCAAACTCTCAGCAGTATAGGTCTGTTTTTGGTCTTAAAATGGATGCTAAGACAGACTGTTTTTATTAAGACATAGCCAGAGCCGTAACGTGGCATGTTATAGTGAACATCACAAAGACCCGCACTGCATTTTGTGGGTAGCACCATTCTTTGGCTGATATCTTGAACTGCATAGAACAGAGAAAGCTAGCTGAGCATCAACATTCATTTCTCTGTGACTGGGAATGTACGGAGACCAGCTGCCACACCTTCCTGCCACCACGTTTTCCCTGCCATCTTGACTTCCCTTAGAACTGCAAGCCAGAACAAACCCTTCTTTAAATTGCTTTGGCCAGGAATTTTGTCTCAACAATGAGGTCATAAAAAGGTAGATACTTTATTTTTTTATGTGTGCGTGTTATACCTGCACACTTGTAAGTGCAAATGTGTCTTGCAATATGCATGGAGGACAGAAGAGGGTATCAGATTCCCTGGAACTGGAGTTACAGACAGTTCTTAGCTGCCATGTAGATGTTGGAATTTGAACCCAGATCTTCTGCAAGAGCAGTAACAACAAAACCATACTGAGTTCAATACCCAGGAAACACAAATTTTCATCTACATAGGTTAGTGCGGTCCTCATTACCAGAGCATCTTTGTGCAGTGTATTGTGGGCAATGCAGAGACTCACAACTGGCCAAAATGAAGAGAAAAAGGGTCCCTACAATGGTCAGCCATGACTGAGACATCTATATCGCATCCATCCCACAAGGCTTAAGGGACATCATGTAAAAGGAGAAAGTGTAGGCAGGGTCCAAGAGGAATGGAGTTGAACAGTGTCTTCTGAACATGAAAGGACTGCTGCACTTATGAAGTCACAGTGTCTGTGGTGGCACAGATGGATCAACCAGTCAACATTCTATCTTGGATATGGGATGTTGCAGGAGTTTTGTACAGTGAGACTGGTTATCGGGGCTTTTCTTTCAGGAAGCAGTTTTTATTCATGTATTTGTTTTATTTTATTGATTTTTTGTGTATCTCACATACAACATCTCAATCATCTTTATGACCCCTTCCAGGAGGCAGTTTTATCAGCACTAACACTGATCCAGTGGTTTCACACAAAAAACTCAGCCTCAAGCATAGTAAGAGTTGGCCTTTTACATCATTCTAGCCCCTTTGTCTCCCTTACCTGGTAATATACATTCTAATTTGGTACTGTAAGGCTACAGGAATATGACAAGTCTGCATACGTTGACACTGATTTCACCATTCTATATTTTCCTTGTTTTTATTCTCCAAATCTCCAATGATCCTATCACAGGGAGGGACACAGAAGCTCCTTCCCCTCTGCTGAGAAGCTATTGACAGTTGATGACTGCTAAAAGAGAGAAAGCTAGTTTTCTTTAGTCAGACATCAGTTTTCTTTGTAAGTTGACTAAATGCTCCAGTAGATGGCCTTATGCCTTATGCCCATGCGTATATGGACAGTTGGACTCAGTGGGTTATTTTTAGAAAGAAAGATGAAAGAAAGAAGAAAGAAAGAAAGAAAGAAAGAAAGAAAGAAAGAAAGAAAGAAAGAGAAAAGGAGGGAGGGAGGGAGGGAGAGAGGAAGGAAGGAAGGAAGGAAGGAGGACTTGAAGTTAGGAAGAAGATGTGAAGTAAAGATCGAGAAAGAGTTGAAGGCAGGGAGCAGGGGATAAATATCATCAAAATATATTATATCCATGTAAGAAATTCTCAAAGGAAAATATTATATAAAAATTATGGACTAGGTGACATTCATTTCTAATCCCAGCACTCACAGGAGGGTCCCTGGGGCTCTCTGTCCAGCCATCCTAGCCTAATTGATATACCTCATGTTTCAGTGAGAGACTGTCCAAAAATCAAGGAGGAGAGCTCCTGAGGAACAATATCTAAGGTTGATTTCTGGCCTCCACATTTATGCACACACACACACACACACACACACACACACCTGCACATACATGAACATGTACACAAATGAATAAATAACAACTTTAAAAATAATCTTTTTTTTTTCCACAGAAGAGGTAGAGGACTTGTCAAAGAACTGCCACTAGATTAGCCTTAAGTTCATTTTAGTCCATGGGGCCATTCTGTAAGCCTCTCAAAATAATTGTAATATTGTTGAAGCTATTCCAGACCACAGTAAAAGAGAAAATTTTAGAATCATTTCTATGAAGCAAGCAGAAACTAACAGCAAGAGAGGACAAAGTTTATACAAAGAAGACAACATGTCACATTTAGGAACAGTACTAGAATTTCGGTCTTGAACATTTTCCCCAAAGTCCAAGCGTTTTAACTTGTTTGCCAGGGTGGTATCGTTGAGAGATGATTTCTAGCTCATTAGATCATTGGAAATGTGCTTCCTATGGGACCATGTCCCCATTTCTCTTTCTCTTTTGCATTTCTAGGCCATGAGGAAACAAACAGTTTTGCTCCACCATAAGGTGCTCCATCACCACAAAACCCAAGTTATTGAAATAACCAAATATATAAACTGAAACACCAAAACTCTGATCTAAAGAACACTTTTCTTTTTATAAGCTGATTACTCCAAGTACTTATGATAATTGATGCTTAGTTTTCATTGTCAACTTAACGCAATGTAATATCACTTGGGAAGGGAATCTCATGAGGAATTATCTAGATCAGATTGGCCTGCAGTCCTGTCTGTAGGGGATTGCCTTGATTGTCTTAACTGATGTGGGAAGACCCAGCCTGAAAATGCACAGCACCATCCTTGGATTTGGGCCCTGATGTTTGCCTAAATTCTCTTGAAGAAAACTAACTAGTTAAAAACGAAACTGAAATAAACTTTTCTACATATAAAACTGGCAAAGCCTCTGAAGTTTATGTGAATATGTTGCATTGATGAAGTGTTGATTAGCAAGCATTCCATACAGGTTGGATTAATCTTGGTAAATGATTATTTGGCAGAATCTATGAAGATTAGACATTCATGGAGCTAGAGAAATGACTCAACAGTTAAGAACACAGGCTGCTCTTGCAGAAGACCTGGTTCAAATCTCAGCACCCACATGGTGGTTAACAACCTTCTGGAACTCCAGTTCCAGGGGATCTGATACCCTCTTCTGGTTTCCACAGGTACTGCATAATATGGATGCACTATATACATGCTGGCATAACACTCATACACAGTAGATAAATAAAAAGTTTAATAAATAAGAAAAGTAGGCATTCATGTATTTTCTTACTTGGAATTATTCTATGAATAGAATTCTATATTTAAAATGATGGCTGTCAGACATCAGTAAATGGGAAGGTAAATCAAACGCAAGGTCAGCTTTGTAATTGGTATTATTAAATCATGCCCATTTGCTCACATAGACTTATTGTCAGTGGCTGGTGCCTGGTGTCATGCTACAGAAGCAGAGTTTGGCTATGAAAAGAAAAAAAACCATCTGCTTGTAAAGCCTAAAATATTTACACTCAGGCCCCCACAGAAACAGGCAGCTGTCCTTGGTATACAACGTTACTCATCACTACACTGTTTGAAATAATAAAGACTAATAATAACCTCGCATCGCATAAAGAGAGGACTGATTAAATAAATGAGAATATCCTTATACAATAGAAATGAAGGCAGTTGTGAAAAGAGAATGAAAGTTCTTTAAGAACTGATATGGAAGGATCTCCAAAATAAAGACTAAAAAAGAAGTATCCAACAGTGTGTTGTTAAAGCATATTTCCATGGAATGAGAAAAGAGAGGAAAACAACATTTTGTGGTGTTAAATCTGTATAAAATATAAGAACACCTTTTATTGATTCTTTGAAAATTTCACACATGTTCACAATGTATTTTGATCATATTCACCCTCACTACCTCTTCCCATCTCCCCCATGACCCTCCACTCCAGCTCCCTCTCAATTTCATGTCCTCTTTATTATTATGATGATAATAATAATAACCCCCTGTGCCCAGTTAATGATGCCCATGGGTATGGAGCCATTTACTGGAGTGTGGACCACATATCAGCTGCAATAATCCTAAAGGAAAAGCGACTCTTTCCCTCAGCAGCTATCAACTGTCAGAGGCTCCTTACAAGGCATACAGCCAGGGAACCTTTCCCAAGTCCATGCTGGAACATTGATTGACTTGATCTTGTGCAGGTAATCACCTTTTATGAATTGATGTGTGCAACATCTAGGTCAAGTCCAGAAGTGAGTGTTTCATAGTTCTCCCCATCCTTCAGCTCCTATATTCTTTCTACTTCTTCTTTGATATTCCCTGAGCCTTGGATAGGCTGGACTGATGGATGGATGGATGGGAAGGAAGATGGACAAATGAACAGATCAATACATGGAGGGAGAGATGGAAAGGATGCTTTGGTAAAACGAAAGCGAATAATAATGAAAGAGAAACAGGAAAAGGAGAACAAAAAGGAGATGGCCCGTTTTCAGGCTGGTGGGTTTCAAGAGCGTCATACAGCCATTGGAGCTGGGTCGCAGGCCGACTGTCCTGTGCAACCCGAGTTCCAGCCTCATTGAGCTAGCCACACCAAGAGAATTTAGAAAGAAAGACTCTGTATGTCATCATTTACTATAACTATGCAGAGAAAAAAATACTTTTTAATTTCTCTAGATTAAGTAATTATCCTTAAAAGCATTGGAAAGATATAGCTTAAGGAAAAATAAGGGATTCAAATTCAGAAGATTTATTGCAAGTAGTATTTTATTATGTTCATTCATATTACACGTGTTGCAAAGTGAAACAAATAAATGTCACTATTGTCATAAAATAAAAAATTCATTTTGAGAAATGAATATAAAAATCAAAGGAATTCAATGAAATCATATAAGCTACATTTGAACTGACACGTGTCCATTTAAACTCCTAATTTCATGAACCTATCCTTATGTCTGAAAGGCCCTGCATTTAAAAAATAGTGAATATAACTGATTAAAATATCAGAAATAATAAAGATTGTACATAATTACAGTGATATTTATGAAATGCTAAACATGTAAATTAAAATTTTTTAACCCAGGGCTGGAGAGATAGCTCAGTTAAGAACACTGACTGCTCTTGCAAAGGACTTGGGTTTGGTTCCCAGCACCCACATGGCAGTGAACAACAGTCTGTAACTCCATCTACAGCTAAGCACTTGAAGTCATTTGTATTTGGCAGTTTGACTGATTATGGGTCTCTGCATTAACCACTACCCACTGCAAAAAGAAACTTCTTTGACCGAAGTTGAGAGCAGCACAAGTCTATAGGAATAAACATAAATATTTTGAAGGCACTTTAACAACATGATCATTTAGCATAACAACAGTAGGATCTCCACTGGGGCCTATTACTTCCCCAGTATGGGGTTTGACTAGGTTTAAAGAACCAGACATGAAATAGCTTCTGTGAAGTAGGCCTCAAATATGACCAGAAAGCAGTTGGTTACTTCCGTAACTATCATGATGTCTATGAGTTGTTGGTTTGAGAGGCCCCAAGAAGCACCCAAAACAACACAGGCTATTGCCCACCACAAATGCATAGTAAGACTGTATTGTTGAAAATGTCATTCATTTTGGATGCAGGAAATCCACCATGAGCTGCCCAGGAACCTCTCCCCGCTGCAGGAACCTCTCCCCAGGCTGGCTAGTTTATATGGTACCAGAAGGTGCTATCCAGGCTACTTGGGGAGAAAAATATCAATGATCTTGATACCATTGGACCCCATGTGAAATGTAAGATTTATTTTGAAGGAATTAACAGGAAACTATTAACACTAGGATTTTTAAAAATTTGTTTGTATATTTATTTAAAGTGGATTAAGTACTTTTCTGATCCTTTTCATGTTTTAATATTTTCACGAAGAGATAAATTACTAGTCAAAAACAAATATGGAAACACTTAATAGCAAGATTCTGTAACTGAAGAAGGCCACATGGTGGCTCTAATGCTCTCTATTATTTTATCACAATTTTCGAAACATACTAGTTCATTATCAGCATGTTTGGTTAGGACTTTTCTTTGACACAGGTATGAGGGCTCTCACATGGCTTATCTAAGGACTAAATTCAGCACATCTATTTATAAGAAGATGCATAAATATAAAACTGCTCAGATCAGAAACTTTCTAGCTCTGATCTTGCCTCAATTTCCTGTTGTATAACAAACAGAATTATAATATTTACAAGATTACTTCTTTGATATGAATGCTTAGGTCCTCCTCAACCCATCACCAGAGGATGAAATCCTCACCCCCAAGGTGAAATTAGGAGGAAGAACTGTGTAAGAGGGTCATTTCATATAGGTGGAGCCCTCATGAATGAGATTAGTGTCTCTCTCTGTCTCTGTCTCTGTCTCTCTCTCTGTCTCTCTCATTGTTGAAAGACAGAATAGAAAAATAGCCATTGAAGAAGAAACAGGCCTTCACTAGACACTGAATCTTCTGATGCTTTGATTTCGAACTTCTTAGCCTTCAGTATGCTGAGAAATGTGTTGTTTACATACTATCCAGTTTGTTTTGTTAAAGCAGCACAAAGATGACTATTAATAGATTAACTAATGCATACAATGTACTTAGAAAAGTGTCTTCTGTGTACTAAGATGTTGATGTTCTTTGTTCCTTAATATTTTGGAGAAAGTAAGGGGTAGGAGAAGGAAGCACCTGGTTTACAGAATGGAATTAAACAAAGCTGTCAGGGAAGAAGGGCTGCAAACAAGTGCTTTACTTTTATGCTTGTTTTGGACTTGGGAAAGTAAGAAGAAAAATAAAACAAAGGACATCTAGTAGGCTGGTACCACCAGCCAAGAGAGAAAATGTCACAGCTCTGGAGTGTATCAACCATTTCTCAATAATTTGATCCCTTTTGATGATGCTTCATTTGTGGCTGCAGAATGGCGCATTTCTGGTACTGTCCATTCTTTACACATTTGCTACTTGGTATTTTTATATGAAAATATTTCTTCATCAACTGGAGCTAGTTTGTCACCCTACACCACAAGCCTTCAGATGATTCCCTCATTCCCCTCTGTTACTAAGTCCCAGAAAACCACTGGTGTAATCGTCACCTTCAAGTGGCCTGGAAATTGTTTTTAATGTGTATGAGTGTAGTGTCTGCACCCATGTCGTGCAATGCCCATGGAGGCCAGAAGAGAAAGTTGGATCCACTGTTGTTTACTGCCATGTGGGTGCTGGGAACCAAACCCAAGTCCTTTGCAAGAGCAGTTGGTGCTCTTAACTGAGCCATCTCTCCAGCCCTGGGTTAGAAAATTTTAATTTACATGTTTAGCATTTCATAAATATCACTGTAATTGTGTGCAATCTTTATTATTTCTGATATTTTAATCAGTTATATTCACTATTTTTTAAATGCAGGGCCTTTCAGACATAAGGATAGGTTCATGAAATTAGGAGTTTAAATGGACATGTGTCAGTTCAAATTTGGCTTATATAATTTCATTGAATTCCTTTGATTTTTATATTCATTTCTCAAAACGATTTTATTTTATGACAATAGCGACATTTATTTGTTTCACTTTGCAACATGTGTAATATGAATGAACATAATAAAAATGCTACTTGCAATAAATCTTCTGAATTTGAATCCCTTATTTTTCCTTAAGCTATATCTTTCCAATGCTTTTAAGCAAAATTACTTAATCTAGAGAAATTAAAAAGTATTTTTTTCTCTGCATAGTTATAGTAAATGATGACATACAGAGTCTTTCTTTCTAAATTCTCTTGGTGTGGCTAGCTCAATGAGGCTGGAACTCAGGTTGCACAGGACAGTCGGCCTGCGACTCGGCGCAATTTGTGGGCAGCAGTCTGGTCACCCAGCTCCAATGGCTGTATGACGCTCTTGAAACCCACCAGCCTGAAAACGGGCCATCTCCTTTTTGTTCTCCTTTTCCTGTTTCTCTTTCATTATTATTCGCTTTCGTTTTACCAAAGCATCCTTTCCATCTCTCCCTCCATGTATTGATCTGTTCATTTGTCCATCTTCCTTCCCATCCATCCATCCATCCATCCATCCATCAGTCCAGCATCTACTTAAAGAAAATTTTCTCTAATACATTTCCACCAGGTATAAAAGCCACCGGAAGTATCAAAGGCAAGGGAAATACTGAGCCTGCAGAGCTCCTGGAAAAAATATCTTGGTGCATGGGCCCCATTTCCTCTGAGTAACGGACCCATGGCAAATCTCTTCTCTCATCTTTTATCTGTTTTTTTTTTTTCCTTTTGTATTCCTTTCTTTATCCTCGTAAGATTTACACTTTGGTAACAAGATAATTGTCACAGTGGCAGCTATTAAAATATTTCTTTAAGTTGTAACATAAGTCATATTTTCTGACTGATTCATTGATTTGACTTGTTGGGGTCCCCTGTCGTCCAGGCCAGCCTGAGAGGGATGAAGGGTCTCCACCAGTGAGAAGGGGATGAGTAGGCATGGGGACAACAAACAGACAGACCGACCCTAGGAGCTGGATGAGAAGCATGCCAGACGATCAGCAGCAAACTCCGTTTATTCAAGGAAGTGCAAGGGGTCTTATAGGTCTGGTTAGCCAATCACCTTATAGAGTGGGGTCCTGGCTGTGGCCACTCGGGCTCCATCTCTTAGGCAGGTCGTCCTGGTGTGGGGCGGAGGCTAGTGTCATGCCTGGCTATAGCTGAGGGCTGCATCCACAGGAGCTCCCTCCCCATACCTCATGGCAGATGGCCTGGCGAAGATCCACGCTGCAGTGTGCCATACATTCACCATTCACTGCTTTTGCCAAATAAGCTATTAAGTGGAAGGCTTCTATGAAATGAAGATATACTTCCATAAATTTGGAAAAAATGTATTTAAGGAACATATATAATATTTAGAATATCCTATATTATCTTTAAAAACCTTTTCCTCATTTGAGAAGTTTCATATCTTAAAAGTATGAATAGTAAGGTCTTGTTTGGAGACTCTAGCAAGGGAATACTTGTCTACCCCTGACTGAAGACCAGTCGTCCTCTATCTGGGACAGGACATGTGTGGAGCATTGAGGGAGGAAGGGGACACTGTCTAGCCAGCCAGATCGCCTTTAAAGTGCCACGGGTGGGCAGGTAGGACATCAAACCCTTTCTAACACTGTGCGCTGGTGGAGAAAACACTGACCTATGATACCCCCAAATCCTGTTTTTTAATATGCCTGCTGCACCCCTCCTAGTAGGACAGTCAGTCCCCTCCCACTTGAGAGCCTCCTTTTCTTTTCCCTAGCCCTTTCTGGTAGGAGTTACCTGCCCGTAGGAGTCCCCTCCTCTCCTGCTCACTCCCTGGTGACCGTCCTGGTTGTTTTTGTGAGATGCTAGTTTGGTGCATAGTGACTTTTTTTTTTCCTGCTGTAAACAGGTCCAGCATTGTTGGTTGTATTTAATGGACCTGAGAAATGTTAGAGATTTAAAAATGGTCAAGCATACTGACTATGCAAACCAAGACATTGAATATTGTACACTTTTGAATATTTCTTAAGAGTCTAAAAACTAAAATATCTGAAGTCCCATGAGTTAGAACCCAAGAAGAGTAAAATAAATAAATAAATAAATAAATAAATAAATAGACCATAAAAAGCAAATGACAAAGGAAGAAACACAAGACATAGTAGAAACTGCTTCAGGCAGTTAAGGGCTTAAACACTACACAGACTAAGGAGGCCTGCCTGTGAACCGACTGGATGGAAACCTGCACAGCATCTGAGTTCATAGCTTCAATGCTTGAATAAAGGAGGCCATAAGGATGAGAAAACAGAATATCAACTAGTACTCTCTAGCAAGGTCATAAGCTCTGCTGACAACTGAAGATCCTTTAAGATGTCAGGCTGTGGAAACTATGTGAGGACATATGTTAACAGGCACAGGGAAGAAGGAATTCACCTCAGAATCGTTGCCCAGGCCTACTTTCCTATGAAATTTTAAGCATAATGCTCTCCCCCCTGATCTTCTGTACTTTTAAATTCCTTATAATAATTAAGGAATAAAGACTATTCTCTTAAAATAAAATATCAAAAGATATGAAGACCAAGGAAGGCATGAACAAACAATGCTGATGTCAGTCTCTCCTGATAAGTTCAAGTTATTATATTTAGGTGGAATAACTGTGTTTGCTTTGTCAGCCAGTGACTTATAATGATATCTCCTTTAAAAATAAACTTGTATTTTCAGGCAGTCTGTCCACAGCTGAGTGAAACAGCTGGAATTTTCACCCACACAAGCTCATTCACCGTGTACCCTTCAGAGTCCCGTGTCTTGTAATGATCAGCTGTACATAAGTCATCTTTATGTGACAGTGACAATGGGTGTGTATACCGAAGACCACGTGGCCAAGTCAAGGTTTCTGGCCAGCAGAGGGCGGCATTCTCTAGCTGTTTGCTGTTAGATCCTTAAGTGCACAGAAGCACCTAACTTTCTTTGTACTCCGATTTTCTGCTATACATGATGTAGATATTAAAGCTAAAGAAGTTACAGACTTGTAAACTTATAAGGATGGCTTGAATTAGTAATAAAATATCTGAACAGGGAATGGAGCAAAGGATTAGTAGAGTCAAGGTAGTGGAGAAATGACAAAACAGGAAAGGGAGATGCCGTCCCATGTGACACTCACCCAGGCTTTCTATGGGCACCTGTTAAAGTTATATCCCTGTGCTCCCTGAAGCTGCTAGTAGAAAACATAGGCAGTACATTCCAGAATATATGGTTAGGAAGGGACTTTCTAAATCAGACATCAACTGCTCAGACATTAAGGTCAACTGTCAATAAGTGGGACCTTATTAAGCTACTAAGCTTTGGTATAGCAAAAGAAACAGCCAAGGAAGGTAGAGGAAACACACTGAGTGGGAGAAGATCTTAACCAGCAACACATCTGACAGAGGATTAATATCCAGAATAAACAAAGAATTCAAAAAATAAAGAAACAGGAAAACAAACAGTAAAAAGATGGGTTGAGAGAGTTCTCAAATGAAGAAATAAAAATGACTAAGAAACACCTTAAAAAATGATCAACAGCCTTAACAATTAGAAAAATGAAGATAAAAAATACTTTAAGATTCCATCTTACTCCCGTCAGACTGGCTAAGATCAAAAGAATGAAAGGAACTAAATACTGGCAAGGTTGTGGAGAAAGAGGAACACTCATCCACTGCTGGTGGGAATGTAAACTCACGCAACCACCATGGAAATTAGTGTGGAGAACTCTCAACAAACTAAAAATGAATCTACTGTATGATTCAATTAGACCATTCCTTGGCATATATGCAAAGGACTCATCATACTGTAGAGACACTTGTACATCTATGTTGTTGCTGCTCTTTTCACAACAGCTAAGAAATGGGAAAAAATAAATGTCCCTTAACTGATGAATGGGTAATAAAAATGTGGTGCATTTACACAATGGAGTTCTACCCAGCAGTAAGGAAAAATGAAACTGTGAAATTTGCAGGTAAATGGACAGAACTAGAGACTGTTATACTAAGTGAAGTAACACAGACTCAGAAAAACAAGTGAAGCATGTTGTTTCTCATTTGCAGATTGTAGCATCAATCCCCCGTGAGTATATATCCTGATATAATACCAGGAACCAGGAAATGGAAAGGAAACACTGAGGTAAAGGAAAGAAAGAACTGGAAAGAAGAGGACAGCAGGGAACAGATGTTACCAGGGGGAGGTGGAGAAAGTGGGAGAGTTTGTCAGGAAGGGGAGGAGGGAGGGACATTCCAGTGGGGGCATGATGGGGGAGTATGGAGCTCAGGAGAGGGGAAATGGTGGAAGGAGGTGTTACTGGGGGGAGGGTGGGGATACTGGGTGCACATGGACTGGGAAGGGTGGAAGGAGGTCAGATATGGCAGAGAGAGTAGAGATGAATGGATCTTGGAGAGCTAGGGAAGCCAGAGGGAAATGTAAAGCCCATAAACCCCAGTGAGAAATGCACATACAGGGTCTAAACATCTGTGTGTATGCATACCTGGGGGTTGTTTGTCAAGACAGAAGAGAGCTCCCATTGAATGGTTGGTGAGAGTGATCCAAGAGGCTCCCAAAATAATAATCAAGGCTGTTGCCAAAGCTCTTGATTACCTCCCAGAACTAGAAGATAATACCCTACTGCTGAAGATAGGGCATGCTTCAGATATAGGATTCAGAGAATGGATCAGGAAGCCTTCTACCTGAAGCTTAGCTCTCATAGTTCTAGAGGATACTATGCAAGCTGCTAAGGGATAAAGTTAATCAACGGTCCAACCCAGCCCTAAACCCTAATAACCACAATGACTGGCACAGCAGACTACCTCTAGTGCAGTAGTGGCACTGTTATCTGGGGGGTAACCAACAGCTGTTACCTGGACTTAAAGCCCTCTCAGTGGGAGGAATTCATGGGTGACACTTTAATTATAGTCAAATACACTATAGAGAGGTTATAGATCCTAGAGAAAACCCTATTTCTGTCATATCTCTAGACAAATGAAATTTCTTACCACACACTTATATTTATAGACAAGCATACCATACACCACTCATCAAAGGAGCTTCTTTTTGCAATAGGTGGAGGCTACTGCAGGATCCCACAACTGGTCAGGCACAGAGTAAATATGTCTGAGAGATTTCTAGTCCTAAGTGACATATCTACAGTTGAACCTCTACACCTAAGGCTCATGGGACATAATGGAACAAGTTCAGAGAGAAAACTAGTGCATCCCTCAACTCTCACCAGTGAAACTTCCTTATGCAACAGAGTGCAATGCACACAAAAGGCCACAATTAGCCAAGTTTTAAAGAATCAGAGACTGTGGAGTGTGTGTCCCTGGATAGGACACCTACATTAAACCTCTCCCACCCATGGACCAGGGACCATTGCAGAAGTGGGCAGAAAGATTGTAAGAGTCAAGGTTGGTCCATGAACATAGGGAAACAGAAGCTGTCAGGCCACTGGAAGCTTGCTCATGTTAATTTGTGGCGATGGTGGTTTAAGACATAAGACTCATGCCAATTCAAGAAGACAAGGGCCCAGAGTGAGGGAAATAGGCAGTAGGCTGGCCCTAGTCTTGGGACCATTGGAGATTGATTACTACTGGGTGAAGGAGAGTAGACCCTACTTACATTCTCTAGATAGGATGACTAGACTCCAGGGGATGAACTTGCACTGAAAGACATCTGGGTACAAATGCTTGACTGTGGTTAAGACTTAGCATGTATGGTAGAATACATGGAATCCACTGGGTAGGTTCAGGGCATGGATGGAGAAGGGAGGTCTAAATTTGCTTTAAGAAGAGTTGTATGAAATCTACAAAAGCTCAGTAACAAATTTTTTAAAAAGAAATCAGAACAGGCTGGCAAGAAATGTCAGCATGCAAAAGGGTTGATAGGAAGCAACAGCATGAGTGTGACCAGGGAGGAGTGTCTGCGTGTTCAGAGTTCAGAGTGAGTGACAGTGTTAGGAGAGAGTGTGTAACTGCACATTTCAAGGTGATATATGTAGAGATGTACTTCATTCCAAGTTCACCCAGGAAATCCTCCTATGGTGGGGATGTCAAAGAGGAAGAAAGAATGACAGAAAGGATGCATGAGAAGCTCTGGAAATAGATGGTCCTGTGTTGGGGTCCCTCTGCTCGGTGCCAGCCCAAGTGGGATGCAGGGTCTCTGCAGTGAGGGGGTGAGAGGTACAGAGTCAACACACAGACCCCTGGAGCTGGGTGGAAGCATGTGGAGAGCAAGCTGCAGCAAACTCGTTTATTCAAGGAAGTGCAGGGGGTTTTATGAGTTTGGTTAGCCAGTTGTCCTATGGGGTGAAGCCAATAGTAATTATATCTGGATGGATCATCTCGGTACAGTTTCTCTCCAGATACAGGGCAGAAGCTAGTGTCACACCTGGCTGGATCGGAGCCACTCCCTTAATCATTATAGCAGGTAATCCAGCTAAAGCCCACACTGCATTATGCCATTTAAACACAGGAGCCACTCCCTTAATCCTCACAGCAGGTGACCTGGCTATAGTCCACCTTACATTATGCCCTACAGTACTGGGCCTTTGAAAGGAAATAGGAGCTGGAGGCGCAGAGAGCAGAGGGTGCATCTGGAGTTTCTTGTGACTAAAGAGGTAGAAGGAATAAAAGAACAGGAGACAGAGGCCAAATCAGAGTTCTTTATACTCTGTGATAGAGTCTGTAGTATAACTCTAAAACTAGAGGCATCTATGAGATCTTAATCAGGGCACCAGTGTGATCTAGATAATAATTTGTCACTCGGTGAGCTGTAAGGATAAATAGTGTGGTATACCAGGGTAGTGTGGAAAGATCAGCAAGAGGTTATGTAGTTGCTCAGGCAAAAGATGGTGTGGCATGGAGAACAGAACGCATTCTTGCATTTGCAATAGTTTTTATTATCTCTGCTCCAGACTGTCTAAACTACCAAAGTTCCAAAGTTCGGCCTACTGTCTTTAGCTTTGGGTCAAGTTTTCTTAAATCAATGAAAATTTAATTTCACATCTTTCGAATAAAGCAAATATTGTAGGGGACATCGTCACAGGAATGGATACTTGCAAGAGGACACAGTCCCGCAGAGGTTCAAAGTACAGGCTCTCTACTCACATCTCCCAGTCAGTGTTTGAATTCTAGCTCTAACATAAGCTGTCTCATCTTTGGTGGGTAACTTAGCCTGACTCTGCCTGCTTCCTCATCTCCAATCCAGTGAATGATATTCACACTCATGCTTGCTATGGAGATTTTAAAACTTGTGTAAATGGTTTAGAGATTGTCTGGCAAGTGCTCAAAAAGTGTGAAGTATTATTGCTATTTTAGCCTGTCTATAAATTCTAGTGAATTGGGGTAGTATATATATTTCTCTAACGAACTCTGACCACTGTGGATTGTTTTCCTTTACAACACTTTCAAGTTCCCTTTTTATAGTAAAGAAAACTGAAGTAAAGAGTCGGATGGTTTACTCAAGATGATACAGTAAGAGAACATTTGCTCATAAAAAGCCCAATTATTAAAAATTATATTGTTCTCAACATTTCCTGGAGAAATTGTCAGAATCCAACAGTGTCTACTTTATTGTTAATCCTAGTTTATAGTCTTCCTCTCATCAGATGAACACAAGCAATCTGCTGAAACTGTGTATGGTTCATCTGACTCTAGAAACACAGCCTAAGGCGTGTGACATCTGCTCTAGACATGCTAAACTTGCTGCATACAGCTGTGTTCATGAAGGAGCAAGACCAGTCTTTTTTCATCTTCAATGGTCACTCTACTTTTCAATGTTTAGTTATTTATTGTTTAAAAGGGGGAAGAATGAGGGAAGAAGGCGGAGTATTGTTCAACTGGTTGAAGTAAGCCCCCAGTCCTGTTATCTGATCTGCCTAGCAGTTAGGAAAGACTTAACGATGAAGAAAGGAAGTTGAACTAAAAGGAAGCATGTGTTAAAAATTAAACCCAGCTCCAAATATCTTCTTGTGCTGGCTATTTTTATATAGTCCATTTGCACTCAGTTGTATTTGAAGGAACTTCAGCAATCACACTACCCATTGTCTTCTTATGATGAGCAAAGCAGGATTCAGAGTTGTGTTTTGTACCTAAGGTACCAGATTTCTTTAGGTTAAATTACTTTATGCTTCCATGGTTTGGGTTGTAAGCAATTGTTTGGGAACACAAACTTGGAGGAAATCTCCCTGTATCAGATTCATAATCATCTCAGATTTATAATCTCAAAAAATACAGACCTCTTTTAAGCTGAGGTTTAAAGCATCAGTAACTTCATCCTCCTCACCTGCAACTTTGTCAACACTAGACTCAGGAAGATAAACTTGGATCCCATCTAGGTCAAAATCTACTATCAACTTAACAAAGTATTCTACAGCACAAGCAGCTAGATGAGCTTGTCAAAAAACAATCATAATAATAAGATTAAATTTAAAAATACAAATTGTCTTATTTTCAAAGTTATTAAAATTTCCTATAGAGCTGAATATTAGTTCGTTACCATAATAACATTCCATTATTCAGCTCTAGAGAAAAATGAAAACAGAACTTCTACAAGAGAACAGATAGACTTAGAATATAATATTAAAGAAAGTCACTTAGTCTCAGAAACAAAAATAAACAAATGTTCTCTTTAATTTGTGGATCCTAGCCTACAATGTATACATGTATATATGTAAGCCATCCATGTTGGTATAATATAATATTTAGAAAATAGAACCAGAGAGGACATTATTAGTTGACAAGGAAAGACTGAGTACAGATAAGATCATGAGTTATGACAAAGGATATAAAACTAATTGTTGTCATAGCTTTAATATTGTCAGGTTCTTTTTTTCCCCCTTTGTGGTGGATAAGTGCACAAAAATGCAATTGCTAGTGAAAGTGTAAAAGCCTAAGGGACGCTCCACAGCTTCAGAATGGCCATTTTACCTACATAGACATTTATTCGAATATAGATGTATTAGGCAAATGTTGAGTGGTTATGTTAGTCTAGATGTATGATGTTTTTATATTTTAGTTCACTACAATAAAATGGATTTTATATTAAAATGTATTTAGGATTCATTTCCAATATAGTTTTCTTTAATTAAAGTACAATTATCTTATGTATCTTATGTAGAAGTTCCACAATCTTCAATGTACAATTTAATGAATAGTTACCTAGAGATACCTCTTATAACCCCCAGGAAGATCATAATCCACCATATCTCTAGTATCTGAGAAATCTATAGCATGCACTTCCAAGTCCATAGCAACTTGTACTCTTCTGACTCCAGTCATCACATATTCATAGACAACTGTATGTGTTTTTGATCTCATATAAATAGATTCACACAGTATGCACTCCTTTCACGGGCTGTGTCTTTAGTTTCACACTATGATATTCACCGTAATGCCGTGCATATTAGTAGTTTGTTCATTTTATTCCTATACATTGCTCCTTTTATGACTTTGCTACAATTTATTAATCATTTTTTCTGTTCATGAGCAAACAAGCTATTGCTATGGGTTTTAGAGGCTATGACTAATACTGCTATAAAGAGAAACAATACATGTTCCTGTATAGTATATGTCTGGGAGTGGAATTCCTGGGTCTTTTACTTTGTTTTTTTTTTATTGTCTCCTTTTTCAGTTCTGGACCATAGTCTAACCTTCATAAGTTGACAAATGAATCATGATGTTGTGCATAATTCTATGTCTCAAAAGTTTGGAGAGGTAGATTTCATGGCTTTCAGTAGTGAGATGGTGAATCAGCACCCCTTGAAGCTCATTCTCTATGATCTTTTTAATCTAACTGTCCTTGTCCCTATTTCCCTTTGGCTGGTTGTCTTAAGTCCAGGCTAGATTTCTATTCATAGAAATCAAAATGATTTAATAAATTAAAACTCCCTTTCAAAAGTCAAGGAGTACCAAATTAGCTTTAAAAGAAGGACACTACTTGACTTCATTCCCACAGCATTCCCTGCCCTGGAGGTCAAGGACAATTAAAGTGCTCAACATCACAGAAGTGAAAATCAAACCAAACAATACTGGGGTTTTCACTTGCCAGTTGTGCAAATATTTTAAAGTGTTGATGACCAAATACTGGAAAGGAAAAAGAAAGGGAACACCTCTCATATATTCCTAGGACTTGTGTATAAATGGTACACTATTACTAGATAGCCATTCAGAATTCAGTAGAACTGAAAATACCCATATTCAGCAATTCATAGCTTCCATTTACCAATATACCTGAGAGAAACGCTCCTGAATATTGCCAGGGATGTGGAATGGTACAGTCAGACTGGAGATGAATCTTAGACTCCTGAAAGGCTATGCTTTGCAATGTCATGGTGGAAAGTAGGAAATTAGATGAATGTCCATCCACAAATAGATGCAGTGGGCCCTCTGTATCTGCACATCTTACACGTGAGGAGTCACATATTTCTACTTGCTAAACTGAAAGGTGTGGAGCAGATCTCAGTACATGACTGTACCTCATCCAGAGGGTTTGTTTACACCTAAAGTTACTAAATCAATCTGCAATGCAAAATTACCTTTGGGAGATTTTTCTGTTTGCTTTTATTATAAAGATGGCACATAGTAATGGAAACAATATCAAATAGTACAGAAGAGTGTGAAATAGTTTTCAGAGCAACTTTGCCTTCACAGTCTGTAACACATATCATTCCCTGAATCCTTGCTCATAGGAGTGCTGCTCTTATCTTAAAATAAAGAGACCCAGGACCCAGTGAATCAAAATGTGTTTTGCTAGGCCAGATACTGGGGAGTCAGAAAACACAGGGCTGAAAGCACAATACCTAAGTCATAAAAATGATAATTGCACAATAATTCTGTTTTGAACACATACAGTATTTCTTCTACAAACAAAAAAACCCCAATTATTTCTATTACTTTATATAATCCTACTTATGATAAGTGCCAGGTGGTAGACTTGTCCTAGAAAATCTAAATTGACAGTTTAATAATCTCCCATAGTTTCACTAGAGTAAATATGTAATGCTATACAAATATTGTTTATGATATCACATGTAGGCTTTGTGCGTGTGTTCAAGGGATAGCCTGTACTCCAGTCAGTCACACTGGCAAAGGATAGTGCATCAAGTTCACTGCTTCACTGTTTTACCCTGGGGTATGGGTCTGGAACGTTCCTGCCTTGATTAACTCCTTCATATCCCATACATCTCTTTTCTCTTTTAATTAATTACTTTTTATTTTTATTTTTTTGAGTGTATTTTGCCTGTATGTAAGTAAATGCACCTTTGAGTGTAGTACCCACAGAGGTCAGAAGAGGTACTGGATTCCCAGGAACAGGCCTTACTGATGGTTAGCTGCCATGTGGGGATTGAATTTGGGTTCTACAATAACAACAAGTGCTCTTAACTGCTGAGTCATTTCCTATAGATGGACTAACTGACCTGTTCCTCTCATAAGGCTATTGTCAGGACTTTCTGATTATTACACTAAAGGTTTTGAATACTTAGTGCTAGCAACAGGTAGAGTACTGTTACTAAGCAGAGTTAGCAGTATTTCTTTCTTGCAGGCTGTCTTTTATTTGCTTTCTACAGGACTGCTGCTGTTCTGTAATGGTCCTGGTTTGCTTGTAAAGAAGAATACAAATTTTCTTCTTTTGAAAGAATACTAGTATATACCAGAATAAAGTGCCTCAGAACATGATTTGAGAAACTACTATTTAATAAATGTAAACAATAGAATAACAGTTCAGCAAGTACGAATTCAAGTTGGAGCCATTGGGATTTCAAATTTAAATGAGCGTGTTTCTGGCAATCACACAAGCAAGCAACACAGATATCCAAAGCCTATGTTGTATCAATTTTCAAAAATCTCTTTAAATACACTGAAGTATACATGAAATGATGTTGATTGACTCTAAACTGGGCATTGCAAATATTGTTCAAAACAAAAAAACCACTCAGGTTTTATGCATTAACTTACCACACACTTGAAAATATTTTACTGCAAAGATGAAGGACCAGACTATCTTGTTAAAACCTGTGTCATTTATCTTAATTCTGGAATATCTGATAAGAACTTCCTCAGGAGCCAGGAAACTTTGCAAGACTTAAATAATCTGAAAGGAGGAGGTAAAGAAGGAAGTGACTGACCAGGATAAAAAGAGGAACAGTTCCCAGCCAAAGCAGGTTTGATGAACCCATGACAAAGGCAGCCGAGTACGTGTCTTGATGTGAGTACCTTATTTAAAGTGTTTGGGAAATGACAACTGGTAAAAACCGAATTCATTTTTAATTAATATGTGATGTTTTATTAAGTCAAATGTAGGTTTTAAGACAATTGCCTTATGTAGCCCTAGCAGGGAAACAATTCACAAGCAGAGGTGTAGTTAATGTTTCCTCACATGGACATGGGCTCCTGCAAGCTAAGGGCCTACTGCATGTGTTTGCTTTGCTTCCCAATAGAAAGGCAGAATCAGATGTCAAATGTGCACATTATATAAACAATTTGAGATTTGAAAACAAATGAGGAACTATTAGGTAACTTGCTGAAGCTGCTGTTTTCAAAAGTGAGAGCAGCCTTCTTCTAGGCTAGGCAAAGCGAGCCTCATTTGAGTGGTAAGCTATGAAAGGTTAATGTCTAAAATATGTTTTTCAGTAAAGGTAATTTGGGTTTTTTTTTTTTTTTTTTTTACTATCTCCTAGGGTTTAGTCTGAAGGAAAGGAAAGATGTTTCTTTGGCTGTAAGTCTTCCCATCTTTACCTCAGTAAATTTTTTGTCCACAATTTTTGTTTTAAGGGTGTACTGGAGTGTCTGCTCTACATGGGAAAACATAAATGATAAAAACAAAGTCTCCTTTTAGAACTTAAGAGGGGGGCTTGTCCCCTTATCTTCAGCTGCCGACAGGAAAACTGTGAGCCGTGCAGAAATCCCATTCCCATTCAGTTGTAGGCTTAGTGTATTCTTAAACATGGATTCATTCCACTCAAGATTTGAAATTTGTCCTGTAAATATATTTCAAACATTCTGGCAAGTACATATATAATTATGTATGGTGCAATATATTAAGATGTATTCTCATCTGTTCATAAAGGAAATGAAACTGTACTTGCAAAAGTTACTTGATAGACGTTTGCCCTTGATCACAGCTTCTGGTCTGACCTTGTAAAGGTGATGCCCTACAGACTGATTTATTTTTCTCTTATTAACTTTCAAGTCAGTGCACAAAATAACAAGTTTCACTGTGACGTTGTTACACGTGTCTGCCACTGTGTCTTGCTCATCTTCGCTCCTTCCACTCCTGTTCCCTCTCACTCTTCCGCTCCTACTTATGCAGACCACAAATCTGTAAATATTTGTTGTTACTGGTTTTTGGAAGATGGGTTTTGTTTTTATTTATTTATTTACTTGTTTACTTGCTTTTGTTTGTTTGTTTTAGAGAGGGCTCAGGCTACCCCTGACCTCCCTAGTACTAAGGTCACACAGGCTTGAACCACCACATCCAGCTTAGCCTGTAAAACTCATGTGATGATCAGATCATACTGTTCTCAACCCCACTGGACTCTCTGGAGTCCTGAAGAAATTAAGAGCTGTCTAGGTTAGGAATGTTGCTTTCCCTGGCATTTTTATGAGTTTATAAATAAAGCATATGCCCCATTCCATTTGAATATACGAAATGTGAAATTTAAAACTTGCACTGTGATACATTTCTGACCTTGAAGAGATTCATGAAGAGTCATTATTACACATGAGTACTCACTGAGGGCGGGGCACTGCTTTGTGAGCCTTGTCTTCCTTTTCACTGTCGCTATTGCTATTAAAAGCAAGTCACCCCATTCATTGACCGATCCGTAATGTATTAGCTCTCCCATGACTGGTGCTGATGGTGCAGAGATAAGTATGGTTCCCAGATCTCAAAGTCTTCAGAGCCAGTCACGATAAATAAATATAGCCATAGGAGCCATTTACAGATATTTGACGAAAAAAGTATTTTAGGAAAATTTTGCTTGACTACTGATTCAGTCACTTCTCAGTTGTTAAAAAAGTTGCTAATCTATAAACCTCCATTTTATCAGCTATAAAACGAGGATAAGAATATTACCTACATATGACAGCATTAGGATCAAATGAGATAATCCACCTTAAAGTGTTTGAACCTGACTCAAATATGATTGAGAATGACATTCAACAGACTATGATAAAAAGCTACAAGTGCTATTAAAAATAGTTGCTACAGGGAGGAAGGAAGTCCCAGCCCTAACTAAGGGTCTCTTGACAAGTGATAGATGCTGGCATAGGGAAGGTCAGTTTTCCCTTCTGGTGTGACCCCTGGTAGGCTAAGCAGACTCCAGGGGAGGGGCCTCACCTGAGAGCATTTGGGAAACACAGATTATACTCTGTGGGCCTTTAAGAAAGAAAAATAATAATAGGGGACATGAAGTTGGGGCCAGGGGAGATAGAGGTGGAGGGAGTCTGAATATGATCAAAACAGACTATATGAAATTCTCACATCAATAAAATTATTTAAAATATTGGCTGTAACTATTCCTAGGTCTAGCCTGAAAATGTAAAATGATAATGCTTCATTGAGAAATTTACAATAGATAATTCAGTCTGATTGCATACTTCTTGTTTCTCTCCTCAACATTTTAAAGCTTCAACTGAACACTGCAAAGTCACCTTAATTAAATCAAAATTATTTGACGGAAAGTGCTTTACTTTCAAGATCTCTTTTTGTAGCTTAAGAATAAGCTATATACCCTTTAAAGGACATAGCATGTATTTTATACTATCAATGTAAATACTATCAATGTAAGTTGCTGAGTTTTCGAGTCATTTTAAAGTTTCATCTTTCATTCATGTAAATTCTGATTGAATACTTTTTCTATGCTGGGTGTTTTGATTTTCTCTAGGAATATAAAGATGGAAAGAGCTGATCCCTGCTCAATATTTGACCAGGTAGGAACACATTCCCTTGCATTTAGGGTATCATGCTGTGTTGGAGAATGGACTGTTTTATGTGGTATTGCAGTAGGAGGAACAACCAGGGAAATGGTATAGCCTCCGTCCACTCTGAAGAAAGGCCGACAACAAGGCTTCACCAGAGCAGGGTGTGAGCATCGGAATGGTCATACATGCATAGTTTTGAGTGTTTCTCCAACTCCTGGAAGAATCTTTCCTTCCATTGGAAAAGTATCAATCTTATTATCAAAAACTGTGTTGAAATCTAAGCAGGAGAGCCAGTCAGACTTGGGCAGAGTGGATTTTCCACTCTCCCTTCACAATAGCTCATATTATACTCTACGTTAAAATCAAGAACTGACTGCATGGTGATGTTTAACAGTAGATGTGATAGGCTTATAATTATGCTGGATACTAAATATACAGTGAATATGTTTTTGATTTATCGTAGGTTTCTGGATGACAGATCATTCCACCTTCTTTTCTAGGGTTTTTTTACTCTGCTGTTCTCCTGCATTCATCTACACTTCAGTTTGTGGTCCTCTGAAAGAAAAGGAAGTAGAGTGGAATCAAATCCCCCCTGATTCAGTGCAATCATACATTAATGGTTGTAAAGTGAACAGCAACACATACAAAAACAGTCATCTTCAGAAACTAAGTTTACTCAGTCTTACCTCCAGTTGCATCAGAACCTTACCACATAATGTCCTTTCAGATCTGAAGAAGAACTGCCTAAAAGAGCTTCCAAATTCATTTTTGAACCACAGTAGGCTGCAAGGAGTTACACCTGTCTGTGCCTGTGAATTAATTAACCACAGCACCAAGCCACTAAACAACACTAGTCGTGCTGAAATGTTGAAAAGCTGTGGAAGCACTTCAGTGGGTGTCGCTGTGGGTGTTTCCCTTCTTGTACTCTTGGTGGTCTGTGGAATTGGGTGTGTTTGGCACTGGAAACATGGAGACACCACACGATTTACCTTGCCCAAGTTTCTGCAAAGGAGAAACAGTAGAAGAAAAGACTACACAAAAAACCCCTGCTTGAGTTCCTATTTTATTTGCTCAAATCTTAAGACCTCAGTGGAAACCAAAGGCCACAAGTCTACCCCCAAGGGAACTAAGATGCATGGAAACTATGAAAATGTGGAAACAGGTCCTCCCAAAGTTGATGGGTCAACTGACAAGGCCCTGTATGAAAACACTCGGCCATCTAATCTGGAAGAGTGTACCTACAGAAATCAAGGATCATCCCTCTATTATAATGTCCAGAATCCCAACTCTTCCTCAGCTTTCCAAGAGGAGGATATATATATTCTTCCGGATTCCTATTAGCTTTCAAAGAATGGTGATTCACTGCTGGTCATTTTTCTGGACTGATGTCACTACTGATCAAATTCTTCTGGTGAAATTCCATCGTCTCTTTTCTAGCCCTATCCTTGTAAATCCTTCTAAGTAGATTTCTGCAGACAAATTCTAGAAACTTCTCCTTGTCTGCCTTGTATTAAATCTATGCTGTCTAATATTGATTTTTTCTTTTAAATGTTTCCTGCTACAGCTTTCCTTTATTTGTACCTCTGTTGTCTTTCTCAGGCTTAAGCTTTTGGGCACAGTTTCCTAGCAGGGCGTTCTCGCTTTGCTGTATGTGGGTGGGTGCTAACCTTTCACATGCCTTGTACATGCCAGGCAATTGCTCTACCACTGAACTACATGCCCATTCTATTCTTTTGCTCTGACTTGTACCCAATCAATGTCCTATGACATCACATGTTTTATTGTCAGAAAATAACCATTGCTTCTCTGCTGAACCCTTTTTAATGTCCCGTTTTCAAAAGACATAGTACTTATGACCCTCACTCCAGTATTCAGAACTTTTAGGTAAGTTAGAACTGACTTTCCAGTGGTTTCATCTAACCTTTCACTTCTCTGCTTTCATCAGCATCACTAAAAAAGCTGCCAGTCCCCTCTCCTCCGTGGTGCTGTCTACGCTCTTGAACCTGCATCAGATCAAAATTTTTACAACTAGTTCTCTGAATCATTTCAAATCCAGATTAACCTTTTCCATTTCCAATATCCCTGTAGATCTTGCTGCATGTTTAAGTGAGCATTTTAACGTATGAATGTTTCCTATGCATTTTATTACTTAATGTAATATGAGAATATCTCAAATCATGAGCTACACAGAAAGGAGCTGGTTCAAAGTTATGCTTTTAGTCTTGAAGACATCATATGAGAAGCTAAAGGTCTAGTTAATTGTCAAAAATCAAATTCTACAGTTTGGTAAGTAATTCTGAGAAAAAAGTCAAATAAATTCACTCATTATTCATCTATTAAAGCAATGTTTATTGAGTGCCTTGTAATTACTTATAATCATGCATGTACTTGTTAGTGTGCGGGGCAATTAGGGAATGGAAAGAGGCTTGTCGCAAGTGGAAGAAAAAAAAAAAAACCAAGTCCTGAACACATACTGTCTACTAGGAAAGACGAGACAATAAAGGAATACTATGTTCGTTATGAAACTGGCTATCTGATCTCTATATACAAGCTTCTATAGGCCATTCTGTATTGCTTGGTCAGTGGGTACCTAGGAAACTGTCTTAATTTTTGCTGGGTGGATCCTTACTAGGTTTTGTTGACAGTAAGTTTGGAGAGGAAGAGGAGCAAAAAGAATGATCTCATCTGCAGTGATCATCCCTAGCATGTGATTGGCTCCAGCACTGCTGTTTGCAGTTTGTAGTTCTAGTCTCCTTACATTCTGTCAGAAATGCCCACACCAGCCAGACAACACTCTCCCTTTGACTCTGAGAACTAGCTCTCAGAGCCTCAAAGCTGCCTGGGTACCACCAGGAGACAAGTGTCATTCTGAGTTCTGGACCCCAGCCCAGAGATTCTGAGATCCTGGTTCTAAGCATGTAAATATCTTCCTGTAGTTATTATCTCTCTGTGTTAACTTGGACCCATCCTCAGCTTCTTTCATTTCTTTCTTTGTTTCTTTCTTTCTTTCTTTTTCTTTCTTCTTTCTCTGCAAGTACCTATTAAATTATATAAATTCTGTCTGTTAAAACAAACTAACAAGGTTTCTTTCCCTCAATAGATCTAGGATGATACAAGTAAGAATGGTAGTGAATGCTTTGTAGAAAGAAAGAAAGAAAGAAAGAAAGAAAGAAAAGAAAGAAAGAAAGGAAAGAAAGACATTTTCTGGTTTTGAGAGCAGTGTGGTAGAGTTGAAAAGAGGGTTTTAAGTTTACTGAAATAATCAAAGAAGGTCTCTTAAGTAAGATGAGAGCTAAAGGCAAAAAAGGCTATCCATATAAATATGATGTGCAGAGGGATAAGGATGGACAAGAATGTTAAAAGAGTCTGAGACAAGATGGCATTTATGATGCTCTTGGAATTTAAGGAAAGTCATTATGACTGGAGATTCCCAGAGTTGAGAACTGAAGAGCCGGCTCGCACTGGTGAAGGCCCAGCAGGCCATGGGATCGCCTGGTGTGAGGGTTTGCTTCTCTTGTGGGTGTGATTTTAACAGGGCATTGGATTCCTTGGAACTGGAGTTACAGATGGTTTTTAGCTGTCATGTAGGTGTTGGAATCAAACTAAATTCCTCTGCAAGAGCAACCAGTGCTCTTAACTGCTGAGCCATCTCTCCAGCCCCGCTTCCCTGTTCTTGAGCACAGAATTTTCAGATGGACTCAGTTTGTATATTCTGTATAGGAGAGGTAAAGCTGAAGGTTGTGATAAAGAGAAAAATCTAGAAGAGCTACCTCATCTAAGGCTAGAGCAACAGGGGCAATTGTAAAGCACTTTTCTAAAACTGGGCGACTTTAAAAGGGAACAGAGTACGAGGCTGTATCAACTAGTAATGAGATGAATTGCTAACAACAGAGAGCCAGATCACATTGGCTTAGGCACTTAGCAATTTCATTTATGGCATGTAACCATGAGGCTACAGCTAGACATTCAGTGGGCAGCATATCAACTCTGTGAAGTCATCAGTTCAGTGACGCTACACAGAAACATCCTGGCTCTTTCTGTAAGGTGTTTCTTCTCTGCCATCTTCAATATTTCCCTGTAATCTCATTTGTGCTACCCCATGGTCACATGGCTGCTGAATTTCTGTGCTTTGTTACTGTGTTCCTGTCATGAAGAAAGGATAAAGGAAGGCTCAATACCAAAGGATGCTTGTTTATGTCTCACTACCCAGAATGCGTGGCACGAATGCTTCCAGGTATAAGAATGGAAGATGAATTTTGACGTCTGACAGCCTCACGGAGACAGAGAAAGTGGAAGAGGAAGTTACAGAGACTCTGAATTTACAGTAGTTGCCTTAGATACAAAAATTAGTTTTGAACATACATATTTGGGCAAGTTCAAAATACATCCTGATATATATACATATATATATATATATATATATATATATATATATATATATATGTCCAGTTTATGGGTTATACGTCCATTTTGGGAAGGGAGGTCTTAATTAGAGGTTTAAATTTGAGAATCATAAGTGTTTAGATGGAATTTATAGGAGCAGAAATGGGTGTGATTACTCCCCAAAGAAACTATAAGGCACATTGTAGACAATCCACACAGGAGGGGAGAAGAAATCCAGAATTCCACATGCATACATGAGGCTACATTAATGAAGAAAACACCAAAGGAGCCTCAGAAAGGAGCTTAGGAAATGTGAATGAATGACCATGATCTGTAAGAATTATGGCTGGTTAGGAAATTTGATATATTAAATTATCCATTATAACTAATAATCCAAAGTGTCAAGAGACAAAATTTCAATAAATTAAATTGAAAGATCTAATAGGCTTTGATTAGGAATAAGTAAATTTGGAAACATTCCATCTAAAGATTTAGACAAGTGATTCTCTGGGCATAATATAGCACTCAATGTTTATTTTATAACAGAGTTTTATCAGTAACAAAAGAAACAGCATAATACAAAAAAAAAGATGATTGGTTGACACCAGGCTCCCTCAGGTTACTCTCCTAGAAAGAATTAAGGCAGTGTGAACTTTCTTATTGTGCTGACTAAACTAGACTCTTGCATATTTGGCTGTCATCTTTCTGTTATTTTCCCTGACAGCCAGATGAATAACTTAGTTTGAGCCTGATGTCATGGAACTTTATAGCCTAAGTAACTCCATTTTGGTGTTTGGTCTTTTGAGGTCCGCTAATGAGACTCAGTCCAGATGTATGATCTTCAGGAAATTTTATTACCAACAGATAAGATGAATGGTTTCTCTTTGTTTTTGTTCTTATTTTCTCTCTCCAAAAGCATAGAGAGTATTAAGGTTTGGCTGTGAAATGTCCCCTGCTCATGGCACTGTTAGGGAAAGTTGTGGGACCTGAGTGGTGGAGGTGGATTACTGGGGGTTGGCCTTTGAGGCCCTGCCTCCAGTCCTTTCTCCACCAAAATGTTATCAACTGTCTACCTCCTCCTCCTGCAGATGCACACAGAGCTGCTCTTGCTGCCATGATGGACTGTAGTTCTCTAAAACCATGAATCCAAAGAAAATTTTCCTCCTTTAAGTTCCTTGTATCAGGAATTTTGCCACAACCACAAGAAACAGAGACTAAAACCTATTCAGAAGAAGCATTTCATGAATTTATATAGGGTTTTACTTTAGCTTCCTTTTAAAAGCAATTACAACTAAAAACAATCTCCTTCCTTACCTAGCAGATATTGGGGTGTAGGGTCAAGAAGAATATAGGGAATTGTAATTCAATTTTCTTCTTTTATCCATCTGTCCCCTTTTCTTTTATGCCCTCTCTTATTTCCTTCTCTCTCTCTCTCTCTCTGCCCCCCTTAACCAATTCTCTTCTTCCTTTTCCTGTCATTCATTTTGAGTGCATTCTTTTAAAAATATTTTGTTTATGATTATTTTTACTTTAAGTATATGAGTACATTGCCTGCCTGCATGCAAGTGCACCTGTGTTGCACAATGCATGTAGGCCAGAAGAAGGCATCAGATCCCCTGGAACTGAAGTTCCAGATGGTTGCTAGCCATTATGTGAGTGTTGGGTCCTCTGCAAGAGCAGCAGTGTTCTTAACAGCTGAGTCATCTCTCTAGTTCCTCAGTGCATTCTTTAATATGGTCTCTGAAGGCATTACACGATATGGGTGCACTTACATACAAGCAGACAAAACACACATACACATAAAATAAAAATGATAAATAAAGTGTTTATAATTTTAAAAATAGTAAATAAATAAAATAGGGCATTGCAAGCAAAGAATTATTTCGAATTTGCAATAGACTACAAAAAAGAAAATTGTAGCATTGAGAATAGAGAACTCAGTTTCACAAAGTACATACCAGTATTAATATAAACAGCATTCTCCAACATTTTATCAAAACCTTCATTGTTTATCTAAATTCGGCTCCTGTATTTTGAAATTCCCCTATGGAGATAGGAATTAGGCAAATGAAAGCGATACAAACAAAAGGAGGCAGAGAAGATGGTAATTGTTAAACACTGTCAAACCTCCTAAAGATATGACTACAGCTATTGACTTCTATGGTTGCCATGGAAACCGCAGCTCTATGGTCCTGATATGGTTTCCTTTTTGAATGACAGGTTGGCTTTCCTGAATAGTTGAGACTGAAAATTATAGAAGTTGGGTCATCCTTGGATACAAGAACTCTAAATTCTTGTTAGCAACAGAGTCTACCACTATGTGGGTCTGAGGTGAACTCCCCCAAAACCCAGAGTCTGTCAAAGTCATGAGATTGAAGTTCAGTGAAGGGCAGAGTTTAGCTGTTACCACAGGCCCAGTTCTCATGCCATCTATATAAGACTGCTATATTAATTGTAGCAATAGCTAGAATTCAGAAGGAAAAAATAAGTTTCATACACTAATAAATGATCTTTTAAAATATGTTAGGATATCAGAAACTCATCAAACAAATAAATACAAAGGTATGCTTGGCTTCTTTAGCTTCTCTCCCTGGGCATTTCTTTTCATTTAATTTTATTTATTATTTCTATTATTTTTTATTTTATGTATAGGAGTGTATTTCCTGCATGTTTGTGAGTGCACTCATGTTATGCAATGCCTGAGGAGGTCAGAAGAAGGCGTTGAATCCCTTGGAACTGATGTTACAGACAGTTGTCAGCTATCATTTGGGTGCTAGGAATCAAATGATCCCCTGCAAGAGCAGCCAGTGTTCTTAACTACTGAGCCATCTCTCCAGCCCCTCTGGGCATTTCTGAAAAGATTTCAGATCATGGTAGAAACCTATCATCTATGTGCTTTCTGTACACCAACACTATAATTAGGTTTAACACAAATTATCTTTCTTCATTGACCAACATCCCTGTCTCTGAAATGCTGTTCTAATGCCCATTTTACAGATGTGATAATTGACACTTAAGAAAGTTAAAGTTTGACCAAAGGTCTTAGAGTGAATAAAAAGCAGAGGCAGTATTTGAACCCAGTTATTCCAATGGGGGTGTCTCACTCAGCATATCTTATTAATTAATCATCAATAGATGACAGTATTCTCTGTCTTAACATCACAGAACTTCAGATGGAAAAAATGTCTCAGAAGCTATCTAGACAGAACGTTCCCATTTTGAAAATGAGAACAAGAAGCCCAGAAGGTTTATGTGGCTTCCCTACGGTTTCACAGAAAATTAACAAACAACTGGGACCAGAATCAAGGGCTTCTTGCTTTTAGATAATTTTGTTTCAAAAGCCAAGTCTTCCTTAGAACACCTAGTTACTTAGATCTCTTGATCTTCTCTCTGTTATTTCAACTGGGTATTCTCTTCTTTGCTTCTAGAAATTAAGCTGATTTTTTCAAATGCTAGACAAAGATTGCCTTAAAAGCAGATTATACAGATGTCTTAATGCATGTAGTTCTGGAGTGGCTGGTGCTCAGTAATGAAGACAGGAGTGGAGTGGTGTATGGTATGTCCTTTGCTGGTCATTATATCTTAAAGTACACTCTTTAGTCATCTTGTCTCATCTGTCAGGATTTGTCTAGACCATATCTACTTTAACTCAATTATCTGATAAGAGGAAGCATAGCCAAGAGTAGAGGAGCATTCTTAATGAGGGTGGAGGAAGGGAGCCACATCAACTGTGACAGTAGCAATGAGAATACTGGGGAGGACGTCTGAATGAAGATCTGTCGGTTGCACAGAGATCATTCTCTTTGTGCTGACACAGGAAGGGCTCAGACGCAATTTTGGGTCTCTTTGTTCCAGAAGATGATCAGGAAAAATATTTTAAAGTGTCCATGCCAATAAAGCCTTACAAAGCATTTAAGATCAAGAGATGAGAAAGCAATATTTGGCCAATTACCACTTGGTGATTTGTTAGAGCTATAAGTTAAAGTTTAGAATAGAAGCTTATGAGGGTTCTAAGACGTGCATGGAGAGGGGAGAGAAAATTTAGAAAAAGAAAAGGAAAGAGATGTACAAGCAAAATAGACTGATAGAGCCATATGGCCTCCTTGCTGTTATCAAAAGAAAATTCTGGGGCTGGAGAGTTGGTGCAGCAGTTAAGAGCACTGGCTGCTCATGCAGAAGACGTGGGTTCAATACCCAGCACCCACGTGATAGCTAACAACTATCCATAACTCCAGTTCTGGAGTAATCCATCACCCTCTTCTGACCCCTTTGGGCACTGCAGCACATGGGTGCATGTTCATACATGCAGGCAATACGCTCCTATGCATAAAACAATAATAAAATATTTTTTAAAACAAAATTGTGTACACAGTGGAAACTGAGGCACCTACACGGTAGGGGACATAGTTCTGAATATGGCACACCGGAAGTTAGATGTCACAGTCAATCCTGAGCAAGCAAAGTAGCTACTTCTGCTGCGTTTTCAGACATTAGGACAAAACAATGAAGTGAATGTGTCCCTTAGCTCTACGCCAAGGTGTGACCGTCCCTTTCTTGTACGTCTAATATCTTACGCATGTATCCAAAGGGTACATGTATGATTTTATGTTTTCCTAAAAGTCATTCCTTATGAAAGAACGATGCATGCAAGTGTGTGTGTGTGTGTGTGTGTGTGTCTGTGTGTGTGTGTGTGTGTGTGTGTCTGTGTGTCTGTGTGAAGAAACCAGAGGGAAAATAGGCTGTGCTTCATTTAGAAATGTTTTCCATTTCTTCTTTTAATTAGCTGCACTGCTTAATATACCATCTCCCACATGTGTTAAAAAAGAAAGTTGTAAAGCTTAATTTCGACTGTTATCTTCTTGGTTGCACTTAATGGTCCCAAAATGTAATAAGCCTCCGTATTTTCAGCATTGTGCACTGAGACAGTAACTTTCTCTCTCTTTCAAAAATCTACATTAAGTCCTAGCTCACTTGTCAAGTTCTCCAGTGAAAAACAGCTTATTCATCTGTGAACTCCTTTTCTTCATCTCTCTGTTGATCTGTCTGCCTATCCAGACACCAAACCCACAAATATTTTTTAAGAGTCTAGATGAAATGTAAAAAGAAAAATTGCACAAAGAAATACATAATTAAGAGCATAAATAATATTATGAAGAAAGAAACATAGTTGTATGGGAGCTTATAATTAAAGAACTTGAACCTGGCTCATTGAAACACTCAGGGCAGGCTATTTAAACAAGATTACTAATGGTCTAATTATATAAGCAGAATTTACCTAGGAAGAAAACAAGAATTAGTGACTCCATTCCACAAAAGAGACCCATTATTATAGAACATTATCATTTGTATTAGCTTGTTTGTTTAAAAGAAAGGGCAAGTCTCAAATTGCTCTGAAGGGTTTAGAAACTGCTACTGAAATGATGAGAAAAGAACATAGAATTTCATAGAGATTTATTTTCCACAGGTTTGGGATGACTTTAATATATTCAAGCAATGCATACAGGGGAAATACAAAATGTTCTACTATTTAGCAGACCTAATTTTAAATATTATTTTTATTATTGTGTATATGAATATATTGCCTGCATGTATGTAAGCGAGCACACCCATGTTGGACAAAGCCCAAAGATGTCAGAAGAGGGAATTGCATTCCCTGGAACTAGAGTTATAGATGGTTGTTAGTCACCATGTGGGTTCTGGGAATAGAATCTGGGTCCAATACATGTGGAGCCTGTGCTCCTACTCACTGGGCCATCTCTCCTGCCCCTTAGCAGACCTACACTTGAGTCACAGCTCTGATGAATATTAGTTACGTGACTTTAAGAACATTATTTGTGAGCCCACAACTGGCACAGCTGGAAACCATGCTGGTGGAATAAGGCTGTGAGACCAGGAACACAGGAAGCTATATTCCTCAGTCTGCACTGCTGAGCCATCCTTGCAGGAGGTACTACAGAAAAGAGAACTGAAGTATTACTTCATCCCACTTTCTAACCAAACCAAGAGTCAACTGATGAGGGAGTTTGATACAGTGTGCAGGTCCCTATTCCTAGCAATAGAGTGGAGGACACAGAAAACTGAGGAGGAGTTGAGAGATCCTCCTCACCCACACTCTTCTTGTAATTGCATTTCCTCTTACCTGCCCCGCTTACAATTTCTAAGCCCATATTCATCAGCAAAGAACAGGATGGACTTCCCAGTTTTCTTACTTTTCATCACTCCCTGTTGTATCATATTCATTAACTGAAAAAGATAATTGTTTAAGAGATAAGTGAGAGAAAATGTCAATAAAGATGAGAATAAATCTTTCTTAAAATAAATAAAAGCTAATAACAATTTATTTCAGAAAAAAATATTTTCTTCCATTCCAGTTTCTTCTTCAGTAACACAGAGAATCATGCTTTTATTTTATAATTTTGTTCGTTTTACATTTTAAGTTGTCATATTTGCTTAGCTCTTATCATCAACATCTTCATTAGAAAATAAGAACAACTTGCATGGCTTTTTCCCTTTCTAATGAACAAGATCAAGGTTAAGGCCTTAACCATGCTTGTTAAGTACTGTTCAGTGAGCTACCCCAGCAAGGTTTTCAAGACAGGATAGCCTCAAATCTGTTATCCTCCTTCCTTAGCCTCCTGAGTGCTAGGTTATAGGCATATGCTACCATATCTGGCCAAGGAGCTGACTCTTAACATACCTATGGAATAGTAAGACGTGACTTCAAACACTCAAGAATAACATCTTCACATACCCAAGGGTAGTGTCCTTCAACACTCTTCTATAACTGTTACGTTGTCCTTGAATGCTATTCCCCAAAACAGCTGTCTAGAATCTACACTATTTTATAATTTTCCCAACACTAGAGGCCTATTGGCTAGTCTACCACCTTCACTTTACAATAGTTACGAACTTGTATGAAACAGCAAAAATCTTAAGACATCATTTGGTAAAAATGAAAATGTTAACAAATAAAGTTTTAAAATATATTTGATTCTTTCCTGATATCACACAAAGCAGTGAGCTCAGGAGAAGCTGTGCAAATTATGTTTTTCTTTATAAAAAATATGAGGTTTATATTCTTACTAAACAAGAGCTCTTGTGGCCTATCATACAATTGAATGAGCTGCGATATTTCATTTTCTATCATTAAAAGAAACCTCTGGAGGCCCAACATGTTAGCTGGGGATAAGGCATAAATATTCCTTGAGGGGCACTGTTAATTCTCTAACGTGTAAGGGAAATGTGTCATAGAAAGGAGCCCCAGGATTATCTATACCTAGTTTGCTTATTAAATTGAAGACATGTGCTTAATAAATGAAATTTTGAGATGAGAAAGGAGAACGGGGGTGGTGAAAATGACCAAAATTTATTTTATATGCATCCCAAATTTTCAGATAATAAAAAATGGGAGAGAAAATAAAGGTCTGACTTAGATGGTTTTAAAAGAGGATTGGAGCAATATTAATGATTTAAGTCAAAAATAGTCATAAGGAAATGGATGAATATTGTACTATTACATAAAGAAAAATATAAAAGTTTCTGGTTAGGAGGATGGTGCATGGACAGAGTGCTTATCATGCAAGCCCAAGGATCTGAGTTCAGAACCATATACCATATATAAAAGCCAGACACAGTAGCACACTCATCTGCGATGTCATCATGCTTATGGGTTGTTGAGGTGGAGTAGAAGAATCCTCTAAAGCTCTTGGAGTATGCAAGAGTGAACAGGAGAGACCTTGTCTCAACAAAGTGAGGACAGACACCAGGAGTTGTCTTCTGATTTCCACATGTGCACATTATGACATACAGCAACACTCACATGCATGGACATGCACACACACATACACACACACACAAAATAAAAGAGAAAGTTCCATAGTCAAATATAAATAATATATTAGTTACTTTTCTGTTGCTGTGATAAAGCATGGTGACCAAGGCAACTTATATAAGAAGAGTTTATTTGGCTTATGCTTCCAGCAGGATTAGTCAGGGGAAGTGTGGGAGTAGGGATGGCCAGAGCAGAAAGCCAAGCAATCACATTTTCAAACAGGCACAGGAAACAGAGAGAGAATGGAAATCAGGCAAGGCTGAAGAATCCTCACAGCCCATCCCCAGTGATGTGCCTCCTCCAGGATGGTCACACCTCTTAAAGGTTCCATGACCTTCCCGTAACAGCGCCACAAACTAGGGACCAAGTGTCCAAATACTTAGAAGCTATGAGGGACATTCTCATGCAGACCACCATAAGGAATATATGAATGATTGAATTTTTTCTCATTTTTAAGGTAAAATATGAATTAAACAACTGTGATTGATGTTTCTGAATACTTCTAACCCAAAATGACTACACACATATGCATAAACACATATGCAAATTGAACCTGTTTATTAATTTGTTAGTTCTCAGTACAGCACAATAGCTTCAATATTATGGGTATAATTTTCTGCTTTTTTGTTAGTTTATATTGTGGATATTTCTAATTAATTTTAATCTATAATAAGAGTTACAGTAAATGTTATTTTGATAATGTTTGGGGGTTGAAGTAATGCTACCAGATCTAAAGGAGAAAAAATGTGTCTCTCTCAAATGAGTCAAGGTTATTTTACTATTATTAATAGATCAGGCAAAGAATTGGGTTCCTTTCTTAATGATCACATTTTGTTATTTTGCCACTAATTTTCAGTCCTTGCTTCTCTTCTCCTGTGAATATTATTGTCATTATTTTGTCCCCAGTGTCTTCCTCCAGACACATTGTACTTTTCAACACTCACTTTGCTAGCCTTATACAGCCTAGAGTCTGGTTATTATGATATGTTGACTTAGTCTGTTAGCATTATTAAAAACATCTATTCTCTCTTAGAGTTTTGCTATTATCATAAGAATAAAGTCCCATATTGGGACCTCACCTCCTAGGAAATACAGGATTAACCACAGGTGGTCTGCTCTCCTCATTAAGAGCACTGGCTCATTAACTGTGCTGGAAGAGTGCTGAATCATATTCTCTATCTGATTTGTTTGTGGACTCTGATTGTCACTGTTTAATTCCTTTGCCTTTGCCATCTGTTTTTCTTGTTCACATCTTGTGTTTACCCATCCTTGTGGTCTTGGTATAGACTCTGTTTGTTTTGTTTTATTATACTGTGTGTATGTATATTTATATGTGTGTGTGTGTGTATATCTGTGTGTGTATATGTGTATTTGTTTCTCTAGCAGTTCTTGAGTTTCTCTAGGCTTTGTCTATTGTTCCCATTATGAACAGATGAAAGTAAATTCTAGTCTACTTTTTAAAAATTGTGTCTAGATCTCTAATTTATTTTTTGTGTATTTTGTACTTTTTGAGTCTTTATAAACAGATATATAGCAGATATATAAATATATGAAACCAAACTTTTCTGTACTTGTTAAGAATCGGAATACAAATTCTACATTCTTATTATATAGTCCCATTTGTGAATACTTTTTATACAGGTTTATACAAATTATTTTCTCTAGAATGGCACTAGGTATGCATTAAATTTCATGGGCTATTTTATTCAAATTAACATTACAGTATCTATTATAATTGCCACCATTGACCAAATGAGACTACTTCGTGCAAACTCTTTGTCCTTTGTCCTTTCTACACTGCCCAGCTTTTAGGTAATAATTAGATGAATCCAAATGTTTATCTTTCCTAAGCAAAGGAATAGATCATTTTCCATAACAGTCTTTTCTTGATGATTAGTTATAATATTAGAATTTAAAAATTGCATTATGTGCATGAATTTCTCAAGAGAGGTTGAAAGGTCAAAATGTTATTTCTCTATTTTATTCACGTGATTTTCACGATGTGCAAGCGTGTATGTGTAATGTGTATACATATGTATGCCCTCGCATATTTCTTTTCATAAGACGTGTTCGCAGTGATTTTTTTAAGTAAATCAAGTTCCATTAAAACTAAAACTTTCTTCTACATGCATGTAGGAAGGACTTTTTTGATGCTCCAATTCTAGGAGATACTATAATTCACAGACATCTAGAAAATTACAAGAGAAAAGTCTTGAGCTAATGATGATGTTCAGTATTTTATGTTGTCTTGGCTAAATGATTAAGTCTAAACTTAATCATGCAAGCAATTTAATGTGGGTTTGGGAATTTTTTTCTTTTTCTTTGTTTTTGTGAGACAGAAAATCACTCTTTAGCCTTGGCTTGACTGGAACTCACCAGATAGATCAGACTGGCCTCAAACTCATAGAGGTCTGCCTGCCTCTGTTTCTGGAGTGCAGGGACTAAAGGTTTGTGCCACTATGCCCAGCTCAATCTAATGTTTTTAAGCAATCTGAATTTTTTTTAAAACTGCTGATTTTTATGGGCACAATGCACTTCATCAGTGTCTTCTCCCATCTAAGGGGCGCCCCGTGTGCAGCGATGCTGGGCCTGACGCTGAGCCCTGGATTCTGTTTAACTGTCGCTGACTTCAGCCTTAATCATTTTTATATAATAGGTTCTGCATTTTGACTCTGCACTAGCCTTTGCACATTACATGATCATCACACATGTGTTGGGAGGCTAGAGTTTAAGGTCCTGGTTCTTGTTCTCTTCTACATAGCAAGTTCAAGGCAGCTGGGGCTACATGGAGAGCCTGCCTCAAAATAAAATAGCAAACTAAAGGAAGAAACAGTTCAGCAGAGAAGGTATAGAAGTGGCAGATAAGTACATGAAAAGCCGCTCAGCATTCTTAGTCACTAGGGAAATACAACTTCAAACACGCTTCAAACAACTTCAAACAATTGTGTGCCTTTTAGATACAGTTCTAAGCACTTCATACCGAGCCCTGGCAAGGCTGCTAAGCAGCTGGATCTCCAGACACTGCAGGGATGCAAACAGGGTGCATCATTTTGGCATTTGCCTGTAAAATTCAACATACATTTACTATAAGATGCAGCAACATATTTACCAAAAATAAATTATAAGGATATGCCCATACATTGCATTTGAATATTTATAGTAGTTTGATTCATAGGGGCCTAATATTTGAAACATTCCAGATAGCCACTGTAATAATTCATTTTATGTTGCTCTAACAAGACATATGATGTTGGGTACTTTTTAAGGAAAGGGGTTTATTTTGCTGAGTTTTGCAAGCTGAAGATGTGAGATTGAAGGGTTCCATCTATTCAGCTTCCAATGCAGACCTCCTATGTGCATGACAGCACAGAAACAAAGCACCTGCAGAAGGGACAGGCCTGTGAAGGGTCTCAGTTTGTACCAACTCATTCTCCTAAGAGCTAACTCACTTCATGCAACCAGCATTGATCCTTTCTTAGGCAGTGGACACCCTGGCCTATTTATCTTGTACTAAGCACCGCCTCATAAAGACTACCACTTCAACACCACCACACTGGAGGTCATTTTCTAACACATGAACCTTTAGAGGACAAACTGTATTCATGTCCCCCACCTGCTGAGTAGACTGAAGATAGGAACCACATCCATGCTCCCGAAACTACTACTGAATCATCAGCAACACAGACAAACTTCAAAAGCATTATGTGAACTGGAAAAAGCATTTTATTCCATTTATGATATCCTGGAATATTTTTAAACTCCGTGACAGCTTTTGGCCTGTTTAATTACGTAGTGGAGTTCGAGGAAGGAGCAGTCCTATTTTACTCTCTCTCTCTCTCTTTTTTTATCAGCTTCTTTTCCCATTGCCCCATAAAGTTCATCCTAAGAGACAGAATTAGAGATTATAGACCCATTGCAGGTGTTCACACAAGTAAAAGAAACATGATTTACTTCAGATAGAAGTCACATCTCAATTGCTCACATGTGGAAACAAGGACTAGGTATCCCATCTCCAAATATTTATTTACTTCCTTAGGAGACTACAAATGCAAAAGCAGACTTCAAAATTGGAAATTCAAAAATCTGGATTTACAGGGTTGGAAAGATGGTTCAGCAATTAAGAGCAGCCAGTGTTGCTTCTGCAGAGGACTGTTTGGTTCTCAGTACCCACATGGCAGCTAATGATCATCGGTAAACTCCAGCTCTGGGGAATCCGGTGTCCTCTTCTGGCCTCCGTGAGCATTGCACAACACAAGCGCACTTACCTACATGCAGACAGCACATTCATACACATAAAAGAAACATAAATAAATTAAGAATTCTGGATTTATATCCTTGACGTTATTTATCTCTTCTTCCTCCTTCTCCCTTTATGTGGCCCCCTTTCCCCTTCTAGTTAAACACCCTCCATTTTCCCGATTTCTCCCTTGCACCTGTGTCTTACCATCTCCCTCTCTAGAATTCATTCTCTACTCACCATCACCCATGGTCTGCTTCTACTTCCTGACTTCTGTAGTTACTTTAGGTTATATAATGACTTCTAAAGACTTGGACAAGGATCCACAATGCAATGCTTATGTTTCAGGGTCTGGGTTACCTCATTCAGTGTAATATTTTCCAATTGCACTCACATAAAAATGTCATGATTTCAATTTTCTTTGTCACTGAATAGAATTCCATGGAGTTAATGTTCCACATTTTCATTATCCACTCATCAGTTGAAGGATATGCAAGTTGTTTCCATTTCCTAGTCATTGTGAAAGAGCAACAGCAAATGTAGCTCAGCAAGTACCTCTGCAGTAGGAGGATGACAGGCCCTTTGGGTAAATGACACTGAGAGCTATAGTTGAGAGTCATATCTGCATACATCCACTGTTAGCTTCTTATAGAATCTCAAGACTGATTTCCACAGTGGCTGCAATCTCAGCAGCAGTGAATGAGGGTCCCTCTTCCCACTGTTTCCTCACCAGCATTTGTGGTCAATTGTTCTCTTGATCTTAGTCATTCTGACTGGGGTCAAATGAAACTTTAAAGTAGTTTCAATTTGCATGTAATTTGCACTGCTAAGGCTGTTGAAAACTTTTAAAGATATTTCTCAGTCATTTTTATTTCTTATTTTGAGAATTCTCTGTTCAGATTTGTCACCCATTTTTAAATTGGTTTTTGAGTTCTTTGTTTATTCTGGATATTAGTCTGCTGTCAGCTGTACAGCTGTCAAAGACTCTCTCACACCTTGTCCTTCCTCTTCAATCAAGTGGCTGTTTCCTTTGCTGTACAGATGCTTTTCAGTTTAATGAGGTTCCATTTGTCATTTGCTGGTCTTAATTCCTGACTGAATGGAGTTCATTCAGAAAGCCTTTACTGCCCCTGTATCATTTAGAGTACTGCATATATATATATATATATATATATATATATATATATATATTTTTTTTTTCCCCCTAGTGGGTTTTAGTGTTTCAGGTTTCACTGAGGTGTTTTATTCATTTGAACTGGTTTTTGTACAGGGTGATAATTCCGTTTTCTCAGCACCACTTGTTGAAGATGAGGTTTTTCCTCCAGAGTATATTTTTGGCACCTTTGTCAAATATTACATGACTGTAATTAGGTTCACTCATGTTTGTGTCTTCTATTTTGTTACACTGATCTACATGTCTGTTTTTGTGCCAGGACCATGCTCTTTTTATGACTATAGCTCTGTAGTATAGCTTGAAATTTGGTATTGGAACCCTCTAGGAGTGTGGTTTTTGCTCAGGATTGCTTTGTCTATCCAGGGTCTATTGACAGCGCATATGAATTTTGGATTTCTTTTTCTACTTCTGTGAAGAATGCCATAATGATCTTGATTAGGATTGCATTAAATCTGTACATTGTATTTGGTAGGTTGGTCAGTTTCACAATATTAATTCTACCAAATCTATGAGCATAGGCGGTCTTTTTATCTTTGTTATCCTCAAACTTTTTCCTCAGAAATTCAAAGTTTTCCTTGTAGAGATAGTTCACCTCATTAGTTAGGTTTATTCCTAAATAATTTATTTATATATTTTGAGTCTATTGTGAACAGGAGTGTTTCCATGATCTCTTTCTCAGAATGCTTATTGTTGGTATGTAGAAAGGTAAATTGATTTTTGTGCCCTGTCATTTTGCTAAAAGTTTTGATCACTCTCAGAAGTTTTCTGATGAGTTTTTAAAAATTTCTTATGTAAGATTCCATATCATCTGCAAAAAGAGATAATTTTAATTCTTTTCCTATTAGTATCCCCTTGGTTTCATTTTCCTATCTTGGTGTTCTAGCTAGGGATTAAAAACTATCTTGAAAAAGGGGGATAGTAGACATCTCTGTCACATTTCTGATTTTAATGGGATTGCTTCAAGCTTTCCTCCATTTAGAATGATGTTGGCTATAACAATATATGACCTTTATTATGCTGAGATAGTCTCCCTCCGGTTCTGTTCTTTCTAGGGCTTGTATCATGAAAGAGGTCAGAAGAGGGTGTTGGATACCTTGGAAGTGGAGTTAAAGATGGTTGTTAGCCACCATGTAGGTGCTGGGAATCAAACCCAAATTCTCTGCAAGAGCAGCCAGTACTCTTAACCACTGAGGTTTTGCTTTACATCATGATTACAGTCTGTTAACATGTGGGGCCACCCAAAAGTCCAGTTTTTCTTAGACTAGTTAGATAGATAGTGCTCTAGTCCTTTCTATTGCTGTGTTGAAATATCCTGACAAAGCATCTTGGGGGATAAAGGGTTTGTCTCAGCTTATAGCTCTAAGTTATAGTCCATCATGCTGCAGAAGTCAAGGGGACAGGACTTCAAGCACCTAGTTACTCCCAGAGTCAAGTGCAGAAAGACAATAAACGCATGCCTGCCTGCCAGTGTCAGGCGCTTCCCTCCCTTTCATTCAGTCCAGGGCTTAACCAACTAAATGGTGCCACCAACATTCAGGGTGAGTGTCCCACTTCAATTAATCCAGTTAGAAAAATCCTTAACAGGCATGCTCCAAAGGCCTGCCCACAGGCCAACCAAGCCCAGACAGTTTCTTGTTGAGACTCTCATGATTCTAAATCATGCAAATTGACAATTAAAACTACTGTTGCAAGTAGACAAAAGTTTTGGTTCAGTCAGGTTCAGTTGATATTTCAGAGGATAAATTCTATTACATTGATTCTTGTTTTGGAAGGCTTTAAAATCCAATAAATATTCCTGGCATGGAAGTCTTTACTCTCTACTATTATTTGGCAGATAGTTTCAAAATGATTGATCACTGTGATATTTGTGTTAAAAAGATCTCAAATATAATATGGCCATGTCAGAGAAACTGTGAGATATTTGACCATTACATGACCATCTCATCCTATTTTCCTGATTTTAAGCACTAACAGGTTGATAATTTGTCACATCAGAAGAAACCCACTGCCTTTGAACAATACATGGACTTCTCTTCCAGTATTTCCCACATAACTTGTTTTGTGCATACTGAATTCTGTTCTTACCAGTCCTGTGAAATAAGAAGTTCTTAAAATGCAGGGATCATATTTGGATTAATTATTTAACATCAGAGTGCTTGGCACAGACAAAGGATCAATATTTTAAAAATTATTGTATGTATGGATAATTGGATTGTAAAAGTATGAATTTCCTTCCACTTTTCATCCAGGTACTTCACTGTGCTTTTCTCTTACGATTATTTTTCTTGCAAAATTTTCTCTGCCAATAAAGATCCTTTGATTTTTCATATTTTCCTGACATGAATTTTATGGGCTCATGTAGAGCCTGTTCCCTCTCTTTCTGTAACTTCTAATCTCTAGATTTTCTAGATGAAAAATATAGCAATGAAAGAGGCCAAGAAATTCTGGCAGAGAATTAGACCTGTGTTAAAAATATGCTTTGCATTTCTTTATGAAAATAATAAATTCACAGCTTAAAACTCAAATTGTATAAAACAGTTCACAGTCAAAAGATAGAAATAATCATTACTGCATATGACTAGCCCCATTTCTCCTACTTATAGCAATAACTTTTAATTTTTAAAATATTTTATAGATGTTATCGCATCCTCTACTGATATGTTCTACCATGATTTATTGACTTTTCATGTAACAGATGAGGTAATACCTCACTTGGACTAACACCTGTGATCTCTCTTCTGTTTCCCCTCATAATGAGATGTATTTTCTACTGATTATTACTGAAACATTAAAGAGCATGTCTTCACTGTTTGTTACCAATAAATGGTACTCCTTAACATTTTAAAATGAAGTGTCCCTATTGTTATTGTCACATAAGGCCAGTTATGAGTACACCCAGCGTATCTGCATCAGTTCAGAACATATGTTCTTCCAAGGGGACTCAGGCCATGTGGGCAGTGAAAACATGCCCGGTCCCCCAGGTGTTAGCTCTCAGCCCTCACTGCATTAACACCTGAGCACCCTTGTGCAGTGCAAGCTGTAATCATCCACTGAATCCTGACATGATTCCTCCTTGACCCCTTTCATTTTCCACTGCTGTCAACTGCCTTTTATTTTTCAGTCTTTAAATTCTATTTTGTAACCACAACATTCTGTACTTTACATTGGTTGAGTATTAATATAAGGTATTTAAATTATTGTATTATGTATTGTAGAGAAGGGGTGATAGTTACAATTCCTTCCCGTTGTATAGCTTTCAGCTTTCCTGAAATTGCCATTTTTCATTTTTATTCTTGTCCTGTCTCCCTCTCTCTTGGTCTGAAATGCTCCCATCCTTGCATCAAGCTAGGCTAATTGATCGTGGCACCTGCTTCACCGGAGCTTTTCTAATTATTTTCTTGGGTCGGAGCCATCATTTCCTGGATTCCACACGTAACTCTTATTTATTTATTTTTCTAATTTGTTGTCTGTTTCTGCCAGGTTGGAGCCCCCAGTGACTGTTTATAAGAGGAAGTGAGGCATCCTACTTCCTACACATCTAAATTTTCCCTTTTGTCTTCAAACGTCATTGATAATTTAATGGCTGGCAAAATGCTAAATGGAACGCCTCTCATCAGAGCCTTCTGTCATGAACCTGTAATCTACCCCAAACAATAGATGAGATGTCTGTTTTTAGTCAAATTTTATTTTGGAGGCTAGTGAGATGGCTCAGCAGAGGAGAGCTCTTGCTACTCATCCGGATGACCACAGTTTAGTTCCAAGCACCCATTTTAGGTGGCACACAGTCATCTGTAACTCCAAATTCAAGGCATCTGATACCCTCTTCTGGCCTCCGTGGGCCCCTGCATGCGCATGGTGCACACACACATCCGCCCCCCCCCCAACATTACACCAAAAAGCCTGAAACACCTTGGGTCAAATTCGAGATTGTTCTGTTAAGAAATGCAGTTTACTCCAAATAAATTCTTCTACTTATACATAAACGATGTTTTAATTATGGGAGAAAAGGCTTTTAATATTTTCCTACTGCATTTGTTACTTTTCCTGTTCCTGTGACCAAATAAGTGACAAAAATCAACTAAAGGAAGGAGGGTGCAGTTTGGTTCATACTTTCAGAACACAGTCAATCAGGGTGAGGAAGTCACATGGTCAGGAGTGTGAGGTAGCTGGTTACATTCCATCTGCAGTCAGGAAGCAGAGACAGAAGAATGCTAGGGTTCATTTTCTCATTTAATTTCAGCCCATGAACACTAGCCTTGCCTAAGGAATGGTGGCATCTACATTCAGGGTAGACCTTCCATCCTCAGCCAGTCCTTTCTGGAAATAGCTTCAGACAGAGCTAGAGATGTTCTTCCACAGTGGTTCTAAATCCAACCAAGCTGACAGCCTTCACACCTGCTATCTTTCCTCAGTATGGATACATCCAACTAGTGTCTTTGGATTACACTGTGTCAGAGTATTTGATTCTGAAAATTGTTATTAGAGTTGTTGATCTCAATTTCATTAAGAAAAAAAATTATTAAAAGAATTTTGGCTTGAGATTAAGACAGAATGTCCAAAAACTTCTGAAATGGCCCTAAGCAAACTTTTGCCATTTTGAACTATGTATTTTTACAAAGTGATGTTCTTCTCATCATTGATGATTATAAAATCAAAATATCATTCAACTCTGAAAAATACTAATAATGTTCTATATCCCACATTATCAAATATTCTGCAAAACTTAGCTCTTTATGTAAAAATAAACACACATCCATCTCATTACATGCAAATTTGTTTTTGTCTTTAGTAAACAGTAAAATTATATGTATATCAAAGAAATGACTTAAAATTAATTTCTTTGTTTGACTGGTATGCCTATATTTTATATATATATATATATCAGGGAAAAAGGGATGAGGTCAATAAGTGAAAAAAGTTTTTTTCCCCTTTGTACATTTTTAATTGAATTTTGTGTACTTCATACACAACATTGTAATCATCTTTATATTCCCTTTCCCTTATATTCCCTTCACAGGCCGCCACTGGATTTCATGTATTATGTCATTTATGCTAAGGCCTATTGATTCAAGTTAATATTCCCAGATGTCCCTCAATATAAGTCCATCCACTGGGGTATAATCAGTGTATCTAGAGTTAATCCCTTAGAGAAGATCACTTCTTCCTCACTCAGCAGTAATCAGCTGGCCAATAGTTCTCTGGTTAATATTGGGGCCTGCTACTCACTTCCATAGTTATATACTGGGATTTTTGTTTAAGAAGCCTTGATCTACATACAACATGAGCTTGCTGTGTCAATAAAATATTTAGAGCAATATCTGGCTATTTGGAAAGTTTAGTTATTTGGAAAAACATTTGTTTGTTTGTTTTTCTTTACACTTTAATAATGAATTTTATTTTATTATTTGTTTAAAACAGGGTCTTGCTCTGTAGTCAGACTTCCTGAAACTCATTATTTAGCCCAAGTTTTGACTTTATGACAATCCTCTTGCCTCAGGCTCCTTGATTACTGGGAATAAATGTGTGAGCCACTACCCTGTAAGTAGTATTTCTTAATCATATTTTCAATTTAAAATATCTGCCTCATATTCTCTGATAGTTCTTCTTTGAAGAAACCTGCGTATGTTTTACAAATACAATTGCTCCTCAAATTTCTCTGATAATATTAACTTTCTATTTTCTTTCCTAGAGCTTGTACTTTATGTTTCAGTTGTTTATTTTCATTTAAAAGCCTGTCTTAAAAGACCTTGTAAATTTTGATTTGTCATTTTGCATTCCAAAAGAAAGTCATAGGAGGACAAACCTGGGGTTGTAAGAATCCAAATGATGTATGCTAATAGCTGGCTGCTACCTAGTGTCTCAAGACTTTTCCTCCTACATTGGGACTCAGCATTCTGCTCTGCCCCTCTGGGTCCAGGCGGCTGAGCGAGCAAACAGACGTTTGCTCTCCAATTAGAAAAATTAGTTTATTGGGGTTACTTACATAGGATTTGCCACCGGGAAGGTGATAGTAATGTTGTATGGGAGGGCCAGCATTATTTTCAGAAGTATGGTGCACCTCTGGTGTGCCCCACCAAGATGGACGGGCTGACGAATGCCTTTTCTCCCAGCATTCACTGCTTCTCGCCTTAGACTCTCCCCCTCAAGTCACTGGTTGGCTGGCAAGGCATTGAATCTAATAAAATTCTTAGAGGGTGTCTTGTTGCTGAGGGTGCCCGCAGCTGCATCTGGACCCAGCTTGAGCCTTTGTGGCTGTGTTCATTCAATGGAGCCAGAGGGAAATTCCACATAAGTTTATGCTACACCTAGGTAACTCCTAAGTTCTAGTTCTGCTTTGGTCTAACAATATTCACACGTGACGCCCTGGTCTTCCAGTTTCTATTCCAGTTTTTAAAAGAGAAGTGCTGTATCTTCTTTCTGGGATAAAGGCTTATCTTCTGGCCATCTGGACTAATGAGTTTGGAGAACTCAGCCTCTCTTCAATCAGACCTTCCACTCATTACCCACGTTTTACTACTTTCCTTAGGTCTTGAGTTGGAAACCCTGCCAATAGCCCACTAGTAGACTGTTAGCACCTTAGCAGAGCCATAATGATTTTCAGGGTTCCTCCTCCCCATCCTTCAAAGTCAACATCACCTTACTCTCTGGCTTCCAGAAACGTATCAAAATCCTTCTTCAATGACTAAACCCTCTCTTATATTATTCTCTTTCTATTTACTTAATTGGGCCTTATAGATGTTCAGTCTTTAGTACACAGTATTGGAGACACATTTAGAGGAATCCCTGGAGCATTTCGTAAGTGTGATACCACTGGGCTATACCTCCAGCCCTCTTTTTACTTTTTTAGTTTGAAGCATGGCCTCATTAAGTTTCCCAAATTGGTCTTAAACTCACTCTGTAAGCCAGGTAGGCCTTGAATTTGTGATCCTCCTCTCTTAGGCTCCTGATTAGCTGGGATTACAATAGGCCCAGTTCATACTTTTGAAGAGTGAGTCTCACATCAATTTCAGGAATTGAGTAGAATAAATCAACAGTAAAGGTATATCCAGAGTTTATAAATATTAAAGAATACTGTGGTTTCTTCCTGCCACTTTGTCTGGTCACCAGAAAATCCTCTCCTATTGACTTTATGTCCTATTTTAGATTATCAGTCCCTTTCATATTATCATAGTATCCCACAAGAAGTTACAATTCTTGGAATATTCATAATGAATCCCCTTTTCGTATTACTCACTGATGTTTCTAAACTCACTTGCCCAAAACTGCCACCTAGCTCATTATCCTATGATAAAGGTTAGAAGTCAAAGGACATTTGAGAAGCAGCATTTCCTAGAGTCTGGAACACAGCTAGCCTTAAGAAACAAAGGTTTCTTTTCTATTATCTAATTGAGAAAGTATACTTTGAAAACTTTCAGTATATGAGACATAGGAGACAGAGAAACATGGTAGGCATGGTCTCTTTCATTGAACAACTTCATTCTGGCAGATTCCTGCTAGGCTGTAGAAAGTGGTTAAAATGGCTCACTCAGTTCTTATCAGGTTCTTGGCTGATGTGCCTCTCAGCAGAATGTACTCCCAATCTCACTTACTATTCCAAAGCAATAGGCTATCAGCAGGAGTCAAAGAGAAGAAAACTTGACTGCATTTTGCTCTCTCACCAAAGGCTACATTGCTAGTTGCCACCTTCACACAGTCTCTGACTAGGTAATTGATGAAAGGTAAGTAGTTCAGTAGGACTGAGCGTGCTTAAAGTTTTAAAAATATCAACTCAAGATCTTAAAGTAGGTGTTGAGAGGCATGTAAATTACATTTTCTGGAGCAGTGTACTTGTCCATCTCTTTATTTTCAACAGGGAAGCTCTTGAGGTACTAATTCAATAGCACATCAAGATAGTCAAAGAGTACCAATATTATTGTTTTGTTATTACAGATTCTACTCACCTTTTTAGTCTCTCTACAGCCTCCTAACTGTCATAAAAGGTGTCACACTTAGAACTGTTCGATTTCAAATTCTGGACATAAAACTCTTCAGATGACATAGCAGTGGTTCTTTCACTCTTAATGAGACTGGCAGCAGCCACTAGAGGCCCTCCAAGTCCAGACTCCATAATGGAGGTAGAATGCTAAGCAGCTCTCAGTGGCAGAGTCAGCCCAGGGCAAAGTGCAGGGTGATTAATCATTCTGAAAGCATGTATTTGCCAATCATGTGCATAAATGGTGTATTGAACATCTGCAATCTGTTATATAGTCTACACAGCCTTCCTTTTTATTGGATATTGTCATAAAACAACAATAATTTCTGAGTTCCTCTGTTTACTTTTTAAGCCTTTCCTGAAATGTTTGTCTTAATAGTCTTCTCCTTCAAAATAAACTTGCTATTTTCCCTACCTCTCATGAAAAATACAACATACTGGCAAAGATGACTGTGCTCTCCAAGGGTTGATAATACTAATGCTTGTTCAGTAGAGGATCTGTAGAAGATGGTTAAAATGGTTCACTCTATGCCATGAGCAATCATGCTGAGCTGAACTCATGATACACTAGGTGGGATGGTGGTTGAGTCTGAGAGCCCTGGTCATACTTCTAATCTACCTTATCTATGCCTGTGTACTCAGATTTAGTTATGGATTGGTCCTGAACAGAAATCATGACCTTTTCAGTTCTTTACATACTCTATAAGATAAGGAAGCAAATTTATGTAGATTGGACCTTTCTAAGCTCAAAACCCAAGCAGCTTGCTGGAGGCACCAATGTGGCATCACTATGGAGCATGGAAGATTTACAACTCCTATCTTCCAAGCCTTAGAAAAGGAATTCTAAAGTCTTCCAGGCATTGCCTACCAGCTCAACACTGAGTATTTATCATGACAATTCACTCCTCAGAAAACTCATTACCCTTCCAGAATGTCTCAGAGCAGATAGATCTCCAAGCTGGTTGTCAACTCCCCTTTCCACCAATGTTTATCACAACACCATATTACCTCCTTAAAGCAGCATTAGCAGATGATTCTCTATCCCCAAGTACTTTAATGCTTCTCCTTATCACAAAGCTAAGCTAGCCTTTTTTCTAACATGTTATTCAAAGTTGTTCCCTTTGTTTTTCCCTAGTCGAAGCACCCCAAGGGATTTTCCACTTCTCACCAGCCTTCCTGTACAAAGCTCATCCTCTTATGCATTTTACCATGCGAAATTCTCAAACAGGTTACTGCAACAAAGACTATAGCTGGTTGCAGTAGTTCAATATTTAACAAGTCATCTGAAACTTGCATAGAATGAGGAGTAAATCTAAGCCAATGGTGGCAATTTGTTATCTGCACCCCTTATGAGGCTCCAAGAATGCCTATCTGACTATGGCAAATGCACTTAGTTTCTATGGAATTAGGCTGACACGCTTGCTTCATTGTCTCTTTTAAGATGCCCTAGAACTTGGAGATTTCACCAGGGAAGAGCATACATTTAACTTTTACAGTTGAGAAACTCCATTATTAGCAGTTTAACTTCAGTTTTCCTAAACTGGAATATGATTACAAATATTTCAAGAAACAAAAGTACTGATAGTTAACTTTCTATTAACTAGGTAGATTGATTGAATAGTTAAATATGTTTTTACATTGTATTTGAAATTTGTCCTGCTGTCTATGTCACTTGAGAAGATATGTCCAGAATTTTGTAAAGGGAAAAGCTGAAATTGATTTTTGCTAAATTTAATCTGGTTCATGTTAAGATATGAAAATGTCAAGACTATCATCTTGATTTTTATACCTTGTCCTAAGGAAGGACGTTAAGAGTACCTGGTTCATTATTTCTAAAATTTTTTGTGATCTGTAAGTAGGATGGGGTAGATAAGAACACAGGGTTGAGTTTGAAGTATGAAGAAGCACAACTAACATGAAAGGCCTTTGACAAAACTGTATTTATAAACTGCTTTATAAGCTTCTAAACTGTATACATATATAGAAAGAATTTAAATAGAGTTACCCTATAATGAGTAGGTCAGTGTTTCTCCCAGACATGATAGGCTATCAAACACAGAAAGCCAAGTATGGGTTATTGCTTTTCATGTTACTGCTCAGTGGAATCACATAGATCCCCTCCAAACATTACAAGTTATTGTTATTACTCTTGGTTTTCCTCCAGAACTTGATGATAAGACCCTTTTGCTGAAGACACCTTGAATCATAGGACATGGAGAACTAAGTTGATATTGACCTGGAAGCTTCATCCTTACTGGGTAGCTTTTATAGTGCTGGATGGTGCTGAGAGATCTTAGTTATGAAGAGTACTCATGTACTTACCCTGTGAGCCACAATAACAATGAGCCTGGTAACACAGCTCCACTGGTACAATAGTGGCATGGTTGTTATGGGAGAGTAAACATCACTTTCTGCTTAGAATTAAGGCTTGTTCCACAAGAAGAAACACATGCCTGGTAATGTTAACTGGGCCACTAACCTGTGGCTAGAGAGGTCCTAGACCCTAGGGGAGAACCTACTTCTACTATTCTTCTAGATGGACATAGTATAAAACTATCTTCCAGGTAGTTGTCTTTATACCCATAGATTAGCATAGCTCTCAACCCTCATCAGAGAAGCTGCTTTTTGCAGTAGATGGTATTTAATACTGAGGTTTAATATAGAATTACAACTTGTCAACATGCAAAGAATAGGGGACTGTGGAGTACTCAGACCCAAATGAGACATCCATATCATACCCTTCTCCCAAGACTCAGAAATCATTGTGGAAGGAAGGGCAGTAAGGTTGCAAGGCCTAGAGGTAGTAGATGACTACAGCGAAACAGTTTTTCAGACACGACAGGGCTATTGTTGACATGATTGCAGATCATGAAATTCTTTCTATATATGTATACATAGGCCTGTTCAAGGTCAAGCCAGCACAAATCCCAGCCTATATAGCCTGTGGAGAGGCTCACAAAATTGTACCTCTAGCTAAGGAGCTATGGATTGATGCTGGGGAAAGCAGGGTCAGTTTTTAAGGAATGGGGCCCTTGGTAGATTGCCCATGCTCTAGTAGATGGCCCTACACCCATGTACATACCAGCAAGACTAAGAGAATTTAGTGGGCTTAAAAGGAGCACATGAATTTGAGAGAAAAAAGTGGTGGTGGGGGATATGAGAGGAGCAATGGGAGAGGGAGCGGGAGTATATCTGATCACAACAGATTATGTGTATGTCTGAAACTCCCAAAAAATAAAAATAATTATGCTGTAATTATTGGCACAAATACTATGTGTCAATCAAAACCATACCTTAAATTTTTAAAAAGGGAAAATTTGAAAGTTTTTGCCTTGGCTTTCATAGAATTGACACAGACAGGATTGTACAAATTTTAAAGAGAATTCTTGTACATTAGCTCTCATTTACTGTTCACTATAACTGATTCTTTTATACCTTCCTTTAGTAGATTGCTGACTAATTGCTTTATGAAATGTAGCTTTACTTTTATTCTGGAAATCAAGGATCAAATAAGCGACTATTTCCAACATAGACAGAAATGGTGATTGTAACAGGCTAAAGTAGTTTTTCTCTCTTTGCACGAACTCTGATGCTACACACTTAATGATCTCTGAAAGGACCATAAGGACAAAATTTATAATGATAAATACAGGATTATCACTCACTGGCAAGGTGTTTTTTAACGTTGGTGGGAAGCTAATTAGATGGGAATGGCAGAAATTTTTAATTCCTTGTTTTTGCTTCTTTAATATACATGGAGAGAATGTTTGTTTTATAGGTTTAATTATGTTTAGCCTGATTTAATTTAGATCATTATGAGACATGTAATCTGCATATGAAGTTTTAACAACAGTAATAATATTTAGTTATGGTTCAGGTAAAAGTTTACATCTGAAGCTAATAATCTGAGAAATCATTTACAGAAATATATACAGATGCAAACTTCAGAAATTGCTACTCAATATGGAAAGGTTTCTTACAAAAGATGGGACGTACTTCTAAATCAAAAGAAGCCATGAAGTAGCAAAAAAGTTTATGTTAAAAATTGCTTTTACCTGTACAAGTGACTGACTCTTCTTTAGCCTGGTAGCTCACAGTTTTGGTTACTTCTTGAAAGTCAGGTCATCATTCTGTTATTTTGCTATATCAAAATTTCTGACATTGAATATATTACAAATAAAATAAATTTATCTCATTGAAGTCCAAGATCAGACAGTCCTTTCTCTGTGGCTTCTGGGGATAGTGTTCCTGTCTATAGCAGATGTCAACATGGTGGGGCTGCATGCAAGAGACAGAAATCACCTGGTGAGACAGAAAGCAAGAGACTCAGAGATGCTCTTATTTTAAGAACTCATTCTCCAGAGAACTAACTCTTCATGAGACCAGCATTCAGTCCCTTATGAGTGATGTCCTAGTGGCCTAATCATTATCTTCCATTAGGCCCAATTTATTAGAGGGTCTACCATCCAAATGTCATGTTTGAACCAAGTTCTCAACAAAAGAACTTTGGGGACACACACTGAAGCCACACTCAATCACCATGAATTTATCAGGTGATTAATAAAAATCACAGATGTCTGAAATGAGCACGCATACAAAGATAAGCTGCAGTATCTGGACATCTTTATGCCTCCTCAATGTCATACAAGCTTTTCCTTGTCACCTCAACCAGAATACATATAAAACCTGAGGGAAGAACTCCTGGAAATTCTACATGTAAAATGGTTAAACTGTCAATGTTTGTGTTGTATATAAAACCACAATAATAAATACACAATAAAAAAAATTACCTGGAGGACACCTACACAAATCATCAGCACATTGGGACATAGTTGCAATCCTTGTACTTAAGAGGCTGAGATACAATTGTGAGTAACTAAAGACTATTTCAAAGACTGGGGAAAGAAAGAAAGAAGGAAGAAAGAAAGGAAGGAAAGAAAGAATGAGAGGGACACCCATGTCTTATCTCCCCATATGGTGATTTGATTACCCCTGTGTGGAAGACACACCAGTATTCTGTAGATGATTCTGATGAGCCTGCAGGCATTCTAACCCATGACCCAGTTATTTTCTTCTTGCCAGCCATTTCCCTTGCAAGATTTCCTGCACTTGGGTGCTGTGAAAACCCTAAACTGTTCCTTTCATCACTCTCTGATCTCATCTCTTCACTTACTCCTCATCAATTGTTCATAATTAACTTTCCTAAGTAGAGAAGGTTCTAGTGAACATAATAGTAAGCACATATCACTAATCTGAATGTTGGAAAAATATTTTAAATCTTAAAAACAAGTACATGACATAGTAAATGAGCCTGGATTTCCAGGGTCAGAGCCAAATTCATGCTTAGAAAAATATGCGGTTTTCCAACTGGGAAAAAAAAAAAAGGTTCTTGTCTAGAATCCTGAAATTCCAATAAAACTTTATTTCTTTGGATTGAACAAATAGATATTATTAAAATGTAAGCATTCATATGTGGTGGGGGAGCCTGACAGTACATTTTTGTGTAGCAGTTAACCCCTGACTGATAGGAAGACTTAATGGGGAGTTAAAGATCTGAGAGCAGATTGCCAAGAACTGCCAGAAAGAGCAAGAAAGCCAAAAACCAGTCCTTTCAATTTCATCGCCTACTTGAAAAAATTGTGAAATTTCTATAATGGATGGGGAAGTGTCATTTATGCTTGTAAGTAGCTTCTAAGTTGGATAGTTATTACTTGAATAGCAACAATCCTTTATTGCAAAATTGTAAAACTGAGTAAAGGGGTTCAACTCAATATGAAAAAGCATTTTGAAAATACAAAAGTTCAAATATCAAGGGAGTAACATCAAAATATCTAGATTATACAGGAATGTAAAAAGCCAGTTTCATTAATAGATCTACTGACTCAGACATATTTGTGCATATTATAGCTTTTAGTTGGTAGTAAAGATGGCCTAAAATATAAATAATGTGCAAACATTTTCACTGGCATAGAAAGTATCTTTGAAGCTTTTGGTTTATACATTGATAGGCATTTAGATAATTTTAGGAAATCTTAGTGTAAAAAGGGACTTTTATTGTTTTCATATTTGAGACATTTTCTCCTTTTATTTATTAGATTTTTTAAGCTGCATTAATGTAATTTACATAAATGTTTTATCATGTAAAAAGACTAAAACTGAATCTTTTGTATATAATCAGAATTTTTTTTCATATTTATTTATTATTATTTTATTTTATGTACATGAGTATATTGCCTGCATGTGTGTAAGTGCATTCATGTCATTATGCAATGCCCATGGAGGTCAGAAGAGGGTGTCAAATTCCCCTGGAGTTACAGACTGTTGTTAGTCACCATGTAGGTCTGGGAATCAAATCCAGGTCTTCTGCAAAAGCATCCGGTGCTCTTAACTGCTGAGCCATCTCTCCAGCACCATAATCAGAATTTTAAAGTTCAAAATCTTTTTATAATCAGAAGCTTCTAACAATGAGCATGAATTGTGATGCAATCATATCATCAGTTACAGCAGAGCTTGAAGGAATTTGGACTGCATATAAATATGAAGTCCAAAAAATATAGATTCACATTTGACAAAAATAAATGAGTCCCTAAAATCTGAAAAGTAGTTTGGATGAATGGCATAAATATTAGTTTATAGAAGAGTCGGATAAAGGAATACATTTTCATAAAGAAAATAAAGTAGGTGAGTGCAGCTTACAAAACTTTTTTTGAGTCATGAAAATTACAAACTAGTTTAGATGAATTTATTGCAAGATTTTAGGTTCAAAGAGGTCAGAATAAAGGAAAAATAAAATTAATTTTGGCAGTAATTCTTTGCCCTTTCCCAGGAGCAGTCCTGCAAAGAGTGAAATGTGAGCAGGATAACTCTGAGCATGGTAGCAAGGTGTGTATGGGCAGATGTGACATGACCCTAGAGCATGCCAGGATCAGCCAGCTCTCATCTCCTGCAAGTCTGTGCTTCTATTGCTAAAGGCACTGTGTGAATCAGATAAATGTCAAGCACATAATTCATCTAGACGTGGCTTTTACACCAGTGAGGCCAATCTAATTATCTCAGAGCAGGGACAGTAGAAGGAGAGATGAAGCAACTTTCCACTGGAAAAATAAGATAAAACAATACAGAACTCCCACAATAATCTTCAGAGTATAAACTACATGGTTTACAGCTGACTTCAGAATTTAATTCTTGTCTCTCAGTTCATCATACTTGTCTATCACAAGACCACAAGAACCATCTCTTCTTACAGCCAGATCAAGTTCTGAGTTAAGTTCTGTATATATTTATCTTTTTTATTTTTGTGACACTGGGATTGAACTTAGGTCTTCACACATACTAGGTGAGTGCTCTACCACTGAGCTCCTACATCCCTCCTTTTCCTTGTTATTTTGAAACAAGATTAAACTAAGTTTTTCAGATTGATCCTGAGGTTACTCTTTAACCAAGGCAGGCCTTGAACTCGTGATTCTTTTGTTTCAGCCTCCTGAGTAGCTGGGATTACAAGCCTTTACCACTGAGTCTGACTCTGCTACATCTTTACTGTAAGCCAAGTCTTCCCATGTATCAGAATGGATCCAAACAATAACAGTTAGACACTAATAGGAGCCATCTATAATTTTCAACATTTATTAGCCAGTGCTTAAGCTATAGGTCAGTTACATGCAACATAACACAAGAACAGAAAGATTAGCAACTTCATCTGTGCTGTACAAATAGTACACCACAGGGCTGGGATACTACCAGACAAAGACTTTTGAACAATTATGCCCATGCTATAATTATAAAAGAGAATATGGTTTGTATAAGCTTATTTATATTACCAAAGATCGAACAAAAGAAACGAGTCAAATAAATATCCTCAAATCTGACCAAGTAGAACTGCACTTTACCCCCTTTAGAGTAAAGATAGGATGAGATGAAGCAAAAAGAAGAATTTAGGGAGATGGGAGATAAATAGAGGACTGAATCATGAAAAGTGAGGCCCACTGTGGGTCTATCTTTATGAGAAAAAGCAATTTATGACACTAGCATTGCAACAAGGATGAAGTCTCACGTGTGTTATGACAAGTGATAGAAGCCAGATACAAAGACTACATTTTGTACAATTCAACTCATGCAATCTGGAGAAAGCCATTTTCAAAGTGCGTAACACCTTGCAGCTGGCAGCCCAGATGTAAATAGGTCTGGGGGAAAAGTGGATTGGACTTGCCAGGTTTCATTTCTTCTTTCTCAGTAGGCATGTCTGTTGCTGTGGCCGTCACCCTCAGGCCTCTTTCTTTAAATGTAGACTCACTGCCAGTGATTCTCCCAGGAGTGTTCATACTTTAAACCCTGGGTTGGGATTGCTGGCGCAGCCTAACTGTGTGGGCTGAGCAGCTACTGGGTTCTTTGCCTCTCCAGTGTGCAGCCATTTTTGGACTATCGAGCTCTCTAATTTATGCCAGTCAAATAAATCCCATTTTATAGAGTATATAATTTCTATTGGTTCTGTTTTTCTGGAATGAACATTCCCAAACTTTTTCCGTGATCCCTTTACACTTGAGAAATTTTCATGCAACTCCAAATAAATAGACTTATAAAATATGTATACAAAATCAATACTTACTGGTAATAAATCACAAATTAGTTTTATAACAATCTTCGGCATATCCAGAATTTTACCACTTAACTAAAGTCAAAATAAGAATGGATACTAATTTGAGACTTGCTAAGAACTGATAGCAAGATAATATTAAACACCTTTTTTATATAACTAAACCATTATTTTTCTGTAAGAGCAAGAAAACTTTGTAGATATAGTTCAGACACCCCAATTCATAACATACAGAAGCTTTAAACCTGAGCTGAGGTGTTTCAGGCAGGGTTTATTAGTGCTGACTGGGTGATGATAGGCACAGTGTACAGTGCATATATTGTCTGTTTACAGTTGCAGTAATACTGGAGTCCCACGACACAGTGTGGATGAGGACTGCCAGGAGCACCTCAGATGCATTACATGTTTGATTTTGAATTAATTCTTGTTGTATATTCAGAAGCCTTTTAGAAGCCTTTTTCTATTGCCAATTTTTTAATTTTTTTTTATTTTTTTATTTTTTTTGGTGACTACACCATTCGATTACACCGCTCTCTATGGTATCTCAAACTACAGTTTAAGAAGCTGTGCCAGAGTGCCCTGCCTGAGTCATAACTGATGACTCTAGATAAAGAATATTTACCCCTGTCATTTTGGGGAAAACCACAATTTTGTTATTATATAGTTATAAGTAGTAGATCTTCAATCATCAACAGATTCTAAAAGAAGTTGACAAATGTTGGGTGAAACCAAGGTGACTCCACACATCTCCCAAATGTACTGACTACATCTGTGATAGTAGAAGAGAGCTAACTCGCCAGTGTAGAAACTGTAACCCATAGACACAGTCAACATCAATAACGCCGAGACAGTCGTCTTCTCAGACTCCTTGATGTGAAGTTATGTGACAAGTACATATTCCCAGACCCTATTCCTGTCCAAAGTCCATAAAATAAATCTAATTATGAGGAAAACTCAGACAAAACAAAACATGGGGACATTTTATAAACTAGCCTGCATTCCTCCAAAATGTCAAATTAAAGAAAGTTAATGAAAACCTGATTCAGGAAGATAAAAGAGACGAGACAACTGAATAAAATGCGTGAACCCTTGTGACTGGGTTTGAAACTGGGAAAGGAGCAATAAAGAACATTATTGGGACAATCAGTGTAAATGTGGTTTTTCAATCAGGTAATAGAATTATGTCAATGCTGAATTTCCTCCATTTGATGAAGGCACTTTGATTATGCAAGAAAATATCCTTATCTACCCTATTATGATTGAGAAAAAACATATGACTCTATGAACGATATAAAGATAAAAATATACATATATACATATATACTGGCATACATATACACTGAATAATAAAAATGTGAAGGCACTAGGACAATCAGTGAATTATAGCAGAAATGATAAGATTTCCTTATATTATTTGCAAGGGGTAAAACTATATCAAATAAAAAACTTATCCCCCAAGTCAGGGTTCAGAGAAGTTGAGTAATTTACCTAAGCTTGCAAATTTACACAGATAGAAATAGAATCACCATTCCGAGAAGTGTGACTACAAAGGTTATACAAGTTCCACTGATCTGTGCTGCATATTTACATTATTAGTCCAGCAGTGTATCTTTGTATCTCATCTTTCATTACCAGGGTGTATACACACACACACACACACACACACACACACACACACACACACACACACATTCACAAAATCAGTACTGAAGACAGGTCATATAACTATTGTCTTGAAACCAGTTCGGCCAACTTTGGAGAAATGTCAAGCTAGTACCGAACTTCTAGGTATTAAGAAGTCAAGAACATTTACTTTTGTCATAGTAGTGGCTTATCTTCTGAGTTGCCAGCATGAAAATAGCACAAGGCACCCAGCTGTTCTATAGGACTGTTCTATTTGGTTAGATTTAAACAAGTCAGTTTCTTTTCATTTGTCTGTGTATCTGGATGTTATAGTAGTAATACCAAAAACTGATAATAAAAATATTCTTAAAGTTCTTCAACATCTTTTGAGAGTTAACAGTGGAACTAAATAAAATCTATCATTTATGGAGTGCATACCATTTATCAGACCCTTTAAGCAAACTACCAATGTAAACTCATTGAATTGTCACCTAATATGGATGATATTATTGTCTTCTTCTTTTTACAGCTGAGGAAATCAAGACCCTAAAAGGGTAGTTAATTTGTATGTAGAAAGGATTTGGGTTTATATTCTAGTCCATTGGTCTGTAACTCCAGAGATAGAGAAGTGCATGTTAATTATTTGGTCATGTCATGGGTAAGTTAATGACTTAGCCATAACTCAGTCTTAAAGATAAACTATAGAATTCTTGGAAATTAATCAAAGAGGGGCCCTCTTCTACCCCAGACAGAAAGAACAATGACTTGGTGATTAATGTAATATAATAAACACTTCATTTATTCTTCATGGTCAACTTAGGATGAAATGGAAAAGCTATCTAACCAACATCTTGATGATTCATGGTGATTGCTAATCAGGACCACATAATCACAATTTTTAAAAATACAGTGATATGAGGTTTTATAAAATTAATGCATTTTTACATTTAATATTTATAAAATTGCTATATAACCTACATTTGATAGCAATAAATGGTTGATTGGCAGAGATATATATCTTTACTTCTTTTTTTTCTTCTTTTTATTAGTTCTTTGAGAACTTCATACAATGTATTTTGATTGTATTCACCAACTTCCTACAACTCATCCTAGGTCCACTATGTCTTTTCCTAGCCCCCCAAATCTGTGTCCTATATTTTTTAAACCTATGGATCTAAATTTGTGCTGCCTGAACACTTTTGAGTGTGTGGCCATCTACTGGAGCATGGCACACTCTTTTGGGGGATAGGGAATCATATTCCCACATTCCTAGAAAATACTTCCTAGGATCTGATATAGATGAGACTGAATGGTAGGCAGGAAGAGCAGAATGTAGGAGAGAGGAACAGCAAGTAATGCTAATAAAGAACTCTTGGTTCATATCAAAACTATTAGGCATCGTGATCTGGATTTAACTTTTTTTCTTGTCCTCTGTACCTGAAATGACATTTACCTGTGACATATAATAGAATTTTTATAACAAAAATAATCAAGGACATTTCTTGGTCTAAAAAATTAAAGATAATAGATGAAAGAAAATGCACTTTAAACTATCAAAATTTGCATATACTTTTTTACAAAAGTGAGATTATGTTTCCCCTTGTATTTATAGTTATTTGTATTCTATGAAGTATCTTATTTATATTCAGTGTATTTAAACAAATCTATTATTAGTTTTAGTTTTCCCTTTGGACAGTGTGATTTTATAGTTATACATGTGGAGTGGTTAGCTCTAACTCTACTAGAGACTGATCATTAATATTTAAATTGTTATACCTCTTATCTGTAAAATGCTATTTCATTGTAGTTATCTGCCATTTTTTGTTCTCACAATCTTTCTGTCCTCTCTTCTTCAATGATCACTGGAGCTTGGAGGAGAGGGTATGTGATAGGTGTCTCATTTAGGGCTGAGCATTCCACAATCTCATTCTCTACATCTTGACTAATTGTGAGTTTCTGTATTCATGACCATCTACTGCCAAAATATACTTCTTTGGTGATGTTTATCAAATGAACTAATCTATGGGCACAATGATAAGTCAGTATAAGTCAGTTTAATACTATATCCATTTATCAGAATCATAGTAGTCATTTCTATTCTTGGGTCCGTGACTTGTCTAGCCACAGGGTTTTGGCCTCCAGTATCAATGCACAGCATGAATTTGAACTTGTGGACTGAGCCTTAAATCCAACCAGAAAGTAATTGGTTACTCCAGTAGTCATTTCTTGTCAGGTTTGCTGTTATTTGTTATTGTAGGTCACAGGGTTTACAGTTGAGTACGACTGATCGTTGTATTTCACCTCCTGTAGCACACATAACACCTTTAGGTACTATGAAAATTAACAGTAGGTGAAGCTTCCAGGTCAGAAAATTTAATTTCCCATGTTCTGTGCCTCAAGTATGTGGTGTCATCAGCAGTAGGGACTTAATCAAGTTCTGGAGGGTAACCAAGAATATTGGCAATAACCTGTAATGATTAGGAATCTATTGGGCCTCACTGGCCTGTAGCTTTTCATCTAGAGTTGGGGCCTTGTAGCATTTCCCCCATCCATGTTACATGTTGACTTGCATTGTTATTTTTCAGGTCTTGTATAGACAGCCTTACTATTGCAATGTCATGGATGCAGCTTCCCTGTCATGTCTACAAGACACTACCTTACAGGAGGCATTCTTGTACTCCAGCTCTTATATCTTTCTACCACCACCCCTTCAGTAATGTTTCCTGAGCCTTTGATGTAAGGGTTGTGCTGTAGATGTGTCAAATGGGGGTAATAAGGATGTGGGGAAGGGGGACTCTCATTCACTATTGGTGGTTTTGAAAACTGATACAAATGCTATGGAAATTGGTCTGGAGAATTCTCAAAATCTAAAAGTGGATGTACCATATGGCCCAGTTATATCTCTCTTTGACATCTACTCAAAGGACTTGCTGTCCTACTGCAGATACTTGCCCATCCATGTTCATTGTTACTCTATTCACAATTGCTAAGAAATGGAAACAGTCTAGATGTTCATCAACTAATGGATAGATAATAAAAATACTTATAAATACACAGTGGAGTTCTATTCAGCTATAAAGAAAAATGAAATTTGCAGGCAAATGGATAGAACTAGAAAATATTATACTGAAGTAGGTAACTCAGACCCTGAAATGCAAAGACCATATGTTCTCTTTTATTTGTGGATCCTAGCTTTGAATATTTGGATTTGAGTGTGTAATCTGACATAAGGCAGAAGCTAGGAAGGTAGAAAAAAATCATAGGAGGAAGCATGTCTAGAGAGGGGGATACTAGAAAACGTGTGCTATGAAGGGATAATGAGGAAATGGGGAGAGGAGACTAAGGAAGAGGGAAGTATGCTAATTCAGGGAGAGAGAGAAAAGGAGGCGTGATTGATAACACTAAAGGTGTTTGTAAAAGGCTATATGGAAACAGTATTTTATAGGCTCACTTAAAATTTTATGTGTACATATATATATATATATATATATATATATATATATACATTTTAAATGGAGATATGCCACATAGGGTGATATTGCTCCCCACCCCAAAGAGGCATGGATTATCTAACAAAACCCTATCACTAGGCACAAGAACCCTATATTCAATTTATTGCTGAAGAGACTCCCCAAACAATATAGGCTATTGCCATTGCCCTTGGTTGCCTCTCAGAACTTGAAGATAAGACCCTATTGCTGAAGACATTCCATACTTCTGACACAGGACATGGTAAAATCCAGTGGGAACTCACCTAGAAGCCTCCTGCCTAAGGACCAGTCATACTAGTATTGGAAAGTGCTATGCAAGCTGCAAATGAAGAAAAACAATCAATAGTCCTACACAGCTGTCAAGCCTAAAAACCACAGCAGTTACCAGTCTGGCAATATATCTCTGATGTACAATAGTGGCATTTTTAATCTTAGGGATAACTAACTACTGTCTATTTGGACTTAATATCTACTATACAGGATATAATTTATGTCTGCTACTGTCAACTTTGCCAGCTACCTGTAGCTGGATAAGTCAGAGACCTTAGAGAAGAACCTACTGCTTCCATTTTCCTAAACCAAAGCACTCCCTAACTATAGTCTAAATAGCTATCTTTATACCCACAGATGAGCGTAGCTTTCATCCCTCATCAAAGAAGCTTCTTTCAAAAATATTTTTTATTTGTGTTTAATGTGTATGAGTATTTTGCTTACATGTATGTAAGTGAACCTGTGTCATTCAATGCCCAAGGAGGCCAGAAAAGGGCACTGAATCCTCTGGAACTGGAGTTATGAACAGTTGTTAGCTACCATGTAGGTGCTGGGAATCGAACCTGGATCCTCTGCAAGAGCAGCTTGTGCTCTTAACCTCTGAGCCATCTCTTCACCCCCAAGAAGCTTCTTTTTGCCACTTTTCTTCTTACTCTCATCATCATCAAACAAAGAATCATATTTAATCATGTAGGATTTTAATAGCTATCAGATTATATTCATAATATGTTAATATATGTCCTTGGAGCTATTGACCTTGGTACTAGATTTTAGGCAATGTAGTAAGAGAGTGTGAGGACAATATGGAGCATTACTTCCCAATTACTAATTATATTGTAACATCTAGTTTCAATATAGAAAAACCCTTTTTTTGAGATAAGGTCTTGCTGTGCAGCCCAGGTTGACCTCAAATTATTCATGATCCTCTCTACATCCATCTCCCAACTGATAAGATTATAGATATACACCACCATGTCTGACTTAGAAAAAAATCTTTAGTGCCCACATTTGTTTTTTTTTTGTCCCTCACTTCTTTTAAGGCATTTACTGAGCCTAAAATTAATTGAAAGCATTTATAAATGTAATAAAAATGCTATATATTTATCCTTTAAAACAAACCTAGTAGGTTAATTTGGTTCCTTTTAAGAGATCTGTATTGAATAGTCATTGTGAACCTATACTGTGGTAGGGTTGAAGGAGCTCACAAATAAGACCACCATGCTCTCAAGAAGCTCAAATGATACACGAAATAATACCAGTTCATTTTCTTTGAAGAAATCTGAAAGTTGGTAAGTAGCTCAGAACATGGGATTTTTTGTTTTTTTTTTTCAATGAACCAAACCTCCCTAAATATTGATCAATAAGACAAATAACAAAAAAAAACGCTGACCGTGATAGCATTAAGTGGAAACAAACCATACCTCCTAAGGGTGCCCCTGCTGAAGAGAAACATTCAAATGTCCTTTATTTCACAAATATTTGTTGAGTGCCTGCTCTGCAGTAGGTCCCCAGTTGTGTTGTCAGTTTTGTCACCATCGCTCACATACATTCCCTCGTCAGTCAAACATTAATCTTCGTACTGCTATGAAGTTTATTTAGCTATTTTGTTCTTTTTAGAAACAGGCTCTCCCTGTAGACCCAGCTATTCTGTAACTCACTACACAGACCAGGATGGCCTTGAACTCGTAGAGATCCACCTGTCTCTACCTTCTGAGTGCTGGGATTAAAGGAGTATGCCATAAAGCCTGGTCTTAGTTATTATTTTTAATCAGTTGACTTTATACAAGAGAGATTATCTTAAATAATTGGGGTGGTTGTGAGTCAATCAAATGGAAGACCAAATGAAGATCAAAGCTGAGATTTACCTGAAGAAGTAATTTTGTCTGAAAATTATAGGTCAACCCTGTACCCAAGTGTTCCAACCTGTCTTTTCTGGCCATCTTTATAGATTTCAGATATATCCAGACAATCTGTTATCAATTAGTTCATTCCTTTGCCAAAATCTCTTTTTATAACATGTTTCACTTAAAGTTTCAGTTCCTGTTGAATCCTCCCTGAATTTACTTGAGAAGTGAGGGGAGAGAGTGAATAGACACAGACTTTGGCTGTTCTAATTGAATGACTTAATAGACTTGTTGCAGGGAGTTCCAAGTGGTTAGCTTAATTCTATAATGGTAAGTGTTCAGGAGACTACCTTGGAGTTGGATATTTAGCCTAGACTCCAGAGTGGCATATATAAGGAAAGTTTCCTGGAGGACACAAAGTTTAATTTCAAAACCAAAGCATAAGTATAAATCAAGAAAGTAAAATTATACTTGGTTACCCAGCAGAACAGATTCTATTGCTGAAGACACTATAAACCTGAGTCACAGAACAAACAAGGAGAAACCAAGCTGATACTGACTCTAAAGCTTCATCTCTGCTGGATAGCTTATATAGTACTGGAAGATACTATGCACATTTCTGGTAGAGAAAGATAATCACTGACTTTATTCACATGTAAGCCCTGGGAGTTACAAAAACAACTGACTTGAACAAATATGCCAATTGGTACAACAGTAGCAAGAATGTTATGGCAGCAACCAACCATCTTCTAACTGAAATTTAAGGCCTGCATTACAAGATGGAGACCATACCTAATACTGTTATCAGGGCCAGGAACCTGTGGCTAGACAGGCCACAAGTCATAAGGGAGAACTTAGTGTATTATTCTGCTAAAGAGACATAGTATTAAACTGATTCATAATGACATTGATAGAGCCATAGATAGGGTATCACTCAACTCTCACCACCAAAAGTTCTTCTTGCAGAGATGGTGATTAACACAGAGACCCATGAGTAATCAACATGCAAAAATAAGAAACTGAATTTCTCATCCCTAAATGGGACAACTATATCACACGAGTTCCTCCAAAGGTTCAGGGGTCATTGTAAGGTAGACAGGGAGGGCAGGGGAGATTGTAAGAGCCAGAGGTAGATAAATTCAAGAAAATTGTGTTGTCTGAGCACCACAAGGTAGTTGTACATATGAACCCACAGAGCTTATTATGACAGTGTGTACAAGACCTGTATAAATCCAAGTCAGACAAAAACCCAGCATGGATGGGGGATGCGGGCAGGAAGCCCCAACCCTAGGTGAGGCTCTATTGGCAATTGATAGATGCTGGGAGAGGAAGTCATGTGCCATAGGCTCACCAGACTCCAAGGATTAGTCCCATACCCAAGAACATTTAGGAAATGCAGATTAAACTTAATAGGCCTTTAAAAATAACATATAATGAGAGGACATGACATGAATGAAAAGTTGCAAGATGGGCCTGGACACTAGGAAGTGTCTGAATATGACTGAAATGCATTGTATGAAATTCTTAAATCCATAAGAAATATTTTTCAAAGTAAATATGTGTGTGTGTGTGTGTTGTGTGTATTATTGCTAGAAGGACAGCAACAGAGTTCTCCAAACAGAAGCTTTCCCTGTGCCAATGTGGATAGGTAAGAAGGAGCATGGAACGAGAAAATGTTAGAACAGAATCCTAAATCTAACGCATAGGGAACATGGGGAGCACAGAAGGGAGACCATGAGAATGAGCAGGAGATGATCATGAAAGCCTTGTGAGGCAATTTCAGTTGCTTTGCATGGAGAAATCCATTAAAATATGTAAAGAACAGAGAAATATGATCGATTTTGAATTTCAGATGGTCATTCAAGACACAATGAAAGGAAGAACTCATGGCTGATAACATTGATCTAGTGCAGGTGGAAGCAGTGTAAACAGAGGTAAGGATTTCCAGCTGGAGGTAGTCAGTGATTGGGACAATGCTTGAAGATCAGTTGGATTTGAAGAATGATAGAAGTTGGAAGTCAGTATCAAGTCAAAACTGTTGTTCCAAAAAATCATGTGAATGATAGGTACATTCACTTAGAGGGGAGCCCAGAGACGTAGAAAAGGGGAGGACTTTGTGAACTACATGGATGGAGATAGCTAGTCACCCACTGGCTACAACAGCCGACAGATAGAGGAGCTGGGCTCAAATTCTGGAATGAGAAAGCATTATTTTGTCAACAGAAATGGAAGATCTGGATGTAGGTGAGATTGTCACACAGCTCATAGAGGAAAGATAGGACAGAGGGTACAACCTAACCTAGAATAATACTAATCCACACATTGTGGGAAAGAGCATGAAAGAAACTAACACTGGCTTTCAAATCAGGTTTAAAATGGTTAGAATGGATATCTTCTTGAGACTTGTTTTTCCCATAACTCATGTACAGATGTGAAATCTCTTGGGAACCATAGATACCTGTTCTAGTTTGGTTTCTCTACTGTTGTGATAAAACACCTTGACAGGCTGGGGAGGAAAAGGTTTATCTTATCTTTTATCTTCCAGGTCACAGTTCATCAGTGAGGGAAGTCAAGGCCAGAACTCAGGACATGAACCTATAGGGTAGGAGATGAAAATACAGACCATGCAGGAATATTGTTTACTGACTTACTCCTCTGGCCTATGCCCAACCTGTTATCTACCTACCCAGGGTTAGCAACACCCACAGTGGGCTGAATATTCCCCACTGAATATTGATTCAACAATCAGGAAAATGGCTCACAGACATGCCCACAGGCCAGTCCAATAGAGGAAATTACCCAACTGAGGGTCTCTCTTCCCAGATATAGCAAATGGCAACTGAAGCTATCCAGCACAATGCCAAAACAATTGGAATTACATACATGCTCCTGTTCTACAATGATATGTTCTGGGTAGCATGTGCCTTATAAGCTCGAAGGCATTCTCCTACACATGCATCCTTTCATTAAATCTTGAAAGAGAAAGCCCTATAAGGTGGTTTTCAGCATAATTTCTATTTTACAGATGATAAAACAGAACTTAGAGAAGTTCACCTAGACCGAGTCTGCTCAGCTCTGTCTCAGTGCCTGTAATCAAGAACCGCATTGGTGTCTGTGTTTTTTTATGGTGAACTGAAGTCAGAAAAAGCCCTGGAGCTAGGCTGACCCTGTATTATAGATAGGAAAATAAAGTCTCTTAGTAGCTGGGAGACTGACTAATCAATGCATTTGACTGTGAGAATTCAGTAGCTGAATTTGCATTCAAAATTGTTGATATTATATAACCAGCTTTCAATGCCTACTGAGTTATAGTAAATCATGTGAGTAAAATTTTATGGTACATATCTTAACAGTGTTTTACCTTTTCATATTGGTTTGCCTGATCATAAAATGTGCTCTTGACCTTCCAAAGCAAGTATTATAATTTTTCTAGGAACACGTTTTTTGCCAGGAGGTGTAGAGTTCCTTCTGGAAATAAAGTAATAAGCAAACATTAACACAAGTGAGTCTAATGCAATGTTTCTATTGATTAGTTGCAAAAGAATTAATAAATACAAATAAAGAAGTTAATGTAATACTGAGTATCAAAATGCCTTTGAAATTTTGATATATAAAATTATCATTATAGAAAGAAGGATCTACCTATAAAATTCCCACTGGTCCACTCTTAAATATAGAAGTAGAAAATATAATTAATAGTGACAGGTCTTCCACCTAAAAGGTGATTTTAAGATTCAATTATTTAATCAATATGAAAGTTATTTGTAAATGGCAAATACCATAAGAGAGTACTCTTATTTTATTGCTGAGAACCATCAGAGGTATATTTTAGCTAGCCAAGGTCATCTTGGCAGAGTATTTAACACTGTAAAATTTTTTATGAGAGATAATCTTTTACAAAATGAATTTCAATAATTTTCTTACTAATGAAGAGAATATATAGAATTAGGATTTGATACAGAGGCTAGTGTTATCAGAAAGAGAGCTTTGGGGATTTGGTGAATGCTTCTGGATTAATAACTGATTTCAGTTTAGTGGTGGCAATTTATTGCCCCAAGGTTCTAACTGCTCTGTTTCCATGGCAACACATGTACTGAAGTGATGACCAAGGAGTCACTTTGTATTTCTTTGGATGGATATTATGTTCCACATAATTTATTGCTTCTTTTATGAAACTGGGTTTCAACTCAGGGTCTTCCTTTTATTTTATATGTGACCCGGACATAATACCTTTACTTTGTCTCCTCATCTATAAAGTAGGAAAATAATAATAATATTTTTATAATAGTTACTAGGAAATTAATACTTTACTTCCTTTTACTTTACTTTTCCCTCTTAAGTACCGAGGTACATCCTACTTTGAAATGATTTTAATGGAATTATAAAAAGTGCAGTATTTTATTTGGACAGAAGAAATCATAACAGAGGACCTAATGAATCTCAGAGAAATCCATCCTCTCCTTTATTTGCAGGTCCTAGCATATAATGTGTGTTTCGTGTGTGTGTGTGTGTGTGTGTGTGTGTGTGTGTGTGTGTGTGATGGAGTAGGTATAGCATAGCATTTAGAAAGGAGACCAAGAAAGGGTAATATTAAGTGAGGAGAAAAGGGAATGCAGGCAAAAAAAAAAAAGCCACATGAGTCATGAAAGAGAATATAAGCTAATTTTCTAATTTTCTAAGCTAGTTTGATGTCTTTTTAAAATCTTTTTCTGGAGGAACAATGCATGAAAATGTAACTGATAATGAAAGTGTAAATCCATAAGCAAAGCTCCATGACTTCAAAATGGCCATTCTAACTAGATAGAAGTTCACTGACATGCATAAAGTTTGGGACTCAACAACTATTTGCCTGAGTGGCTTCCTTAATTTAGTTGTGTGATATTTTTATTTGTGATTTCATTACAATAAAATGATTTCAAAATTTAAATGATAAAAATAAGTAAACATGTATTTCCTCTTTAAAATTGTTTTGTCTCACATTTTATTTCCACTTTCATGGTTTCTTATTTTATCGTTTTCAAAATTTGAAACAGTTGTGGAAATTAGTATTGAGATTATAGGACAGGAAAGCTAACAAATGCAATTTATGAATAGACAATTAATCAGGACATTTTGAAACATGCTTTAATTTCAGAAACTGAGAAACTGAATTTGCAGAAACAAAAAAAATCACACCTATCTTGATGATGCTACAGAGAGTGACCCAAGAACTTCAAAACACTTTTGTGAGCATTTCTTTTCATAAAAGGGCAAGAATATTTGTTCATACCTGTGGTTAAACAAGTATGCACCTCTAAGTCAGAGCATGGGTTTTCAATGTTTCTATTTGCTTGCAAGTGTATATCTTTTCATTTTATTTTTAATTTTAAAATGTATCTGTTTATGCCTGTGAGGGCAGTGCCTACAGAAGCCAGAAGAGGGTATCCGATATGATTCAGGTAGCTTTGAGCCACCTGACGTGGGTGCTGGGAACTGAACTCTAGTCCTCTGGAAAAGCAGCAAATACTCTTACCTACTGAGCTATCTCTCTAGCACCTTACTTAAAAAAGAAACAAAAACAAAAACAAAAAAAACCTCACAAGCAATAATTGATTTATCCCCTATTAAATAATATCCCCTATTATCCCCTATCATATTATTTACAATTGTGGATTTCATGTGAGAAGAAAAGTATGAAGGTAATATATGTAAAACTTTAGTAAAGTTTTCTAGAAAACCAGCTATTAAATTCATTGGCAGATTTTTACTTAACACGATTGACGTAAACTTCGCTTGATTTTTGATGTGATCCATAGTATTGAGTCAACGCCTAAGTCAGCAATCAAAGATTCAGTTATTCAAAAATATGTGGAAAATAAAGTTGACAGGAAACAAAGCTTTTTCTGTGTGCCCTTATTTTCACTGTTCCAGGAAATCATTTGAGCTGCCAGAGTTAAATGTATAACCATTCTTATGGATTTCAAACTAATGGGAGAGCTAAGCAGCATTCCTTCCTCTAGTTTTGCTAGAGAACCTTTCCAAATTATACATCCCATCTCCCCCATGTTCTGAATAAGAAAATCAGTTCCTCAAAATTTCATATAATTTTTCATCTTTTCTCCACCTCACCAACCACTTTTTCAAGATAGAACTGAAGAAGTGAAATTCAATTTGCTTTGGTTCAGTTCAAATAACACTCAAGTCCTTGGGTCTGAATGCTGTGTTCCAACTCATTATGTCCTCTTGATGGGTAATTCTCCCATAAGTAGTTTTTAAGAATTAAAAACAACAAACCAATAGCCACACACAAAATAAACTTATGAACATATCTGTAAAGAAATATCTAAATGGAAAACTCTCTACTTGAAAATTCTTATTGTCTGTTAGATCACAAAGCAAGAAGGCTGACGCTGAAAGAAACAGTTATTTCAGTATGCTAAACGCAACATAAATTCTAAGATCCTTTACTCCCCACTGGCTGCTCTCACAAGGTGAGTGCTTTCTTACTAAGACATAAGGTTCTGTTACCATGAGATGGAAAAAATGAGATCAGAACTGTCTCTGGACATTTTCACTTCTGACTAGGTGGCCTCAGTTCTTGCTGATCACTCTTATCTTTATGTTTCTATCTTCCAACCATCTCATGTTCATGATCAGGTCTATCAGCTTTATTATATTTGATTTCCAGTATTTATGTCTCCATATTATCCATTAATTCATAACATAAATATTGAATGTTGAATATCTATTATGTTCTAAGTATTCTCATGAGCACTGGTAAAAAGTACTGAACAAGTCAGACAGAACCCTTGGTCCTCGTGGATCACACAGTCTTTGAAAAAATGATTATTAGACCTTTAAAGCTATGTATGACTCTGTCATATATTCTTCTGTATCCTCTATGCCAACAGCAATCATGGCACAATTACTTCCTTAAGAATTATTTAACTTGATTAAATAAAACACTTGTCAGTGAAATTGTTCCCATTTTGATGAAATAATAAAGCAGATGAAACAGAGGTGTTGTAAAGAGATTACTCAAGAGTCCAGTTACATTGTGCTAATACAAGTAACTATTCTTCTCTGTGGTTCGAGATGCAATATGGGTGTGAAAGGGAAACTAAATGAAAGAGATGGAGTCGGAATATTTGAATAGATTCCTTATGATGAACATACATAATTTTTTCTTCTACTTAACTTGGCAGAGTCATTAACATGAGAAAGGTCCGAGTTTATATTGATTTACCTCTCTGACCTTCAAATTTAAAAATTTCTTTTGACTCTCAATTTGCTCATGTTTAAAACGGAAATCTGCTGATAGGTCCTGTTTATCTCCCTTCTCTGCACTACTGTGTCTGAGGAGGCTGAACCCTGGGATTGCATCAGTGGACTCCCAGGTTCTGGATTCTGATGGGAAGCTAGCAGGTGGTGGAAAGTGGGAGGATCCTTGTGACCTTTCCCTTTTCCTCAGTTCCTGGCTCCAAGAAATGCTCTTTGTCCGGCCCATGGCCTTCTGGCTAAAACTCCTCACTTGTTTCCTGCTTCTAGTCCCAGAGCACACCATTCTCCCTCTCCATTGCTAGTAACACAGCCGGTGGTTTAATAAGTAGCCTTATAGTGCCATTTCTACAAAGTACTCAACTTGATTATGCCATTTTTTTTTACTATCAGTATTGAAAACACTTCTATTTACCTTTGCTGTTGTGAACATTAGGTTGGATTGTGTTAAATGTTTAGCACAGTTCTTAGGATGAAGTGAGTCCTAGATATATCCTTATGTTTCTTCTGACTTTCCTTAAGATATAGTACTAATCAGTAATAACATATTATCTGTACTTTATATAACTTTAATAGTTTAGCATTTCCTTCAAGAAGCCTTTATAATGATAAATAAAATTGTATATATTATACAATTACGTAATTACCATTTGAAAAGAAAATCAGGAAATTTCCTCTTCTAAAAGTCATAGCAGTATAAAGAGGACACTTCAACTATAACTGAAGCTACAATTAGAACCAAATGCATTCTCTAGAAAGGTCTGCTCTTCCTCCTCTCAGGAATATATTCATATTCAGACTACATGAAACTATAGGAACAGATAATAGAAAAGGTGAGTTGTGCTAGATCAAATCTATTTGATGTATGTAACATGTTTAAGAACAAAATGCTGATCCCCAAATTTTATTTCAGAAATGATCATGAATATTTTGAGCCCACGTTTCTTATAAATCTTATCAGAGACAAAGTGTCTTAGCTCTTTTATCACTGTGGTAAAGTACCTGACATAAACAACCTAAGAAAGGAAAGATATATTTTAGTCCCTAGTTAACTGGCTCCTCTGGTGTTAAGCTCATGTTAAGGCAGACACATTACGCTAAAAGGGTGTGGTAGAGAGCCTGTTCACCATGGTAGCCAAGATAAAATGAGAAACAGAAGGAGGCAGAGCAAGGGCAAGGTAGATCCTTCAAAGACATGTTTCCAATGACCTACTTCTTCTTCCGCCTAACAGCACATTGATAAAGTGTCCCCACGAGCTTATCATCTCTCAAGATCACAACTGGCTGGAGACCAAGATTTCAACACATTAAGTTCTTTGGGAGACCCTTCATATCCATTCTGGAGCACTTCATCCTGGCCCACAGAAGCCTTCTGTTCAATTTATAACACAAAACACATTTAGTCCATCTCCAAGAATTGACTTACACTTAAGTACTCCAACAGTGTTCAAGAGCTCAAGTCCAGACTTTTCTCTGAGACGTATGACAAACTCTTAGCTACAAATATGTATAATATAAAAAAAGGTATGTATTTCCAAGATATAATAATACCAAATAGATATTTCTATTCTAGAGGGAGAAATGAGGGCATAAAAAGGAGGGACAGAGCCAAAGCAAGTCTGAAAATAGCAGGGCAAACATTAAAGCCTGTAGCTCCTATCCAGCATCAGGGCAGAGGGTTGTGTGATGTACACTCCAAAAGAAGCGGTCATCTCCACCTCTGTGGCCTTGCCAGCTTACTGCTTTCTGCAACAGATAGTCCATGTTCTTGGAATCTTTCCATTTCTGGAACACTTAGTGTACCTTCACCTTCAGTCTCATGGCTTCATGCATTACCCTTCCAGGGGCTGCAACAGGGAAAATGACCCGCTACACATACTGCCTGGCTTCTCAAGCTTTGGAAACTAGGTGGGAGTCAATACCTCCTTACAGTTTATCCATTACGTTTGACTAAAAGAACCAGCGTTGCATGGACAACAGCTAGGGCTACTACCAGCCTGAGCAACGGACCTTTGGGACCACAGCTGAGTGGCAGTAACAAGCCATCCCTTTTTGACTGCATCAAGCTTACTGGGGAAAGTCTTCTGAACCATCCTGCTAGGGCTCTTCTATCCGCAGAGACAGTTTATTGAATCTCCTGTCTTTCATGAGATAAAAAGCCTACTGGAAAACTTAACATCTGAATTCCACATGGTTAAGTCAGGCCTTAAAAATAAAACACATCAACATTTATGATAACATTATGAGGGTAATGATTTGTTTTAAAGACAATTATATCTGTCCCTGTGGAGGTATTTCAAGAACTAATAAAGATGTAGGCCTCACCACACAGTCATCCCCCAAAGATAGTCATCTAAAACCTGAACTGTGGGCATTGGGGCTTAGTACTCCTCTGATTTTAAAAATGATGTTTGTTGTACAACTGGTTTCAATGAGCTTGAAATAGAATAAAAAGTGATCATGTTTTTCAGTGAAACATCTGCATTTGATAGAAAATTCCTTAAAATATTTCTATTGGCTCAAATGGATCATGATTTCACTGAAAAATTGAGTTATTTTAGTTACCTTTCTCTCCTTGCTGTGACCAACACTTGCCAAGAAGTAACTTAAGGGAAGAAGGGCTTATCTTGACTTACAGTAAGAGGAAGAAGTCCGCTATGGTCAGTCAGGAGTGGTGGTTACCAAGAAACAGAGAAAGGGAAAGCAGTGATCTGCTGGCTTTTCCACTTTTTATTCAGTCCTGGATCCCAGCTGATGGGTGACCCTGCTTACTTTCAGGGTAAATCTTTTGGAACACGCTCACAGACACATCAAAAGTATAGCTCATTGATGCCTTAAGCTTTTCTTAATCCAATCAGATTAACAATCAAAATTAACCACTACATTTTCAACTCAAAAATATTACATTAAAAGTTATAAGTAAACCTATAATTTCATAATACTGCTATCATTGTATCCTTGTTCCCAAACAAGATCAACAAGAACACAGGCCAGTGAAACCTAAGTGATTATGAAATATGTTATTTTAAAATACTAACTTTTAAGGAGAAAAACTATGAATGAGACTCTGAGTTTAGAGTCAGATAATCCCGAGCTTTAAATCTTGGTCCAAATCTTTATAGTTCATGTATTTAAGCAAAAATCATATCCCTTTCTGAGCTCTCTTTTACTTTTCTTCTTTGGAAAATGGGATTGTAATATTACCTTTCAACAACATTGACAAGTAAATGGAATAATTGGGCAAAGTGACTACCACACGGTTGATTTTTAACAAATGGTAGATGCTATTAATAGTACTTATGTTATGGAGAGAAGCATCATTTTTTATACTCACAAGGAGTGCTTTTGTTCTTTACAAAGCATCTTGCTTATATTGATTATTAATAATGTTGGAAATCTCATGAGCACGAATGAGTTAAAATCATTTTCCTTTTAATTAAAAAAATCAATAGTGCCATGGGGATATTTAACTTCTTCTAAAAGGAACCTGAGACAATCAATAGCTTTTCTTGGTATGGATTCTGCATAAAGTTGGAATCAAAGCTAACCTCGGTATTCTCAGCCACACAAAGGTAACAGTCCTGAAGCTAGAAAAATCTCCCACTTAGTTGGAGATGTGCCCAGAAGTGTCTAAGGTTAGGCATCCAACTATGGCATCAGGCTGTGGGTTTGGGCCAGGCTTACGTGAGAAGGGAGGCAGTGAATTTTAAAGAGGTGTCCTTAATCCTTGTTCTAAGCCTCAGTGAGTTTAGTTTTCAGCAGAAATACTAACAGAGAGATTATGTCAATATTGGTAATAAAATGTCTTGTGATTTCTTATTTACCTAATATCATCATTTCCAATTACTAGCCTTGCTCTTGGCTCTTTTTAACTAACAGTAAAATTAAACAATAGAACTTATGAAAATATGGAATGATAACAAAGTGAATAACACATAAATTACATATATACAAACAATGAAGTGAATGCTAGTAAGTATGAGGGTAGAAAAATCCTGGAATTTGAATAGTGGTGTGGATCAGTGTGAGGCAAGGACTTACACACTCCCATCCCATCCACCCCTCTGATTCTTAGGAGGTCACTTACTTTCTATGGGCTTTAGAATTTTTGGGCCTCTCCACACTATCACACTGTGAGAGGCTCATTTCACACAATATTTGGTATTCTCTGGTGCTCCCTCCCTTCTAGTACGTCTGCTGCTCAGTCTTTTATCACATTATAATATCAGCTCCTAACCTCAGAGAAAACTTCTCTCATTTTCTGATTCTCAACAAGAACTTCAATATTCAAACATTTGAGTGATTCCTTGAGCTTTAGGCTTCAGTAGCTGTTAAATTAAAAATTCGGTGGCTGGGAATGTGTAGATTTTGAAATTAAATATTCATATTTTGATACAGTTGCATGGAAAGAAAGCAACACCCTTATTGTTATAGTGGCCCTGATGCTCCGTGACAGACCACCGCTGTCCACCCATGTCTGCTCTCCCCTAACAGAATTCCTGATTTTCAGCAGGGCACATCTATGCCTGGAATAAAGATTTTTAAGTTTCCCTTGCAATAGGTAAGGTCACAAGACTGAGAATATCATCACCAGAATACAAGCAGAGGACACTACATACAAAGGGATTGAGTTGTTCTTCTTGATAGTTTCTTCTTGACTAGACTGTGGACATTAAGAGCTGGAGTTCCAGTAGGCATTAGGTAGCCCTGAACATGAGCCTAGCACATGGCACCATGACTTTGAGCAAAAGTAAATTTCCCTTAGAGAGATGGTTAGTTCTAGTTCACTTTTGCTCATTTAACAGATTCCTGCTAGAACCAAGTTCCCAAAGATACTTTGGAATTCTGGTACCTTAAATTCAATTTTCATGGGACATTGAAAAACATTGCCTTTACCCACTGAGCCATCCTATCACAGGGTCTGTTATTAATTTTAAGTTAATTTTTTGTAGTTACCACATAACTCTCAACCATTTTCTAAGTCTTTATAAAAATATCCACCTAGGATATTTGCTAGTAAACATCAGTGATGTATATTACTTTAGCAAAATGTTGTAACTACATTTTTCAAAGAATAGTGAATTTGTACATTGAATATTTATAATACCTAAAATTTTAATATTACATTCTGAATTCTAAGAATTTTAATAATGATACCATAATTACAGGAAATTGTTCTGGAAAAGTCAGGGTCTAAACACCTGTGCAAATATTTCATGACAGTTCTATATATTTAAATGTCAGTATTATATTATTAGTATTTCTTTTGAAAAAAAAAACACAAAAAGAGATGTACCTTGAGCTGGAGAGATGGCTCAAGGTTAATAGAACTTGATGCTCTTCCAGAGGACCTGAGTTCAGTTTCCAGCACCCACATTAGGCAGCTCATAACCCTTGTAACTCCAGTCTGCAGTGAATCTGGTACCCTCATCAATCTTCCTCAGTTACCACCACACACTCACACAGACACACATATACTTGAAATAAAAATAAAAATAAAATATTTTTTTAAAAAGATGAGAGAGAGCGAGAGCAGTGTACTTGGACTGACAAAGTTGTTCATAGGTAAGAGTGCTTGCTTCCAAGTCTGATCACCTGAATTCAGTCTCTGAACCCTGTGTAATAAAAAAGGACTGACTACTGCAAGGTGTCCCATGCCCTTTATAAGAACACCTTGGTGTGTGAGCCCCACCCCTCAAAAATGCAAATAAAAAAAGATGTCTTAGTAAAAGTTTTGCAGAAGTATTACCTGTAGCAAGTTGCTATCATAAAACATTATCAAGTTGCCTATTGGCATTTATTTTATTAACATAAAAATTATTACATTAGCAAGTGCCTTTACCCCTGAGCCACCTTACCAAAGGGTCTGTTATTAACTTTAAGTTAATTTTCTGTAGTTACCACATAACTCTCACAAGAGATGAGAGTTTTAAAATGTATTTTCTGAGTTCATATAAAAATATCCACCTAGGTGATTTCTCATCATGGTTCCCATTAACTACATATTAGAAGATATCTTAGATTGCTAGGAGAAAAACAAAAAATTCAGCATTTTTAATATGTTGGCTTCTAATTACATGCTACACATATCAAATTCTTACAGGAACATTTTCACATCTGTCTTTGAAAAAATATTACTTGTAAATTTAAAACAATGTTTACAAAGGAATGACTTGCATAAGAACTGCAGGGAAGTTGGTTCAAAGTGGTAATTCCCATACCCTTAGCTAGACTCCCTGGGAATGGCTTGGGATATGAATGAGAGCCTTCCCTCCCATGTGATTTGAGTTCCAGAATGTTCTTTCTACTGTTTTGTCTGATGTGATGAAGCTCAAAGCTGATTCAGATTATCCTTTGCATGGCTCCACATATCAGGAGAGTTCTTTTTGTTCTCTGTCTCCAGTATAATAAAGGCAGGGGTGATGACTGAATGAACAGCGTTCAACTATGAAAGGATGCAAGAGGGCTATCTCAGCAACGGAGGACATAAGTAGCCGTACATTTTAGACAGTTGGCGGAAGAGCATAAGTGCGACCAAAGTACAGATCAGAGACTTGAAAACCATGTTATGAACTAGTCTAGGAGGGGTGGGATTGCAATATAAAAAACTGCTGAACGTTAAAAAAAGGACAGGATAACTTAATAGAGATCTCCCATCTCATTCTGCGACGGTGCTTCTGGGCTCCGGTGATGAATGTGTTCATTTTGTGTGTCTTGCTTTGGTAAATAACCCAGTGCCCTATCAGCTCTGCAGCCCGCGGGGTGGTGTGTGTGCACTAATGACGGTGGAAGGGGCCTGGGGGAGGGTTCAGGGAGGGGCTGCCCAGCGCGAGCGCCTCTGCCACTTCCTTGGAGACTCCCAGCCCTTTAGGCAGTTGTCACTTGACGACTCCCTCCTTCCCCTCTAGAAGAAGGAAGCCACCCATTCCAACAGACTGTCTTCGCCATCCCTCCTTCTCTCTGAGAGGCGCTCCTCCTATCCTTTTCCATTGTGTGTGCCTTTTCAGTTTAGCAGTGCTTACTGTGTGAGACCTTCATCTCCTTTGTAGTGAGATTAACTTCAGACTATCCGAACCTCGAACTGCAATGGAACTGTACGGAAAGGTAAGCAGAAAGAACTTCCTCGGCGTGCTCAGTCAAGAATCTGGCTTATGGACTTTAGGGTGTGTGTGTGTGTGTGTGTGTGCGCGCGCGCGCTTGAGAAAAGATCGTGTAAATGCATTACGCGAATGGACTGCTTTTCTTATATATGTGCCACCGAGCTTCATTTTCCAGCGTGATTGTTGAATAAGACTGTAATACTACTCCACTATAGATATGTATAAACTTTCCCCCATTCGAGATAGTGAGATAAAGCGCAATTCCCAAACGTTCATTTATATTAGAAATTAAAACAGAGTAGTACGTTTCTTATCCAGAAAATCACAGTCTAGCTTCCAAATGCGAGAGCGAACAGAGAAAATACTTCTGTTGGGATGAACTGGGGTCCTCCTCGCTGGTGCCCTGCAAGGAAATGGGCTGGAAAGGCAGAGAGAGCGGTAACCATCAGAGCTATCCCAAAGGAGAAGGGAGGCTCCGCGCCCGGGTGGAACTGGAGGAGCCAGCCTGAGTAAGGCTTTCTGGAGCTCCGGGAGTTGTAGTTCTTGGCTCATCCGTTTGCACAGATGCCTCGCAGGCTCAGACTACATTTCCCAGAAGAGCACGGGGCTTCTCTAAAGTACGCCTGTGCAGCGTCAGGAGCGGACAGCTCCGGTGCTGATGTTGGAGCGGGTTTGTGAGCCCCAGAAGCGGAGTGTGCGGAGAGCGCGCGGGCTTTGCACGCTGACCACGCGCCACGACCAGCGCTGTCCTAGCCAGAGAGAAAGGACACTTGCCTACAATGAGACACGAGGCGCCCATGCAGGTGGGTTTACAAAGAAAGAGTAGTCTCTGAAGAAATTAAGAGAGGTGCTTTTCCCTTTGCGGCGGTACAAACTACCAAATCCAAGCGGAAGTCTTGGGCGGCCACCAGCAGAGAGGTGGCTCTCTGATCCGTCCTGTCCTGGGGACACAGTTGGGTCCTTCTACCCTCTGTCTGTCAGTGGGGCTGTTTTGATGAAAAATAGACATGGTGTTCATTATCTTTCCGGGCTTCATAAGGAGAATGAGTGTGTCTATTGGAAATGAAAACCCAGGCTAACAAAGTCCTAGGAATAGAGGGTCTCTGGATTTCTCCTTGGCATTGACGCTCTTCTTAGCTTTCTGGCTTCGTGATAGCAGTGTAAACTGGAGAATTTCAGACGCTGGAGTTAGCCGAGAGCATTCCACCTGAGTCCAATAGAGTGAATTCTGCTTGGTTCAAGACACATTAAGATAGAGGAAGCCAATGCTAGTATCTCCAAAGTCCTCTTTTTTCAATCAGGGTTCCAATATCAGCCAGAAAGACCAAGCACATTTAGGCTTGGCTTATCTCAGAGCTATGCGGTCCTTTATCTACTCTCCAAAATTGTCTGGCTCAGTTTGGGGAATCTCTTTTTTCTCCCAGCATACCTGTGTGAGATGGGCATCCGTTTTTACTATCAGATCACCCATTGCCATTTAATGACATTCCTGGGTTTATTTCCTTCAGAAATGCAAACTACTCCAGTGTGGAGTCCCATTAAGTTTTCTTTTAAGCAAAGATGAGTGGTGTTTTTCTTTCTCTGTACAACCAGCTAATGCTAAACTTAAGCCTGTGTTCACTTACCAAGCAGAAGGATCCGATTGCATAACAGAAACGCGTTTTATGAATGGGTTGAGAGGAGAACCCAGCACACCATTTGGAATGTGTTGCCTCTCTTCAGAACCGACTTATGTTGCTAAACAGTCACAAATATTTAACAATGTAGTCTCAAACGTTTCCCATGGTTTCTTCAGGAATCAAAGACTTTATACATCTGCTTCAATTTACTTTTAATTTATTTTATGGGTTATATATTTTAAGGTATCCTGCCTGGGCTGTGAAATGAAAACATTATAGAATTTAATTGTTTGCCGAAGGATTATATAATGAAAGACCTCAAATTATCTTCATAGTTATTGAAAATTTGGCTTGTGCCAGGGAATAGTGACCCTTTTGTGTGCCTTCTAATACTTCTGGTTGTGACTTAGCTTTTCGTTATAGACCTGATGTGAAAGGAGTCTGGGCAGACAATAAAGGTACAGGCTGTTGCAATCAAGACATATTGGCTTATGATAATTTTCTCTTACTGGATGTATTGCCAAGAGCCAACTGGCTTAATTAATCATATTTGATAAGTAAACATTGGCGGTAGTCTATTACTGTGTATATTTATATCACTGTATCACATTGTGATCCCTACATTCATGTAGATTTCAAAAACTAAAATAGTAAAATAATAAAGTAGATAATTAAGATTTAAAGTCAACTTCACAGATACATGGAAATCTTCCTGTCAAATGAGTCTACAATTAATTATTGTATATTGATTTTATTTTCCTGTAAGTGTTGTTTAGCCTGTTCATAAATCTTTCAGAACTGTATGAAATTAATGTTTTAGGGAATATTTTAAATTATTTTTTTGTATCCACCAACTATATATTAGGTTTTATTCTGACATACTTCAATGAAAACTAATGAAGCATTAATATACAAATTATGTGCCATGGACTTAATTTTCTGGTAGATACTGATATTTTCCCATTTATGGTGTATTTTAATACATTGAACCATATTTTTTGACATTTAAAATACAAACTTGAAGATATCATGAACATGTGTATTTTAAGAATCAAATTTTAAAGTATATTTTAATTCAAACACATATGTTGATTCAGTTTAATAAGTTATTGTTAGGGTGACCTCTATTATTTTCAGATTTTTAAATGTTATATAATGATAAAAGTATAAACGTGATTCAGATTTTTTAAAGTACTGAGTATTATCTCAAGAACAATTGTTCTAAATCAGAACGATGTTCCTGATGACTTTGAAGCATGAAGATGTAGCATAATAAATAGTTGATATCATTTTTTAAATTTAAAGACTGGACTACATCATCTCTTTAAATATATTCCTCAAATATGTTTTACTTAGGTTTATAAAGGATGAGTCTCAGGAATGTTTCATTTAATATTTCCCATATTTTTGTGCCTTTTCTTTTTGGAGAAATATTTATTTCATTTCATGGTGTGAAACTAAGTGCATTTTAAATTTATTGACTGACTTTCTTCCTAATTTACATTATTATTATTTTTTAATCATAGTATTCTTTAGAAAAATATACAATGCCCATTACAAAGTATTTGATGTGCTTATAGAGCAAGCTTGGTGTTTAGGTCAATGTACTTGTCTTTGATATATGGATATTTTTTGCAAAATATTCATCTCTCAGTTAACTGAAAATAAGACATAATAGTTGTTTCTTGACTACAAAAATAATATATACTTTTGTCTTGGTTGCCTGCATTTTCTTTCTAATTAAATGAATAGCATTGGATAAATATTCCACACGATAAGCTGAGAGTTTTAATGTAGGAGGCAGTCATCTCAGTCTCCTCCTTCAGTCTCCTGATGAGAGCCAAATGACATGGACTTGACAAACAAATTTTTATTTTGGAACCAGATTGAAAAATATTCCCAGCTTATCCAGTGCTTGTCTATGCCAAGTATCTTGCTTTGCGTGTTTATTTGTATATGTGTATAAAACCCTCATATGTTTGACTATATGCATAAAATATTTATAAATATATTTTTAAAATCTTACAAACATATATATATATGTATATATATATAAAACTCTTGTTTATAAATGAAGTATTTGAGAAGGGTTACTGCTTTATATCTCCTTTGTAGTTTTGTGTAGCTACTCTTACTCTTGTAGGACTAAAAAGGGATCCACCCTCTCTCATTAAATGCTTAGCTTTCTGAGTTATCTGACAAATGCAGAACCTTCTGACTGGAATAATGGAGCAGAATAGAAAAAAAGGCTGACTAGAGATAAACAGAACTGAGGAAAAAATAGAGAACAAGGAGAATTATCCTCTAGGAAAAAATGAGCTTTTTTGACTCTGAGAATGGGTTTCCATATCTACTCTTTTTATTTCAAAATCTTTTGATTTATTATACCACTTTACTGTCATTTTAAGATTTTTTTTGACCATAGTACTTCAAAAAATAATGAATTTTCTAGAGACATTCCTAACTTACTAACAGTAACACATGCTCTTATATAGATTGAGAGTTGTCCAGTGGTTTATCCTTTTCTTCATTCATTAACTCCGTTCTGAGGTTCTAAAGGCGTGATCTTAGCAGAAGAGTCTGTTGCTAAGGATGGTGCAACCTGTGAAGGTACATCTTTGATAATTATAAGGAATTTTGTGGAGCTTTAAAAGTTATTTCTCTTTATTTTACATATATGAGTGTTTTGCCTGCTTGTGTGTATGTGTACCACATGAATGCCTGGTGCTGGAGGAGTCCAGAAGGTGGCACTGGATCCTCTAGAACTGAGTTATAGAGGCAATTGTTCTCCACCATGTGGGTGCCAGGAACCAAACCTGGGTCCTCTGCAAGAGCATTACAGATATTTAGTCAGCTTCTGTTGTCAATACTCACCAGATATAAGCTCACAGTAGAAAGTGAGGGCTAGAGCCAGGAGAAATGACTCAGTGGTTAAGAGTACTTACTGCCATAACAATTATATAGATCTCTAGCCTCTTCTGTTTCTTGATTTGCATTTTTGGACAATATTTTATACATTATAATGCAGTTATGGTCATCATGGAATTCAACAGATCACTAAAGCTTATTCTTTTATGTCACTTTAAACTTTGTCCCCTTGGTCAATATATTTCATTCCTTACTTCTTCCTCAGCACTCTAGTCATATTTTCTCACTTCCTGCTTCTATGAATTTGACTTTAAGCTTCCGCACATAAGTAAAATCATATACCATTTAGGTTTCGAGTCCAGCATAACTTATTTACCATAGTATCCCTGAAGTGTATCTATGTTATCAAAAGTGACAGAAAATTTCTTTATACTTTATACTATTCTGATGTGCATAGATCCTGTATTTATCACTCCATGATAGACACTTAGATTGATTATATATCTTAGCTACTCTGAGCATTGCTGAAATGCACACCAAAGTGCCACTATCTCAGTTCCTCTGGATATATACTCCTGCTATAGTTTGAATCTGGACTGCCCCCTAAAAGCTTGGCTAACATAAGCATCCAGACATCTCTTTGACACTAATTTCAGTTCCTTTGGGTGTTTGCCTAGGCTGCTGAGAGTATCTGTAATGTGCCCCTAAACTCCATGTTAAAAAATGGCCCCCAACTTGGTGGTTTAGGAGATGGGGAGAACATTTGAGGGTTGAGGGCTAGTACAGGTCTTCTAGTCTGTTAAGAATGCCTTTGAAGAGGGTAGTGAGATGAATGTCTTTTTCTTTCTCTTTTGCTTCCCAGCCATGAGGCAGGTGGCTTTGCTTCATTGTATAGCACCCCTTCCCCACCATGATGCACTTCAATCTCATGGGGCCGATTGATCACGGAATGAAACCTCAAAACTGATAGTCAAAACAAACTTTTCCTTTCAGAAGTTGATTTGTCACAGCTATTTGTTATAATAATGGAAAACTGAGTTATAACTCAGAGGTGGGATTTCTGGGTCATATGATACTTTTATTTTCATTACATTGAAGAGCTTCTGTACTGTTTTCCAAAACTGCCAAACTAACTTACAATGTCACTAACAATGTACACGCATTTTCTTTATCCCTCATCCTTGGCAATACTCATTTATCTTTTTGATAACAGCCATTTAACAGGCATGAGGTGATACTTCATTGTAGTTTACTTTGCATCTTTCTGATTATTAGGGAAGTTGTACATTTTTCATAGACTTGTTGGCCATTCATATTTCTTCTTTGAGAGTTATATGCTTAGACATATTGTCTATTTTCCATTGGATTATTTTGTTTTTATACTATTCAGCTGTTTTGATTCTCTCTCTTGCCATATATATATATATATATATATATATATATATTCATGATTAAATGTGAGACTGACAACAGAATTTTTCCTTGGTGTAGATACCCTTTAACATAATGAAGAAATTTCTTTTGATTTATAGTTTGCTGACACTATTGTTTTCAACATAAGCATGTATTGTATTTGGTTGAATGATTTTTCTGCATCTATCAATATGATAATGTAGTTTATGTACCATTTTGTGTTGGAATATATCTATTGATTTTTTAGTTAATCTGATATTTCTTGGATAAACCTGAGCTGATCATGATGCATTGTCTTTTCCATGGTCCTGAATCAGTTTGTTTTTATATTGTTTAATATTTTTGCTTTTAAGTTCATGATGGATGATGTATTATGATTTTTCTTGTAATGGCTTTATGAGACTCTAATATTTGAATATTGGAGCTATGCCAACCTTATAAAACAAACTGTGAGTCATTCTTTTTCTGGTCTCTCTCCCTCTTTTTTATACTGGGGATTGAAGCTAGGGTCTGATATATGCTAGGCAAACATCCTACGAATGGGATATTTCCTAATCCTCTTTTTACTTTTTCATTTGAGTCAGGGTCTCACTAAGTTGTCCAGGCCAGTCTTGAACTTGTGGTTTCCCTGCATCAGCCTCTTGAATAGTTGAGTAGGCCAGCACCACCAGTCCTGTCTGTGTTTCTATTTTGTGTAGAGCAGAATGTAGAATACTCTAAAAGTATAACAATAACAACTTAACGGATGTAACTAATATAGATTTTAGCATAGGAAGATGTACCTGCTCTCACATGGGCTCTCAAAGTCAGAGAAACTGTCTATTTGAATTCACAGAGCTATAGTAGAAGAACAAGACAAGAATTTGGGTGTGATCAATCTCTGCTTTTCAATAGGACCTCAGTCCTGCAGATATAAGCAGCTCAATTATGCTGGCAAGTGTGAGTTTGGAGACCCTCCAGATGAAACTCCAGCATATCTAACACATGCATTGTGGACTCACAAGGCCTGTGAATAATAAGGACCCAGCTAATTTATACTATACCCAGACTTTCCCTTCAATAACTAGTAATTGCATGAAGTTTTAAACGTTTCTTATGACAGCAATGGAAACACTTAATATACACACATAAAATTTCCTATTTTATTGTGGTTGTTTTGGGTAAGTTGTTTTTACATGTTTTTCAGTTATTAGTATAAATAATTCAAAATGTTTCATTATCCTTTTTGTTTTTATATGATCTGTAATTAAATCTTTCTTTTCTTCCTCATCATGGATCATTTTTTCCTTTTATTTGTATTTAAAACTTTTTATTCATATTTTTATGTGTATGAGTGTCTTGCCTACATGTATATAATTAAGTGCAGTCATGTCTTGTAGTATATGTGGAGACCAAATGAGGGTGATGGATTCCCTGGAACTGGAGTTACAGAAGGCTGTTAGCTTCCATGTGGGTGCTGGAAACCAACCCAAGGTCCTCTGCAAGAACACCCAGTGCTCTTAACTGCTGAGCCATATCCTTCAGTCCCTTAGCTGTATTTTTTTCAAATTGTATTTTTATGTGTGTAAGTGTATTGACAGTATGTATGTAAATGCCCCTTGTCATGTAATGCCCATGGAGGTCAGAAGAGGGCATTGGATCCTCCCTCCGTCTAGAACTGTAGTTATAGATGTTTGTTAGCTGCCATGTTGGTGCTGGGTGAACCTGGGTCGTCTGCAAGAGCAACCAGTGTTCTTAACCACTGAACCATCTCTCCAGTCCCATCAGCTGTATCTTTTTAAGCAACAGAAATCATTTATTTTGCTTATGGATCTACAAGTTTGTCATGCTGTGTAAAGAATACATACTTTTTCAACATGTATAAGTGTGTCCAACCTTAAAAAACAAAACAGTATGTTGTATTTATTCTTTGAGAATTTCATACATATAAACAATTTCTTTTGGTCATATTCAACCCTCTCTCCTCCTCATAACTCCTTCTAGATATAAGTTCCACCCTCCTATCAATTTCATGCACTTTTATATTTTTTTTATATCTAACTTCATCTTCTTAGTCCTGTTGCTATACGATGGGCATGGAGCCAACTACTGGATGTAGCACATCCAACTTACCAGGGACCACAGCCCTCTCCTTTCCGTAGCAGCCATCACCTGTCAGTAGCTCCTTAATTAGGGGTAAGAGTCTATGGATGTCTCCACCATCCACTCTGGAATGTTGGCTAACTTGCACTTGTATACGTCTTGTGCAGGCAAATGCGGCTGCTATGTGTTTGCGATGCAGCAGCCCTGGCATGTCTAGAACACAGTTTTGCCTCAGAATTCTGGGCCTGCTGGCTCTTACAATCTTTCTTTCTCCTTTTATTGTGTTCTCTGAGCCTTAAGGTGAAGGAAATGTAATATACATAACCCATTTATGGCTGAGCATGCCACGTACATTTGTTCTCTGTACTTTGAACTGTTGTGAGCCTCTATATTAACCACTGTTACTGCAGGAACACACTCCTCTGATGAAGACAGAGTGCTGCAGGAAGCTACAGATATGGAAATGAGTATTTAGAAGTAAATTTTGCATTATGTCCATTAAGCAAAACAATAATAGTAGATAGTAGACCCCAGGACCTATGCGCTCCCAGTCATGGGTTCTTGGCTAAATTCATATGACCAATCAAGAGTTTCCTCTAGTGGAGTGGGCCTTAAATCTAATCAGAAAGTGATTGAGTATCTTCATGCCACTATTTCATCCGCTGCTGTATCTTACTAAGTCAGTCTTTATTGTGGCCTGTATAAGACTGTGGATAACTTTTTTCCCCTTGAAGCTTATATAGCATCTTTCAGTACTATGGATGCTAACCAGAGTGAGTGTGTGTGTTGGGGGGTGGGGCGAGGAGGTTTCTAGGCAAGTACCTGCTGTATTTCTCCAGGTATGTCACCAAATTGTGTAATGTATATGATGTCTTCAGCAGTAAGCATCTCACCATTAAGCTCTTATGGATAGCCAAGAGCACTTTCAATAGTCTGCATTGTTTTGGGTGGGGTCTGTGGGGCCTCCTGAGCAATAGCTCAATGAGAAGTTTCAAATGCCTGAAGATCTCATTGTGTGTATCAAGCTGACAAAGAACTCACTGTATAACACAGACAAGCCTTGAACTTAAATCAATCCTTCCTCCACCTTCCAAGTGCTGGGACTGTAGATATGGGTTCTGCTTCAATTTTTATTCTTATTGGATGATTCTCCATGTTATTTATGTTTGCAAGTAACAAACTTTTGCCTCTAGCTTTTCTGTTATTTTGTATTTTATTACGTTTGTCTTAAAAAAAAAAATGTTTTCCTAAGGCTGGGACCTGATACTCCTTTCCCAGTTCCATGCTGGGATTTTGTCCTGACTGAGTTTGCATGATTGACAGCTGATTACTACTGGGTGAGGGAGAACTGATCTTCTTTAAGGGAGAGACTCTAGATAAGCTGACTAGACTCCAGTGGATGAACTTGAGGGATATCTGGGTATACAAACTTGACTCGGTATGATTTAGCAGATATGACAGATTACATGAAATTTGATTGGGGGGGTATGGGTGGGTGTGAAGATAGGGGAGAGGGCAAAAAGATGATTAAGATGTTTTACGTGAAAGACACAAAAATTCAATAAAAATATGCAAAAACTGTTTTCCTCAACTGTTGTTAGAACCTTGATTTTTTCTGAATTGACTCAAACATTCTAAATGTGGTATGTGATTACATATCACTTCAACCTATTTACTAATTTACTTGGAATGTGTTGGTTTAGCCCATGGATTTACAGATGTGTTTAATTTCCACATATTCATGTAGTTTATAGATCTTGCCTAGATACTGATACTTCCTTAAATTCTATGGATATAAAACTTATCAGACATATTGTTTAGGTTTTTAATGTTTTTTAAAAATTTAAGCTTATTTTTGGGTGACTATGTGATTTCACATAACCATTCTTTCTATGCTGATGTGCGCTGCAGTTGTGAGTTGTCTATAAATATCAATTAGGTTATCTGTGGTGTCATAAATATCTTCTCTGTCCTAGAATTTAATCTATTTAGATTTTCAAATCTTAGACCAGAGTTATCTATTTCCCTGTTTTACTGTTTTTGGTTTTAGTTTTTGCTTTCATATATTTTGAGGCTGTGTTTATAAGTTCACACACATTTATAACTGTTGTATCCCTCTGAAAAATTTCTATTTTTATTACTGTGAAATATCCTTCTGTATTTCTGGTAACACTTCTTGTCTTGAGGTCTCTTATTAATATAGATACTGTTGCTTTCTAAAGAGTATTTTTCATGGTATGCATGTATTTTCATACCTTTGACTGTTAACTTTTGTCTTTATACTTAAAATATGAATATGATGATCAGTGTGTAGTGGGGCCTTAAATTTTCATCAATTCTAAAAAATACCTGCTTCTCAGTTATAATTTTGATCCATTTCATATTTTACAATGATCAGTGTTGCTGGACTTAAACCTGCCATTTTATTTGCTGTATATTTATTCTGTTTGTTTTTCTCTTTCTCTTATTACTTTCCTGCCTTCATTTTAATTAATTAAATAATTTTAAGTAATTTAGTCCCTTTGTAAGATTTTAGAAATATACACCTTTATAATTTTTAGTCTTTATTCAAAAGATTGCACAATACATGTTTAAGCAGCCTACCTAGATTTCATATTATTCCACTCCATGTATGTTTTAGTGACTTTGCTTTTATATAATTTCATATAGTTTATACATTGTTGAATTGTCATATGTATTCAATTTGCATTTATTAAAACTTTAGCTTTAAACATAATTGTATTTTTTCATAAGTAAAGTATATATATATATGTACATATATATGATCTTCCTTGTCAGCTATTTACTGTGACTCTTTTTATCCATCTGAGCTTCTACATGGTATTCTTTCAACATGACTAACATCCTTTAACTTTTCCTGTAGTACAGACCCCTGTCAATACATTCTCTCAGGCTTTGTTTATCTGATGATACTTTTTATTTTTGCCTTGAATTTTGAATGAGGATTTTAACACTTAGGAAATCTTTTTTTGATTTTTTTTCTTCCAGCACGGCTTTTAATGCTCTATTTCATTGTCTTCTGACCTCCATTATGATGTGGAGTCAGATGCTTTTCATATTATTGTACCTCTGTTTGCATATGTCATGTTTCTTCTATTTTGAATATATTTCTCTTCAGCTTTTAAGTAGTTTCTCTATATGACTAGATATTTTTTCTTTGTATTTTGTCAACTTGAAGGTAGAATGAGCTTCTCAGACAAGGTAATTTATATTTTCCACCTAAGAAAAACATGTAATTATTATATCTTCAAGTATTTCTTCATATCATTATTACACTGATTTTTCTTTTAAGTGTTCAGTTACATGTGTATTAGGGTTCTGCTACTGACCCAGAAATTACAGAGGCTCTGCTTATTTTCTTATTTGTTGAGCTGTATGATTTCTACTGATTTATCTTCAGATTAATTGACATTTTCTTCTGTGATCTACTTTTTTTTTGTTAATTTGATCCAGAGATTATTCATTCAGGTATTGTAGTGTTTCTTTTAGGCTTGTGATTGGCTCCATTCACACTAGAAACATGTTCTATGTTCTATCACCAACTAAAGAGATGAGAGCTCTTAGGCTGAGATATTTGAATATTAGAAGAGTTATTTGTAGTATTATAAAGAGAATGCAGTATTATAAAGAGAAAAGTGATTATCTGAGCTTCTTATCGAAAATTTGATATAGGAATTGAAACAATACCTTAGCACTTTGATTATACCTCACAAATTCGGGGGGAGAGGGCAAATATTTATACTTGTTAAAACATTGTTCCCATTATTTCTGAGAGGTTTGAGGAAAAGAAGAAAAGGATTATTTCTATGTATGCAAGATACAAATGTACATATAGGTGTGCATATAAGTGTGTGTGTGTGTGTGTTCTAACCTTGAAGTAATAATGTGAATTTCCCAAACCAATCCTAAGGCTGTGTGTGGGAGCAGTTACCCAGTGCACTATGAGTTCCCAAGCCTCCTTTCTCTTCCTTTGCTCTCCAGAATACTTGAGTTCAGTTCCTTGCTAGTCTAGGCATAAAACTAGTGCCTGTTCTTTTTCTATTTCCATAAAATTCTGTACACGTTCATAGATTTCATGTGCTTACAGCTTTTCAGAAGTTACTGAGTCACAGGCAATGTAGTAGCGCACGCCACATCACAGAGTGTATGACTTTTGGTTATATTCTCCTTCCCACAGCCTCTTTAGATTAGAGAACATTTGTCTGCATATTGATCATTCAGGATGTGCTACCCCAAAAAGTTGCTCCCTGTTGTAATGCTTGAAATTAGGAAGAAATTTAAGGTGTTGATTTTGGCAGTTACATGAATCTATGGCGTGAAAGTGTTGAATGTCAAACCTGCTAGCCACAGAAGCTAGGAAATGAGAAGAATGTTTTATAAACCTGTCCCTTTTCATTTCAGAGAACAGTGTTGGTAGGAGTCAGAAGTAAAGTGAATGGCATGTGTGAGAGGAATGTTAAAGATAATGAAAGCTTTCATCCAGCATTGAACACGAAGCAACAATTTTACTTTGCTGATCTCATGATTCCTGTCATATAGCTAAGGGAATTATGGGTGAGAAGCAGCATCAGCAAAGGCCCTCACCTGAGTTTACATGACAAGGCGGCAGGATCACAAGACCCCAAGAATAGGATGCTCTTTCTTCACAGCCATGTCCCCATGCATCTATTTTCAGAACTAGTAGAACAGGAAGATCATATTTTTCTACCTCCTTTCATGTTGGGACTTTTAATACCTGAGTTCTTAATAGCTGAGTACTTACCATCACCCCAAGACTGAACCAGTGACCCACTGGTTTCAGTATCCATGAGGATTAGTAAAAGCTGCTAGAACCAAGCTTCTGTGTTACATTGCCAGAGACCTGGAGCTCTTCCAGCCACTGTGCTTCCCCTCCCAGCAGAACTCGCTTACAGCCTTCTTTCTGAGGGTCTGATGTCCCCTTCTCCCACTGCTGCTCAGCCCCCGTACACACTCTGTCCTCTTCTGGGAAGGCGCAACACTGTAGGTTGAGGGATCACTTGTCTTTGCTAGCAATAGAAAGATTGCTCGTTGGCCCAGAGTGCGACGGGAAAGAACTCCCAGGAAACTGTGTAAGCGGACAGCTCATTTATTGAAACTGAGGCAGGGATTTATATAGGGATGCCTGTCTGGCTGTTACTGAAGGCGGGAAAGTTCAAGGTGGGGTAAAGGAGGGAAGGTTCTAGGACTGATGTGGAATTAGGGAATGAGGAAATGAACACCCAAAACCTGGCTTTGGTCTGGGGTGATCTTTGTTGGGGGAAAAGAAGATTAAGCAACTGATGAGGAACGAGGATGCTGAACCTGTAGTGGCTTCCTAGGACCTAGATCATAGCTTCAGGTAGAGCATGCCGGGCTCCTACTGTCTCTCTGGGTTCACTTTGCTTGCTCAATGCCTTTTGCAATAGTCCAGGCCTCACAGTTATCAATACTAGTAACTAAACATTTTAGATATAAAATACTTCATTCTATTTTTCTCGTCAATCATAAAATGTCTTATGGTTGTTTAAATATTCAGGAATCCAAGACAATCCTTGAAAGTAATTTGTATTTCCCATGTAGTTTAACAGGCAAACTTGCCAGGGGTAATGGAAGACCTCAGGAAACAGTTTTTCCAGACAGTTAGTCAGTTGCTTTTATGAACTCACAGCATTGGTGACATCAGGTTCAAGTCCCACATAAGCTCAAGCCAGACAAAATCCCAGCATGGACATGGAGAGGTGGGTGAGAAACCCGAAACCTACCTGAGGAACCATCGACAACCAACGACTGCTAGGGGGATGCGGGTTAGTATCATTTAAGATATGTTGAGCAGGTTCCAGGGGATGAACCCAGACCAAAGAGCATTTGGGGACAAAAGTATGACATTATAGGACTCCCTATATATGATTTTATGTATATGGAGGGGAGGGAGTAAGTGGGTGAAGATAGGGATGAAGATCTAAATTTTTTCTAATGAATTCTATACATAAGACTTGGGGACTATTATGGAAAAGGGGATGGAAAGATGATAAGCGCCAGAGGGACAAGACACCTGCTGCTAGTTAATTCTTTCTACATATGGTATGAAAGTTACACCATTAAATAATTCAGTATACGTGTGTGTGTTTAGAAATGTGTGTATATGTACCGGTAATAAGGAAAAAGGCGTAATAAATTGTGAAGGAGGGTGGACATGGGACGAGTGGGAGAGGAACTGAGAAGGGTGGGAATAATTCAAATATAAAACTCATGCATGAAATTCTCAAAAAGTAATTCTTCACTTGGAAGCCTGAGGCAGTAACATCCTTTGAGCCCAGGAGTTTGAAGCCACTCTGGGCAACATGGTAGACTCTGTCCAAAGAAAAGAGAGAAAGAGAGGAAGGAAGTAAACGAAAAGAAGGGGGGTAAAGGAGAATTCCTTTGATACACACAGTCCGCCAACTCCACTGCCTTCATCGTGGATACCTTCCCGTCATGGTTTTGACTTCCAACACATGACATATTAGCCCTTCAAGTTATGGGGGAACGGGTAAAGAATTCCCAGCACAACCTAAGGAGCTTTTGGCAACTGATGACTGCTGGGAGAGGAAAAGAGAGTGTCTTAAAGGGATGGGCTCACACTGAAGGACATTTGGGAACACAAATCAGACTCTCTATGTGAGAATTCATTAATTTGGATGGGGAGAGGGAGGCAAATCTGGATACAGTCAAACCATATTGTATGAAAATCACAAAAATTCAATAAGAAATATAAATAAATAAAAATAAAGGAGATAATCTTCAGGAATAAAAAGTATATCTTCATCTCAACCCTCACTGTTTCATTTAAAAACTATTCACGATGCCTGTATTGTTTCAGTTTTGGAATCAATCTAATCTGAGGAAAAAAAAAAGTCTGTATTAATAGCAGTAGTTTGCATCTTTAACAGCAGCCTGGAGATCACAGGATTCAGGGGAACGCCACCCTAGGGCGATGGGCCGCAGCATGTGGTAGGCTTACAGGTTGAGTAATAGAGCACTCCTGGGACATTTAAACTCTCTTTACAGTCTGTGACTTAGTTGAATATCATGAATTCTGATCCAGAAGTTAAACTGGTTCCTGACAAGAACTTCTTAATGAAGGCCAGTTGCAGACCTGCTTAAGTTAACATCTCATAGGCTAGTAATTAAGAAAGAGTTTTATACGTAGGCATGGACTGCCAAAAACAAAACAAAAAACCAAACAAACAAACAAACAAAAAAACAATTACCTGCCTATCAGGGCATTGGTAACCCCCAGAATAAAATTCATTGTCAGAGTGATAGTCTAGTTTGTAAGCCTATTTAGTCATTGACTGACTACTAGTGTTTGGTGAGGTTTACCTTAGTTTGTGCTACACAGCTGGCAGGAAGCTAATGCTCTAGCCTGTTTGATGGGCTCAGTTTTGCATACTAGCAAACACTTCTTACAAGCTGTCACTGTTCATGGATATACCCCTGTGATTACATGGATTCAAAACAAGAAATGCTTAAGTCTATATTGGTTAAGAAAACAAGAAGTTGAATCAGAATCTATATTGCCTTTAGTTTTTATGATATACACAGATGTTCCTTTTGTAAAGTTTTATACAAATAATTGCATTCTTTTGCTGGAAATAAGTATAAGCATTTTTTTTACCATCTCCTTTTCTCCCATTCAGTTATCTGTAAGATTCTCTGTCTCTATCTCTGTCTCTGTCTCTCTCTCACACACATATACCACACACACACACACACACACACACACACACACACACACACACAGGCACACCCAGACTTAACCTCAAGCAATTAATGTCTTAGATGACCCCAAATGCTATTTACAGTTTCTGGTATTCTACAGTCTGCTGGAGTTTCTTTTGTACCCCTCCTCCCAGGATTATTCCATTTTCTGTTGCTGCAACAAAATACCTAGTGTAAAAATGAGGTGTATTTGGCTACAGTTTGGAGGCCTGAATTCACAATGCCAGCACTCACTTGGCTCTAGGAAGTGCCTGTTGGTTTTATCAGACGTGGGGTAACACCACAGAGAGAATACATGCAAGAGTGAGAGATCATTTGATGAGACAAAAAAATAGATTCGGGAGCCAGGTGTGTGTGTGTTTTAATAACAACATGCTGTTCTAGAAATGAACCAGTCTGTTGAACATCCACATTAATCTTTTCTGAGAGTAGTGTCACCAATGACCTAGCTGAAATTATGCCAATATTTTGTACTTAATTATCCAACACAGTAGCTGCTAGGTATATGTGGGGTTTGAAATGTAGCTAGTATTATTATAGAATTGATTTTTAGTTTTCCTTAATTTTAATATAATTTGGGCATATGTATTTGGTGGATAATGTCTTGGCTTGCAGAACAATTGGTTAATCACAGCATCAAAAAGGTACTGAGAAGTAGACTCACAATTCCAAATACATCTTTCTCTATTCATTCAATGATACTTCAAAGTGATACAACATAATTTTTATAGATATTAAAATTAGCATAATTTTAAAATTAACATAATAAAGGTGACGAAAAATAAGCACATTCCCAAAGTTATTTTTAACTAATGATAATAATTTTCTATTCTATACAGATTTACTTATTTATAAGTATATAATTTATTTCATGAACCATCTGGGTAGATATTGTATTTTTTTTCATTTCATGCAAGAGAGAAAAAATAGCAAATCAATTAAAATAAAGCCAAGTTCCTATAGATGTTAGGAGGTGAAATCAGTGCTTGCACACAGGCAGGTTCATCATTCATACTTCTGACAAGGAATGACTCGCACTCACCCTTCTAAACACTTGCTCTTATTTCTGTGGGTGTCACTGAGGAGTAAAGTGGGGATCAGGAAAACACTCCCTGGTACCAGTTGACTGATTTAAACCTTGCCTCTTGTACTAGCCATCTGTATGAACCTGTGCAAGTTATTTCATACGTCTGAAGTTCCGTATCCTGATTTTAATGTGGATGTTGCAAAGGTCCTCACCTCATCACTTTTTTACAAAGTATTAGTAAATGAACAGTGCCTGGTACATTGTTTGAAGCATATACATTATCATTGTTGTTAATTTGAAGGAAGCTGACATTTATGTAGGATGCTGATTTGATATGATGTTAATAGATGAACTGTTTGGGGTTTACTTTCCAGGAAATGAGAAAGACTCCTAATTCACATGATTCGGGGAAAGAAGCCCTGTTCAGTCTCTTTGGTGTCTCCATCAGTGAGATTAAAATCGCTCATGCCTTGGCCAGTTCCTTATATCTTTGCTTTTCATGTTCCCCTTCGAGTTGTTTCCTTTGGTGCCTTTGATTGGTTCTGAATGCTGAGCAGTGACAAGCACGGACACAGCTGGAAAGAGCTGTGAGACGGCTGCTCTGTCCTCCAGCGGAGAATTATTGCCATGGATACCAGCCTCAGAGGAGATTGGGGAGTGCTCTCCACGTGCCTCCTCAGTGTCTGACATCTGTTTCTGGCAAGGCCAGTAATGAATATGCTGCTAGCTTCATATCAAATAGGAAACTGATCTATGTTTGTTTTCTCCCCACAGATGGCCTCTGCTCAAGACACTAGGTTTGGTCAGAAAGATTCCTCTGACCAGAACTTTGACTACATGTTCAAACTGCTGATCATTGGCAATAGCAGCGTGGGAAAAACATCTTTTCTGTTCCGTTATGCAGATGACTCTTTTACATCTGCATTTGTCAGCACAGTTGGGATCGATTTCAAAGTAAAAACTGTATTCAAAAATGAAAAGAGAATCAAGCTTCAGATTTGGGTAAGTGACTTTGAACTGACACCATCTTTCAGTGTGGGGTGTTGGACATATAAACATTCAAGGGAAATTTTTATGCCTCGTAATGTCCCCGCGGGGTCCACACGCTTTGATTTCCAACCCCTTGTTCTGCAACGCTGCAGAACACTCTATTTCAAAGAGAATGAGGTGATGCCTTGTGAAAGTATGGAGACTGTATTAGACCTTGTCATGTGAGGCTGTTCCACGGGCTTCAGAAGAGAAGAAATCCAAACTTCTGTGTGTTGGTGGCGGGAGGAACACTCAATGAAAGTCTGTCTCTGCCTTGTATGATCTGTGTGATCTTGAACAAGTCTGTGAATATTACTTTGGTTGTTTTTATTATTTGTTCATTAATAGGCTACACACACACACATGTATAAATGTAAATATAAATATAAATGTTAGGTCAGAGTGGTCAGCTTGTCCTCCACATTTTGAAAAAGAAGACAATGGAATGTAGAGCAAGCCAGGACTAGTTCCTTCATGAAGCTCCAGAGCTGACTTTGAACATGATATTTTTATACCTCATGATATTTTTATACCTCACAAACTTTGAATTTCGACTCCAAAAATAGTTTGCATACTCAAATTAAAGCATATAGAATAAAATCTTTATCTGAAAGTTCATCACAATATCTGAGGTCATTTAGCTAACAGGGACTGTTTATTCTATTTAGTTAAGAGGCTTCTTAACTAAAGTTCTTAACTAAATATTTGTCATTTTAGTCTAGAAAACTAGAGAACCAGAAACAGAAGAAAAAAATCATGTGAGTAACAGATCCAACGTAATGTAAGTGATGAAGTAACCATGATATTGGATTATATTGAGGAGATTTGTGTAGTAAATAGTTTATGGACATCATAGTATATGCATAGATGGAGTGTTATAGTCAACTTTGGCCTCCTTTTCCTGTTCACTTACACTTATGCTATTCAGTTGACTGGAGATATTAATAGGTATTTCCCAAGAGGTATTTTCTGACTCCTTTGTAGACAGTACCATTTGGTGCTCAGGCAGGGCTGATCTCCAAGGCTGATGATTATAAGCCTCTTCAGTTAAATATGGAAAGCAAAGAGAGACACAAATCCCAGACTGTGGCATTTAAACTTTAAAAAATAGAATATCCATGTATTAAAATGTTTTATATAAACTGCACAACCTTTAAACATCTTAGAGCTCTTAGGACTAAAATTTAAGGATGCAGACATATACATGGGCCGGTGTTTTATAAGAGATTGTGACTGTTTTGCTTTTGCTAACTCTAGAATCTTCCAGGACTAATCAGAAATCACATAAAAGGTTGGTATTTCAGCATCAGGCTGAGCATCTCTAATATTCCACTGTTCTTTGTGTGTGTGTGGGGGGCCTCTTCTTAGGCACTTATATTCAGTCCATGTGGCACTAGTCAACGTCTCTCTGCACTCAGACAGAAAAGTCAGTGTCTGTGTCTTCACAATGAGGGCCTGGTTCATTCTCTTCCTTTTTGGCTTTAGGATAAATTTCACATTCAAGTTTAAGAAAGATCACGTAACTCTGAATGACTTTGGGGATTGAAAATTAAATTCATCTGGTCACCTTATATCTCTTAACTTCATGCCTGTTCTTTCTTATTCAGAAAGAATACTCAGTTCTCATGCAGTCAGCTCCAACCTTCTTCTTTATGTCCTACAGATAGACTCTAGATAGGCTGTCTACACCCCAGTGGATGAACTTGCACCTAGGTACATCTGGGTACACAACTTTACTTGATAGGTCTTAACTTATATGATAGGATGCATGAAATCCAGTGCGTGGGGCGGGGGCGGGTCTCTGAGGGCTGTTGGTAGAGGAAGGAGCATGAAGATGACTAAGATGTTTTGTATGAAATGCACAAAAATTCAACTAAAATATACATTGAAAAAAAATGCGATCTTTGCAGGAATTTAGACAGTACACTAATATGGAGTGTTCAGTTAGCTTCATAATCATCAGTGATCCATCTAGGTTCTTGACAAAATTCTTTTCTGAGATACAAAAGTATCTGTCATTGGAGCTGGTTGCTCAGCAGTTAAGAGCATTAGCTACTCTTGCAGAGGACTAGGGTTTGATTTCCCCCGACTCACATGGCAGCTAACAACCACCTGTAATTCTAGATCCAGAGGAATCGGATGCCCTCTTCTGACCTCCACAGGAATTGCATGACATGGGCTTACTTAAATACATGTAGGCAGAATACTCATGCTCATAAAGTTAAAAAAAAAATTGTCCATCCTTAATAGAAAACTGATATATTTTACATAATATAAATCATTTCTCATGTTTATGAAAACATTTTCCTTAAAACAGTGTTGCTAGCAGGCTGGAGCCAATTCATTTTCTCCTTGGGTTCTGAGGTTTGACCACTTCTGTCTCTTACTTCAACCAGTCAAAGAGTCCAACTTGTGCTGTTCCTTCCCTATGGCTTCCTCGAGTTCCAGTTTCTGTGAGCCTTGCATAGCCACTCCCAGGACATTCTTCTTAGGTCTCTGATTCTCCAAGATTCATCACTTTTTCTGTAGTTGCCAAGTGTCTTCACAGCCAGCCCAGCCTAAGACCTCATTTTAAAGCTCCATTGCCTGGTTTTGGAGAAACCTACATCCTTAAAGATCAGCCACCTAAGAGCTCTTAACCTTTCCTTCTGCTTAGTGGTGACAGTAGTTTAATATCCATTAATATTTTTGCAATTAAAACATAACCTTGCTGAAAATGGAGAACATGCCTGTAATCCTAACACTTGGCATGCTGAGGCAGGAGGACTGTGAGTTTGAGGTCAATTTGGGCTTCTAAGCAACACTCTATCCCCACAAAACAAAAAATTAAAATCCCCAAATCTCCCCAAACCAACCAATCAACAACATGTAACTTTATTTCTTCTTTGGTTATATTAGGAGCTCCTAATGTGCATATGATTTTAGAGTTGTGAAAATTTGGGACAAAACACCCTGGTATACTGAAAAGATATTGGTAAGAGTTCGTCTCACTAAACTGAGGTTGTTGAGTAAAGGTATAATAAGGAATAACATGGTCTATGCTTGAATATAGCCATTCCAAAATGTAAACTTCAGGAATTCTTTTTTTATGCTATAAATTCAATGGAAAATATTTAATTACACATAGTTATTGATGGTTAACAGCACTGGCAATTTATTAGTGAATATATTTAACACTGTTGATTTTCCACATTTTGTTTTATTAACCTATTTACTGTTCTTCCCAGTAAATAAGTGACCATTTCATACACCAATATTAATGTGTAATTAATTCATTAAAACATCTCCCCATATCGTCTTTCCCTGGTAGATATTTCAAAGCAATAGAAGAAAAGCAGTTTCATAGTATGACTGCCATGGTAGATCAGTCCATCCTTTATCAAGAGAGACTTCAGATACTGTATGATTCTGATACTCAATCAGTTGTTAGCTGCCAATAGATATACTAAGTTAGGAATGAAGATCTAGAGAAGTTAAACAAATACACCTGACAATTCATGCCACAGCAGAACCTTATGCCCTGGTCTTTCACTGCTTGGGCCAATCTCATTTCTACTCCACTGAGTTCAGGCTCAAGATAAGGATTGATCTCTGATAACAGTGATAAATTCCACATCTTGTTACTAATGAAATCCAGTAGATGTAGATAAATCAAACTTAACGCCAGATTTCAGTAGTATTTCTATGTCAAGAGTGAGGAGGCTGAGTGGAAGAGGCTGAGGGAAGACTGTTGCATTTACACCTTGGTGGCTTTCTCTTTCTTTCTTTCTTTCTTTCTTTCTTTCTTTCTTTCTTTCTTTCTGTTCTGCACAAAGATTTTCTCACTCCAAAAAAACTGTCTCCTGACTTTTCAGCAGCTCACCATTCAAATGAAGCATTTATACATCTGAGAAACACGTTGGCCTTTCTTCCTGGACATTTTATACCTTCTCTGTATAGAAGTTCAATGTCATCCTTCATTTGTACTTAGTTATAAAATTTGAATTCTATTAGTATATTTATGTATTCCCCTTACTTATGGTCTTGTTAACTTTTCTTGTTGTAGTTGTATTTAATTACCACCTATTTGGTTCTCACATAAGAATATTTCAGAATTTCAGAGATTATAAACGTTTGAATTGGTTCTGTGGTTTTTTTTATGTCTGTTTAATACTGTTGGGAATATATTGAAGGGGAAATTATGGCGTTTTGGTTCAGACTTGAGAAAGTGCATTTCTTCTCAAGGGAAAGATGAAGAATCGTATGGTGCCCATTAACGATAAGGCAGTCACTGTGTTTATTTTCTGGGTCTAGAAATAAGAAGACAGAGGATAGAGAAATATCCGCAAGCTAAAGAGTTCTGGCAATTATTGAAATTAGATTATTTAGGTTCCCAGAATGACAGTGGGATTCTCCTGAATAAATAACAATTCTGTTTCATTGAGTCAACATTGTTAAGTCCAAAACCCAGAACTGACTGTAATTAGTGGAAGACTAACAGCCTAATTAGAGAATATGGTTCTAAGAAATGCAGGGACAGGTTGGTGGAGGGGAGTACCATTTCTATCAAAGCTACAATGATCTTTTATGATTCTCACTTTTTGTCATTCTCTCTGTGTTCTCTACTCTGAATTTTCTCTCTCTTGAGTCCTTTCCCTTTCTCCATCTTATTTCTGAACTTTGGACTGCTTTGAGTATTGAGAAACATCCTTGGGGTGTTCAGATACCCAGGTTACCATCTAGAGCTGTAGACATTACACATTAGACAAAAACCACAGATAAGTGAGGCTGATCTCTCTCCAGACATCTGTGGCTGAGCTTGGTGCTCTTGCTTATATCTTAACCTATTTCTGTAAGAGAGATTTTTTTTTTCTTTTTCATAAAGGTGCTGTTTGCTTATCTCTCATTTTCATGCTGCTCTGCATGCAACCAAAGAGGATTCTACTTCATAAGCTTCTATACACACAAGTAGTGACTCTTCTGGATTCTATGAGGGAGATGGTACAGAGCCATCTAGAGAATAATGGCAGCACTGCCTTTGTACTAGAGGTCAAGGAAATTATATTTTAAAATATGTTTTATTATTTAAGTATGACATGGTCAACAGAGGAGTAGACAGTTCTTCCATTGAAGAGACAAGTTGTTATTTTCACTGATCACAAGAAAAATGCATGTGGTTTCTGAGGAGAAAGAGGAGCATGTGCGTCCTGAGACTCGGAAACCACCAGTATAGTCTGGAGGAGGGGCCCAGGAGCCTTGGACAGATACCTTATTTAAAGTTTCTGCAGAAAAAAGTGGGAAATGTAGTTGAAAAACTTGGGAATGGCTAGAGTCAATTCAGTAGACACTGGGGTTTCACGGCTCTCTCTAATGATCTGGTGACAGGGCACGTGGATAGCAGGCCAGAATGTGAAAGCCTCATAAGGAAGGCGGGTGGGAAGTGAGGTCTGGACTGGCTAGTTTGCTTTTTGAAAGTGTACTCCAGTGAGTTACTAGCTTTAGGGTTGACTAACCCAGTAAGGAGCAGCCCCTCTGGGGTTAGCAAAGCTGTAGATGACAGAGCATCGGAATGAAAAGGAAATAAATGAATAAAAGGGGTAATCCAGAGGAAGGGTTCCACACTCAGAGAGGCTGCAACTCCGGAAAGTCACATAAAGCTCCATGTATTTTTGGGTCTCAGTGTTTGGGAACCTGAAAAAGATGGGTCAGGAAAAGATAATTGCAAACTTTTAAGCCAATCCTCATTGATATTTAGAGATATTGATGGTATCACTTTTAACAGCAACATATATTAAATCTAGCACTGAGCCATAGAGTAAACACTTATGAAGTGTATATTTCTTAGAACTAATTAGTAAGTATAGGGTTTTGCTTTGTAGCTCAGATTGGCCTGGAATTCCCTAGGTATCCAGGCTGGTAATATTCTCTTCTCTCAGTCTCCCAAGTACTGGATTTGCAAGTGTATGTCACCATGCCCACTCTAGATTTTTTTTAATACAACCAAATACAGGAAGGTAATAATAGAGTTCTGTTTCATACATGAGAAAAGGACACGGCCAAGAAATGCCAGCAGCCATGTTTTAACCCAGGCATGGGTCCACACAATATAAATGAGGTCCAGGAAGGAGACAATTGGTCAGACTCTTCAGAGCATCTGATGTTGGATCATGCGGATCTTAATCCCTGCAAATACTTTTGTGTACTATGTAATTGCTCATTATCCTTGATTACCTGTTCCAAGAAATTATAGCTCCAGGAGAAAAAAAATGTTTTGCTTGGAAGTTTCTATCTGCCAGCAGGACCACTTTCTGCATTGTCTGTTTTGTGTTTAAAACAGATACACAGCAGAAGGGACTGGAACACATTCAGCTGGCCTCTTCCTGCACCTTTCTTGAATGCCTGCTTCCACTGCTTGGGAACATGCACGTGAGCAGAAGTGTATGGAGGAAAGAATCTGAACAAAATGGCCTGAATGTCCATGCAACAGCCCTGCGCATAGTCTTTGCTCCTGGTTCTCATTTAGCCTGGTCTTCCTGCTCATTGATTTCAGTGTGGCATTCAAGCCTTCTAGTCTATGTTAAGGATGCTCTGCCCAGGTGAGCTCCTTGAGAGATTCGCCAGACCTAGGACCAGCTGCCAGGGCTGCTCTTGCTCCTGTCATTTAAATGTCCTTTTCCCTATCAGATTTCCTTTAACTTAGCACCTGCTTCTTCTGAGAGATTGAAAAAGGCCAGTTTTCATTTTCCTCTTGAGAAGGAACTGTGGTTGTGTGCAAAATGTCAATACACATGAAACCATTCACTCTGTTGGTAGCTGAAAGCAACAGACCTGCATCCCACTGTGTTTAAACACTTTCCAGCATTGACAAGATACAGAGTGTGGTAAAAACTTTGTTCCTGCCTAATCAGGCTAACCTGCTACATGGAAAGACTGGAACACTACTGTGGTAGAAAAGGTCACCTGGTGGGATCAGTAACTATCTTCTGCAACGGAGGTAGAGTGGCACAGTGACTGAGGCAGAGATTCTGAAATTTGGTCTTTTGGGCTGCACATGCTGCTTAGTTCTCTGTAGTCGGTGATTTCAAGTCCTTGCTTCTTGTTGTCTCCTTTTCAGTACATCTGTGAAACACTGGCAAATAACATCTATCTCTTAGGTGCTGAGGATATGCTCTTGTAAATATTTGTACTTAGTTCAATGCTGAACATGAAATGCATACTCAATAAACGTCAGTTTACTTTTCTAAAAAACAATATACTGTCATTAAAACCTTTGTGCTCAATTTAGTAACTAAGTAGGATCAGATGCTTGTTGCATGCTGGGTACCACAGTAGGCACTGAATATACAGCAGTGAAGGATGCATGGAAAACCAATGATCGAACTGGGAGATGGAGTATCATCTGTTGTTATCAAGAACCCAGAAGGCTTGAACAGAGGATATACAGGCCATATGCATAGCCTTGTCTTGGGAACTCTGGGAACAATTTGCTGGGGATATTCATGTGTGAGCTGAGAAGCAAAAGTTGAAATACAACATTTCTTCATCCATTAGCATTTACTCTCTGTTTACTGAGCTTATATACTGTATTCCTGTCCCCATGAAAGAATTTAGGATTATAACTAAACAAAAATATTTGAATTATAGAAAGTGCTAAGGGAGAAATAGAGCACTGATAATGGGAAAATAACAGTGGAAGGCAGAGCTGTGAAATGATTTTTACCTGAGATGGAGAGTTTGTATGATTACTGAGCTGAGACCTGAAGGGGAAGAAGGAACCAGATACATTTAGACCAAGGTGAGCTTTCAGGGTGAAGGGAAAGAGGCCATTGTTTTGTTTCTTCACTAGCTTCCTCTAAAACATGTACATCTACTTTCTGGTTTATCAAATCCTGGCTTCCTTTCATGAAGCTCTCCAGTTGAGCTAAGGTGCATTTGGACAACTTCAGTCTAAAGCTTGTATAATGTGTTGGTTCTCACTAAGGAAAAAGATATACCCACAAGTATGTCTTCCATAAGGTCAGAAAGATTACCAGGGGTACACGTTGCTGGGTCCACTTGGGAGGAATCTGAAGCCTAATCTTCAATCATCATCTTGATTTTGCGGAAACGTTTACTGCCTGGCTATAGGAAATGAAGAACATACGTGAGTGATATGAAGCAATTACAGTGTTTCATAGGCATATAGAGTGGGGTATGCAGGCAAAAGTATCAAGACAAAAGAATCGAGTAGGAGGCCAGATGCGAGGCCTCTATGTAACCTTGGGGAAAAAATGCCTTAACTGGGCTGGAGAGATGGCTCAGAAGTTAGGAGCACTGGATGCCCTTGCAGAGGACCTGGGTCCCATTTCTAGCACTCACATGGCAGGTAACAACTATCTGTAACTCTAGTTCCAGGGGATCCGACGCCCTTTTCCGAACTCCTCAGGCATTGTATGACATGGGTGCACACCTTCCTACCTACAAGCAATATACTCATATGCATAAAAATATAAAGAAAATATTGGCAACTTTTTACTTTTGTGTGAAGATGAGCTAGTCTTCCTAAAGCAAAGGGCTCTGGGTAAGTTGACTAGACTTCAGTGGATGAACCTGCACTGAGGTCACTTGGGGACACTAAATAGATCTTAACACTGATGAAAGAATCTATGGATTCCAGTTGGGGGCCTATGCAGGGTGCCAATGGGGAAAGCGATATGAAGATGATTAAGATTAATTGAAAGGTTCTATATGAAATACACACTGATTCAATAAAAAATTCAAAAAACAATAAAGGAAAATATAAAAATATCTAAAAACAAGAAACCTCTTTAAGCATTGGTTATCAGTAAAATGAAGGGATGATTCAATGGAAAAACAAAAAGAAGGACCGACATTCAGTTTTCCCTCATGTTCCTTGTACGTGATCTCATCCCCACACAAGTCTGAGGTAGAGGTGGCTTTTACTTCATTGCAGATGAGGAAAAAATAAAACCTGAGGCCCAGAAAGTCAAGATCTTGTTCAATTTCATTGTTATCATTTGAACATGAAAGTTCCCCCAGTAAGTTCATATGTTAAAAGTTTGATTTCCAGCTAATGTTTCATTGAGTGGGAACTGAACCAGTAGACTAATCCAGTGATGGCTTCATAACCAGATGGGCTATTAGGTGGTGGGCCCTAGTCACTGGAGTGTGCCTTTGAGGGATATGTCATGTCATAGGCCACTTCCTGCCTTGCTATCTTTGCTTCCTGTACACCATGTGGTGAGCAGCTGTTTTGTGTTCTACCATATGTCCTGCCTCAGAACAGGACCCAAAACAAGGGGGCCACTCAATGTAAAATGAAACTTAGGAAAGATTTACTATTTACTTTCTTCTTTTATATACTTTTTGTGACAGTAACAACAAGTGGCCAAGCAGTTAGCAGTTCTGCGCATGAGCCCTGAGCTTCGGAGCTTTTCCTCTTAATCCATTCTACTACATCTTTTCTCTTGAGCCATTACTCTTAAATAAGTGCTCTGGTCCACACTCTGTGCTGCTTTTTTTCTTAATGGTTTTAACACCCTTGGAAATGATACTGCTGATACTCATCCTTTGGAAGTACACAAAGATTCAGTGCATGTGATTTCTTTCAAGTGGTATAATTCTTTTGGGAAAGTCAGGAAGTACCAACAATCAATGACAGAAATAAATTTCCAGAAATGTCTATGGTAAAAATGAACAAATCATAGCATTATATTCTACCCACATTGATATCTTTCGTGATACCCCAGCCAAAAACTCACAAGACTTCTGTCCCAGTGGCTCTCAAATCTTCTAACAACGGGAAGGCATTTTCAGTAGAATGACAGTTTTGCATAATTGAACTTTCAGATAATTGAAGTTTTAAACTGCCAAATCTGAATAATTAAATCTTTAATGAAAATCCTTTCAGGTAACCTTAGATAGGAAAAAGGAAAGAAAAAATAATAATGTAGAAGATAAGCCACTTGACCTTGACGGTCACAGTTATCAGTAAGCGGTTTGCTTGGGGAGCATTCCTCTGCTTAGTGTGGTCCAGTAATGTCTCCTGTAATCTTTAGTCTACGTTTAGTTTCCCTTTGCTTTTCTGCAATGTCAAACTGGTCCCTGCATGTTTCTGCCACATTCCTCTCCCATGATAATTGTTTTCACTTCCTTTCTATCACCTTCCTATAAACAAAATTCTTGTCATTGGTAACCAAATGGAAAGGAAAAGTGACTCAGAGTTGAAGTATGAGCCTTGTTGACATGCCTGCACTTTGCGTATTAGGACTTAATTGTACCGATGCCCTCTTTTCTGCTCTATTGGAGTGTTTGTACATTTACTGACCACACTGTTTAGGCCATCTGAACACACTAGTATTAGTTTAACAGGGGTCCTATTGTAGACTTATTTGGATCTAAAGTCCCCTAGAATAGTAGTGTCACATAGTAGCTTTGTGATTAAGAATGGCCTTCAAAGCCAGCTATCAAAGTTTTCAAATCTTTATTTTTTATGAACTTTAACAAGTTGATGAACCTCTGTTTTTCTATTGTAAATTGTATTCAACAATAATGCTTCGCTTCTACTCTTACTGTAAAGGTTAAATGAAATGATATAAAGGTCCCAGCACAATATTTGGTACACAATAAGTACTCCATAAAAACCATTCTTTATTTTGCCAACAGGAACCTGGCCCACCTGACTTCATGTTTCTGGGTCATAAACCTCAGTTCTAATAACAACAGATATTTGCATGTGTAACTTTCCCTTCAACATTCTGATACTGATGAGGTGAGGGATCTTCCGTGCACTGGGTTTGCTCTCATGGACCACCAGTATGTTCTAATGTGCCCAAATGCAGTCAGCTGCATTGTTGAGCTGTGTCCTGGTGTTTTGGAGACATCCCTGCATCCAGATAGATTCATCTTCTATACAGTGAGGCCAAACCCATACAGCTTGCTTATTAAGGGCTCATAAAATTTATGTCCTACCCCAGAACAAAACAATTATAAATCACTGGATTCACAGAGAGCAGTTATCAAAATGCTGGGACATGATTTCCTCTGGCTACCACTTCCTGATGCCAACAGCTTCTGGCTTAATATATAAACCGAGCTATGGCTCTACCACCAAATCACTTCTTGGTATTTTTCTACTGGATTCATTTAAAGTTATACTGGACTTACTGGCATTATATAAGACAGTTTAAATTATGGTACACATTACATATTTAATTACACAATATATTTTTCAAATCGTGTTTAAGGAGAAAGCACTGTACTTCCCTAAATGGACAGTAGTTATTTTTAGTAGGAGCAATATTATTTCCCCTTAGCTTTTGCTTCCATAAAACTAATTCTGCTGGTGCTGAGCATTCTTGCTGTGACAGTTAAACTAGCAAGATAAAGAGACAGCAAATGTGAACATCAATCGATCCAAATCACTTCTCACACTGCTGATGGCTATGAAGAAATAGGAGGTTAAGTCTCTACTCTCTTGAAAAGCAGCTGCATTGCTCACAGTTTACTTGTGAAGAATCTTTTACAAAATAATGAATCAGAAACTAAATATAAAAATGTTATGGAGAAGTAATATGGAAAAGAACTGAGCTTCATTCATGAGGGTTGAGAGATTCATTAGTATCTTCTTTACCCCTTGCTCTATATTGCATGAGACTTGGGTGTTGAGGCTGCATTGCAGATGTGCCGCTTAGACATGGGCAATTCACAGACAGTGTTTGTATGTGAACAGCTTTGGTATTGGTACTCTGTATTAGTTTTCCTTTTGTGAAAAAGAAGTGGTCACTGGGCTACTTGGCTGTAAATACGATGATACATATTTTTCATCTCATATGAAGTTATATTAGCATAGGGATGTGGCAGCACTGGGGCTCTCCCTAAGAGCTATGACCTATTCAGCCATGTGTATTTGACTATTATTACAGTACCACACATAAGATTCCTCCCATTAAGTATACCCCGAGACCAAGTAGGTAGCCACTGTTTTCTCCTAAGATAAAAGTGCCACTACTGCACCAGAGTCAAATGCTAGTCCAGTCATTGATGTGGTTATTTGTTCATGAAGCTGGTTTTGGGCCATCAGTTGATGTTCTCCCTTGGTTACTTGTATAGTGCTCTCCAGAGCTCTGAGTGCCAGCCTTCTAGGAAAGTGGCTTCCAGGTCAATTCCAGCTCCGTTGCTCCAACTCTAGTCTCCAAAGTATGACCTGTCTTCAACAAGAGTTTTACTTTCAAGCTCTGGGAGTCAATCAAGAGCTGTGAAAACAGCCCCTGTAATTTTGGGAATCTCTTGGATTCAAAGGAAGGTTTGTCCTGTCTGGCCCTGTTTCTTGTTACATAACCCTGCCTTCCCTCTTACATTTAAATACCTCCTTGAATGTATTTTCCCCCAGGTAACACCTGTCTCCTATTATTCTTTTCTTCTAGGAGCCTTCTTTCCATTTGCCTCCCTGGTTACTTTCCATTTTCCTGGTTCCTGCAGTTATATCAGGATACATACTCACATATAAGGGTTTGGTGCTGGGATCCACACATGAGGGAGAACATATGTCATTTGTTTTTCTAAGTCTGTGTTACTTCACTTAACATAGCAATTTCTAGTTCCGTCCTTTACCTACAAATTTCATGATTTCATATTTCTTTACTGCTGAGTAGATCTCCATTGTGTAAACGTACCACATTTTCTTTGTCCACTTGTCAAATAAGAGACACTTAGATTGCTTCCATCCCTTAGCTATTATGAAAAGAGGAGAAACAAACATGGATATACAAGTGTCTCTGCAATAGGATGAGTTCTTTGTGTAGGTATAGGCCAAGGAATGGTATGACACGGTCACATGGTAGATTCATTTGTAGTTTTTCAGAGATCTCCAAACTACTTTCCATGGGGGTTATATGAATTTACAATCCCACCATCAGTGAATGAGCATTCCTGTTTCTGCACATCCTCTCTAACATTTGATATCACTTTGTCTCTTGATCTTAGCCAGTCCCGGACTGGGGTAAGATGAAATTTTAAAGTGATTTAAATTTGTATTTCCCTAATTATTAACGATGTTGAGCACGTTTTAAGATGTTCCTCAGCCATTTTTATTCCTCCTTTTGAGAAATATTCTCAGACCCTTAACCTATGTTTGAATTGGGTCAGTTGTTTTGTTGATTTTTTTTGAGTTCTTTATATATTCTGGATGTTAGAGCTCTGTCAGATGTGTCACTGGTGAAGATTATGTAGGTTTTTTTTTTTCACTTCCTTATTTGTTTCTATTGCTGTACAGAAACTTTTTATTTTAATAAAGTCCTACTTGTTACTGACCTTAATTTCTGAGCAACTGCTGTCTGACTTAGGAAGTCCTTTCCTACACCTATATCTTGTAGGTTACTGCCAATGTTTTTGTCTAACCATTTCAGGGTTTCAGGCTTCACATTCAGGTCTTTGATCCATTTGGAATTGACTTTTCTACAAGGTGAAAGACAAGGGTCTAGTATCATTCTTCTACAGGTGGAGGAGATCCAGTTTTGTCAGCATCATTTGTTGAAGATGCTATCTTTCCTCCAGTGAGTGGTCTTGGCCTTTTTGTCAAATATACAGGGCTGATTTTGCATGTGTTAATGATTGAGTCTTTAATTATACTCCATTGGTCTATGGGTCTGTTTTTGTGCTAGTAACATGCTGTTTTAATGACCACAGCTCTGTAATATAGTTTAAAATCTGGTATTGTAATCCCCTTTTCATTACTCTTTATGCCCAAGGCTGCTTTTGCTATCTAGGGTTTGTGGTATTTCCTTATGAATTTTAGAATGTTTTTTTTTTCTAATTCTGTAAAGGATGCCATGGGATTTTGATTGTTATTGCTGAATCTATATATTACTTTTGGTAGGATGGTCATTTTTACAATATTGCTTCTTCCAGTCGATGTGCATGGGAAGTCCTTCCATTTTCTGATGTCCTCATCAATCTCTTTCTTTAAAGATCTAAAATTTTCCTTGTAGAGATCTTTATTATCTTTTGTCAGATTTATTCCAAGATTTTTCTCTTTTTGAGGCTATTGTGACTGGAAGGGTTTCCTAGTATTCTTTCTCCAATTGCTTGTTATTGGAATATAGAAAGGCTACTGATTTTATAGATTAATTTTGTAACCTGCCTCTGTACTGAAAGTGTCAATCATTTCTAGGAGTTTTCTGATGGAATTTTTGGCATCTCTTAGAAATAATATCATGTCATCTACAAAAAGGATTAATTTCACTTCTTCTTTTCCAATGAGTACTCCTTTAACCTCTTATTGCTCTAGCAAGAGTTTCAAGCACTATTTAAAAAGAAGTGAAGATGATGGACAGCCTTGTCTGGTTCCTGATTTTAATGGGAATACTTCCAGTTTTTCTCCATTTAGGATGATGTTGCCTGTGGGTTTTTTGTCTGTAGCTTTAATTACGTTGAGGTATGTTCCCTGTAGTTCAGTTCCCTCTAGGACTTTCAACATAAATGTAAGTTGAATTTTGTCAAAGGTCTTTTCTATATCTATTGAGATGACTATGTGAATTTTGTCTTTGAGTCCCTTTATGTACTTTCTGACATTTATTGACTTATGTATATTGAACCATCCCTGCATATCTGGAATAAAGCTCACTTGATCATGGTGGATGATATTTTTTGATGTGTATCTGTATGTGGTTTGCAAGTATTTTGTTGAAAACTTTTGCATCTATGTTCATTAAGGATGTGGTTCTATAGTTTTCTTGTTTGGTTCTGTCTTTACCTGGTTTTGGTATTAGAGTGATGCTGGATTCACAGAAGGAATTCGGGAGTTCTCTCTGTGTTTCTATCTTTTTGAATAATTTAAGAAGTACTGCATAGAGATCTCTTTGAATGTCTGGTAGAATTCTGAGCTGAATCCATCTGGGCCTTGGATTTTATTTTTGAATGGTAGATTTTATGTTGCTGTTCACATTTCCATATATGTTATGGGGCTGCTTAAGGTATCAATCTCTTCTTGGTTTAGCTTTTGTGATTCCCATGATTTTAGATATACATTAATTTCTTTAAAGTTTTCAAATTTAATAACATGTAGATTTTTAAAGTATTCTCTTGTAATATTCTGGATCTTTTGGTTGTCTGTTGTGATGTTTCCCTGTTCATCTCTAATTTTGTTGATTTTGAATTGCTCTTTCTTTCTTTTGGTTAACTGGACCAAGGGTCTGTCTATCTTGTTTATCTTTTCAAAGAACCAGCTCTTGGACTCATTGCTTCTTTGTATTGCTTATTTTTTTTCTATTTCATTAATTTTCATTAATTTCTGCTCCGATTTTTGTTATTTCTCTTGTCTGCTCAGTTTGGGATTCAATTTTTGTTGATTTTTCAAGATTCTTGAGTTACACTGTTAAATCTGTTATTTCTGCTCTTTCTGGTTTTTAATGTAGGCACTTAGAGCTATAAACTTCCTTCTTAAAGCTGCTTTTAATATGTCCCAAGCTTTTGTTGGGTTGTATTGTCTTTTTCATTTTTTTTCAGGTATTCTTTATTTTTGTCTTAATTTCTCCTCTGATCCACTCATCATTCAGGAGTGTGTTGATTATTCTTCATGTGTTGGTAACATTCCTAAGCCTTCTTTCAATGTTGATTTTAAGCTTTATTGCATTATGGTTTGGTAGAATGTGTAAAATTATTCCAGTTCTTTTTGTATTTGTTGATATTTGCTTTGTGTCCCAGTATGTTGTCGATTTTGGAGAAAGTTCCATGGGGTGCTGAGTAGACTGTGGATTCTTTGGTGCTTGGGTGGAACATTCAGTAGATGTCTGTTAGGTCCTTTTGATAATGGTATTGTTTAATTCAGCTGTCTCTGTGCTGATTCTCTGGGTTATCTGTCTAATGGAGACAGTAGGCTATTGAAGTCCCCTACTATTTATGAGTTGAGAATTAACCTGTGTCTTAAAGTCGTATATTATTGTCTTTATGAAGTTGGGTGAAACAGAATTTAGTGCATATATGTTCATGATCATAATATCTTCTTGGTTAATTGTTCCTTTGATCAGAATTAAGTGATCCTCTTTATCTCTTCTAGTTAGTTTTATTTTGAAGTCCATTTTGTCAGATATTAGAATGGTAATGCCTTCTTGTTTCTTAGTGCCATTTGCTTGCAATATATTTTCTTCTATATTTTCCCCTTAAGGTAGTGTCTGTTCTTGAAGGTGAGATGGGTTTCTTGCACACAACCAAATGATGGATTTTGTTTCTTGACCCATTCAACTAACCTGTGTCTTTTGATTGGGGAGTTCAGTCCATTGATATTTAAAGTTATTATTGTAAGATGTGTATTGACTGCAACCATTTTAACCTCTTTGCATCTTTGGTGTAACTTTGTGGTTCCCCAGTTAGTTTCTGTTGAACATTTAGTTTCTGTTGATTCTTGAATACAGTTGTTCCTTTCTTCAGCTTTTTGTATTGCTTCAAGTATTCTCTGAAGGGTTGGTTTTCTGGACATGAATTATTTTGCCTATTCATGTAGTGAAAGATTTTTCTTTCCCCTTCAACTATAATAGACATTTTTGCTGGGTAAAGTATTTTGGGATGGCATCTATGGTCATTTAAAAGTAGGAATACTTTGGTCCAGGCTCTTCTGACTTTCAATGAAAAGTCTGCTGTAATTCTGATGGGTTTTCCTTTATATTGACTTGTTCTTTTTCTTTTACAGCTTTAAAAATTCTCTCTTTGCTTAGAATTTTTACTATGATATTATGTGGGGAGTTTCTTTTATGGTTCTGTCTATTTGGCATTCTATTTGTTTCTTGTATTTATATGTGCATGTATTTTCTTAATTTTCAGGAATTTTCTTCTGTAATCTTGTTGAAGGTCTGGTCAATACCATCATCCTGAGATTCTTCTTCCTCTATGCCTATGATGCATGAATTTGGTCTTTTCATGGTGTCCCAAATTTCCTGTATATTCCATTCCTTTGTTTTAAAAATTCTTGCATAATCTTTGCTTGAGTGCTCCAATTCTTTAACTTTATTACCCAGTCCATTTCATTCATTCTATTGGTGAGGCTTTCTCCTGTCATTTCAAATTCGCTTACTAAGTTCTTCACTTCCTTCTTCATTTCTGCCCGAGTTTTCTTCAATATTTCTATTCTTTGTGAATGCAGTCAGAAGTTTATCCCTATCTTCTTTAATTCTTTGATTTGTTTTCTGGTGTATTCTTTAAATTCATTGACTTCTTTGATCACGTTTATGATTGTTCTTTTAAACTCTGTGTCCTGAGTTATCTGTATCGGGTTCTCATTGTAGAACTCTTCTGTAGGACTGGTCATGTTTGGTGGGGACATATTATTTGGGTTTTTCATTTTTTTGTGATCTTATTATGTGTATTTCTTTTGTTGTTTGTGTTTCTGATGTGAGATTCAAGCCTTCCTTTGTTCTGTTGAAGTCTGATTCTGCCTGTATACTTGATATGACCTGGTTTTTCTCTTATTAGATTTGAAGATCTGGTTGGTCAAGACATCAGGTTCTCTCTTTTGATTTTATATTGGAGAAACCAGATTGCTCTAGTCCAGCTGCTCCAGAGTTCCCTCAGATGCACTTGTTCAGTGAGATCAGATGATTTCTGGCTCTCTCTTATGGTCTGGGCCCCTCTAGACAACAGGTACAACGCAATTTGAGAAAATTGCTAGGCAGAAGCTGAATTCAGGCTTTCTTAGGCATTTTGCAAATGATTGGGTCCCAGTGAAGAAGGCTGCTCACAGAAATCCAACGAAGGTTGGGAGGAGGGGACACCAAAGTAGACAGGTCATAGGAATTTAGTGACAAGTTGGGATTATGGACAGCCTGTGAAGGTTCTTACAAACTAGATTGAAAAACTGAGCTGATCTGAGTGTCTGTTCGGGATGAGTGGGTGGGGCTGGAGCAGGCCTGTACCCAAGACTAGACTGTTTTTTTTTTTTTGTTTTTTTTTTTTGTCTTTGAGATAGGGTCTCCCTGCAGCCCCAGCTGGCCTGACCTGGAACTCACCATGTAGACCAGACTGACCTCAATCTCACAGTGATCTGCCTATCTCTGCTTCCCAAGTGCTGAGACTAAAGGTGTGCACCACCAAACCCAGCAATCCTAGGGCCTTGTGAATAGCTGTACCTCCAGATTCTTGTCTTTCCCTTTCAAGTGAAGTAAAAATAGAGAAAAATTTCCCCCTTTCCCCTTAAATTTTTGGAAAGGATTTAGCCTCTAGGTCAATACAAAACACATCATATTTCACCTCTACCATTAATTCATCAAAAATTCACAATCAACTGGAAACAAGAGAGTGAGAACTGGAAGTGCTTTTTCTCACCATTCTTTTATGGCTTTGAATATTATAAGCAGTAGCTGTGAGCTCTTAGAGCTAAATTCCAAATGGAGGTTTATAATGACAGAGTCACAAGACGCTAAATGTTGTGATCAAAGGAAAGAGGCTTCTGGCTCAGTCACTGGTAGAAATAAACCGGTAGGCTCTTAGAATGAGCAAGAGAATCACCTTCATAGGAAACTGAGAAAGGGTGTAGAAAGTGGGGATCTGGGTGGACAGAATTGTTCTGCTGGGGTATGTCAGCACTGCAGTTTCCCAGGGGAGCGTCTGGCAATGATTTCAGCACAGAAATCCTGATCTCTCCAAATATCAAAAGTCTCTTCTGGAACTCTTCTGAAGATTTTGTTTAAAATGTTTATTGTGAGCCTCATTCTAAGCCTACCAAATCAGAATCACTCTTTGAACAAAATCAAGCAGCCCAGGTTTTTAATAAGCTTCTAATATGGTACGTGCCATTCTAAAAACCAGGTCACATGTAGCCTGACATGCCTGCTGTCACACTGTCTATTCCTTTTGCATGAAATACAAATTTAATCCATTATGATCAAATAGATCTAGGGAGTAAGGCAGACCAGACTCTTGGTAGACTTCCATCTGATTTGTGGAGCCAGAGAACAGCCTTAGCTTGGCTCAAGTGTAGCTGCCAGCTGGCAGCTTTTTATTTGGCATGGCTGGAGGCTTAGAGTATATCCGGAAAGACTAGTATTGAGTTTCAAGACTTCCAACATGATCTTATGGACAAATGGTCTGCTTCCTCCTTCATGCTCTTTTCTTGCCATATTGGTCTTCCTTCCCTCTATTCAAGGCCAAATATAGTTCCACTTCACATTGGTTACTAATTCTGCTTTCAGTTTTTGTTATTTTCCCTCCTGTTCTCTCCCTTCATAGACAATGAAGTCATGAAGCAATTTTGCCACATTCCCTTCAGCCTAATTTCCCATTTTGTGTCTGTCAACATGTCATGAATGAAAATGGGCACGTTTCAGTATCATATATACCTGTCTCAAGTAAAGAAGGGCTACTTCCTCAAGCTCTTCTATTTGCCTTAGTAATTCCATCTTTTTAAAGTAATATCAACATGTCTTCAAACATTCTACAAACATTCTTCAAACATTCTTCAAACATTTCTGAGAGGAAATTGACCTCTCAGAATGAGGGTCTGGAAAAATATTCCTTCAACTTCCCAACCCTTACCTAGGCAGCAAGCTTAACCTAAAAACATTACTCATTGTAAATTATGGGTATGTGAACTCAGCATCTCTCCTTGACTCCATCCCTCGTAGATGGAAAATCTTATGGGAAGACCCCAGGGTTTCTTAAAACTAGTTTATAGGAAGAAAAAAATGGAGGATGAGAGAAAGATTGATGACAGATTGCATATAGTAGACTGCCATTACCTGATAGGATTGTGTGTATTTTTATAGAAGGAATTCAATATTAGATAATGCCAGGAAAAATATATAATGTGAACATTGCAGATGGAGAAGAAGAATAAATAAATGAAAATGAGAACAATAGTCAAACGTTGTTATACCTTAATAAAGTTCTGTTACTGCACAGGTACATGAATAATTTGACATTTAGATGTTGACTTTGTCTGTTTCTTCCACTAACCTCTGGCTTCCTAGTGGATTAAAGTCAAGAGTCCCAGCATCCTCATGATTGGCCCTTCAGCTTCTAGGCTGCTCTGTTCTAGAGCCTTCATAACTTCTTTCAACTGCATGTTCTTCATCCATAAAATGGACACAATTGGAATATCTACCTTATAATATAATTACAGAGAATGCTCAGGGGAAAGCATGAGCTTCACAAACATAGATATTGAAGAAGTACTAGCTTTATTAGCACTGTGGCTTGGATTAAGTAAAAACGAAGAAAATTGTGCTTTGTCATTTTGAAACTTGCCTCTGCTTACACAAGGTGAATAACTTACAGTGGCCTTCCCCACTTCATGATTTTCTACCTGAGCGGGAGGGGAAATTCTTCCCGGTACTATGCACCCTTCAGTGGTATAAACTTCAGGCTCCATTAGACTTGGGTCCACCCTTCTGGTAGAGCAGTGAGAAAAAAGACGAGGCAGGGTGGAAACAGTGCATTGAAGGCTCCTGATTCTCACTGCAGAGAAAAAAATAATCTAGGATAAAGGTAGTTTGGACTAAAGGAACAGTAAGAGAGAGATGAGGAGGGAGAATATGAGCCAATTTATTATTCTGAGGACAGGGGACATCTCTGCCATTTTCAGATTCTAGTCTTAAGAGGACTGGCTCTCTAGAATGGACTTCTCACCTCTCCTGAAGGCCTGCTATGGTCTTGACCCCACATATCCTCCTGGGATTCTAGGCCTTGCTGTTGGTCCTCACCCTTTCCTAAACACGTGGATATGTGAAATGTAAGCGTGTGAAATTATGCGAAGACTAAAAACCTGTAGACCAGCTGTGTTAGAACAAGGCACAAAGCACGGGTTTGAAAACAGCAGAAAGTAGAGATCATATGTCACTTTGGGTATCAACTGTTTATTAATCATGAAAAGGAATAATGTGAAACACTGTTGGAAGCTCTGAAATCACTTGACATCATTATTTCTAAGAGTTCTATTCAATAGTCTTGTGGAATCAGGCATTTCTCAGATCCTCACAGCCCTCTGTAACCTGCTTCTGCTGTTAAGTCCCAGTTGCAGTGTGCATGCTCATGATATAAGTGTCACACTGGCCTTCGTGCATTCTGCCAGGGCTTCCCTGACAACTCACATAACCAAGTCCGGGCTTGCAAGTATGGTTTGGAGATGCAGGGACATGAATCCTCTTCCCGCAATAGACCCCAGTTCAAAGATGATTGGAACTGAGTCCTTTAGCCTTCCATCCTGTAGTAGGACAGTTCTAAACATTTCTATATTTTTCTTAGGAAATCATAGCACCATCCTCAGAGAAAGAAACAAAGATGGAAAAGACAACATAAATACATATTTTCTATAAATTTGGTGATATGTAATGAAGAACATCTTTATATTTCCTTTATTTTTCTTGTCTGATATAACTTAGTTTGCTTGTGGTTTCATAGCAAAATAGCACTCTGGGCACTTGAATAATAGCAGTTTATCATATTGCTGGTATTATTTCATTAAATGGTAAATATTCTGAATGCTGGGAAGTTCACATTTGCTTCTGGGCCATTCTTTCTGGTTTACTTCCTACCTGCTGTGTCCACCCGAGAGTGCAAGGAAGAGGCAGGGAGAAGGGAAGAGGAAAGGGCTCCGTGGTGTTTAGGCCCCTGATCTCTCTTCTCATAAGGATGCTGACTCTGTGGATCCACCTTCTCATACTGCCATCTAAGCTGACTGTGCCCTAGAGGGACCACTACCACATGCCATCCCACTGGAGATGAAGACTTTAGTACTTGGGACTGTGGAACACAGAATCAATCCACACATAATATTACCATTCACTTGGCTCGCTTCCCTGTGTCACCTACAAAATAAAACACCTAATCCCAAATTGGATTTTCAAGCTGTTTATAGAGGACTGAGTTTCAAACACTTTGTTCTTTTTGTTGTTACTTTTGTTGTGTTGGTATAGTTTGGATATATGATCTCCCTGTTTTGTCTATGCTGACCTTGAACTCAATATTGTGGTCCAGATTGAATTTAATCTCAGCGTCCTCTTGCCTCTACCTGCAAGCTGAACGGGATTATAGGTCTGTACCACCATGTTTAGGTACAAATAATGTATATATAATATGTATATAGGAATGATGTGACATCATATCTTCCCAAAGATCTCTTTTATAATGAAAAATTGTTACTTCTTCCTTCCTAAGTAACATTTCATTGTCAAAGGTGCCTAGTATTTCTGGAATTCCGTAGCCAGACCCTATTAAATCATGATTTCTATGAGACTGACACACTGCCAACTATGCCAATGGGGTCACATGATATTTAAATGTGAGAGAAACTTACACATGCAAAGAATTGCCTATATGCACAGGCTTAGTGCAAATGTTCTTTTGTGTAGCGTATTCTTTCTACAAAGGCACCTTTCATTTCTATTGCCATCAGACACTGAGTTTGATTTCTTCCCCACCCTCAGCCAACCTGAAAGTAACTTGGAGATTAGGAAGTAAGGCGTAGGGAGTTCATTGCCAACATCTGTCTGATTTCTGGGTTTTGGAATGAATGACCTTCCAACTGCTCACAGTAAAAATTTCTACCTGCTCTGACGCTCTTTAGCACTGACCTATATCTCTGCCAGGAAGATAAATATCAGGAACGATTGTGTATGCCACCAGAACTTACAAAGTGGGGTGGTGGCCTCTTCTCCCTTTTCCCCAAATCCTATACCTTCCAATTAACCTCAAGCCGAGGGTAAGAAAGAAGGTTCAGGCTGACAAAGAAATTACTTCAGACTATATTAATCTTGCTTGGATAAACGTTTATCCCACAGATGCTCAGAAGGCTGGCAATCACCACTGCAGAGAACACTCCATTAAAATTTATGAGCCAACGTACCGTGAGGAAGTAATTATTATTTATAATTACTTCCAGGGAATTCAGTGCTATATTTATTTGAGGCTGCCTTGCTTCAGGTGGTATATAAGATGCAACTGAAATATTCAACTCTAAAAATATGCCCGTAATCATGACCAGAAAGATTCTGAAATGGAAGAATGCATGGAATTTAAATCAGATTTCTGTCAGGGACAATGCTGCGAAGAAGGTGCGTTCTTCAGCACCATGTCAGCTCTACTTCACAACATTGGAAATGAGGAGAGCAATTCTTAGGCTGTAGTCTAGGACTCAACAATTTTATAATTATACTAACTATCCAATGATGATAGGTGAGCTTCTAATTTCGATTAAGTTGTTAGTATTTTTGTTACATGGTTAGTATTTTGCATCCTGGTTTTAAGAACAAAGTCTTTGAATATGGATTTATCCCAGAAAACTAGACATCCTTCAGTCTTGTTAGTGAATAAGTTGTTTTTTTCTGTTTTTTTTAGTTATTTTTTGAGGGACTAGAGAGATGAGATGGCTCAGCAGTTAAGAGCACTGACTGTCTTTACAGAGGACCAGGGTTTGATTCTCAGCACCCACACAGCAGCTAACAACTATCTATAACTTCAGTTCCAGAAGATCCAGCACTGACGCCCTCTTCTGACCTCCCCAGGCATTGCATGACAGGAGTGCACTCACACACATTCAGGCAATACACTCATACACATAAAATAAAAATAATAAATACAATATATTAAAAATAATTTTGAAAGGTTCATACAATGTATTCTAATCATATCCTCCCCCAGCTCCTCCCAGATCCACCCCCACATACCTACCAGTCACCTTCTTTTCTTTTTTAGTTCTTACTCAAGTCCAATTTATGTTACCCAAATAATTTTGAATATGGAATGAGCCCTAGAGTATGATCAATGTACTAGGGCCCCCACGGTTTCTTAGAACATTGACTCTTCCTCTCCAAGCAGATATTATATGCCCTTAGCTTCTTAGTTAGGGGTGGGACTTCAGGTCTGTCTTTCCCATGCTAGAATTTTGTTTGGCTTAAATAAGAACATTTCTTGTACATGCTGTCAAAATTGTTGTGAGTACATGTGTACAACTTCCTTGTCATCTGAAAAGCAGTTTCTGTGTAGTCATCCTCCACCTCGGGCTCTTACAAACTTCTATCTTCTCTTCCTTAAAAATCCCTGAGCCTTGATTGGAGAGTGTGATATAAATGTTCCATTTAGGACTGAGTTTTTTATTCTCTGCACATGGACCAATTCTGGTCTCTTTAACAATTGTCTTTTACTACAAGAAGCTTCTCTGATGACAGTTAAGGAATGCACTAATCTGTGAGTATAGCGATAACTGATTAGAAGTCATTTTAATACTCGATCCATTTAGTAGAATACTAGTAGCAGTTTCTCTCCTAGGGTCCAGGTCTATCTAGCCACAGGTTCTTGATCCCCATAATTGTGCTATTTATGGGTTTCATGGTGTACAGTAGGCCTTAATTCCAATCAAAGAATGGTTGGTTTCTTTTGCTTCTTTTTGATTTCCCCATCAGGCCTACTATTTTCAATGGAAGCCAACCATATATTATAGAATATGGTATAATTTGACACACTTTTATCAGAGAAAGTGATAAACAAACAAAGAAAACAAATGAATAAATAGGCAATTGAGTTGGTTCTTACAAGAATGTAGTATAGAGATTTGTAGGCTGTGGAACAAGAGCCACTTGAGCCCTGTAATGTCCATCCTTCATTCTTACCTGAGGATAACACAAATCAATAGTGCCAATTACTGTGTAAAAAAATCCAAGAAGAGAAGTCGTTAAGACAATAGAGATTCATCTATCTGTAACAGCAGAAAGGAAAATTGGATTGTACTGTAATTATTCTCCACTTCAGTACTCACATACATGACTTTCAGAACTTTAGGTTAATGAAAAGACCAACATTCTCATCATATAATGCGCTTGTATTTTCAGAAAAAGTTTCATGAATTTTCCTTCTATTTAATCTGTCTTATAAATGTACAGATTTTCTATGTTAATTTTCTTATTATCCTATGGAATTTAGAATATATTTCCCATTTTAAAATGGTACAGAGAATCATTAGCTTCCAGTAGAGCTATAATAAGCCTATATAATTTATTTGTCACACACAAATAAATTATTATTATTATTGTTGTGTGTGTATGTATATTTCAGGTTTGGGAGAATTGTATTCCCATAGGATACAGAAATTCTTTGTGGGAAGGATGACAGCATTTTTGTTTCTGCTTTTTTTTTTAACAAAGAGCGGTCCTCAAAAGCTATGTATTTCCTAAGGACTATGTCTTCCCAGTGCCAGCATTAGAAAAAGAAGCAGTGGAACTTCAAGGACAAAGAACACCTCAGGTGCATAGCCTCAGCCTACAGTGAACCATAGGGGAAGGCATGTGTTTTGAAGGTCTTGGAGAAGGCATGTCTAGTTCCATGATGGCTTTAATTGTCAACCTGACACAATCTAGAATCACCTGGGTAGGCAGACTTATCTGGATTAAGTTAGACTTTAGACAAGTCTGTAGATTATCTTGATTAAATTAACTGAAGTAAGAAGACCTGTGTGCTGTGGGTAGCGCCATTCATTAGACTGAGAATTCTGACCCGTGTAAGAGTAGGGAATGAAAACTGGGCCTGCAGAGAGTCATGGCTCTCTTCTTCTGACTAGAAACATAATTCGACCAACTATTTCAAGTGCCTACTGCTTTGACTTCCCTGCAATGATGGACTGTATATTGAAATGTGAGCTAAAATAAGCTCTTTCACCTAGGGATTGTTTTTGTTAGGGCATTTTATCACAGCAACAGGAAAACAAAGTTAAGACAACTTCTGAAAAATGTCCCCAAATTAGTGGTCACTTTCAGCTTTCATTCTTTTCACATAAATTGACTTGATGGCCATAATTTGCCAACAAACACTAGCTACAATGTCTAAGTTGATGCCAAGGAAAAATAGCATGTGTTTGGATAATGGCAGTAGCCTGTGCCCGTTCCTCTCCCAAGCTATGAGTTCTCACTTCCTCCTTCTCTTCTTTGCCAATCTTCTTGTAAGTGACCCCTGTCTTCTCTTCCTGGTTCACAGTCCTCACTTCTATTCACTTTTGCTTCCATTCCAACCAATGAAATTGTTCATAGTAAGGGTGTAAATTAAATTGTATAAATAAGTAAAAATTTATCATGTACTTTCAACTACCTTCTCCATAGATTTATTTTTTACTTAAATGTTTTGTATGTATCTGTGTTTAGTCTTCTTGTTTTATTTTATTTTATTATTTTTATATGTATGAGTGTGTTACCTGTATGTATGTAAGTGCACATGTGTCCTGCAAAGTCTGCCAAGGTCAGAAGAAGATGTCAAATTCCCCTAGACCTGGAGTTACAGATGGTTGTTAGCCCCCATGTGGGTGCTGGGAATCAAACCCAGATCATCTGCAAGAATGGTCAGTGCTCTTAAGTGCTGAGCCATCTCTCCAGCCCTGCAAATGTCTTCTTTGATCATTTCCACTTTATTATTTTGAGACAGGCTCTCTTGCTGAACCTAGAACTTACCAGTTGGCTAGACTGTCTGGCTAGTGAGGTCTGAGTATCCACTTGTCTGTATTTCCACCACTCACTGATGTGATTACAGACATGCACCACATCACCTGGCTTTTGCGTGTCTGTGTGTGTGTGTGTGAGGGTTCTGAACTCATGTCCTTACTCTTGTATAGCAGGTACTATACCAGTTGAGCTCCCTCTCCAGCTGGTTTCTTGGAGTTCTTTGGGTTTCAATGGCTGTGAGTTTTCCTGGTTCTTCTTTCAGTTCTCTTCCATTTCCTTAAGTTATCTTTATTATTTATTATTATTATTATTTATTTCTGTTCATCCTGCTAATACCGAGACTTCCTAATTCTTGAGTACATTTTCAGCCTCTAATTGGTTTTCCTAGGTGACATATTTATATCTCCAATGAACTATGAATGAATGAACTATGCATGAGACAATAGCCACTCAAATAAAATTCTGAACTTGAACTAAGTTTCCGAAAATTGATACTGACTATTCATCTCAGGTGCTGGTCCTTAAATATTATAAGGATGACTTATCTTTCACCTACCAAGCCCTGGGCTAACATCTTAAGGTGGACCACTAAAAGTTATTCTAGCAACCTCCGACCATTTTTACTATCCACGAAGGGATGACTGAATCTCAGAGAAATTAGGTAATTAACCTTTGGTCATCTAGTTAATGGTCATCATTTGGTTAATAAGTGGCAGAGGTATGTTTTGAGTACAATTCGCAGAACTTGGTAGTCTTCACCTTAGGCTGCTCAATGTTGCATACAGTGACCATTTCCTCTTTTGTGGTTTTATTACTCAGTACAAACTGTCTCACAGAAGGCTGGTAATATATAGAAAATTAAAACTAGTCCTGAGTTCATATATGAATAGCCCCACTAATTTTCTACATTCACTTAGTTGTATGACTTGGTAACCCTTTGATCAATTTAACTGGATTTGTAATTTTTATTAAAATTTAACTAATGGGATGATGAGGTGACTCAGTGGTAAAGGCACTTGCTGACAAGACAAATGACTTGACTTCAACTTTCCTGGGACCTACATGGTGGAAGCAGAGAAATAACTCCTGTAAATTGTTCTCTGACTTCCACAAGAACTCTGTGGCATGTATATCACTTCAAATCATATAAATAAGCAAGCAAAGAAATAAATAAATGTTCTGGATAGCTTTAGCATCAACTTGACACACCTGGATAGAGGGAACCTCAGTTGTGGAATTTCCTCTATTGGACTGGCCTGTGGCCATGTCTGTGGACTGTTTCTTGATTGTTGAGTGATGTGGGAGGGCCCAACCTACTGTGGATAGTCCCACCCCTGGGAAGTTTGTTCTGTGTTTCTTAATATAGTAAGTGGAGCATGGGCTATGGAAGCAAGCCAGTAAGCAACATTCCTCCATGGCCTATGCTTCAACTTCTGCCTCCAGGTTCCTTCCCTGAGTTCCTGCCTTGGGCTCCCCAAGTGATGAGCTGTGACCCAGGAGATGTAAGTCAAATAAACCCTTTCCTCCCAGAGTTGATATTAGTCAGAGTATTTGTCACAGCAATTGAAGGCAAACTAAAACAATAAATAAATCAATAGATAGATAGATGTAATAAAAAAATTTAATTCATGGCCTGGACAGATGATTCAGCAACTAAAAGCACTGGCTGCTCTTGCAGAAGAACAAAATTTGAATCCAAGCACCCACATAGCAGCAAATAACTGTCTATAACTCCAGTTCCAGAAGATATGATGTCCTCTACTGTCCTCCATGGGCACTGAATAACACAGGTACACTTACATAAATGCAGGCAATAGTCATACACGTAAAATGAAAATAAATTAACTAATTAATCAAAAATTGTTTGATTCATTAGAATAACTTCTGAAAATGAGTAGAAGAAAGGCAAAAATGTTATCCTTTATATGGGTCCTAAAATAAACATGGGTTCCACCCAAAATAGAACAGCTGAATATACATAAAACAAGCCTGCCAGCTCAAATGCATGTCATTTAACCTAAACTCCCTGGAAAAGAAATATTCTATATTAGAGTGATATTATGGTTATGCAAGGTCAGTGATCTTTAGATAATTGCATTGCTATCATTTGTTAGTTGTCAGCTATATGCCCCATACTAAGGCAGTCTAAGGTTACAACTTGTCAGACAGTAGATCCTTACAATCTGTAATTGGTACTACTGGCAAATGTACCGTATTTTCCTCTTGGAAATTTAGCCATATTGTACTGAGTTGAAAACATACATTAAAGTGTTTGATTTGACTTCCAGACTGATGTGTGATTGAAAGTAATGATTTTCTACCTTTCAAGCCATTACATGTGACCCCTGAATTTTCTAATGTAAATGATGTGTTTCTGGATTCCTGCCTTCATGTGGCCACATCCAGTTAATTGCCCTTCTAGTCTTGAAAGGGTTTTCTGCTCACTTTCCATAAAATCATTCATTAGCTTTGCAGGGACTTTAATTCAATGGTATATTTAGTTTTCACTCCCTGGGATATTGCAAACAGAAGAATGAGCTGCCCAGGGAGGAAACTGTGGGGTTAGAACAGTCAAGAAATAAATATCTGGCTTTTAAAAAATGTTCTTAGTTATAAAGAACAAAGCAGTACAGTGATGCTGGGAAGCCAACAGCTCTGTTTTTCTAGTGGACTTTTTTCTAACTCTAGGCAAGACATAATCCAGCTTTCTTTAACAGGAAAATATGCTGTCAAGTTTGGGAAATAGTAGCTGCTGATTCTGTGCTTATTGTGTCTTGGTCATGAAAATGGTTAAGTATGATGTTGTTCACCTGTAGAATTAGTGTGTTATATAGACAAATCCTGTGAATAGGAGAAGAGCAGTTGACAAGGATCATAACTATGGGATACAGCAGTGATGAAGGGGGAATTTGGTCAGATGCAACGTCTAGTCTTGGTGTTACTCCATGCTGTCTCCTGTGGGTTATGCCAGTCTTCTAGCTTGATTTTATCTTCCATTGAACTTAAACCTAAAAACAAGTTTTCTTAAGACACCTTCTAGTCCTAGAATTATGTGATTCATTAGCACATGGATCTAAATGGCTCACTACATTGAGAACCAACATTTGGCTGACAGCCAGTAAGTCCCATCAAGCAATTAATGTGATTTAATAATTAAGGAAATGGTTCACAAAATGGAGTGCTAGCAAAATTCGAGTGTACTGTGCTCTCCATATCCCTATTAGCCCGTGATTTCTACTACTGCTCCCACTGTGTAGAGGGGAACTGTTACATAGATAGGTTACAATATATGCCTAAGAACACATTGCTGCAAATGGAAGCACCAGGACATAAGCCTAGGGTATCTGCATGAGCATACTTCCTTAATATGATTGTCAGCCTGACAGTATTTAAAATCACCTAGGAGACAGACCGACCTCTGGGCAAGTATATGACAGAATTTCTATATTGGGTTAATTGAGGTGTAAAGATCCACCATAAATGTGGGTGACTCTATTCCATGGGCCAAGGTCCTGGGCTGAATAAAAGGCAGAAAGTGATCTGAGCATCAGCATTTGCTTCTCAAAGGTGGATGCAATGTCACTCAGCTGGCTCATGCTCCTGCCACCAAGACTTTTCTGCCTCAGTGGACAAAGCCCTCAAAATGTGAGTCGAAATCAATCCATCCTTTCTTAAGTGGCTTTTGTTAGGCATTTTGTCAAAGAACAAGAAACATAACTAACACATAAATATTGTCCAGATATGTCACAGAAATTTTACAGTAGAAATAGTAGCTGTCATTCCTAGCTTAGTTATTTTAAAAGATTTTTAAAAACCAAACAGTGAATAAGTGGAACTTAAAAAAAAAACTTTATTAATTATTTGACTGAAATTAGAAATGGTAACTTAGCTGTGAACAATCCAGAAGTAGATATATTTCTCCCCAACCACAGAACACACTACCCACCTTGGTCTCCCTGAAGCAACAGGTCTTCAGCATGAAGCAGCATCCTGCATCCCTGAGCAACAAAGCAGAGCTCCAAATCCTGCAGGATGGTAGGGCTTTTGTTTGCTTGTTTCTGTCTCCTTCCTGTCACTAATAAGATAAGTCACTCTAGGTAATACTGGAGGAGGAGCAGAGAGGTGCCGGGAGCTCTCCCTTCACTGAGGGTCCCTACTGGAGAAAAAAACAATGTAGACTTGTGAAGAAGCATTTCTCCTCTCTTTTTTCTTGATGTTCATATAAATGAAGAGTTATAAAAGTTATAAAACTTCTCATTTTCCTGGCATTTCTAATGTTAAATTTATTCATTCTACATTGGCTGATGTGAAGTGAGATCATTATATCCTGCAGGCTTCGTGCTGTCTTCCATCTTCTTCACATTGATAAGTAGCCCTGGCAGGAGGTCTGGGAAAGCTCAAGAGCATGCAGTGAGGAAAGGCTGTCCCTAAAGCCACATCCACAGAGCACACCATAGCTGCTGATTCGATTATTTGTTGTTAAATAACCAAGCTGAGTTCAGAAATCATGTCATATTCGTGGGAAGTGATTTATGATCAAAAACAGCTGTCATCTGAGGGGTTTTATTTCCAAAACAGTGTTGGGTAGCAAACACATTAGGAAAAGCAAGGGTAGTTCAGACAAAGGCTCTTGCATTTGGCTAGAGGACATCCAGTGGACAGATTAGCTTAGGGGAGAGGACTCTCCTGGCAAAGGCAGCCATGTGTCAGCAAATGCCATAGACTGATTATTAACACCACGGCAAACAAATTGAGAGATCGCTGAGTTCTAATTTTCTCTTGTAGCTCTCTTAAATGGATGAACAGATATATTTCCATGACCAATCATGTGTCTCGCTTCTATTAGGAAAAAATATGTTTCATATTTTCACAGATGCCTGAAAAACAACTAACCGGAAGTAGGAAAAGAGAAAGGGAGTGCCAGTTGCTCTTCAACGAGAATGATTTTTGAGAGGTCCAGGGACTCTTTAAACATGACATGAAGATCAAGGTTCAACATGCAACCATCTACCCACCCAACCCACTATGCAGCTAGCTTGCAAACCATAATATCAACACATACACAAAACCAGGTTTTATATTCGAAGAGGAGGTAAAAAGATCTAGATCTATTTTCTTAAATCAGACAAAAGTGAAATCATAAGACAGGGTCATAAGTGTAACTTGTAAAGATGGGAAGTTATGAGATAACAGGTAGGCGTCGTGGGAGTTCAACTATGGGTACTACAAAGGTATGTTTTCTGGAAGAACTAATGATTTCCCTGAGCTCTAATGTCAAGTAAATTAATTGTGGGAGTATAGAGTAGAGACGGGGCTTAGACCATTCAAGAAATTGCATGCTATAGTAAGTGAGGGTGTGGGATTCCACACTGCTGGTCAGGAAGGGAGTGAAGGTGAGGAACTCAGGAAAGGTGAGAGTGATGTCAGAAACAGCTTTCATTCACCTTCACTTTGGCATATTTTAGCTGGCCAGCACAGCTGGTCTCTGGGGCCTCAGGACACCCTCCCGGGACAGAACCAGGAATCACTATTTACTAAAAATTTTCCATGAAAGATAAAAGGCTACTTTTTAAGCCTAGGCAGAATGCTTGCTTGCTATTTTTATTCTGTCCTTAAGTGATTGGAAGCTTCTGGGACACAGCTCATATCTGTCTCAAGGATCAGTTAGGGGCCCCTCTCTGTTCACACACCCTCCTTTACTGTGTCCAGCATTGTATGCTACCATTGGTTTTGAAGGTAGCATCTGTCTCAGTTTTTTGAGGGATGTGAAAGTGAAAGTTGTTCCCTATCTTTGCATTCTTAACAACAGGCATCGTGCTTGGCACATATTAGCACTTAATAAAAACTGGTTGGAAGGTTGATCTGTGAATACAGGAGTCAATTGTTCCAATGCATTTTAAAGAATGCCTGCTGTACAGGTTTTCTTGGAGGAGCCTTATTAACAGAGCAGGATTCGCAACAGCAATCTATAAAGCAAAGCAGAGATAGTTTAATAATGGGTGCTTGGCAGACTTTCAGGACTGCCATGGGGTTATAGAAAGAAGAAAGCAAACACTATTTACTGGTGTGCACCAAGTTCTTCCAGATGCGGGAGAATGCTGTAAATGGAGGGCAGGGCACGCAGTAGAAATGGAAGTCATCAAAATCAAGTTTTCCTACTTCTGAGTTTTACCTCTAGCCTCCTGTGGGCACCCCTCACCACTAGTGGGAGCAGAAGTCGGCCCCATGCTTCACTCCTTTGGGTGTTAGTGTGTTCACGGAATAGTGAGATGAGTGATCAGTCATGGCTGACACATTCAATTAGGAGCCAGGGAAGTATACTCTACAAGCTGCCCCTTGGCGCCTTCTGCTGTGTCATTTTTGAATGTGCAGAATCAGCTGAGGAGAATAATGATCAGACTGCATTGTTCATTCTTCAGAGCTGGCTGTGATTATGAGCTCTAGGTTCACCCACAAGGTGTCTAGATATAAAGGAACAGTGCTTGATCCAGTGTTCTATCTTTTGTCAAAACTGAATCAAGTCAAATTCAGATCCTTTAATTCTGATTTCCTCCCTTTCTCCATTCCTCCCTCCACCCCTTCTTGTTTTCTGGTGCTGGGAATTGAAACCAGGGGCTTGTGCCTATCCTTATTCCATAGACCCTCAGTTTTAAAGCACTATTGAATAAGACATTTCAGCCAATTAAAAGAAAAGTCAACCCTTAGGAAGATTTAAAAAATCTCTGTACTCTAGCATTTTATTTAATATTATACTTCATCAATTTTTTGCTGAATAGAACCATAACTTCTTTATCCCCAAACTTTTGGTTCTATACTTGGGCTGACAATTTATGCCTCAGGCAGCCTCAGAAGAATATATGAGAAAAGATGGTTTCATGTTAAGTATTAAATCCAGGTTAAATTAATGCCATTGGATTCTTAAGGTTTTTTTTTTTATTTTTTGCAATTTCCATACACTATAGTTTGATAATTTTTAGATCCTCTTCCCCTATCCACACCTCCTCTCACTGCCCCACCCAATATATGTGTATATATATATATATATATATATATATATATATATGTGTGTGTGTATATATATATCCTGTACAGTCTGATTTGTGTCCCTCAAATATCCTTCAGTGTGGATTCATCCACTGGGCCCACCAAGAGTTCCATCTCTGAAGACTCTGTCTCTTCCTCTCCCGGCAGCCATCAAGTTCCTTCAGTTCGTTTGGGATGTTTCCCCACTTCCCCATGCCTGTGCTGGGAGTTTGTCTAGTTTGAAATTGCATAGGATTTGTTTCACCGTCGCTGTGAGTTCATATGAGTAACTGAGCAGCTATCTGAAAGACTGCTTTCTTGTGGTCATCCATCTCCTCTGGTTCTTACAATCTTTCTTCCTCCTCTTCTGCAATGATCACTGAGCCTTGGGAGGCAGAGGTTTGAAATAGGTTACCTATTTAGGGATAAGCACTCTGTAGTCTCTTGTTCTCTACACATTGGCCAATTGTAGGTTTTGGTGTTAATGACCATCTGCTGGATAAAGAAACTTCTCTGGTGTAAGATGAGAGATGCATTCATTTTTATGTGTTGAGGTTACATTAAAGAGGTGTCACAAAGGGTTAATCGTCTCACAGACATTTATTCTCTGTGTTTGACTAGTTCTGGAACTCTGTAATAATCTCCATCTGTTGCAAAAAGAAGCTTCTTTAATGAGGGATGAAGGATACACTTGTCTGTAAATAGGATGCATATTTAGAATAAAGTAAAGAATTGTGTGAATCTAGAGATATGACAAAAGTGTATTTTTCTCTAGGATCTGTGACCTCTCCAGTCACATATTTAGCTGTGTTTTTACTACCACACATGAGCTGTTGATTATCCCCCAAATTAAAGTGCCACTATTGCACCAACAGCAATAGTTTGCTGGCTAGTCATGGTTGTTTATCAGACTTTACATCTGAGTAAGAGCATTGACTGGTTTTCTCCTTTGGCAGTCCTCCTCTGATACGTGACAGATAGTCTTCAGAAAGGAGGCTACCAGATCAGTTCCACCTTGATTGTTCCAAGTCCAAAATGTGCTATGTCTTTAGTAATAGGTCTTACCTCAAGTTCTGGATTCTCAAAATAACACAGGCTCAATTGGTTCAAACCTAGGGAGGCGGGGCTTTAACACCAGGCCTCACTGTGAGAGGAGAATTCATAAGACAATCAAAACCATCAGATTTAATTAATCACTCAGTTCTGGTGTACCTGCTTTTACCAAATAGGTCTAGAGGTTGAAAGTTGCCATTTCCCACTGATACTGAGTGCCACATAGTATGTGGAGACCATGCCTCCATCATATTCTCTTCACAGAAACTTTCTCGGATTAAATTAATCCTGCTTTCTATGGTTTACACATGGAAAACAACTAAGAGTAAATAAACTGCACATGGCCCAGTATGTTGAAATAATACTATTCTTACATTTGACAGCCTAAGTTTCATATGTAGGATTGACAGAAAATAGCTCTATTAAACTGTGACTCTGTTGCTTTGCTGAAAGGTGAGAACTAGAGGAAATAGGTATGAGAGTCCTTGTAAGAAATACGGTGTAACAGTTCATGGAGAATTCACCATCATAGTGTTAATTAGCAGAAGATCCTAGGTTGGTTAATGATTGATTCCTTACTGAAATTCCCAGTCTTCTATTGCAATGTACAGGCAAACTTGTCTCAAAACCTCTCTTATAAAACATAGTCTACCCCTTCCTTATTACATCCGTATTTCCTTCCTGAGCCTTTTAACCACACTGCACATGGTCCTGCTTTTGGCTTTTTGGGTCCCTCATTATCATGTTTCACCAAGTCAGACCCACGCCCTTGGCCTCTGCTCCCTTACATCTCCCTCCCTGCCAGCTTCCTTCCAACAAATAGATATTTCCATCACCACCTCATTACATTGTCTGGACAGTATTACATTTCCTGGGAACTCTGAACTCTATTAGCCAAAGTAATGAACATGTCTCTGTTGATATTTTAATGCTTTGTGCATCTCAGGAAGTACGCTTGCCTGACAACTGGGACGGCTGGGGATGAAGGCTCTGCATTTATTTCTGTTGTTCTTGCAGAAGCTGTAGCTCTGTCAAACTGTGCTATTGCTATTCCTCCCCTGTCTATGACAGGCTCTGATTTATTCCTTCTTTACTACATTGCTGATTTCCTGCCTTTCTGTTCTGTAATTTACAATTTATATGCGAAGAATTTCCAGAGCCTAATCATTACAAATGAAAAAAAAAAAACCAACAACCCTGCATGATGTTAACCCTGGAACACTAATTACATGGCTTGAAAAATCTCTGTTCATACATCCAGGGACATTTTAAATGAACAGACATTAAATACTGGCTCTCTACCAGTTCACATTTTCTTTGAAATGGCATCAGCATCTCTAACTCTGATCTTCATTCAAATTTACGATGTGTAATGTATCTATTGCTAGCGATTTAGTAGACTTTGGGAGGAGTGAGTGAAGGAGATAAAATGGAAAAAGCAAGAGAGAGGAAGGACACAGAGTCTGGTATAGCTAGAAAATACAGTAGCAGTCAAAAAAGACAAAAAAAAACAAATGTAAAATTCTGGCTTTTGAATGAAGATTACATAATAATAAAGGGTGGATTATTCAGTAAGTGATCTAATAGCTAGCTGTGTAGGAAGAAGCCCTTAGAGCTTCTATTTTTACATTTAGTCATTTATTTTGAGATGTGTGTGTGTGTGTTTGTGTGTGTGTGATAACAGGTGCACACATGGCATGGTGCACATATGGAGATTAGAAGATAACTTGTGGGAGTTAGTTCTTTTCTACCATGTGGGTCACAGAGATCTGACTCAGGTCATCAAGCTTAATACAAGTTCCTTTACCCTCTGAGCCATCTGGACAGCCCCTAAGAGCATCTGATACACGTGATAGTTGACATATGTATGCTAAACATTATCAAATCAATGTAAAGAAGTCCCTCCATTCACTGTTGCATCAACTTTCATGATTAAAGTTGTCGCTTAAAAAAGATTCTCAGAACGTAGGTAGGGCCACATTTGTAAACTGCTATTTATTGTTGTCTCAAACTCTCTTGCATCTGTGTTTCTACATAAGGTTCAAGTATAAGCACTCTAGCATACATGATTTCCCTATATATTATCGAAAACTGGCTGAGAAATTCCTGAGACTCACTTGGAAAACAATGTACACACTATTCTTGCAGTCTTGGAACATTTAGACTAAGCAAAGTCACTCTCAGTTGAGAAGCATCTCTATATCTGATTCTCCATTGATCTGGATGTTTGGTTCCCTAGGAGACAGTATTGCCTTTGTTGTACAGTTGCATTCATATTCCAAGTCTATAACATTACTGATGAAGAGATGCTGAACATGGACAAATCAGATTCTACTAAAACTCGATTTTCACTCATCCTACAACTGCACAACTGTAGAATTAGCGGTAATAACAACAACGTCAGTGTTTTCACATGAGTTATATCACATTGCAGCTTTGTGAGATGGCAGCATGATCTCTCCTAGCTCTGCCACAGGAGCATTTGCTTAGTCATGGCAGACACTGACTGCATTTCTCTAATTTTCTATCACTATGTCATGTTTTCCATAAACGTTGGATAAGTCAGCATGTGAGTGTGTTAGTAATCTGTGGGATTAGTGTCTTCAATGTGATGGGGTAAACAGAGGTCATAAGAATGGTAGAGATGATGTTCACTCTGGGGATGCATGAAACAAAATGTTAGGAATTGATAGAAAATGTGTTTATCCTTTGAAAATATGTCCTTGTTCCCATGCTTCTGTGTTTCCATAGTCATAATATATTAGCACAGTACTAATTCATATAATTGATTATATACATATGTAAAGCAAAAAAACCCAAAAATCTATGTCTTATGACTCCTTATTTCAATCCCAATGCACATATTTCAATATTAATTTACTCAAAATCCTTGGCACCTGCTTTGTACCATGCACTGTGGTAAGCATTAGGGGCACAAAAGTCAACAACGATAAACACAAAGCCTTAGAACCAAAGCTCACTATCTACCTGGAAGGGTAATTCTAAGGAAGGTGTAAACTTAAATTAGGATAGCCCAGCCTAGTCTAAGGATGGGCACTGTGAGCAAAGCTTCTGACTCACTACTCCTTTAATTTTCCTTGGAAATTAGAATACATTTTACAATATTCTGTAATGAATTGTCCAAAACAGCATAATGTTTGCATTAAGTTTATGTTCCTTAAAGAAAAGAAAGTGACTTTTCTCCTGAAACTTAACCAGTTATATGTCTCCTTTTATCCAGTGTCTGTTATATAGATGAAATAATTATCTGAATATATGGTCCAAAGTATTATTATATTTAAGGTAGAAGCATTGCCTAGAAGTTACTCTATTCCCTTAGGAAATTAACAGAGATGCTGATAATTTCATATTGCAACTTATAGTTTCAAATTTTGTACCAATATACATGTCTATAGAGAGAAGTTGAGTGATTCTATTTGCATTATAAAAATGAAAAGATGTGATAAATTTGTTGATGGAAACCTACAAATTTTTGCATATTGACCAGACTACAAAGAAGAGACCTGCAACCAAGAGTATTTGAGGAACACAAATTAAACTCAATAAGCCTTAAAAATAGAAAATCTTAAGTGTGTGCATGGGGGGGGTAGTTATAGGGGAAGAAATGGATCTGAGAGGAGATAGGGAGGGAGATCTGAATATGATTATAATACACTGCATGAAATTTCAGATAATAAAAGATTACTTTTAAGATAGATAATATTTAAATTGAGGAAACTTTTAATAAAATATTCATCCTTCAACAAATTAGATGACTATTTCCTTTGAAATTAATATAATAGAAATATGGTTAGTAATTTTGCTATGCTTAAAATATTGTTCCTTGAACTTTACTATAGAAACAGGTAAATTGTGTTAGAATTACTTGTATAGGAATTCAGGGAACTAGCTGAGAAAAAAATATAATAAATGAATTCAGAAGTTGTTTTCCTTAACATGAGTTTACATAGGTTGTTCTTTATATTCATATTTATCATGTGTTCCATAAAACTATAAGGAATAATGGCTTGTTCTTACTTTGTACTTTGCAATATTCTCTTGATTATTTCTTAAGTTTGAGTTCTTCCATATAAACTCTGTTTAGTTTCAAATGGCTTTTTTTGTTTTATAATTATTATGCATGTTTATGATAAAAAGTTAAAACAATACAAATATAATTGAAGAAGAAAATAAAAGTCATCACAAACCTTACCCATGTTTATCAAAATATAATTATTATTATATTTATAGCATAGCTCTCTAGACCTTGAATGTGTATTTTAGACTTTTAGAAATAGATTGACAATATTATAAGAATAGTGTCCCCTTATAGGACACACAGCTGCCATTTTATTCATTTATATTTCATCTGTATTCAATCATATATTAAGGATTTTAGTTCTTTGACATAAATATCAACTTAACTGAAAATCTAAAAATATTTAGATAGTAATATGTGTAGCATTTAAAGTATATTCACCTACATTTTCTTCTACTAATTTTATTATTACATTTAAAATTTTCACATAGGTACTCTTCTATATGGATCAAAGTTTATTTTTGCGATATTAGCTTATTGTTCAGTTTCAGGCTCCAGTCACTGAATAATTATTTGTCCCATACTGTTTTGAATGTGCCATTATTACCTTCCCATTATATTTTTAGCCAAAGTCCTGAACACTGATTTCTAATTCTAATTCTAATAATTCTAATTCTATGCCAGAAGCTCAGTTTAGTCACTCGATCTTTATAACGTGACTCCATACCTGGAAAGATGTCTTCTTTCTTCATGTGCTATGCTGTTAACTCTTACCCTCTATGACTCATCTAGGTAAACTGAAGAAAAATTAGAATACCTTCCAAAATAAAAACCTGTTGTTGTTTTATTTTTATTTGATAGAATTTATAAAGCAATTTATAAAAATTGATAGTTTCACACTGTTGGGATGAGATGTTAGTGAGATATTTTCTTGCTGGTGACCTACGAAGCCAATGAAATAGCTAGCAAAAATCAGAAATTTGGATATCATTTTCTTTTGGGTGATAGTTGAAGTCATGAAAAGATAACTTTTCTCTTAATGGAAAAGAAAAAAAAGTCATAGTATTGTATGCCACATACTATTCCATTGTGTTATTTACTTAAAATTCTCATTCCATAGCTGCAGTCTGAAGAATGAAGCAATAACTGTAGAAATGAAGCATTAAACTACCTATTTCATATTTATGCCTGTGATGGTGTTTTCTGCATTTCTGGCTATCATATTTTCGGCTTTACTTCTTCATGATGCTCTTTTAGTTAAATGAACTGGTTTAGTTTAAGCATCCTCTTTAAAGCTTAGAGCAGTTTAAGGGTTTCCAAAGCATGCTTAGTTCCACTATTAAGCTTGTAGGTAAGAAAATGTTGCTGGGAGAGCACAGTTCACCCAAAGGAAATCATTTTTAAGGACCTGTCACAGAAGGGCTTCTCCAGGTCAAGGATTTATGAGTTCTTTCTGGAGCGCTTATCAAGTTGGAATGCATTTTTAGTTGGAATATATTTTAGAATAAGAAACATTTTCAAATCAGTTTTATGTTATTCTGTAAGACTGAAATGTTATTTTTTATATAAGTTATTTGACATACAGGTATCCAGCTGTATGTCATAATGTAAAAGTTTAAAATATCAGGAACAAGTAAAAGTACAGAGAGGGTAGTTTCATAATTGGCTATAAGTCTTGCTTGCCAAAGTTTAAATGAAAATATCAATGTTTGATAAAAGATCATTCATAAAAGTGCCCATTGTGATGAAAAAAAAAACATTAAAACAAAATGTACGAAGCAAGAAAACAGCAATGAAGCCTTCCTTCATGTTGTTTTGTCTCTCTCATATCCCAAAATTACATTAGATATTTCTGAGTACATAACTGTCATTCTGAAGATGCTTAAACATTCTTCACAGTAATGATTATGAAACATTTGTTAATTTAGTCTTTCAGTTAATTCTACATTTATTGATTGCGTATTGTGTCCTAGGTACTGTTCCAAGTCGTGGAGATTTGGCACAAAAATACTTCCAAGAGCTTGTTTTTATGAGTAAGAAAAATAATAAATACTAAACTAGAGAAATATACACATGTAATTTAGGGAATGACAAATTTCATGTATACATAGGCTGTTTCTTTTATTCTTTCTACTTTCTTTTTGGATAAATATTATAAGAAAACAACGGAGAATAAGGAGGCAGAGAAGATCTAAAGTGTCTTTCTGGGTCTGGTATTTTCTTCTGCCAAAGTACGCAACTTAGTAAGAACAAATAAAGTCCTCTAAATCTAAAACTTACATGACAATTAGGACACAGAGATACAAAATGACTGTGAATGCTGTGGTAGGTTCTATGCCTAAACTAAAGATGAGCCTTATCCAATCAGGAAGTGAGTAAGGGGAATGGGAATAACCTCAGTGGTAGAGCATATGTTCAGCACCTATGAGCCCCTTTTTTCAGTTCCCAGCACTGAAGAAAAACAACGAATAAGTCTTTGGTTAAAGAACTTGCGGTGGCTATTGTAATTAATTGAAATCAAAGATGGTATCTAGCGACAGAACTGAGTGCAGGGAGCACACGGGGAAGTCATAGTCAACTTTCAGGAATTAGTTCTCACCTTCTACCTTGCTGAGATAGTGTTTCTTTTTTCCATCCGCTGCACTGCGTGCTCCAGGTTAGCCATCCTGGAGCTTCTGACCCATTCCCCTGTCTCCACCTCCCATTCCAGCATAGGAGTGCTGAGAATACAGATGCCCCTCACTGCATCCAGGGTTTTATGTAGATCCCAGGAATCAGACTCAGGTCCTCAGGCTTGCAAAGCCAGCACGTTTACCTACTGAGCCATCCCTTTGCACAAGACTTAGGTGTTATGAGAAGATATAAATAACAAACTAGAAACTAAGAAGGGATACAGGAAGATAGAACTCTAGGTTAAGCCATTTTCTGTATAGTTAATACCTGGGAGTCAAAGCTACCGTTGAAAGCTGACAAATCAGTTTGTAGAAGTCTGAGGGGAAGGAGAACTAAAGTGGCTTAAAAAATACAGAACAAAATGAAAGAATCATGCAAGCCATTTAACCAACAGTTTTTAAGACAAAACATATTTCTTACAGCAGAAATAGGAAATGAAATGTTATAGTAAAAATAGCCTAACTATTGTGATAATCTTGAAATCAAGCATGGTAGCATTTTGATCATGTAAAATTGCATCACTGATTAAAATCAAAGCATTTTTAGGTAGACGACAAAGCAAAACATAATACTTAGGTGGTTAAACACACCAAACAAAGGGAGTTAAAAAGGCCAACAAAGGAATCTGCAGGGATAGATAAGGTTCATGAAGAAAAACGGAAAGCTGCTGTTTATGTACTTCCAACACAAATCAGGGCTGATATTGCATGTGCTAATGTTTGAGTCCTCAATTGTATTCCACTGGCCTATGGGTTTCAAGGACTATATTTTAAAAAAGTCCTTTAAAAAAGGAAATAGTGGAAAACCTTGTCAGATTTTTTATGTTAATGAGAATGCCTCTAGTTTTTCTGCGTTTAGAATGGCATTGGCTGTAGGTTTGTTGTATATAGTTTTAATTATGTTTAGTTATGTTCCCTCTAGCTTGATTCCCTCTAGGACATTTAACAGAAATGCATGTTGAATTTTGTCAAAAGTCTTGTCTACCTACATCTATTGAGATAACTATGTGATTTTTGTATTTGAGTCCATTTCTTTTTATGACATTGATTGACTTATGCACATTGAACCACCTCTGCATCTCTGGAATAAAGCTGACTTGATCATGGTGGATGATCTTATTGATGTATGTCTGTATGAAGTATGCAAGTATTTTGTTAGGAATTTTTGCATATATGTTCATTAAGGATATAGCTCTATAGTTTTCCTTATCATTTGTATATTTATCTGGTTCTGGTATTAGAGTGATGCTGGATTCATAGAAGGAACTGGGGCGTTTTCCCTCTGTGTCTATCTTTTTGAATAATTTAAGTATTATTGGATACTTATCTTCTTTGAATGTGTGATACAGTTCTTCTGTGGATCTGTTTGGACCTGGGCATTTTTTTAGCATTGTTTTAGTTTACTTATATGTCATGGGTCTGTTTAAGCTATTGACATCTTCTTGGTTTGGCTTTGTTGATTCCCATGATTTTATACATATGTCCATTTCTTTAAGGATTTTAAATTAATAGTGTGTAGGTTCTTAAAGTGCTTCCTTATTATATTCTGGATCTTTTTGTTATTTGTTGTAATGTTTCCTCTTTCATCTCTGATTTTGTTGATTTAGAGTTGCTCATTCTTTTATTTAGCAGGGCTAAGGATTTATCTACCTTCTTTATCTTTTCAAAGAACCAGCTCTTGGACTCGTTGATTCTTTGTGTTATTTTCTTTGTTTCTATGTCATTAATTTCTGCTCTGAGTTTTGTTTTTTCTTTTTACCTGCCAAGTTTGGGTTTCATTTTTTGTTGGCTTTCAAGATTCTTGAGTTACAATGTTAAGACATTTATTTCTTCTGTTTCTGATTTTTTTTTTTAATGTAGGCTGTTAGAGCTATAAGCTTCCCTCATGGGACTGCTTTTAAAGTGTCCCAGAGGTTTTGTTGTTTTGTATTGTGTTATTCATTTAATTCCAGGAATACTTTTATTTCTTTCTTAATTTCTCCTGGGATCATTTATCATTCAGGAATGTGTTGTTTAGTCTCCATGAGTTCGTGAAGTTACTAGTGCTTCTTCTAGTGTTGATATTGTTTTATTACATTGTGGTCTGATAGAATGTATGGAATTATTTCAACCTTCTGGTTTTTGTTGAGTTTTGCTTTGTGCCCCATTTGTGGCCGATTTTGGAGAAAGTTCCATGGGGTCCTGAATAGAATGTGTATTCTTTGGTGCTTGGTTGGGATATTTGATAGATGTCTGTTAGGTCCATATGATGCATAGTATTGTTTAATTCAGATGTCTCTCTGCTTATTTCATGTCCAGTTGACCTGTATAATTGAGACAGTAAGCTACTGAAGTTACCTACTATTAGTGAGTAGGGATAATCTGTCTTAAAGTCCTGTAGTACTTGGCTATACCAGAGTTTGATGCATGTATGTCTATGATTATAGTATCTTCTTGGTTAATTGTTCCTTTGATCAATGAATGAATGAATGAAGTGACTTCTTTTGCACTTCTGTTTTAGTTTGAAGTCTGCTTTGTCAGATATTAGAATTGCAACTCCTGCTTGTTTCTTAATGCCATTTGCTTGGAATATTTTTGACCATCCTTTCACCCTAACATAGTGCCTGTCCTTGAGGGGAGATGAGTTTCTTGCAGAAAACCAAAGAATGGATTTTGTTTCTTGATCCATTCAAGTAGCCTGTGTCTGTTTGCATCTTTGGGCTTACTTTGTGATTCCCCAGTTACATCTGCATTTAGTTTCTTTTGTTGCTCCTTGAGTATAGTCATTTCTTTCTTTTACTCTTTGTATTGCTTCAAGTATTCTCTGAAGGGTTGATTTTCTGGACTTGAACTCTTTCAACCTATTCATGCAGTAAAAGATTTTTCTTTCCCCTTCAACTATAATAGACATTTTTGCTGAGTAAAGTATTCTGGGTTATCATCTATGGTTTTTTGAAAGTGGAAATATTTTGGTCCAGGCACTTCTGGCTTTCTTAGTTTCTACTGAAAAGTCAGTTGTAATTATTATGCATTTTCTTTTATGCTTGACTTGTTGTTTTTCTTTTGCAGCTTTCAGTATTCTCTCTTTGTTTAGTGAGCTTAGTGTTTTTACCTCAACATGTCATGGGGAATTTTTTTCTGGTCTTGTCTATTTGGTGTTGTAGCTGCTTCTTGAATTTGTGTGATAATGTCTTTCCTTAATTTTTAGAAATTTTCTTCCACAATCTGGTTGAAGATCTGGTCAGTACCATTATCCTGGTATACTTCTTCTTCCTCTGTGCCTCTGATGCATAAATTTGGCCTTTACATGGTGTCCCATATTTCCTGCAAATTGCATTCCTGTGACTTTTAAAATTTTTCATAATCTTTGTTTGAGTGATCAGATTCTTCATCTTTACTGTCCAGTCTGTTTTACATTTCATTCATTCTACTGGTGAGACTTTTTCCTTTTGTTTCAAATGGACTTGTTGAGTTTTTCATTTCCCTTTTCATTTCGATCTGAGTATTCTTTAATATTTCTATCTTTTTTTAGAATTCAGTCAGAAGTTTATGCCTATCTTCTATTACTTCTTTGATTTATTTGCTGGTGTGTTCTTCAAATTTATTGAATTCTTTGATCATGTTTATGATTCTTCTTTTAAACTCTGTGTCTTGGATTATCTCTATGGGGTTCTCATTGTTGAAATCTATAGTACTGATGATGCTTGGTGGAGACATATTATTTGGGTTTTTCATATTATTATTTCCTAGCTGTGTGCTTGGCATGTGCATTTCTTTTTTTATTTGTTTGCTTGTTTGTAATCGATGTGAGGCTTCCTTTGTTGAATTGAAGTCTGTTCTCTTTGTACACTTGATGTGACTTGTTTTTTTCTTATTGGGTATGAAATGCTGGTTGGTCAATGCTTCAGGTTCTCTCTTATGATTTTGTATTTGAGGAATCAGTTGGCTCTATTCCAGGTACTCACGAATTCCCTCAGAAGATCCAGACAGGGGAAATAAGATGTTCTCAGGCTCTCTCTTAAGGTTTGGGCCCTTCTAGTCAGCAGGCACAGCATGATTTGGGAAGTTTGTTAGGCAGAGGCTGAATTCAGGCTTTCTCTGGCAGTCTGCAAAGGTGTGGACCCCTAGCAAAAGGCAAGGAGTCTAGCCCTGCAGCTGTCGTAGAGGTGCGGAGAGTGCCAGTGTCGGAGGACGGGCACAGTGCGATTTGGAGCGCTCACAGAAAGGCAGAGGGAAGAGGGTATTTCAGAGACCTGGGTCCAAGAGTCAAAATGTGCCTGTGCTCAGTGCTAGAAGGAGAACATGATGTGGGTTGGGAAGTTTGGAGTTGTTGTCGCGTGGCAGTAATGGAGTTCAGATGCAGCAGGCAGGATCAGATTTACCAGAGGAGAAGGCTGGTGTCAGGAATGAAAGGCAAGTTGGGGTGGGGACAGTCTGTGAAGGCTCTAACAAACTAGATTGAAAACTTGAGCTGGTCTGAGTACAGGGGGCTGGGACACAGTGGGTGGGTCTGGACTAAGAGGTTAGTACAGAGATATGCAGTGCTAAGAGGAAAAGTGGGCCTCTCCCAGAGGCTACCAGGAGAACAAGATGTAGGGCAGGGAGAATGGAACGGCTCAGGTGGTGGGAGAGTGGAGACAAAGCAGGTGGAATCAGGCTTCTTAGGCTGACCACAGGAATCCAAGACAAGTTCAGGGAAGGGATACTTAGGGTAGATGGCTGGTCTAGGGTAAGCAGAGGCAAGAAGAATGTGGGAATAGCCTTTAAAGGTTCTTACAAACAAGGCTGAACATTGACCTTACCTGAGTCCAGGGGATCACATGACAGTGTGTGGGTGCGAAGGCAAGAGCTGGCCAGTGCCCAATGCTCCTCTTCACCATTTTCATTCAGTCTTTTAAGAACTTGCTGATCAAATCTGGAGACCCAGTTTTCCCATCTCTTGAAGATGCTGTCTTTCCTTCAGTGTATACTTTTGTTATTTCTGTCAAGTATCAGGTGGCTATAATTGTGTGTCCACTCATGATAGGGTCTTCTGCTTTGTTCCACTGATGTGCCTGTCTCTTTTTGTGCCACTGCATGCCATTTTTATGACTATAATTCTGTAATGTAGTTTGAAATCTGGTATAGTAATCCCTGCAATATTGCTTATTTTTGCTCAGGATTGCTTTGGCTATCCATAGACTTTTGTCATTCCATGAATTTTGTATGCTTTTTTCCATTTCTGTGAAAAATGTCATGGAGATTTTGTGGTTTGTTTTGTTGTTGTTGTTGCTGAGACAGAGTCTCCTCAACACCCTAGCCTTCATAGGCCCACCTGGCCTGAAACTCATTATGTAGACCATGCTAGCCTTGGTCTCACAGATACCTGCCTTCTGAGTGCTCAGATTAAAAGAGTACACCACCACGACCAGCCTAATGGAGGATTTTGATTGGAGGCCTTTCATCTTTTGTGTCTTTCTCAATCTATTTCTTCTAAGATGGAAAGTTTTCATAGTGCAGTTCTTTAATGACTTTGTTAAGTTTATTCCTAGAAGTTTTTTGAAGTTATTCTAAATGGCAGTGTTTCTCTGATTGCTTGTTTTGGTATATAGAAAAGGTAGTGAGATGTAAGCTGATTTTGTATCCTGCCACTTTACTGAGTGTTGATCATTTCTAGAAGTTTTCTGGTGGAATTTTAGGGATCTCTTGTGTATAATATATCATCTGTAAATGGATAAGTTGATTTCTTCTTTTCCAACTAGCACCTCTTTAATTTCCTTCTTTTGTCTTATTGCTTTAGGTAGGGTTTCACCTACTATTTTGAAAAGAGTGGTGACAGGGAGAGCCTTGTCTCATTCCTCATTTTAATGAAAATGCTTCAAGTTTTCCTCCATTTAGAATGATGTTAGCTATGGGCTTGTCATATACAGCCTTGATTATGTTGAGCTACGTTTCTTCTCGTCCAATTCCCTCTAGGATTTTTGTCATGAAGGTATGTTGGATTATGTCAAAGACAATTTCTACATCCATGTAGTTGATGATGTGATTTTTGTCTTTAAATCTGTTTATGATTTATTACATTTATTGATTTATTTATATTGAACCTCCACTCATCTAGGGAATGAAACCAACTTGATGATAGTGGTTAATTTTTTTCATATGTGTCTTTATGAGTTTACAAATGTTTTATTGAGAATTTTTGTATCTATGTTCAATAGGGATATTGACCTATAAGTTTATTTTTAATGTCTTTATCTGGTTTTAGTATCAGAATAATAAAAGTTTTAATAAGGAGTTTGGGAATTCTGCCTCTGTTTCTAGTTTTTGAATAGTTTAATCAGAATTGATTATATTTCTTCTTCGACAGTCTGGTAAAATTCTGTTGTGAATACATCTGGACCTGAGCTTTTTTTCAGTTAGAGGCTTTGTATTACTACTCCAGTGTCCTTATTTGTTACAGATCTGTTTAAGTTGTTGATCAATTCTTGATTTGGTAGTTTGAGTGAATCTAGAAATTTATTCATTTCTTTTAGATTGTCTGATTCAACAGAATATAGGTTTTTAAATAATCCCTTATAATGTTGTGGATTACTTTGGTGTCCATTGTAATCTTTGCCCTGTCATCTCTAATTTGTTGATTTTGGTTTGCTCCTTTTTTTTCCTTTTGGTTAGGCTGACTAAGGGACTACTCTTCTGTTTATCTTTTCAGAGAACCAGCTCTTAGATTCATTAATTCTTTGTATTGTTTTCTTAATATCTGTTTCATTGATTTCTGCTCTGATTTTTAAAAACGTTTTTTAATTGAATCGTTATGTGTTTCATACAGAACATCTCAAACAATCCACCCATCATGGTACTCCTTTCCACCGGCACCTCCTGTAGCCCTCAACTGGAATCCATACTTTTTTTTTTATCAGTGTTAAGGTCTACTGTGTCAAGTTAGTGTCTCCAAATGATCTCAGTGCAGATTATCTACTGAGGTCTGGTCAGCCTACCCAGAGTCCCTCACTTCAGGAAGACTAGCTCACCCTCACCCAACAGTAATCAGCTGCCAATATTTCTTATGCAAAGTTTGAGGTCTGCTACCCCTTGACCAGTTCCATGCTGGGTATTTGTCTGAATGAGTTTGCATGGGTCTTGAGCATGCCAAAACTGTTGCTGACGGTTCATACGATCAGGGTGCCAGATCATATGAACTTGTAGAATTCTATTTCCATATGGTCACGCATCTCTTCACTGACACTTTTAATCTTTCTACCACATCTTCTGCAATGATTCCTGAGCCCTGGGTGAGTGAAACTTAATATAAAAGTCCTATCCAGGGACCCAAACTCTGCAGATTCCTAATTTCCCTGATTTAGCCATTTGTGACCATTTGTGTTACTGACCATTTATTACATGAGGGAGCTTCATTAGTAAGAGATGAGAGGTTCATTTGACTTCCTCACCCCTTGTTCTATATTGTGTGAGCCTTGGGTGTAGAGGCTGCATTGTAGATGTTCTGCTTAAGCATGGCGAATTAGAAAAAAAAAAAAGTCAGTATATGACCAGCTCTGGAACTCTGTATTAGTCTTCGTCTGGTGAAAAAGAAGCTTCTTTGATGAGTAGTAATTGGGATATTTGTCTGTAAAATAAGGGTATATATTTTGCATTCAGTAAGAAGCTACATTAGCCTAGGTATGTGACAGTCTTGGGATTTTTCTAAGATCTATGTCTGGTGAAAAAGAAGCTTCTTTGATGAGTAGTAATTGGGATATTTGTCTGTAAAATAAGGATACATATTTTGCATTCAGTAAGAAGCTACATTAGCCTAGGTATGTGACAGTCTTGGGATTTTTCTAAGATCTATGACCTCTTCAGCCATGTGTATTTCATTATGATTACAGTACCACATATGAGTTTCCTCTCATTCATTGGGCTCCAGGACCAATTAGGTAGCTAGTGATTGGCCCCAAGATAAACTTGCCACTACTGCACCAATGTCAAATGCTGTGCTTGTCATCAATGTGGTTATTTGGCCATGAAGCTGGTGTTAGGCCATCGATTGATATTCTTCCTTAGCTGCTTGCATAGTGCTCTCCAGAGCTATGAGAGCTAACATTCAAAGGAAGTGGCTTCCAGGTCAGCTACAGCTCCATTGCTCCAAATCTGGTCTCTGAAGTGTATCCTGTCTTCAACAATAGGGTCACCCTCAAGTTCTGGAAGGCAATCAAGTACTGTAGTGATAAATTTTGGGAGTCTAATGGACCTTACTGGCCAAAAACTCAAAGGAAGATTTCTACTGTTTGAAACTGATTCTTGTTTTGTAGCCTTCAGCTATGCACATGGGCTCATGAAGAGAGATTTTGTATGTGGAATTTGTCATTAGGTAGTTAGAGTAATATGGTTCCTTCTTGTGATTTATACTAGCTAGACATAATTAGACATAATCTCTCTCTCTCTCTCTCTCTCTCTCTCTCTCTCTCTTTCTCTCTGTTGGCCTCACATTCCCTCCATGCCTTCCCCATTTAAATGTCCTCGCTTTCCCTGTTTCTCCCTTGATAACACCAGTCTTCTAAGAACCCCACCTCTCTTGAGCTCCTTCTTTTCCTTTATCCCCATAGCTCCTTGTATAACCCTCCCGCCCCTCTTTCATTTAAATACCCCTCTTTATCTATTTCTCCCTTAGTAACACTTATATCCTAATATTCTTCTCTCTCAGCTTCCTTCTTTCCCTTTACCTCCCTGATTCCTTTCCATTTTCCTGGTTCCTGCAGTTCCATGAGGATACATACTTTTGTATAAGGGTTTGGTGCTCAGATCCACAAATGAGGGAGAGCATGCATCATTTGTTTATCTGGTTCTGTTACTTCACTCACCATAGGAGTTTCTAGTTGAGTCCATTCACATGGGAATTTCATCATTTCATCTTTCTTTACCACTGAGTAGATCTCTATTGTGTAAATGTACCACAATTTCATTATCTACACATTAATTCAGGGAAACTTATGTTGTTGTTGTGAAGATAGCAGTAACAACTATGGATGTACAAGTATCTCTGCAATAGGATGAGTCCTTTGGGTATATGCCAAGGTGTAGTATAACCTGGTCAAATGGTCGATTCACTTATATTTTTTAAGAGTTCTCTGTACTGCTTTCCATAGTGGTTGCATGAGTTTACAATCCTACCAGCAGTGAGTGAGCGTTTCTCTTTCTCAAAATCCTCTCTTACATTTGGTATCATTTGTTCTCTTTATCTTAACCAGTCTGACTGGGGTAAGATGAACTCTTAAAGTGGTTTTAACTTGCATTTCCTTAATTATTAATGATGATGAACACCTCTTTAAGGTGTTTCTCAGTCCTCTGTATTTCTTCTTTTGAGAATTCTCTTCTCAGATTTTTAGCCCATCCTTTAATTGGGTCCCTTCCTTTCTTGATTTGTTGTTTTTTAAATTCTTTATATATTCTGGATGATAAGCCTCTGTCAGATGTGTCACTGGTGAAGAGTTTCTCTCATTATGTGGAGTTTTTCATCACCTCCTTGACTGTTTTTTGCTGTAGAGAGGATTTTTAATTTAATGAGGTCCCACTTGTTGTAGAATTCTACCAGACATTCAAAAATGTATATTCAATACTACTTCAATTATTCAAGAAGACAGAAACAGAGGGAGAACTCCCAAATTCCTTTTATTCCATCATTCTAATACCAAAATCAGGTAAAGATACAACCAAAAAAGAAAACTATAGACCCATCTCCTTAATGAATGTACATGAAAAAATTGTCAGCAAAATACGTGTGAACAGCATACAGATACATGTCAAAAAGATCATCCACCATGATCAAGTAGGCTTCATTCCAGAGATGCAGGGGTGTTTCTATATATGTTAGTGAATAAATGTCATAAAGAACATAAATGGACTCAAACCACATGGTCATCTCAAGAGATGCAGAAAAGTCCTAGAGAGAATTGATTTGGAAGGAATATAACTCAACATAATTAAATCTATGTACAAAAAACCCATAGCCAACATCATTCTAAATAGAGAAACTGGAAGCATTTCCATTAAAATCAGAAACCAGACAAAACTCTACCCTTTTTTAATATAGTGACTGAAATTCTTGCTAGCGTAATAAGAAAGGATAAGAAGAATTTTAAATGAGTACTCATTGAAAAGGAAGAATTCAAATTATCCCTTTTGCAGAAGATATCATATTATACCTAAGAGATGCCAAAATTTCCACAGAAAACTCCTAGAAATGATTAATACTTTCAGTAAATGGTAGGTTACAAAATTAATCCACAAAAAATCAGTAACCTTTCTATATACCTATAATTGGAGGAAGAGTACAGGAATCCCTTCACAATAACCTAAAAAAAAAAATCTCAGAATAAACCTGACCAAAGACATCAAAGATCTCTACATTGAAAAATTTTAAGGTCTTTAAGGAAATAGATTGATGAGGACACCAAAAGGTGGAAGGACTTCCCATGGTCATGGACTGGAAGAATTAATAATGTGAAAATGACCATCTTACCAAAAGCAGTATGTAGATTCAATATAATCCCAATCAAAATTACCATGACAATCTTTGCAGAATTAGAAAAAAATCCTAAAATTCATATGGAAGCATAAAGATCCTGGATAGCCAAAGAAACCTTGAACACAAAGAGCAATGCAGGGGAGATTACTATGCCAACTTTCAAACTATATGACCAAGTTGTAGTCATAGTAACAGCATGGTGCTGACACAAAAATGGAATATAACTGAAGACTCAAACATGAGTATGTGCAGTTTCAGCCACCTGATATTTGGCAAAGGAGCCAAGAACGCTCACTGGAGGAAAGAGCATCTTCAGCAAATGGTGCTGGCAAAACTCGATCTCCACCTGTTAAAGAATGAAACTAGACCCTTATCTTTCATCTCGTACAAAAGTCAACTCAAAGTGGATAAAAGACCTCAATGTGAAACCTGAAACTCTGAAATTATTTGGCAGTACCCTACAAAATATAGGTGTAGGAAGGACGTTCTAAATCAGACAGCAGTTGCTCAGGAATTAAGATTTCTGCCTTAATTTTTTAATCCTTCTCATCTGCTGAGTTTGGAATTCTTTTGTTCTTGATTTTCCAGACTCTTGAGTTTTATCAGTTAATCATTTATTTGTGCTCTTTCTGATTTTTTTAATGTATGCACTTAGAAATGTATAATCTTTCCTCTTAGGGCTGCTTTTAATATGTACCACAGGTTTTGTTGTGTTGTGTTTTCATTTTTACTTAGTTTCACGAATTTTTTTCCTGTGAGTAGTTAATCATTCTGAGCATGTTGTTTAGTCTCCATGGGTTCATGTATTTGTTAGAGCTTCTTTTATTGTTGATTTTCAGTTTCATTTCCTTGTAGTCTGATAGAATACTTGGAATTGTTTCATTTTTTTATTTGTTGAAGTTGTTTTTTGTGTGTGTGCCCAAATATGTGATCTATTTTGGAGAAACTTCTATGGGTTGATGAGTACAATGTGGATTCTTAGATGACTGGCTGGAATGTTCTGTAAATGTCTAAGTCCATTAGATGTATGATATATATATATCATTTAATTCATATGCTTCTGTTTATTCTTTGTCCAAATGACCTGTCTATTGCAGAAAGTGAGGTATTGAAGTCATGAACTATTACTGAATTGATATTTAATCCGAGTCTTGATATACAGTAGTACTCTTTATGAAATTGAGAGCACTAGAATTTTGGGCATACATGTTTATTATTATAATGTCTTCTTGATTGATTATTCTTTTGATTATAATAAAGTCATCTTTTTGTGTCTTCTGATTAATTTTAGTTGAAATCTGTGACTAGAATAGAAATGCCTGCTTGCTTCTTGGTGCCATTTGCTTGAAATATTTTTCTTCCATCCTTTCACTCTATGGTTGTGCCTGTCCTTGAAGGCAAGATAAGTTTTTTGAAACTAACAAAGAAATAGATTTTGTTTATTAACCCATTCAATTAACCTGTATCTTTTAATTGGAGAACTGAAGCCATTGGTGTTTAAAGATTTACTGACAAGTGTTTATCAGTTACTCTCATGTTATTTGTTATTGCTTCCTTTGTTCTCTTTACCTTCTTTGGTATTATGTATTACTTAATGTTATCTCTGTGGGGATGATTTTGCTAACATGAATTCTTTCAAACTCTTTATATCATTAGTGATTTTTCTTTCTTCTTTGACTATGATAGACAGTTTTTTGTTTAAAGAATTATGGGTTGGCACCTGTAATCAGTCCTTGGAATACATTGCTCCAGGCTCTTCTGGCTTTCATAGTTTGCATTGAAAAGTCAGCCATTATTCCGTTATATGTAACTTTCTGTTTTTCTCTTGCAACTTTCAGTTCCCTCTTTCTATGTACATTTAGTGCTTTTATTATGTTATGCCATGAATATTTTCTTTTCTGGCCCTATTTGTTGCTTCTTGTAACTCTGTAGGTATGCCTTTCTTTAATTTAGAGTTTTCTTCTATAATCCTTTTGAAGATCTGGTCCCTGTCATTGACATGAGATTCTTCTTCTTCCTCTCCGCCTATAATTTGTAGACTTGATCTTTCCATGGTGCCCACACCTCTTGCATATTTCACTCCTGTTTATTCCCTGTACTTTTGGAAAAATTCATATTCTGTGCTTGAGTAGTGCGATTCTCCAACTTTATCCTCGAGTCTTAATATTCTGTTTTCCATTACATTCAAAAGACTTTCCCTGTCTTTTCTAATTTGATTGTTGATTTTTTTCAATTCCATCTTCATCTCAGCTTGTATCCATTCCCACATCAGGGCCTTTTCAGCTGACACCTCTGTCCTCTCAAATCTTAGTGCAGTTTACTTACTCCTTTGTACAGTTGATCTAATGACAACTCCTTAATCTCAGTTGCTCATTTAAAGTCCTCGCAAGTTGAAAAACCATTTTGTACACATCTATGAAAGCATTTTCACGTAATATTTAATTAATTTGAATTTATTTCTATGACACAGGCCACTGTATTTTTTTCTTTTCCAGTTTTCATGTGTGTGTTGGTGCCTGTGCACAGTGGTGTGCATGTATTTGGAGCCAGAGGTTAAAGTCTGGAGTTATCCTGGATTGCTTTTTTACCTTATTGTATGCCTCTGGTCTCTCAGTCAAACACAGAGCTTCTGATATGACTAATCTCAGTAATCAGATGATTATGAAAATTCCGTTTTTGCATTCCAAAGCTGGAATTACATGCAGGATACCATGTCCACCTGGCATTCCTGTGCGTTTGGGGGATCGGAACTCTAGTCTTCGTGTTTAACTACTGAATCATTTCCACAGCCTGCAAACATGTTAACATGTTTTTAAGGAAAACTATTATACTATGAATGAGAAAAGAGGTAGGCAGTGGTCATCTGTAGCATTAATGTACTTTAAAATATAGGTAATGTGGAAGTATAATCTAAGGAAAAAGTATTGTGTGCAGATCTGGTAGGACCTCTTCAGTTGCAATGCCTTTGTAGTTATTTCTTTTCAGTTACTGAGAAATCAGGTGCTATGGACCTCTCCTTATCAGAATACTAAAGCTTGGTCTCTTCCAGGAAGCTGAATGCTGTTTATCATTTCCATAAATAATGGCAGTGATTGGAAATGGAAGTAGAGTAAGATGTGGTCCATTAAATGCCCTCAGACCTGTTTGTTTAGGTGTCATCATTATTTGATTAAGGATAGGCTTTCATCTTTAGAAGGCATCCTAATCTAGAGATTATGTCTCATAAAGGTTATTCAGACTCTGTCTTACTTGCTTTATGTCTCAGGATATGTTTTGCTTGCTATAGGCTTTCCATCAATGTACTTTAAAATAAAGAAATGAATGGAAATAATATTTACTTCTATTTTGCATGAATGAGGATCACACGAACTATTTAAATGCAATATTCTTAGGCCCTGCTCCCAGAGATTCTGATTTCAGAAGATAAACGATGGTTCTTAACAAACCATCAGCAATGTCTGACTGGCACACCAAGCCCACCAAGCTAGCCACATAACCAAAGTTAGAAAAGTCTGCTTATAACTTAGATGGAACCAATTGGATACTTAAGTTCAGGTCAGAGTAAGAAGACCTGTGTCTTCTGCAGAAGGAAATTATGACTTCTCTGAAAATAGATGAATGTGAAACTAATTGTGTGTGGGGTGACTCAGAGGATAATGGGGATGAGTCATGGCAAATGGTGCTCCAGACTTGAACAGACACATGAAAACAACTGGGAATGGTGACGTTGGTAGCACGTCAAACCATAGCTAAAGACTTCTTTTATTGTATCTGAACCTCTGAAAATTTCATCCTAGGGAGACAACAAATTGTAATTTATTATTGGAAAACAAAATCCCCTGATGCTTTTAGATAGATAACATGATGTCTAAACGCATTGTAGTAATGGTTATGGCAGACATTTCTGGATGTTTGCCTGTATTTCTCTTCTTCCCTCCATCAACAGAACTGTGGTTTAATAACTGCAGCCAAAAGAAAATCGTTTCCTACACCTATGGGAATCAGATGAAGAGCAGATGGTACCTGTGTCCCCTTTGATATAATTGGATTTCCTAGCTTCTTTTTTTTTTTTTTACAAAAAAAGCATTTTATTAATCCTCTGAGAATTTTATATGATACATTTTAATCACATTCACCCCAGTCTTCCTCATAACTCCTCCAAGATTCACCTGTACCTCCCTATTCTCCAAGCACTGAGTTCTTTTTCAAAATAGCCCATTAAGTCATATTTATGATACCCACATACTCCTGTGTCTGTAGATGTCCGCTAGAGTGTGGTAACCCTACCACAGGGCATACTCTTAGAGAAAACTCACTTTTACTCCCCCAGAAGCCATTAACTGTCCATACTTCCTCAATAGGGAGGGTAGGGGGTTGTGGACTTCTTTCTCCTCCATACTGGAATGTTGACTGACCTGATCTTGTGCAGACCTTGTACAGACAGCTTCACTCCCAAGATAGTCTTGACATGTACTTTATAGTGATATTCTGTACATATAATGACTTATAATTACCACTCTTTACTTCCCATTGAGATTAAAATCAGATGAAATATCTATCAAAAGAAATTTTTTTAATTCTTTTAACATCTGTACAGGTGATTTGCTAGAGTTGAATGACCCCACTGTAGACGGTGTTGGTGTGTAGCATAGCTAACGCATGCATATTCTGAAATTAATACTGTATTCCAGTGTTATAGGCAGTCTCATTCATGTTTTAATTCAAACTGCCCACATTAAAAGTTTACATGTGCTAAGATATGTTTCTTCCTTTCCACTTTAGAGAAGTGATTGGAGCTTTAAAGTGCCACTGCTTGACCTGAAGGCCAGAAATAAGTGAAGAGAGAGAACAGCTTGCACAGAAGCAGTTCCCACTATGTAGAATTCAATTGCAGGTTGGCTATGGGGTGGAAGGTTAGAATCCTAGAAGAGAAACTGAGAATCTAGTTTGAAATTAGATGTCACTCTCAGTCTAGAATTCCAGGTAATTGTTCCCCAAACACCTGAAGTTTCCTTTGGCATTCATTACTAAAATTCACTTTAATGCTTTTAATGAATCCCATGGCCAAGGATTCTGCTGGAAGAGCACTTGAGGTTACAAAACCCTATTTTTTGAGTCCACATGAAATACCTGAGGTATAGTCAAGGTCAGGTCAAAGAAATATCAAATTTTAAAGACCTCTGAGTAGTTGACTATGGTAGTTTTCAAATGCAGCTCATAAAATGGGAGTGGGAAGTCACTCCTGGTATTATCTACTCCACAATTCAAATCAGGGCTCCCAGACGTTCACCTTAGGAGTGTCTGCTCTCTCATGGTTTTCAGTGAAAGGTTCCTGTGTCAGTCTTTTTAGCCCTCTATAACAAAATGCTGAAGACAAAATGGGTGAGTTAAACAGTATGCATTTATCGCAGTCTAGAAACTTGTGAATCCAAGATCAAAGTGCTAGCTTATTCAGTTCACAGAGAAGGGCAGTTTACTAGCAGTCAGATGGCCATATTCTTGCTGTGTCCTCACATAACATTAGGAAAGGGGAATATTACACCCCTTCTTTCCTGTGAGGACACTACTCTCATCATAATGACTCTATCTTCATTTCTTATTTACCTCCAAAGCCCTAACTACAAGTATACTTGTAGGGAGTAAGGGCTGCAACATGAATTTTTGAGGGGGTGAAATTCAATCCATAATGATTTCTCTAGTAGTTTTCATATTATAAATGTTACTATATGTGTATAATCTTATCATTATAGATTCAAGCAACTGATAACTTCAAATGTGTCCTTTGTTACTACTGAAAGCAAATCCCTATTCCAAACATCGTCATATGTGTATTATTTTCACATGAATGAAAGGTAGAAATTCCTGTCTCAAAAGAGCCTGCCGTCTAGTCACACCATGCTCTTCTGAGTCTGCTGCATTTTGGAGAGTCAGCATACATCCAGTATAGTTCTAAACAACACCCCTTAGAGCTAAGTCTAGATCTAACTGAAAGTGATGGGGTGAGCCCACTTCGTGTAGTCAAGCACCTCCACAGGGACAGGAGGTCTGGCATTTTAGGCACTGACTTGGTATTGGTGCAGCTGTGTCCACATGCCAGTTCTGCTGAGAGCTAGTCTGTTTTTAAATTTTATCTTAAGCAAACAGTTATTTACCGTAGCAAGTAGCTTATCTTGTCTGTACTTTGTTTTTTTCTTATTCTGTAAAACAAATTTAATAATTGTAACTGTAGAATTATAAAAGGACCAAATTGCTTCTGGAAACTTGTGGAAATCCTGCCAGAGTAGCCACGTGTTACTAGGGAAATCAGGGTTCCTTCCTGAAGTTTTTAATCTAATTAATAAACAACCTGAAGCCTGGACTCAAAAGAAAGTTCAAGGACAACTTATTAGAATTTAAAAGAAAAACCGTAAGTCAGGCAAGCTGTAAATCTTAGCAGCTGCCCAGAAGAGGAAGACAAAGAAAAGGAAGAGAAAGAGACATGTATTTTGACTTAAGCCAGCATAGAGATCAACCACAAAGTGTACAGCTGCCCCATGACAGGAAAGGAAACTTTAGAGAAAGAGTAAGGAAGCCCAAAGTACCAGAGCAGGCATACTTATGCTCTGGCCAGCATCCGAAGGTAAGAAGCAGAAGGGAAGGAAAAAGAAGTTATTCCGGCAGAACCTAATGGCAGTCTGGAGTGACTTCACTAGTGGTCTTTTTAAAGGACTTACAGCAGAAACTGGGATGAGTGTCTACAGTAGAAACAGGTGAGTTTCATGAGCACTCTATGTCAGGAACATAGACAACATGCTTGTGTCTTTTAATGATGTCAAAATTTATTGAATGACAATAAATTTACATGGTTTAGTGGTTTAAGTGACTGCAATTTTTCAATTTTTCATAAAATCTGCCTACCTTCAGATTGGCCGAGGTAAATACAAGTTTTTTTATTCCAATCTTATTTCCTAATATCACACACACACACACACACACACACACACGTGTGTGTTACAGAATGAACATAAGAGAATAAAGAGACTGCAGCAGAGTTCAAGAGACTTCTGAGAAAGTCTGTATAGAAGAGATAATGAACTAGGCTAGAGCAGGAGGGTCCGCTGGTGGTATTGCTGGGGAAGCTACTGGAGTCAAGTTTGAGAGCAAAGTTGCAGAATTCGACTACAAGCTGAAAAGCTGACCTGGTCTGGAGCAGAAAATTAGTCAGGAACAGGAAACAGGGTGTGGGTTCAAGTTCAAAGGGGCAAACATGTGGATGGCAGGCAGTTAGAATATAATATATTGACATCAGATAATGAAACCAAGTCAGAAGTCCTTGTTCCTTGGCACACATACACACACCAAGTGTCAGATGACAGGTTGGTGTGAGGCCAGGCCACTGCAGCATTATGAGTCCATTATTTTATGTGGTTCAAGGGAGGGTGTTATACCTTTTCTTCAATCTGCTATGTCTGGTAACTTCTTGTGCCTGGTTTTCCTGGTATTAATGTGTCGTAAAGGTCTTTTCTTAGGTACAGTTCTTCTACAGGTAAAGAATTACAAGACAAAGTTTGCGGTCACAGCACACAGTCTAGGCTTATTCAAGTGAAAGTAGCACTCTACACAGCACACAGAGTCTCCCCACAACAAGGAGGGGTCCAGTGCTGTAGCACTGTTGACTCCTCATAGAGCAGAGCTGAGCTTTTATACTCTGTAAGGTGGAAGACTGGACAGTGTTGGGCTCCATTTCCCCAACTTTGGATTGGACAGGGCGGGATGCATGTTTCAGGTTGGTTCAGTCATATGAAAGCAGGAACCTTATTGGGTAAGTAAGGGTGGGAAGTTTTAAATTCCTGTAAGAGAGAGCCAACCAGCAGGGTGTGGGTGGAGGTAGGCTGCCAAAGGGCCTACTTTGTACAAGAACCCAGACATGGGACATCTTGAATGAAAAAGTGAAAATAATTGGAACTCAGCCTACCATCTGCCTAATTTAGAATTCACTATCTCCTATTCGCCTTCAATATTATTTTAGTATAGCCATGTGCACCCATAGTTTCAGTTCATACCCAGCACACTTATAGTCATTCCTTTTCATTCAAATGGGAATAAATCATTCATCAGTCTGTGCTGGATGGGTGGTGCCTAACAGATGGTTCAGTTTCTGGGTTCACCCAGAGGCTACAGTCATCCTTCTCCCTCTAATGAAATAAAAACTCTGCTTGCAAAATGGAGTCTTCTAGGGCACATCCTGAAAAAACAGTTTTACACAATATGGAGTTACTTAGAGTAGAGCATAGGTTGATTGTAAGGTTCATCCTGTCAGGTATGAAGAGGGGGTGAACTGGTCAGTCCACTTGGCCCAACCAGGTGTCCAAGTGCCTCTTCCCAATTTTATTCACATAATCATATAGAACCTTAAGGAAAGGTGCTCATTGAGGAGATAACAGAGAAACCAAACCAGTACTCTCTCCGGGCATCTCTGTCCTCCAGTCGGGATGCTCTCAGAACTGCTGCCCAGCTGATGGGTTTCTACCTCCTGTCCTCATCAAAATGAATAGTTCATGTAACTGCTCGTGCTTAATGCTAAAATATCTGTAATGATCTGTTTCTGGGTGTTCTGAAAAATGACCTACAGTGACAGTACTTTTGATTTTGAATTAGTGTGTTTATTAAATACATAGAATGCAGAAATGAAAGAATAAATAAATGGCAAGTAGCAAATAGAAGCGGCAGATAGCAAAACATCAGCCAATCGGGAATTTACACGCGATTCTGAAGCACATTTGGGGACACAAATTTGACTATAGGAGACACACACACACATAAATATATATATATATATATATATATATATATATATATATATATATGAAGAGAGAGAGAGGGAGAGAGAGAGTATGTGAAATTGACTAGGTGCACTAGGGGGATGCAGAGCTGAAAGGGGATCTAAATACAATAAAATACATGAAATTTTCAAAAATTCAATAAAAATCTTCCCAGAAAAAAAATGTAAGAAGATGGACTATAGAATGATAGAAAATCTTTGCCACCTAGACACCTATCAGGAGATTAACAACTAGAATCTATAATTAAAAAAAAATAAGACTTTAATAATTTCCAGTCAGTAAGTGGGCAAATGAAATCAGAAAATTCACAAAAAATGAAGTACAGATGTCATATATATATATACATATACATATATATATAGAAATATACATAGATGTATATATACATGGAAAAATGTTCAACATCTTTAGCCTTCAGGAAAATGAAAGTCAAAATTACACTGAGAGTGCATCTAACTCCGTTTAGAACGGCTCTGATTAAGAAAGCAAACAGCAGCAAATGCTGGGAAGGAGGTAGCGAAACAGAATCCTTATATGTTGCTCATAGGAATGGAATTGCAAATAATATTAAACGAAATAGACCAGACTTAGAAAGGCAAGTAGTGCATGTTGTCTCTCTGTGTTTCCTAGATTTATATGTGCGTATACACACACATATTTACATATAATTAAAATGCATATGAGATGAAAGTAGAATGGGATATTTGGAAAAATAAAAGGGTCTATTGGATGGGGACACAAGAAGGTAGTGGACAGTGAATATGCTCAAAGCAGACAATGTATTTGATTGAAAGTGCCTTTGATCTGTACACGACTATACACTGATATGGAAAGTATCTGACAGCAGCTGTCCTTATTTCCTCTATTCCTGGAGCTTCCGGGAAGGCTAGTAGGAGTGGTAAACACCTCTTATATGCTTATATGCACATCGGAACATAAGCACATTGTCCAAATTATGGGTTGAAGACATTTTTAAACTTGGCTTGGCTCGGAGATAACTGAAGAAAAAATATGCTGAGCCACCCACGTAATTTATGATCAACATCAGAGAAAAAGATACATTTATCCTCTTTTGTGACTTTGTACTTCCTTGTTATGGGAATTCACTGTGCTAAAAACAAGTACTAGAGACAGAATGGAGAGAAGTTTTTATTCGTGCTGGCCCCAGGCTCACGGAAGTAACCTCCAAAGCCTGAGCCCCCACCAACAGCTCATTACAGCATTAATAGGGTGTTAGCGTTATTTCAAACCTGTTCTGTCACTAGTGGGTTCAAATTTTTGGTCTATGTGACTGAACATCGTGTGACTAACTGGGGACTGTGCAAGGGGAATCCTCTAACAGTATATTTACATAGGCAGGAGTGATGAGGCTAAAATGAGCTTTACACTGGTAGCTGTTTATCATGATAATGTTCTTATGGATTTTATTTCTCTCCAGCTCTGGTTTTCTTCTCCTGAGTTATGCCAAATGAGATAATATTTGAAGTTAGCCAAATCTCTCAAAAACAGCAGCTAGGTTTTAAAGAAAAGTTATATAATTATGCAATGTCAACATAAAAATAAGTTAAGATGTACATGAAAATTTGCCTTGAAGATTTGGAAATGTTATCCAATTAATCATGGATTTATCACCCTTAAAACTAGAGTATATAAAACTTAAGTTCTTATTTGTCTGAAATGTCTGCCTAATTTAAGCCTAGGCCTTATGCCTGCCTTGTGTAACGGCTGGGAAGTTTGAGTTCCCTGACTACATCACAGAACCTGGCCAACGTTAAGGTCAAAGTCAGAATTCCTGGTCTTACTTCCAGTACTAAATCGTCCTGAGTACCGTCCCTACCACTACGGGATGACATCTGTGAAACCACGCTAATGCCAAAGCCCTGGTTGTACGTGGTGTCTTTTTGTTGTTGTTGTTGTTTTGTGGCAGGTGTATCCTGGCAGAACTGAATTCTTGCTTCTGTTTTAGCAGGCTGCTGACAGTCGCTGTGTACTCTGCATATTTGCTGTTGATCGCCTGGTTGAATCACTTCCTCGTGGTTCTCATCAGTGGCTCTTTGTTCACTGTGTGTGCTTCTTTTCCTGAGTTTTAATAATTATCAAAATCTTGAGATTTATGAATGCCAGTGTCCTAAATCTCACAACAAAATGATCCAGTATATTCATCCTATTACCCACCCACCCCATACACCGCCTTTGAAAGATGCAGAACGTGCCTAGAGGGGCACCAAGTGACTGACTCAAGGTCACACAGCTGAGAAAAGGCAGAATGAGGCTTCATACTGGATGCTTTCTGGGTCTCAAGCGTGTTTCCTTCCTGTTGTTTCTGGTTAGAATTCTTAGAACAAGTCTCCTTTCATCATATTTTCCTGAATTTGAGACACTTTGCTAAGAGATACATACCTTGGGATTGAAACCATTCAAAAATTATGCCCTTAAAATAACTTGATACAATTTATTCTGTTATCAAGTACCCTTCGCCTTCAGTTAAGTCTTTCCTGCCTCTCCATTTCAACCCGTGCACATACCACTTAACACGAAGAATTTTAGATAAAATTTATGTGACTCAAATTTTATTGAACCTAATTTTTCATGTGCTTTTAGATGTGCTGATATCTATTTTAAGTTTTCATTATAAATAGAACTTCTAAAGAAATGGAATTGATATTTAGAAGTACTTAGAATATATTGCCTCCACTTAAGACAGTGAAATTAAAACATGCTGAAAAAATTAAAGACATAAAGAAGCTCTAGAAATAACTATAAAAATAGCTTACATTCCCACAAGGTGCTCCTCCCTCATATTTCCTGGTTGATATGTTATGAACTAGCTGCCCTCATGCAAGAATTTATGACAAAGATACTTTAAATACAGCACATTATAGTAAAACTAAATTAAAAGCAGAATGTTCCAGTGTTTTTAGAATAGCAAGATAAAGTAAAATAGCATTTGGATGAGGAGTCTGGAGTCTTATGTTCTCCAATATACTATCACCTTGGCAATACTCTTATAGTTTCAGTTTATAAAGAAGATGAAGATATTGGGCAGGGTGGTTTCAAAGATCAAGTCCATCCTTAAGTCCTTCTGGAGAATGAAAATGTGCAAGAGATCACATTTCACTAGTAGGAATGTACTTGCAATGTTTTGATTATCAGCATACTTAACAGTAAATGAAAACTGAAATTTCAATTAAATTTGAGTCATATAAACCATTTCCAAAAGTGAAACCTTAACTCTGGTGTTTATTATTCTCATTCTTACCTCTTCTTGGAAAACCTGTTACTTTCTGTTTGTTTTCAATAACTTGATGAGATAAAATTGACAAACTATATATATTTATACAATGTAATTATTTGCTGCACAAATACATTCTGAAATGGACATTCATTACTGACAGATAGAAATCATGAAGAACCTGTATTTTGACAAGTCTCTGAGGTCAGTGAATGCTCTTGGAAAATACAGCTCACCTAGTTTTTAATAATGTTCAGTGGTGTTTCTATCCCTTGCCAGTAATATTTATATACTAGGAAATGATTCAACTGTAAGTTTCATTTTATGGTTTCTACTGCCTTTCAGTTACTCAGTTTTTGAAGTCATTGTATTCAGGAAATAATATATTCCCATTTAATTTTCATAAACATATAATGTTCTTGCAAGTGGATTTTTTGGAGAAAAGGGGAAACTCAGGAAAGAGTGTTGATGCATTCTAGGCATTTAATTTTGTTAAATTTTATTTTTATGTGTATAAGTTTTTTGCCTGAATTATATATACATATATGTGCATTATAGGTGTGCCTCATACCCAAGGAGGCCAGAAAGGGTGTTTGATAACCTAGAACTAGAGTTATAGACAGAAGATTGTGAGCTGTCCTATAGGTGCTTGGACTTGAACCTTGGACCTTTGCAAGAGAAGCAAGTTGTTTTAACCACTGAACCATCCCGCCAGCCCTTTTCTGGGCATTTGACAAGGTGTTTTATGTGGAGATGCTGTTTAGTGATTCACAGAATATGGTAGAACCCACTACCTTAAAATATGTTCTCTGCTGTTACTTTTGACAAATTCATAGAGTCTCTTATTAACTGTAGGCTATGTAGTAATATACTTCAAGAATTAGAAAATCCAGCCTTATATAAAATAAAATTTTCCTCACAAACTCAATTTAAAGTTTGACCCAGGTTGAAGCAGGAGAGTTGTGATGACTCCTTTTTTTTTTTCAAGAATCAATATGTATGTATCATCCATTCTTGTGACCAGTCTTTACAATAGACACGGTTGTCCTCATGTTATAGAAACTAAAAACCCAAATGTATACATTTCATGAGATTTAACTAAGGCTATCTGATTCTAGAGTAGATTTTTTATTTCCCCGTCCTACCCTGCCTCTCAAAACCTCGGTTACTCCAGTGGTCAGAGGGTGTGTTATTGTGTGACATGGGGTTAAATGAAGGAGGATAGGAAAACAGTTATGCTGAAATGCTTTCTTTGTGTGCATCATTTGGTGAAACAGGGGAACATCTCATAATTCAGAGTTATTTGAGTTCAAGGCAAAGAGAATGGTCATACTAACTGTGAAACGCAGATTTATTTTCAGGACTGGCACACAGACAGATAAAGGAAGCATATCATCAGAGGCATATGTCCATATTTAGAAATAATCTTGATCATGATGGAAATCAGTTATTAAGGCAATTTCATATGCTAGAGATTAGATCAGTGATAGCACAGGCAAGTTGAAAACAAATGATAAAGAAAAAGTCGAGAATCCAGAGGATGAGGATGAGTGCTGTAAAACTCTGCTGGCATGACATGGCCTTTGTAGCCATGGACACACAACAGCTATGCATACCTAAGACCTGCACAAGGTGAGGCCCTTCAGCCTTGCATTGTGAATGGAGGTACCCATGAGACTCAATAATATGACTGGATATAAGCCAACCAAGGAAAGTCTCAGTGGATGCCACTTAGATTTTTCTTTTTCCTGTACATGAGAAAGGGAAGAGAGGTGGCTTATGAGTTTAGGAAAACACATTTTCTGCTCAGACCATGCAATGAATATATTATTAACAATGATGCCTATGACTGTGTGATCAGCTCAGCACAATAATGCAAAATATCCACTGCAATCCAGTTTCCACCCTCATGTGTTTCACTTATATGTTAGGAGACTTTGCATTGAAGAATGCAGTGCTTTTTTTTTTAATAGGCACAGAGCTCCTTTTTGCAAGATATGATGTTAGAAGACATAAAAATGTATTGGAAATTCAAGATACCAATGAAAATAAAGATTAAGTGCAGTTTCTTTTGTTACTTTCTAGAAATTTGAATTCTTTTTGGAAGTAAACATTGATATATATATATCAAAAGTCACCACTTTTCCCAGTGACTCTGAAGACCCCTCTAAGTGCAGTTCTCAGATCTGATGGTGAATCCAAAACCTTGTGGACATATATATTTAGGTTTCTAAACTGAACATAATACTTTTTTCACTGTCTTGTGTTGTCTGTCTCTCAGATCACTTTCTAATCTCATCCTAAGCAAAGATTTGTCCAAATCAAAACCTGCCCCAGACTGTATGTATGCTTTTCTGTGAGGGTTCTTCATGAAAACCCCCTCTTGCCTATCTTATTCCATTAATTTAGGCACTTTGAGACTACCGTTCAGAAGGCATTAAATATATCTTTCAAGATGAAAAGTATTTACTTTTCTCCAATCATAATTTTATTCCTCTGCCTGTACTTCCTCAGCTCTACTTGTCCTTGACATGTATCTCTGCAAGAACTGTTCAGTGAGACACTTTTAAGGTTCATTTGTAAAGATATATTTGAAGCATTCTGTATATTGTAATTTAAATGTTCTGTTTCTGTTTCCCATCTGCTATTCACATTTTCTTCTCAGCAGAGAACCTTGCCATTGCTTCATTTCCACACATGGCAGGCATTCAAGCGTAGCAAATGAAATCACAGTGATGCTGAAGTGATAAGAAGGAAATGTGCTTCCCACCACACCACCAGAGTCTCCAACCAGAGGCCATTTGTCTTTCTTGTTTTTACTTTTTTAAAAAAACAAGTAACTACTTAAAGAAACTCAAGGGCTAAGTCAGTAACATTCCAGGTGCTGCACAGACTATTGAGCTGGGCCACTTAAGGTTTAGGATATCTATTAGCCTTTCTCATTGGGATCTTTGGTAATCTACCTTCTGAATCGCTGTGATTCTTGCCCTGCCTTGAAGTTTCCTGAGTGCCTCCTCCTGGCATCAGTGACCCTCCTGGTGGTTCCCTTTTCCTTTTGCAGGGTTTTTTTCTATGCAGTTCATTTCTTGCTCTTTTAGTAAGTCCCCATCTGACCCAGGGCACTCCTTAAGCATCCTCATTCTGCTATACTTTGGAAGGACAGGCCTTTCCTGACTGTTCTGACGGGTTACTTGCCAAACTATTAAGAAATAAGCAAATCCCACAGCATTCAGGCAAATTTTTCTCTGCATTCTGGAGACCCATAGCCACTCTCAACTCTCAATATCTTGCTAGATTTGACTGAAAGACGTGGTGTATTGTGACAAGAGATGAGAGATGGACTGATCTTGGCAAAACTTGTCCATCTCTTTTGCAAGCCTTGATTACATGACCCAGCACCCAGATTAGCCCAGGGATTCCTCATACATGTCTTCCTCAGTTTGGGGAGCTTTGCTGAAATTCCAAGATAGTGATTTTGGTTTTTTGTTTTTTTTTCCTTATCATACAGATTTATTTTTACATTACATGCCCCAAATTACCAATGCTAAGAGTCTCTAGATTTTATGGTTGACCTTTTCTACTCTGTGTTAATTTACTAGGTCTCATTATAATAAAGTACAACTTGTTGGTTCAAACAATGGAAATATATTGTCTCTCAATTCTATAAGCCAGAGGTCTGAAATTCAGATTTCTTCAAGGCATGGACCCTGATGCAGCCCTGTAGGGAAGGATCTAGAAATCAAACTCTTTCTGCCTTGGCCTTCATGTGCTGGGATAGTGGAAGGAACCACCGTGCCTGGCACATATCTTTTTTACTAGTCTGGAAGACAGAATGATCTAGAATTGTGTGCTGGTTTTTAAAATAGGTTTCTGCTGTTACTGGGAATGGTAGGTGGCTTATTTGGGGTGCAAGCTGTCTATGTACATGCCTGTGCGTAGAGCATATGAGGGGGCCTGTGGGAACAGGAAGCCTAAGAGCAGCTATCGAAATTCATGAAAGTATTTGTAAGCAGCATTTAGAGAAATAACAGTAAAGCATAGTTTTAGATCCATAATAAATTATAAATCTTAGAGAATAAATCTATTCATAAATATTTTTCTTAAAGATGGTAAAATTAAAGAAAATAATGATAACTAACTTTTAATAAGTACTAATGAACGTTAAGTGAATTATGATTCATATTTATGAACAAACAGAGATGAACTTGGAATAGTCTGCAAACAACTGAAATTGTTGTGGTATAATTTATATTCATATCCCAGGTAGTTACATTTACTAAGTTTGCATTTTGAAGGAGCCGTGGTACCAGCTGGACCCTGACTAGTTTAAGTGAAGACCCTTCACATGACCAAATGACATGATCAAGCACTGACTTCATGGAAGTGATTATGAAAAAAATATGAAGGGAGTGATCATCAGTCAGTAAAACAGTATTGTTTTTCTTTTTTGTATTTTAATACAATTTTCTATGCATATATTGAGGAAAGTATAGAAGCAATAGCATCTAGAAATGACTAACACCTTTTAGCACTAGCAAATTTTCCCCCAACTCTGCCTAGATTTATTTTAAAGTCAATAAATTTTAATGCTGTTCTTTGGTTTGAAAAGAGAATCTAAGTTTGAGTTAGTCAGCAAACTCATATAGGCTTTTCTTTGCACAGTGAATTATGCAAAGGCAATGTTTTCTTCGAAGTTGGAAAACAGCAAACACATCCTTTAGGAGATGGAATGTTTGGTTTTGGGAGCAGAAATGAGTACTGAACTCTTTCTTTTAGAGTTTTAGTTTATCAGCAGAATTTTGTGTCATTTAAATTTTTGTTTATTTCCCTAGGAATCTGAAAATGCTCTGCTTGAGGCTTTTAAATGGCAGATGGCCACTAGTTTCAAACTGAATTAAATGGGGGAAGTAGTCTTTTATGTAAATGGTAAGGGAAATGTGTTACTAGATCATCAAAGAAAGGGCAGGAGCTACTTAATATTTGAGCAAGAGTTAGGAAGTTTTCCATTCAAAGAAAATGGATCTTCCCAGAAGTAGTATCAGTAATTTATGAACTTGTTAATTAGACCATTGCATTTTTCTTTAAGAATCTAAAACCTGATCAAAAAATTAAAAAATAAATTATTGACTTTCTCCATGATTTAACTAAGGAGAAAAATTTGCAGTGCCTAGAAACCATGTCAGAAACAAAGATCATATATTTTTCAATGTGGGTGACATTATTAACTAAATTGTGGAAAGAAATGACCTTGATAATTGTATGTTGCACAAAACTAAGAAAAAGAATCAGACCTATTCTATATTGTTTCTGTTGATTTAATAAAGTAATAAAAATTTAAAGCTTTAACAGCATCTATTTATTAATTTAAATTCTCAAGATAAAAAGTCCAAAATCACTATCACTGGACCATAGCCAAGATGTCGGCAGGGCTTGGTTCCTTCTGAAAGCTCCAGAGAGAATCGGGTCCATTGTTTTTTCAGTTGTGGAGACTTCTGCATTCCTGGGCTTATGGCTCTTTCCCACCTCCATGATTATATTTTTCTCCCCTGACCTTTCTATGTCCTTGTTGCCAAGTCTTGAGTTTCACTGGGCCCACTAAAGTAATCCAGGGTAATGCTCCAATATGAAAGTCCTTAATTTAGTCATATTTTGTTGGTCCCTTTCTCCTGTAAATTGATATATCACAGGCTCTGTGTAGACATTATTGGAGGGGGTATTATTAATGCACCACACATCTCTTTCCACACTGGGCTATTTTAAAACTAATTATCTAAATCTTCAGGAAGGAAGGCTTAAATTTTTCTTTAACATTTGTAGATTTATTAATAGAGAACTTTATGGATAAAATATGTTTATGTTTATGCACTGTTTATATCAAGACTATGTTCTTTATAATCCACAAAACAGATGAGAAGGCATGACCCTGGAAGGAAGCAGTGTGGCACTGTCTTCAATGTCTACTTTATTTTATTAAAAAAATCTTTGATACATGTTGTACATATTCAAGGCAATATATTAGGAACATTTGTACATAATATGGCAAGAATACTAGGACCTTACCAATATAAATATTTGCTTTATTCTTAAAATAAATGAAACTGGTATTAAAACGTAGTATCATTTTGGAACAAGAACTGAATCAGCAGAAAATTTGTATTCTGATGAGGCACTTTTATTGGCCACAAGAGAACTCGACTTTCAAATGGTTGCTTTTAAGCAATCCCTATATAAATGAAGATGAAGTAGCTTAGGACTCCCAAGTAAACAAATGCTTTTTACTTTTGATGTTGTTTCTAGCAAGAACAAGATATAGCGATGAAAACAGGTGCTTAATCTGAGCCATGGTGAAGACAGAGGAGTAAGAAGAATCACGTGCACTTAGGGGTTATGGTTGGAGTTGAGAATGCATAAAGGAAAATGCTGGAGAGAAACTACTGAAGCCATGGTGTGAGTTCTTAAAAAGCACCTTGAAAAATGATACTTACTGTGGGAAATGGGGATAATTGGGGATTTTAATTAAGATCAGAATGTGTTTCAGAAGACTGATCTGATTGCCCTTGTCCTAGTCACAGGTAGAGTTGATTTAGAAAAGAAGTTGATGACAAAAACAAAGTGATTGAGGGAGTGCTGGAAGGCGGGAAGGAAGAAGACTGAAGCTGTGAACAGGAAGCTTCTTAGTCATTTAGCAGCTTATCAACTAGGAGACAGTGAGACTCAGAGAAATCCAGGTCTCCATAAACATAAAGAGAGGCATCAGGAAGAAAACGCGCGAGAGTATGCTATGCAGGAAGGGTGTGAGGTTTGTGTTGAAAGGCGTTGAACTAAGTAAGGTGTTTGCAGCTACGTCACTCTTGATAGCTTCACTGGACATGAGAAATCCAGATGGCAAGCCAAGGTCAGAAAGAAAACAGGATTCCCCTGCACAGAAGGTGAGTGTTTGCGCTTCCAAGTGTGAGAGTCACCGGAAGCTACTTCATTCTTTGTTTTAATAATTAAAGAACCTTTTTGAATTTACATCCTTTTCCTAATTTACCTTGTTTAAACAGGATGAAAAAGGTATCTTTGGGACATTATCATTTAATGACAGCTTTTAAGACCTTCTCACAAACACTAAGAAAGCCCAAAGACTGTCGGTTTGCACTAGGTTAGTGAGGTTTAATTCTAAACAGATCAAGCTGCATACCACGTGATGCACTGCTGTTAGGAAGGAGATGTAAAGGGTTCTGGGAGTTAAGTGGGTAGGATTATTTGAATCATTTCAGGAAAATTCCTGTTCTGCTCATAGGTACACATACTATCTCAAGATCTTGGGATTTATGCACATATACCTTGTAATTTATAGTGTCATGAATTTATAAGAGACCTTTATTATCTACCATTACTTTCCTTTACTCTATGGAGTTCGTGTGCAAGTGGTTCCTTCCTTAACTAAAGTAATTTTTTTTCTCTTTATTCTTGATGAATTGCATATATTACCAGAATTACATCCTACTTTAGGGAATACTTAAGAAACATCACCTGTGTGCTTACTGTTTCATGTACACGTATATGATGTTTTTGTAGCTAAACCTCATGATCTGAATTCAATCCACAGACTCAGTGTGGTAGCAGGAAAGAATCAATTCCTGCAGAAGTCTGGGTGAAACACAACTATAAGTAGTGAACTGCCTGTTTAAGCAAACTGTAAGAATATACATGTCCTGACTACTGAGGGGAAGTTTATTTTTAAGAGTTCAAAATACACTCACAGGGAGGTGATGGTCAAATGTGATACACGCAACAAGGAAATGCTGGAAAGCCAGGTGTAGCTCCTCTGGAAGCTCATTACAAGGAGTATAGTGTCAGGTGGGAAGAGATGGTGTTCAGTGTTTCAGAAGGCTTTGGGGAGCAATCAAGAGCAACAATGACAGCAGCAGAGGTCAGGAGGTATGACAGAAGAGCCGGGGCCTCTGTGGAATGCATGATTATCAATCTGCAAGCATCAGATCAAGGAGGTAAAGGACACCAGCCCCAATCAATTTTGATAATAAACCATTAATTTACATGGGGAAAACTTGGTTCTACTCAAGGCAGGGAGATGCATATATTTAGTGATAGTTGGCATTGCATTGTGAAGCAGTGTGTGGAGGAACGAGATCACCAGTTAAACTGCAGCATAAACACAGGTATTTACTCTATTCTCTAAACAGTCAATAAAATAGCAAAAATAAAGAAAATAAGAAAGGGGAGTTGGGAAAACCATATTTTGGGGCTGACTTTCCAGGTGACAAAATTATATCTCAGACACAAAGAGAAAGTGGATTCATCCTGGTGAACCTCATAAAACCTTAGATCCTAGAAACACCAGTACAAAAGGCAGATGTAAACAAGACAATATGGTGAAATCTACGATTCATTTGACACATAACAATAATACTAAAAAGCTGATGGTGCTAGAGAGAAGACTCAGCGGTTAAGAGTACTGGCTGCTCTTGCAAAGGACCCAGGTTCCATTCCCAGCACCCACATGATGGGTAGCAACCATTCATAATTCCAACTCCAGAGAATCTGATGTCCTCTTCTGACCTCCATGGGCACTGTACGACATGTGTGTGCTTACGCATATATAGGCAATACACTCATACACATAAAAGTAAAATAGATTGATGATTAATAAGGAAGATTAATCCTGAATTCATATTCTGTGAAAAAAAAATAAACTATTCACTTTAGTAAGATTTTAAAGATGAACAAGAGAGGGTCCCTAGTTTTTCAAGAACAAAATGTAGTCATAGAGTTTAATAATGGAAAAGAAAATGCTTGAGTCAATGAAAGCTAATGTATGTGCTCCAATTTCATTGAGACGTAAGGAAGAAAGGGTGTTTGTGGCATGGGCATTACTGATCTCAGTCATCTTCTGTTTTAGGGAGCTAAAAGATATTGACTATTTAGAAAACTGTGAGAAAAAAAATTTGAGAAAGAGGAAACTCAGGATGATTCAGGTTGCACAGAGTGTTGAGGCCTTCTTTTAATGCTATTTTTCATAATATGCCTTTTAAATTTAGTGTATATATTATTGTGATAAATATTACCATTTATTAAGGTTAAAAATGAACAAATAGACATTTAATGGGAAAAAAGCCTGGAGAGGACTGAGAGGAGAGAAGCTCAAAATAGGGCAAGTGCAAACATCTAGAGGCACATTTTGTTTAAACACTACATATGCATTTGCCATTAATTCTCCTATAGCCCTTACACTAACCTATCAAAGTCTATCACAGAGCAAGAGGATGCTGGAAAGATTTATTTGGAGTTACCTATTCTCACATATCAAGTTAGATAAGAATGATACCAATGTGTGGGAATGGTGTTTTGGGAATGCCTTCCTTTACAATTGGGAATCTCTCTTAACCTTGTTACCAAACTTAATCTTATATTACTTGACCTTATATTACTTGACCTTGGCCTCTTCTTGTAAGCTAAACATATAGCTTTAATTTCTCATGTCCCTTCCCTGTCCCTGACACAGAATAGTGTAATAGTGTGTGTGTGTGTGTGTTGTGAAAATATCATACTTTGAAAATGGTGAATATCTTTGAACCTATCACTGGGTGTCATGAATTATTCCTGTTTATGTTGCAAACAAGAGGTGGGATTAGATTGATAACAATTTCTTTGTGGTTGTGTATGCTGACCTGAGTCAGTAGGGTTTAAAAAGTGACAATCTTTTGATAAGACAAGGCTCCTCATTTCTTTCCCATTTCATGTTGGATGTACTGTTCAATAGCAATAGATGTCCTGTGTTCAAGAGAAAAGCTCTGAGAGAAATCAAAAGAAGAACAGATTGGGCTCACTCCTGGTTTTAGCTGATGTGCAGGAGTCAGGGTCTCCTTGTTCAGGCACTGTTGTAAAATGGCATCTCTCTGCCACACCAAAGAACAAAAATGAATGTGTCCACCTGACTCTAGTGAGCAGCTGAGGCCACAGGCTCTTTAGCAGGGCACTCTCCAGTACCACCTAGCTCTTTGCAGAGATAAGGATACCAGGGAGTATAGGCCACATAAGATACAAGCATGTCTAAGACTTCACAAAAATCCCTGGTCGTGCTGACTGCACAAATTTGATTTTCTAACTTTTAGTTTTCACTCCTTGCTATCTCAATGCCAAGTGAGTCATCACTTCCTGATAAGGTGACATCAGAAAAGTAGCTGGGAGATGGAAGATAGCAGAAAGAAATGTGAGGAAGGGAAGGGGGAGGGGAGGAAGAAACCTGAGAAATCATACAAATAACGGAGGAAACAAACGGAATGAACAGGGAACAGTTGGAAAGATTTTGGTCAGCATCCTTGTTAATTTTTATTGGTTATAATAATAATAATAATTTTCCTGTAAAAAAGGAAACTAACATGGATGTGCTTTTAAAACATGGATGTACTTTTGCCACTGAGGTTAGATTCTTTATACACAAGTGGGGAAAATGGACCCCACTTAATGAAACGAAGTACAGTGAACAAAGTTGAGATAGACAAGGTGCCCCTACCCCTCTCTGGGCACCAGCCAAATGTAAGGCATTGTTAAAATCTTGTTAAAATTCATTGAAATTACTGTTAGTGTTGATCACAAATAAGTTTATATTGCAAGTATTCCTTTCTGTAAGTAAAAAAAGACACCGAAGAAGGGGTGATTGAGTCCGGAAGTAACAGCTACTGAACTCTATCTTGCATCCTGAGATGCCTTAAGCAAACCGACTGTTAGTCTAACAGCAAACTGGACAACGCTTATGCCAGCACCAAATATCTTGAACACTTCATGGACCTCTTGAGACAACTATGCTAAAGACTGTAGCTGATTGCCCTTGCTGTTGAAGGTATTTCCCTAGTCATGGCTTTTAGAAACAATCTGCACTAGATTTTATGCTGTTTTAAGACTGCATGAACTATAGAGGACTGTATGATCATTTCTACCATTGCTAGAGGGAAAACCTTTCCCTTGTTGAAGGACTACTTTGACCAGTCCTAACCAGCAAGGTAAGTCCAAAGCACAGGTCTTAATGACAGTGATTAGTGCTAAGAGGCAAGACTGCTATCCCTCCAAAGTGAAGAGTTGTGATTGGGCCCAACAAATGGCTGTGTTTGGTCCAAACACCCCTTCCTGGCAGTGTAAGCAGGTTGCTCAGGCTAGCCCAGTTGATTTGGGTAGGAACCCTCTTGTGCTGTCCCCTAATGTTGTAGTATCTTGCCAATTAAAACTTTTTCTGAAGCAATCCTTTCTTGCCTAGTTTCAGTAGTTCTGGTTGAGCTGATAATATGAAGAAAATAGACCACAGGAGCAGTGGGGGAATTCAAGAACATCAGTAGGGAAAGTTTGACAGGTGATTGACAGGCAAAAAATAGTGGGCCTCTGTGGAAGCTTGATAGTTAAAATAACAGCTAACTCATTGGCAGCGTGACATTGGAAGATGGCCCAGCGCCCACAAACCTAACACCTGCTGGCTTCAAATCCCCATCACAACCATCCCAAACAGTCCAAGTTGTGTCTAATGCCTGGATCTGGGCTCTAGTCCTGACTTCTGAGCACAGTTCATCAATAACTGCTGTCTGACAGCTGAACATCCAGAGGTACCATGCTGGTCTGCCATTGATCTTACCTCCTACCACCTGGCAATCTCACTAGTAGTCAATGCCCATGTCTGAGTGATTCTGTACTGCCTGAGGCCCACTCCTGGGTCACCTTCAGGTGGTAGTGCATGACCTGGGTGGTACCTCAGTTCCTCTCTGCAGTCCCAACAGAGAAGGTACCCAAGTCATCCTGGCAGCAGCCACCAAGTTGTGGAAGGGATCAGGCAGTCTCTTGCCTTACAAGTACAGAATTTTGAGAGCTTCCAGGCCAGGAAAAAGAAGGGAAGTAGAAATGGAGAGATGATGGGGAAGAGCAGATAAAAGAGCTCAAGCAGAGAAACTGCAAGCCCTGGTGACCAGAAGAGTTCACAAGCGCAGTCACTTCTTCAGTGTCAAGGGACTCAGACTTCAGACTGAGGCCTGTTGACACTGGCCTCTGCCAAGAGTCCTGACACTCAAGGCCTAAATTGGAACTGTAATACTTGTAGGACTAAGTCTCCTGGTACAAGAAACATGCATGGGGCCTGTGGATTTAGGGAGTGCCATTTACCTCTTTCTGCCTGCCTACTGATGCCTCTCCCTGCTGTCAAACACTGAGAGAAATGAAAATTTCTAGAGACCTGCATTTGAAGGGCTTCTTGACTACTCATGATTTCTGCTCATGTAGAAAAAAAGTCCTCAACTACCTGACTAGCCTTGTTTTTTAAAACAATATGTAAGAAGGAGAGAGGAAGGAAAACATGGGTGGGAAAGAGGGTGTGTTAGGGACTTTTCTATTGCTGTGATAAAACACCATGACCAAGTTAATTTATAGAAGGAAGAGTTTATTTGACTTAAGGTTCCAGAGTCTAGAGGAGCTATTACAGGTGGCAGCCGGAGCAGATAGCTAAATGCTCACATCCTTAAGCACTGACAAAAAGCAGAGAGAAACTGGAAACGGGACAAAGCTACAAACTCAAGTCCACCCCCACTGACGTGCTTCCACCAGAAAGGCTGCACCTCTTAACCTCCCTCTAAGCAGCATCACCAAGAGACCAAGTGTTCAAGTACTCGGAACCTATGGGAAGATACTTCTCATTCAAACCTTCACAAGGGTAGAAGGGCGAGAGGCAGGGAGGGAGGGAAGGGGGTAGGGAGGGAGGGAAGAAGTAGGTGAGAGGGAGGGATGAAGGAAATTTTTAAAAAGAGAGGACAGACTTAGAAAGAAATAAAATTGAATCCTGTGAAGACAGGGGTGATAAAAGAAAAGGAAAGAGGGTTTAACAAGTTCCTGCTGGATCATTAGTATGGTTCATTTCAGAAGTGGCTTCTTCTCTCTAACCCTGAGTCTATGAATATCCTAAGGGGACACATATATTTTATGTGTCCACCTATTAGCTCTACCTATTATGATGCTTGAATAGGTTGTAGAGTGAAAAGAATAGACTTAAATGTTACATTTCATTTCCCACTCAGAAACTGAAACTTATCACAGAATATTTTCATAAATAAGGACGTAATGATTTATTCGATAAGATTTTTGTTTAAACATAAACAGGGAAAGTTACAATTATCTGTTAAATATAAGTAAAAAATAACTGCACATTACAAAAATCACCTTCTTAAATGTCTGCATAATTGTAAATTCAAATACTCAAACACCAAATATAGCTATTGGCAATGCTTGCTTGTAAGTGGACCTTGTTTTAGGTGTAATTAAAGTATCAACAAATGCTTCCGTTATGACTCATGAGTCTTATTGCTGTCATATCTCTCTTTGTTCTGTCCTGTCCTGATTCCCATTCTCACAACACACACACACATACACACACACACACACACACACACACACACACACAGAGAGAGAGAGAGAGAGAGAGAGAGAGAGAGAGAGAGAGAGAGAGAGAGAGAAATCTAATTCAGAGGGCCAGATTTCCTAATCACATAGCAGTGAAAAAGAGAAAAGATTCATCAATACTTTTGACCTTGGAATAAATTTATAAGTAGCAGGACACCTCTTGGTCCATCTAATTATCCAGCAAATGAAAAATACCACTAACACATTCGATTGAGATAGAGTAGAAGATTTAATGTATATAAGATCTTTCCAACAACCCTACAAATTTTGGTGAAAGCCCAATAATCCTCAAAATGGAGTTGGAAAATTAAACTTTCAGATTTAAATCTCAAAATGATTTTTAGCTCAGTGGCCAAGAGCTCAAGGACTTTTTATGTTGCTAACAGCTCCACCCATCCAGCTCTGCGGTGAATGATAATGACATTATAATCATTTTTGTTTACTTTAATGGTTAAAGGATCCACTAAAGGGAAGAGGATCATCCTGTCAGCCTTTATGAGTTAAAGCCCTTCTAGAAATTATTGTGGTTTATTTTGTCCACCCACGAGATACCAAAATAACTGCTGCCTTTGCAAAATGTGCATTCACTCTTCAAATCATATTTTATGCCAAGTTTCAAAAGAGAAGGAGCCATGCCAGAACTGATTTCATATCACGTTCTTTTTTATTTTTTAATTTCTCACTCTAGTGCATGATGGACAGCTGGAGGGTGGCTTCATTTAAGTTGGTTTCTTCTTTTTCACTGTTATAAGTTAGCTAGACTTAGACTAAAACGTGATGCTAATTCTAAACTCAAAGAAACAATGGGCAACAACAAAGAAAATAAGAGTGAAGAAAACCTAGTAAGCATTCTAGTAATAAGATACATTGTTGGGCAGTTAAATTTTTTCCAGTGTTCATGAAGTATTAATTATATGAATGCTAGTAAACTTCACCTAAAAATTCCTTGTTCATAATAATGTGGTATAAATTGAGAAATATGAGCAAGAAGGTCTGCTCCAATGGCGAGAAGAACCCTTAAGATTGCTACAAACTCCGGTTACAATAATTGACTTCCTCCAGAAATTAGTGCTGTTCATCCTGTGCATAAGACGCGCTGGGAACACACTAAAGAAAGGGGTGGCTGCCATCCAGATGTATCAGCATCCTTTCTAATCATAATGTGGGTTGTTCAAGGGCAGAAAGAAAATCATGTGACAGAAATGACGAAGAGAAGGGGAAGGAAAGGAAGAGAAGAAGCATCAGGACTGGATTTCAAGGTTAATGAGGAGTTGCAGAAGGGATTTAAGCTGGAGAAGAAAGTATGCATTGATGAATATAGAGTGGAATTGGTTTCACATTTGTTCATAAACAGACTGAGGGTTCTTTTCAAAATAGAGACTTACTTAACACTCAGAGAGTGCTGGGGACACTGAGACAGGGTATCTGCTTGCAGAAGAGTGAATAGTAAAACCCACAGGCAATGAAAAATCAAGGAAAGCATCAAGGACAGTAGATGTTTCTCTCTTCCTCACTGGCATATGTGTGGGGAACAAGCTAAAATATTACAGTCTTGGGGGCTGGAGAGATGACTCAGAGGTTAAGAGCACTGGCTGCTCTTGCAAAGGACCTGGGTTCAATTCCCAGCACCCACAAGGCGGCAAACAACCATACATAACTCCAGTTCCAAGGGATCCAATGTCCTCTTCTGACCTCCCTGGGCATTCCACAACATGAGTTCACTTAGGTACATGCAAGCAATACACTCATACACATTAAATAAAAATAATAAATATTTTTAAATAAATTAATAAAATGCTACAGTCTTTTAGCCCACTGATCAAAAGATTCAACTCCAAGCAGAGGACATGGGTAGTTACTGATATCTATTGTCTGATAGTCAGAAGGGACCATTCTGGTATGGCATGTCTGTTCAGGGAGTATGCATAGAGTTATGACCTTAAACGTTTCTGTCATACAGGATCAACATGTATATCTCTTTCACTGTGCCTTGTCCTGTACCTAGAACCCAGACACAGAGATTTTTGTGTGGATATGCATGGCAGTTTATACATACTTTTGTATTGGATTTGTTTTTGTCTTTTCTAGACAGAGTTTTCCTGTAGCTCCAGCTCACCTGGAACTTGCTATGTAGACTAGATTGGCCTCCATCTCACAGAGATTCCACTGCTTCTCACACTAGAATGTTAGGATCAAGGGTATGCGCCACCACACCTGACATAATGTGCTTTCGAACTAGGCTTTATCTGTTTTCTGTCCTCCTTTGCTATCACTAAAAATTATATCTGCTAAATCTCATTTTTACAGATGTGATCAGTGTGAGGTACTTGTCTTCTAGTTCTTTGATCGTAAGGAAATCATTCCATTCTTTTCATTACAGAGTGTGATTGTGTTCTGAAGATTTGTTGACTCAGACAACTTTTGCATTAGAAATTTTAGTCTAGACTGTAGCTAAGCAATAAAGTAATACTTCCTCAAGGTCAGAACACTCAAGAATGGATTGACCTGCTGCAAAATTCTATTTAGCAGACACATCCACTAGAATTGGCGTGAAAATGTCTCTAAAGGATTGGACACTTTAAAGAAACAAAGTATATGCTGTAATGTAGTAATGGAAGTTGAATAAAGCTGCATACATAATTTAAGTATATCCTTGGTTACAGATATGTGCCTTCTACTATAATGTTTCATAAAGTCTGGCTAATAGAATGTTTGCTGTACCTTTAAATGTTTATATAATGTATTTATCAAGAAACAATGAGTTGATGTACTACTATTAAAAGTATGGTAACATTTTTCACAAAGAAGCATGTTCAGAGAGAAATAAAGAACAGATTGTTCTCATTTATAAATGAACAGGGAGTTCAGATCATGAAATCTTTGTCCAGTCATTAAAATTTCATTTGGATGTTAAGCATAATGCATAGCAACTGTAATACAAATAACACAAGATAGTAGAACTGGTTGTATTTGCATCAGTGCCATGTATAAAACAAAACAACCAATAAGTTATATCTATTATTAGGTTTAACAGAAAAGGTGAGTTTAGGTGCCTAGCCCCAAGTCCATTAAATGTAACTGAGGAAGCCATTTTGACACTTAGAATGATTATCTTTGTTCCTGGGTTTTGTCCCATATGTATTATTTTTGATGTAGTGTTACTGAGGTGACAATGGCATTCAGTTGAAAAGCAAGTAAGCACAAATAATCACAAAGACAACCCCCTTATTGTCACCAGGTGGTTGATGAGATGATCCTTGGGACAACTTTTCTGGCATCACTGTTCCATTCCTTTTCCCTTTTGACTGTATTTGTCAAAAACAAAGTCCTTAGCAATGGCTGTGAATCCTTAAAGCACTTGTAGTACTAAACTCATGTAGAAACATGAAAAAACAGTTTCTTAAAACTATGCCATCTTTATAGACCAATTTAAACTTTAATACAGCCCAAGAATACACAGTTTGGGTTTCAGACTTGGAGGCATAGGGCATCATGATATCTTCTTACCTGATTCTATCAAAGAACGCTATGTTGTATTCGTTGTTCTTTTATTATATTGGTTCAGCCAAACAGCAGGGTTAAGGAATTGGGAAGTGCACTCTAGTGACAACTTCTGCTTACCAAAAGTTTCCATGGATGGTCCAGCTTAAATTGCCCAGGCATTCCTCTTGTAGACTAAGCCATAGGGCACAAAATCTTACCACATGTAAGATTACATAAAGCACATGTAAAGATATAGTTTTGTCTTCCCCAGTTTCCACTGATTTTAAAGATACATTCATAAAACACCTAGCAAGCCCTTTCCAAAAGCCTTGCTGTGTGCTGACTTTAGGAATAAAGAAAAAGATAAAACGGTGAGTCTCTTCTTCCCAGGACTATATATAGCTTCATGAGAGAGACAAGGTTGAGCAATACAGGAAAGCCTGTAACTGACTTTCCATCGGGAGTCCTGCTCTGTGCATGGTCAAGATGTGGCTTGTGGTCAGGCTAGTGGTATTAAGCCTCCATGTCTGGGCCCTCCAGGATTGTGTTTCATGAGCCATGACGTATTAAGTGCATTTCAAAACACCATCATTCCTTTCTTGGGAATATTCATATGGTTAACTGATGTATGTTCATATGTAATATATATGACATATATTCAGAGAGTAGAAGAGTCAAACTGATTCCAGCAGACTGGGGAACTGACTTAATATAGTAAATCACCTCACAGCTCTACTACTAAGAGAAGGTTGAGGGCATTTATATTGGTGAGTCTGGTGAGAAAAATGTTATAGGAATTTGTTCTTTCAATCCTCCTCTGTGGTACACAATCAGATAACGGGAAGCAAATGTCTTCCATAGTCATTCAGTTTGAAAGCCTTCTGTTCCATCCATCATATTTGACATTTGGTTTTTCTTCAGGTCTTACCCATTTGATCTGAAAAAATCCCTTCAGAATCGCTGCTATTCATCTTTCTTTTACTTAGCATGTCTCCCCAGGGTATTGCTGTTGCCTTTTTTAAAAATTATTTTTAAATTTTATTTTATATGTATGAGGGTTTTGCCTGCATGTATGTTAAGTGCACTGTACGTTTGATGCCCATGAAGGTCAGAGGAGGGCATCTGATCCCATCGAAGTGGAGTTATGAACAGTTGTTAGATGTCATGTGGATGCTGGGAACCCAACCTTGATCTGCTTGCCTCGTCAGCTCCCAGCTGCCTCTTTTTAAACTTACTCTTTTAGCTTTCTGATTACTCAGAAAATCCATTCTTATGGAATTTGTATTTTTTTTCACTGCTGTAACAAATTAATCACAAATTAATGGCTTTAATCACTCAACATTATTATCCTGTAGTTATGGAAGTCAGAAATCCAAAAAGGACCTGTAGGGCTGTGTTCCTTCTGAGATCCCAGAGCAGATCCATTTTCTTCCCTTAATCCTGTGTCTAGATGCCTCCTGCTTTTCTGGGCTCCTGGACCTCTCTTCCCCAAAGTCTGGAGCATGACACATTCAGGTCTGTCTGTCCCTCAGGAATCTTTAGCATCATTGCCACACTTGGACTCTCTTGCCTTTCTCTTTCCCATATAAGGAAGAACTTTATGATGTTTTGGTAAGCAGAGACTTCTAGATGGTCCAGGATGATCTTCCCATCTAGAGATCCCAAATGAAATCACAATTTCAATATCCCTTTGACCAAATAGTGCATTCACAGACTTGTGGATTGCAACAGATGCTTTATGGAACCATCCTTGCTCATCACAGAAATAGAATGATCTCTTTTCTTAAGAGACAAATCTAGTCCAGCAATTGTTTTCCATGGTGGCATGCATGGCTTCCTAGGCCCCCGAAGTGGCTTCAAATCTTTTGGACTGCAACCCAATAAAATATATATTTTGTATCACAAACCAACTTACACACACAAAAATCATTATAAAATGATAATTTCTCTGTATTAATGCACACAGATATTTTCTGTTCATTCTGTTAATTTTCAAAATGCTGATGGTGATCCACTTTGCTGCATTCCTGTCACCTTAGAGAGTGACGTGTCACAGTTAGAAGAGTACTGCCTTGAAGGCTGTGCAGTAAACTTCTTGTAGCTCTGGAACATGGGAGGTTCTTCCATGACATGTGTGTTTGGTTAGCCTTTGTTCTTGCAAGGTTTTCATCCCTCACGTGCTGGCAGGCTCAACTGTAAGCATTGCTTCCTGTGGCAAGCTTTCCTCGATTTCCTCCAGGTTTTTAGGGAGCCACACCTACACGCCTATAACCTCCCAGCCGAGTATAAACAGCCTCTCCTCTCAACCTCAGCTCTCTCTCCCTCTTCTCTCTCTTTTCTTGCCCCTCTCACTTTCTTCTGTCTTTCCTTCTCATCTTCTCTCCGTTTCCCTGTTCCTAACTCCTTTCTTCATTTTTCTTATTCTTTCTTCATTCTGTCACTCTTTCTTCCCTGTCCTTTCTTCCTCTGTCCTTTTTCCCTGTCACTGTCCTCTCCCTCACCCACTTCCTCATGTTGTTACCACAGCACACACACACATACATACACACACACATACAGACACACACACACATACACACACACACATACGCACACACATACAGGCACACACACGCACATGCACACATACACACATGCACGCACACACACGCCATCTTCTTGTATTCCTCCTCTTCCTTTCCCTTCTTTCTTTCCCTCCTTCTCTCTCTCTTTTTCTGTTTTCTCTTTCTGGAGATGATCATGGAGGAACATAATAGTCTTTTTTAAAAAAATGAAAACACACAGTAGTAAACAGAAAACTAAACTCTCCTATGTACAGATTGTACAGAAATGATTATTAATATTTATATGTTTTCTGTTATTCTTTTCCAATAACTACTTCTACATACTTTGACAAACGTGAGTACATGCTATATAACTTTGTAATTTGTTGAGACTAGATTTAACATTGATCTGAGTAATAAATAGTCTTAAAAATCAGGAACTTTTGATAGTAAAAATATCCAGAGCAACCCTGCATGGTAGTTTAACGAACACTCAAAATATATCAGAACTAAAGGTGAGTACCTCTGAATAAGATAAACATAAAGAACTTTTACTAAAGGAAGAAAGGAATCACTTAGAAACTGTATGTGACATCCAAACATGGTCACTCCTTATGAATAGCACCAATTTATTGTTTTGTAACCTGAGGTTTGCATTTGGAATTATCCTTGAGTCTTAATATCTCAAGGCAGTTTTCACAGCATTAAATAGTTACTGCTTTGTTCTTTCAAGCTGATAGTCCCATTTTAAAGTGAGGTCCACAGAACACCTACGGCAGGATTTCTTGGAGGGTTCCTAAAAGTTCACTAATGGTGAGCATGGGGATTGTCGTTTCATCACATTTCAGCACATAATAAAGTGTGATGGTCTCTTTGCTGAAATTTGTAAAATCTTTAAAAATCAATGCATCAGAACAGCACTTTGCAGTCTCTATAACATCAATTTAAATTACCCTTGGAGATCAATTCATTAAATAAACCTTAATCCCAACGATTCTCTAAAAGTTACAGAAATCTTAAAAATACATCACTCAATTATGACTTTGCATAAAGGAAACTGACAAGAGGAAGTGACCACCACCATCACCACCACCACCTCACCACCACCACCACCATCACCTCACCATCACCATCACCACCATCACCACCAGGACCACCACCATCACCACCACCACCACCTCCACCACCTCACCACCACCACCACCACCACCACCACCTCCACCACCACCATCACCACCACCATCACCACCACCATCACCACCATCACCACCACCACCACCACCACCTCACCACCACCACCACATCACCACCACCACCTCACCACTACCACCATCACCTCCACCACCATCGCCACCACTCCACTCCCATCTTACAGCTTCTTTGTGGAAGACTTAAGCCTTTTACACCGAAGACTGCCTGATAACAAGACCAAAGCCTTCCTTGTTCTTTCTTCCACAGATTATCTTTATCTATTAGACTGTCTATGTCAAACTACTATCTCATCATAGTAAATGTTTGTTTAATCCTTGCTTCTTTACTCTCTGCAGACAAATCCTGAAATCAATTTCTTTATAAGAACATGTTTTGGTGTTTAAAAAGAAACAGTCCTGGCTTTAAAGTAATCGTGAAAACTGCAGAATAGTGGGGTCTCTTTGGATAACTGCATATGGATCAGAGTTTGCATATAATTTATGACCTATAATGCTTAAGTTCACCTGCTGGAATAATCAGATATGAGAAAGTACCAAGACCTCCAAATTAAAGTACTCTGAAAGAATGAACTGCATAGATATCTGTTTTAGGAAAGAATTTTTACTTAGTGAGGGAATTTAGGGAATCTAAATAGCTGTGTAAATTTTTGAATACAGAGTACATGAAGGCACTGAGAATTTTATAGCAAAAGATACATTAAAAATGTCATAAAATGATCTCTACTGAATGTGTTGGATGCTAAGATTCTTTTCTGTTTCGGAACTATGATTTTATTTTCAAAGTCATAAAAAAGTGATGAGCCAGTGAATTGTCGTTTCCTGAATTATGTGACTATTGTATTTTCAGAGGTCTCAATGGGAGCTGTTTTTTGCATATTCATTGCTGTGGCCTTTGTTCACTCTCTGATTGGCCATTTAGTCCTAGCTTAAGTGGCAAGTATTGCTTCACCCCAGAATGAGTGACTGGTGAGACAGTGTTGTATTCCTTGCTAATTGATGCAGTAAGAAATCAGTTACCAAATTAGAGAGAACTTCCAGCTGAAATGGCCAAACTGACTATTTTGTTCTAGCTTACCTTTGCTTTACCTTGTGTTTCTACCTGCTGACCCCTCCCATCCTAACAGCAGCCAGCCAGGCAAAATGTCTCATGCAGGCAGTTTCAGGAGGCACATTGTTTCTACAATAATGGGAAACAACATCTAGCCATGCAGCTCTCATCCAACTATACCTGCATCTCCACGAAGCCCGTTGTTTCTGCAACTCTGAGAAACTTGCATTTCCTAACGAAAACTTAGAACCTTTTGTTAACTGAAAACCTCTTTATTAACTGACCTGTACCTGGTTTGGTATAATTATGGTGATTTGATGTAATTATGGTTCGTGGCTTTGCCCTAGTATGATGTAATTTGGGTTTTAAGTTTTATAAACCCTGCTCTGTTTTTCCTCAGGGTCGAGAGTTCTTTCTGGAGATAGGCCCTCTCAGCCATGGGCTATTAAGTAAGGGACCCTTAATTTGACCATCACAATGTGGCATTCTTCTGTACCTTATTCTTGGTATCACACAGCTAAGAACTGTGTTAATTTTATTTCATATAACATAAGGTTATGGTGCAATGTTATATTCAGAACCGCTGGAGCAATGGAGATAGTTGCTTTTTTACAATAGCTAAAATATTTTTTCTAGATCTTTGATTTTTTTTCTATCTATCTCATGATTTATAATCTTGAATTATATGTTACACAAAAGTAAGTGGAGGGACTGGAGAGAGGTCTCAGCAGTTAAGAGCACTGACTGCTCTTCTGGAGGACTGGGATTCAGTTCCCAGTAGCCACATGGTGGCTGAAAGCTATCCCTAGCTCCAGTTTCAGGGGATTTGACAAGCTCTTCTGGTCTCTGTGGGCACTGTACAACATGGGTGCACTTGCATACAGTCAGGCAAAGCACTGATACACGTAGAATAAATAAAGTAAGTCAAAGAGCATTTTTTTCCACAGAATGTTACCTGTCAAAGTACTCACAGAAAATGACTGTTTGTACATATCATTGAATATTTTTTCCATTTTTATTTTATAAACAGGTAGAAAATACTTTATTTTTCTAAGTAAAATAGCTTTTCACAACTTCCTGTGACAGGCCTATTTGACCTCGCATTGCTCAGTCTACTACTTTTTGCTTTTATACTGTCCTGGTAGCATCTCAGTGCCTTCAGTCATGGGAGGTACTAGATAGTAATCTTCAGTGCCTTGAACATAAAATTGTAGTTTTCTTACTCTTTTGATGTTTCTATGATATTTTACAGCAATTTAAGGTAACTCCAAAAAAGTCAAATAAAATTTATCAGGTGCTGGTAACATTGGTTGATGTAGAGATAAGCATAAACACAAAGCCAAGTATAGAAACCTTTATGTTTAGAAGTAGCTGATTCTGGTCATTTTTAATGATGAATTTTTGTTTTCCACTGATTTCATAGATAGTCAGTTCCAGCTACATTTTGTGAGAGACCTGTGATAAGCATCTGTTTCAACCTTTACTTTGGGCACAAATTTATGTCTTTATTTAGAAATAAATATGTAATCATCTTCATTTTGTATCCTACCTTACAAGATAAGAAAGCAAAAACTCATTAATTAAAGAGTTCATGGAAAATAAAGTAAATTTGTAATAGACTGAAAATATATCTTTTGATAGGCTATGAGTTTCAGGAATCTGTGTTTGGAAGTCCTCAGCTACTGATAAAATTGAAATCATTATAATTTGACCTTGTCCTTCCATGGCTGTTTAATAATTCTTCTACTTATTCACAGTCATCAGCAACATTATCAATACCCCATGGTTTTACGAATCTTTTCTTTAAGTTATACTTAACATTGCTCATTAATCAGTGTCAAACATGTCCAGTAATGAACACTTCAGTCATTGTATGATCTATGTTTTAGTATTAAGTTTCTGATTTTAAGTAAAATGCTCTCTGCAGTCGTTCTTGCCACTAAAGCAAAGGGGTTAGTTTTGTTTTTTTCTCTCTGTCAAAAGCAGCTTGGAGAAAGGCCCAAATGCCATCCCAGTCGTTATTTGTCTGTCTTTTTCCACTGTAACTTCCCATTTTTACTTGTGTATATCTCTTCATTGTTTAAATGCCTTGAATGAAATAGGTCTTCTGGTAGAAAGAAAATTTAAAACATCGCTTTCATGCAAGTCAGATAACTATACCCATAATGTCTTTTTTATTTGAAAAAAATGTGCTATTTTAGGAAAATGTAACAACTTATTAAACATCTTTATTTGTTGGTTGTTCATCATCTTCTTTAAACAGGAGTGGTTGATGATGATTTGTAGTCATATCTTGATCCCTAAATTAGAGCCCACTCTAATAACATTTTCATTATTCTATGAAAAAATTTAAAAATTCAAACCATACTGTGAAAAGTTATACAAAACTCAAAAGAAACTGGGAGGTGGAAGAGCTGAGGTCCCTCACATCTAGGTCTGAGGTCTTGGAAGAGCTAAGTGTCCTCACCTCTAGGTCTGAGAGCCTGGAAGGGCTGAGGTCCCTCACGTCTAGATCTGAGGGCCTGACCTAACCAAGTTACTTGTGATAAATGCTTGACCGTCATAAAAATCCTTAAAATTTTCAAACTCTTTGTTTAATAGTTCAAGAAACTAGAGTTCAGGGAAGTTAATTGATTTACCCTAGGGGACCAGCTTGTAAACACATCTTTCATCCTAGAGTCTCTACCCCTGAATTGCCTAGTATTGGTGAAATTACCAGCATCAGATTGGGCAATAGTACTTAACAGAAGAGCAGATTCTATTTCCAAGTCTGCTAAGGAAGAACTTCTGAAAGTGCATCACTGTGTTGTCAAATGTAATTGATAAAGTAAACCAGTTAGCAGACAGGTCTGCTACCACTCCCTGAGAAACAAAGGAAAGGGGCATTCACCATATTTGTTAATCAAAGCAACATCAGAAATCACTGGTTGACTATAAAAGGAAAGAAGCCCCTTCTGGTCTGGTCTGGTGACATTCTCCAACAGCTTGCAACATCTTTAGATATTAAGAACCATCCCTTAGCCACACATAGTGACTCATGCCTTTAATCTCAGCACATGGAGGCAGAGGCAGGCGGAGCCTGGTTTACAAAGCAAGTTCCAGGCCAGCTGTGGCTACAGGGAGACCTCAAAACTAAAACTAAAACTAAGACAAACAAAAATACCCAATCTTTTTATCTTTCCATGAAGGATGCTGAGTCTATCCAGCCTCACACTTGCCTATCTGCCTACCTCCCATATTGTGAAATAACTCTCCAGGTTGAGCGTGTTGCTAGTGGCTTGGAGCAGAGAGAAGAACACGGGAATCAGAGTCTGACCTTATCAGCCCAGCATGAGCCTCAGGTTTGGTATAATCCAAGTAGAGTGGTACCCAGCTGGAGAAGTCTGTTTCCTGTAGTAGAAGGTTCAGTAGATGACAGTGCATCTGTTTAGACTCTCCTATCAAGCTGTGCAGGCAGCAGAGTCTGTTTACAGAGTTAGAAAAACACACTTATCTGGCATGAAAATCCTGAAAGAACTTGTTTTCATGAAAAAGGGAATTTGAATCATAGTCATAACACTAACATTCTCTGGCTACACAATTCAGCAGCCATGTTGACAGTGAAATTTCAATGTGGTAAAATACTTTTATGAGATGCTAGATTGTGAAGTGACTTAGGTCTGCTTGGTCAACGTGCAATGTTGTAGTGCTTTTGGTAACTTTACTATGAAAACATTTTTAAACCCTAAATTTTACTTTACATATGGTTTTTAGACACATCATTAATCATTTTCTATATCCTGGATAACCTTTCTTCTTACATTTAAAGTGTTAGTATAGGGCTGGTTTGTGCACTCTCTCATTCCTGCTCCATACAAAAGCTAGTTCAGTTTCTCATTTTTTGGATTTTAGTCATGTTTTATCTTGATCTGGAAATAATAGCATTGTTTCATTTATAATAATGCTTAGATTTTTTTTCTTTTCACTCAGAAAAAAAGTGATCCCGAATCGGTAGAATAAATTCTAGAGATACTGTTCAAGATTTCAGTTGTATCAATTTTTAATGCATTTAGCCCTGATTTTAGATGTTTTATTCTTGTGACTTCATAGTTATGTTTAATCCTTTTCAGAAATAGCAAACATAGTAACAGTATGAAAGGTACCCCGAGTACTACAGGGCTCCCTCCCCACTCTGACTTTCCCTTGTCGGGCAGTACTGCCTCCACAGAGGAAAGTCTACATCCCTCAGTCCAGTGCTCAAACCAGAATGAACTCGCCAGTCTCTGCAGTCGATGCGCAGGCCTCGTTTCCCTCGATAAACTTCAGTGGCGTTTGAGTGAAATGCGGTTCTGCTCTCAGAAATAGCTCAGATCCTCAAAGCTGTAAGAAAGTCGGTCCAGTCGCTGAGGCTTATTGATGCCTCCGTATTGTTTGCCATAGGTGTCCCTCTCCAGCTTTCCTCTGTCTTTGTCCTGGCTTCTGACTCCAGACTCTGATTTCAGTGCTTCTGAAATTATGAGCTAAGCACCCGTTTCAGCTCTGAGTCAGTGGCTGATGAGAACTGAAAAGGAAAGAATGAATTATTTAAACAACAACCAAGAACAACCTTACATGGTTTCATCAGAGCCAAAAGACAGAAACAAAAGTCAATTTGTCATCTCATTAGCTGTGTGATCTTGATGTCTTCTTTGTAATTGTCATTGATCTTAGGAGGTCATGGACCACTTTGCGCCTCGAAAAGTTTAGTATAATACCATCTCATATAGAAATGTAGTGTCACAGCAATCATACATGGGAGTACCCCAGGCTGTCTGAGACCTCAGTGAGTTCTGCCATTCCATCTTTTCTTGTAATTTAACAACTTATAGGACAGTCCTGAGCCATTTAAAATTGACTTTGATGTTTACATATTTTCATTTGGATGTAATATAATTTCATTACATTTTTTGAATTAAGGTTATTTTAAAAGAAATAATAATTGAGCCTACCCCAGAAAGAGAATTACACATCATGCTTTTGGAGTGTGTATATCAGTGTGGTGTGCATGTGTATTCATGTATCTCTGGGTGGTGTAGGTGTGTATGTATGCGTGTATGTGGAGACCCAAGATTAATAATGGGTGGCCATCAGTTGCTCACTGCTTGATATATTGAGGCAGGGTCTATCACTTGAGCCCAGAGCTCATCAGTTTGTCTAGTCTAGATAGCCAGCTTGCTCCAAGGCTCCCCCTGAGTGTTATGATCACAGACAGGGCACCATGCCCACCCGGCTTTTACTTGTGTAATGGGGATCTGAGCCAGGTTCCCATTCTTGCACAGCAAGCACTTTACTCACAGAATTATCTCCTAGTTCCAGTATCATTATTAAAAGTTCTGCTATTTGGGGTCATGTCAAGAATCTTCTTAGCCATCCTTTTTCTGGTAGCCCTTTTTCCTGGGTTTCTAATGTGCTTGCTGGAGGATCCTGTTAGCCTCCTGTTGCTTCTGTTGGCTCGTAGTCAGTGTTCTGCTACATTCTGCTACCCTTCATAATGAACACCAGGGTCACTCAGAGGCTTCTATTTCTCTAGCATCTGATTTCTACATTTTAATTTCCCTTTCTATACATATTTTATAGACTTCACTTATCAACCATAAGCTTTTAAATTTTCCTTGTCAACTGAAGTAGTTTGACATATGGGAATTACTGTTTCAATCCCGAACCCATATAGCCCATTAAAGTCTTTTATTTCCTTAAAGACCAAAGCAATCAGCCAGGCATGATGGCACAAGCCTTCAATCCCAGGAGACAGATCTTTGTGAGCTCAGAGCCAGCCTGGTCTACATAGCGAGTTCCAGACAAGCTAGAACTTCAGGGAGACCCTGTCTCAGAAATAATTATAGAAATAAGAATAGGTAGAAATACTAAAAGAAATCAGTGAACAATGAATGACATCAACTGGTGATAGTGATGGTAGGAATTTATCTGTCTATTTAATCTGTGAATACCCTTAATTTATTATTGGCAGAGCAGATGAAGAAAAAAAAGAGGGCATGTTGATACTGGGTGACCTGAAGGACAAATGCTTTTCTTTTCTTTCCTACTCTAAGGGAAAGGTGAGCAAGGAGAAGTGGTCCAGTGATGGATATAGCTTTGCCCTCACACACTTCCTGTTGAGATCTGACAGAATGGCTTTAATTCTTTTATTAACATGATTGATAATAATTACGCTTTCTATAGCACCTTATAGTATAAGAATAATTGTTCTTATCAATTCTATTCAGAATTAGATGTTATTTCACTTTGAAAATCAGGACTCTTATATTCAGAGGGATTTGATGGCATTTCGAAAGTTACCCATCATGTTTATTTCAGAGCCAGGTAGGAGTCCAGTTGTTTTAACTACAGAACCTTTGCTCTTTGCTTCACCCATCGCTGCTGCTGGGGAAGGGGAATTTCTCATTTATAGCACTTAGTACACAAACGCACTCTTTATGTTGCTAGATACTATTTAAATTATTACATCAGCCTTAAGAAAGTTAATAATGTTATCACTAGTCAGTAAGAAGGTGAAAAAACTCAAAGGAGTTCACCAAAGGTCATGTAGCTGATACCAGGCCAAAAATTAAATTAGATTTTCCCTGTTCCATTCCAGATATAAAACCCTCTCTAGTCTAATAGCTTGTCTTGAGTATCCTTTCCTTGGTCCATACATACTATGATGGGGAAAAAACAGTGTTTTATGATTTAGATTACCCATTGTCACACTTGGTAAAATTTCCAGTGCCAACCAAAATGTCTGCAATATTCAACATTGTTCGGTCCTTGTAAAGGGAAAGTGGGAGCAAAATGCTCAAATGCTAAACATCAGTGTGCTCGCTCCCTGACCATTTCCATGGTGTCTCCCTGCTTTCAGCACTCTTTTTGCCCAGCTGCCTGTGCCCTTCACTGAACCGTGATCTGAATGATGTTATAGATGTCCTTTCAGTTTTCGCTAATTAAAAATAAAATCACCTAGAGTGCAGTGCGTTTTTAAGGTAGTGAAACTTTGTAGACACATGTTATCACAAATGTGTTCAAACCTATGGGATGTGCAGTGCCTAGAGTGACTCTAAGGTAATCTGTGGACTCTGGGTGGCATGATGTGTCAACACAGGATCATAGACTGTAAAGACCATTGCGTTAGTCAATAGTGGCGTGTGGGGAAGGAAGCATACACAAATTCTATACATTTTAGTTTTCCTGAGAACCTAACCTAAAACTCTGAAAAGTAAAATTCCAGGGTTTAAAAAAAAATCAAAGACTCAGAACTGTTGAACCCATTTTTAAACACCATTGTTTTACCCAGTTTTCACTCATATTCTTGCCTTAGCATACAGCAAGCCCTATCAGACTGCTTGTCCAACATTAAGAGGAGCTTCTCCAGCCTTTCAGCTCTTCGGTTCCTCCTTTCCTTTTTCTTGCTCTACTATGAAAGACTGAAGGAAGGTTGGGAGACGAGTGATGTCACATACCTGGACAGATATGGAGTTACAGTTCTCTGTTGACTTCTCTGGATGCATTTTCTGCAGCACACCACCTGTATGACATGGTGGAATGCTGGTTTTCTTGTGTAACATCTTCAGGGAGCCCAAGGGCTCTTACCACACAGTGCCAAGGCATGGAAGATTTTAACTTTCCTTCAACTCCCTTTCGCCCTGTCATAATACCTTATGTTTCTTAACACCCACCCAGTAGACAGGCCTCTTAGAGGTAGATTAATGGAATCCTGTCTCAAGCACAGCTCCCTACTCAGATGTTTATTAAGTCAAGGGACATGCACATGATATTCTCATAATGTTAACTTGTGGGAATTCGAGCCTTTCCTCTGGCTTCCCCTCCTTAGATCTGCTCTCCTCCAACTATTTCTTGCAAATTCAGCTTAACAATTCAGTTGCTTAAGTAGATAGCAACCAACCAGGCAAGGCCCCAGCTTGTATGCGTGAAAAGTTCCATCCCCCTGTAAGGAGTTTATTTTAAATCTTAGTGGCCAAGTTTAAGACAACAGTAAGAGTCCCACTCAAAAACCTGTTACCCTTTAGGCTTAGTGCATTTGCTCTGATTGCAAGCATTTCGTATTGTGTTCTGTGAAATAAAATAATCACCTACCATAACTAAAAGCTCAAAATTGCTTGCATTTATGTATTTATGCCCCAGGAATTCAGAAAGTTGAACATAATCAAAATCCCACTGGGAAGAAGTGTGTCAAAAAGATTAATTAGAAAGAAAGCAAAGCAGTGTCTCCTCTGCCTTTGTATTAAACAACCTTAGGGGAGAAAAAAACAAACAAACAGAAAACCTTAAGTACAATGAGAAAATATGTCTTTACATAGTTTTGGTTGTACATTTTAAGGTCATAAAGAGACTTCATCTGAGTATTTCAATAGTATTTATTGAAAAGTATATCTGAATTTCATGAACAGAAACACACTTGGGAGATATGTCAGGGTATTGCTGACAGCGGAGTCTAAGACCCCCCCACCCCATAAAAGAGCTATATATGGCTGCTCCTTGCTGCTGGGAAAGATGAATTGCCATGGCAACACTCCCATGAAATAATAGGTCAAGTTTTATCCCTCTGCCTCAGGCTGATTTTATTAGGTTTTACTTAGAAGTGGATGCCATTGTAAAATAAAGGTTTTGGTGTTTCAAAGCTAAACATCTCAGCAAGAAAATTCTGTTCAATAACGTCTTCTAATGCAAAGGGTGTAAAAGGTAGTAGGTAAGGAGAACACTTAAATTGATTGAATCACTGTTTATAGGCTAGTTTATTAGTGCTGTTTTCTAAAATGTGAGCTTGTTTCATAGATGCTTGTATAACAAAGTATGTGTAAATGAATTCACAGTAACGGTTTGCATAAGGTCAGTAGGGAAATATGGTTTGTAAATTTTGTTTTAATGGAGAATTAACTGTGATAAAGGGTTCTTATTTTATTCCCCAAACACAGTACACAGTAAGAAAGCATGAGCTATTTATACTTCCTAGTTTTGACTGATATTTTCCTGTCACCACATTTAATGCTATTTCATGTCTATTTGTAGAAATGAAAATTTAAATGTAACTTAGGGAAACTAGCTTCTTACGGAAGTAGCGATGTGTAATCCTCATTTTGTTATTTGAGGGAGCTGTGTCTCAGTGTATCTCATGACGTTAAATGTTTATTTTTAAACAGCATCTCAGTCACATAAAACAGCATCATTCCATTTTATAATAGGACATACATTAGAATAGCTAGCTAGCCACATAGATGGATAGAGAGATAGATAGATAGATGATAGATAGATAGATAGCCTTGGGTGGGAGATAGCAAAAGCCAGTCCAGTTTTTTAAAGAAACGGGTATATCAAAACATTTTTTAAAACAATTCATTTTTCCTAAGAAGAATATGTAGTGCATTTTAGCATCAGGTCTCTCCTGATTTCACAATGACACTATGCTAGACTTCCCTGTAAAGCTACCTTTCAAAGTTGTTTTACTGCAATAATGTAATAAAAGTGTGTGGATAGCTGTAAATTTTATACTGCTTTCACCCTGCTCATGAAGGTTACAGTCTGGATCAGTGGTGTATTCATTTCCCAGAACTGCTATATTGGAAAGTCACATATTAGTTGGATCAAGAGCTAGCATTTATTGTCTCACACTTCTGAAGGCTACAAATCTGACTGCACTGTGGGCAGGGCTTTCATCTCTGGTCTAAGGGATGGATCTTCCCTGTCTGTCCTGTAGTTTCTGGAGAGGGCACACATTTCCTGGTAGTCTTGCATATATATTTTCAGCCTTCTTATCTCTGTGATGTACATGTTCTCTTTATAAAGTCACTAGTCACAAAAGTAGAAGTTGCCAAATGCGGTATGAGATTACTTCTGTTTGACTGCATCTGCAAAGATCCTTTTGTCAAAAAAGTCACATTTACAGGTCCTGGAATGAAAACTTATGTATCTAATCCACAATAATAATTGTGAATTAAAGAGCTTCATCTCTAAGTAAATTGTCTCCATCAAAATTTTTAACTGCTGTGATGTCTGGTTCTTTGGACTAATTTTTTTCACAATTTAATCTTTTTAGACTTTGGAAATATGATATATAACTGATAAGGTATTATAACTCATGAAGTTCTGTTAATGGGCAAAATTTTATAGAATACAAAATTACTCAGAATAGATAAAATAAATAGAATATATACCTATCATATCTAACTAATAATAGCTGTTTACTAGACATTTATTGAGTAGGTGGATCAACAATTTAGTATTAATATTAGACTCTATTGAGCATATTAATCTCCACTGATTATTCCAAGCTGCTCCATCATCTATAAAAGAAGCAAAGTATTACTTAAAAGATTATTACCGGCTTGAATGCTAAATGAGTGGACACTTATTCCACTTTCTTTGTGTCCATTTGGATACTCACTAGTGAACGTATGTTTTGTGTCTCAGGTTACAATGTTCCCAGCCCCCATTTCTACTGACTCCCCTTGTGTTATTATATATGATGTCCTTTATCTTAAATAATGTTCATGAGTCAGTTAACTCTAATGTCTCAATTACATAAAATTTATGTGCATATTTACTGCATATAAAAATACCTCCGTATCATATACTACAACTTTCTGTCTTTCAATCTATTTTTTCGCTAGACATCCAACAAATGTATTTTTGATTGTGGTGTAATTATTTGAGTTATGTTTCTTTACTAATGGATAGTTCAATTTTCTCTTTAATTTGGTGTGAAAATAAATGATAAAAAAGGAAACAAATTACAGTATAGCCCATTCCTTGCAAATGAAAGCTATTTCCTCAATCTTAAAACTGTGCATTATCTCTGCTTGACTTCAGACTAAATCATGTTTAAAAAAAGTTTCATCGGTGGAAAACACTGAACTAGAAAACAAAGACAGAAATGGCACAATTTGAATTGAAAATTTTTTCCCTATTATCTATTGAGCTGCTCTTCTTCATTTTACAGGATTTTTTTGACTGATACTCAAGTATTTGCTCATCAAATCAACCATTAAATAAAAAAAATCTCCTGATATATGATCAAATATCAAAATATTAAACCAGCTAAAGTGCTTCTTTTTTCTTTAAAAAAGAGTTAGAAGGCAATTATGGAAGAAATTTTCACCTGTAGTCACATCTCTATCTGTGGTTTTCTCTGTTAGAGATTCCTCATTGCATTTTTCAGTCATGAGAAGACTGCGGAAAATCAGCAGATATTCCCAGCTAGTAAACTAAAGCAAGGGTCAGCTCCACATTGAGGGCATGAAGCAGTGTTGAGAGCAAGAAGAGGCACCGTTTTGTCAACTATCTTCTAAGACTCTTCTCAATTATATTTGTAGCATTTGACATTATAAAAGGGTCCTTTATTTCAAATATAACCTTTTATCATCATTAGTAAATGTCAAATGTAGTGAAGTGTTTTTCTGACTTATTTTCTTTCTGATAATAACGGAAGAAAATGATAATGAGTTTGCAATCCAGAAATTGTTTTCAATATCTAAAACCAGAACAAAAACAACTCGATGTGAGATTATTAGGTTAGTTTTGTTCTTTGTATTCTCCTTATTTGGGAAGGAAATTTCCTCTGGTTTCTTATTACACTCCCCTTACTCCCTGAGAGCTTTTAGCTGACAAATACTTCCAATTAGATTGTGTTTCTGGGTTCAAACAGAATGATGTTGGAGGTCAGGCTCCTTGCTGTGACTCAAGCCCTATCTGAAAGCCTCTTCTTCTTCTTTTTGTTTTTATTCTTAAAAACTATTTCTTTGTCTTTGTCTTCTCTAATATATAATGTCTTCTCCAATAACTGCTGCATCCCGTGGTTTCTAGAAGCTTCCTGTAACATTTCAATTACAATATAATGGAACCATGATATTTTTGCTCTCTCAAATTAAAATATATATTCAGTGTAAAACTGACACATTTTATACAATAAGAACAAGGGTGTTTTATTGTTTTTTGTTTGTTTTTTTGTTTTAACCATCACAATAAAATTAACCTCTTATGAAAAGGGGAAACCACCACCAGGAAAGGGCTGGAAGGAAGGAAAAAAGCCCCAGTCTTTCAACACAACATTTTTCAGAGTCTTTGTCACAAACACACTTGACTAGAAGGGTCTTGGTCACCTTTCATCAGTGTCTGCAGTGTGCTCATTGTTCTCCAAGGGAGAAGTTAGGGGAAAGCTGTCTGTTGCGTAGGGAAGGCCGCAGGCCTGGGCTCAGCCTGCAGCAGTGCTATTCAGTCAATGCCAGGAAGGCATTTTATCAGAAAGAAAGGCATTTAAAGTTACTTGACAATGAGTAGGGGCTAAGTTGTATTCACACATAATAGAATATGTTCTGGGAATCAGGAAGTCATGAAAAATGTGGAAACTATTTTAAATAAATTGAACAGTAATAAGGGGTTCCTGCTCCTCGGGAAGCCAAAGCATATTACAAAATATTTTATTTTTTTCCTTGTTTTTAAAGTACTTTCTAAATTGAATATTTGCAATTTTCTTATAGTACAATTTGACTGTATTTTGATCCCCTCCCTAACCCCACCTCCTTTTATTGCCCATCCACCTAATTTAATGTACTCTATTATATATGTGTGCATAGATGTGTATGTATCTATATAATAAAGCTTGCATAGTCTAATTTGTGTCTCCAAATATCTTTCAGTATGAGTCCATACATTGGAGTCTAGTTAACCTACCAAGAGTCCCATGCTTAAAAGAGACTATCTCTACCCTGCCAGCAGCTATCAGTTGTCACAATTTCTTTAGATGGGATTGAGGCATTCTATCCACTTCCTTGTGTCGACTTGTGCATGCTGTTGCCATTGCTGTGAATTTATGTGAATATCTGAGCAGCTGTCTGGAAAGCTCTGCTTCCTTGTGGTCATTCATCTCCTCTGGCTCTTATAATCTTTCTGCCCTTTCTTCGTCAATGACCGCTGAGCCGTGGGAAGCAGCACGTTGATATAAGTGTCCTATTCAGGGATAAAAGCTTCTCAGTTTCATGGTCTCTGCTTACTGGCCAGTTGCAGGTTTCTGTGTTACTCAGTGATTGTTATGTAAGGAAACATCTCTGTTGAGAGATGAGAGATACACTAATCTATGGATGTGTACAGTAAGTCATTAAGAGTCAGTTTAATATGATATCCATTGAGTAGAAAATAAGTATTAATTTCTGCTCTATGTGACCTGTATAGCCTTAGGTTCCTAAACCTGATATCAACATCAGTGATGAGCATCCTAGGAAGCACACACTAAATTTCATTTAGAGTAATAGATGATTACTCCCATAGTATTTGCAACATTATTACACCAATATGCATATCTTTCCAGGTCAATTGTTATTGTAGTCCACAGGATTCACAGCTGGGTAAAACTGATGATTAGTTTTACCTTCTGATACCGTGCATAGCACTTTCTAGCACAATGAACACAAGACAGTACAGGGAAGGCTTTGAAGTCAGCACCAGCTTGATTTCTCCTTGTTTGTTCTACAGTCCATATACATAGTGTTTTCAGCAATAGGATCTATCATCTGGTTCTCTAACCAAGAGCAGGGGCAATGGCTAGTGTTGTTTAAGGATTTCTGGGAGCCCTGGTCAGCAGCTTCTAGAGAGGGACTCCATTCCTGGCATTGAAGGTTTTTTTTTTTTTCCATTAGCCAATGATATCTAGAAAGACAATGCCCCATGTTATGGGCTAACTCCATTTAGTCTCTTTTTATGATATATATGATACACTTTAAGAAGCTTCTATAGTGGTAAGTTTCCTTATAGCTTTTTCTAAAGGTCTTTAGTGTTACTTATCTACAGTCCTGTATGTTATGGTCGTGTCTCACCACTTGGGACCAGCCCAAGTGGACTTTGGGGGACCAGCCTGAGGGGATGGGGGTGAGTAGACGCAGAGTCAAGCCACAGACTCCGGGAGTTGGACGGGAAGCAGCCTAAGCACGTGGTACTGCAAACTCGTTTGTTGAATAGGTGCACAAGCTCTTATAGGTCTGGATAGCCAATGACCTTACGGGGTGGGGTCCCAAATACAGCCAATAGTAAGTTTGTCCCCAGGTAGGCAGGTTCTTTCCAGATGCTGGTCTCACAACTAGAGAAGAATGCCACACCCACAGTAGCCATTCCTCTATTCCTCCTAGCAGGTGGCCTGGCTAGGCCCACCTTGCACTATGCCCAACGCTTATCCATTCCAGTACTCCCTCCTCTACCATGTCCTGTCGCTGCCAACCGCATTTAACCCTTCCTAGTCTAACCCCTTCAAGTCACTGCATTCCACCACAATCCTAAATATGTCTGTACCTCACATAGAACCATCCAATTCATCTTCCTTGTTGTTTTAAACAAAGTCTTAAGGAGTTTGGTTCTGGTTATATGCGTATTCTCTTCTTTATTTCATTGCTAGAAATACTGTTAACTAAATTAAGACCAATAACTTTCTGAAAACATACAAAAAGGCTTCTTTCTACTTAATCAGTTAGTCTACCTGTTCCACTATATGCAGTTTATGATAATCCTAGCATCTGCATTTTTATATTTATAAAATGGTAAGCAAAGCAAAATAAAATATTCAGTGCTTGCCAAGAAACCCTTGTAATATTAGAATGTAATTAAGAAGACTTTATTTCTAATAGGATTTATTTGATTAGGATTCAACTTTTGACATTTACAATTGGAATATACAACATTTTTCTTAATTATTTTTGTTAGTACTTTACTGAGGAAAGATATTAATCTTTGTTTTTTTTTCTAATAAAATACTAGCATATCTCCCTTTAGACTCATTATACTTTCTTTTTTTTTCTGCTACTGAAAGTAGGCTCTGAAAGATCTTGCTCATGGGTTTTCCTTTACTTCTGTTCTTTTGAAAACTCTGATCTGTTTGAGTCCATTTCTGAACCTTTGTTTTCTTTTATACTACTTTTAATTAAGCCATTCCTCCACTTCTTCAAGAGTAGACTATGTTCTTCTGGGCTAAATGAAGCTGCATCCTAAACTGTTTCCATTCTGTTTGGTATCCCACTTGCTCTCATTGATGCCCAACCTCCTTTGATCATCCTCCTCTAAATTTACAGGAGCCCAAATGCTATAGCATACAAATCAGTAGAGAGCTGTAAGCAATCCTATGTTTGTCACTGTTAATATGCTGGGTGTTAAAATCCAAACAAGACGTCAGTAGGTGAAAATCACATATCCAACATGGACTCTATGTCACATCACGGGGTGCTGTGTTTGCATCATCCAGTATGTTAGCTCTCCCTTCAAGGCCTGCTAAAACCTTAGAGGGGCCTCAGATGCACCCTACAGATAAAGATGGCATCTCAAGGATAAGTGGAGGAAGGGACTCCACACTGAAGTTAGGATGAAGTTAATTGTTTCCCAAGGTGCCAAGTTCCTAAAGAGTACAAGGAAAGAGAATTTAGAGGTTAGTCTTCAAGGAAAATGGTAAAGGGAAAGGCAAAATGTATTTGCGTTAAAAATTATATCTCAGATCCTGAAAAGATGAGGGCAGAAGCACTGGTGAGCTTGGGAATAAGATCAATGATATACCGCAGAACCCTTTTGATGATACCCATGTGTAAGTCCTGGATATCACTGTCACCTACCATGTCTTCTGCATGCATGGAACCCTTGTATCTGTAAGCTCTAAACTTCCTCCAGTCTTGGGTTAACCTACTCCAACAGTAAGCACTTATGTATTGGCCTTTGTTTTTATTCTGTGCTGTATGAGAATCTCTGAAACCCTAACATATTTGCTAAGTTGTAGAGGGGTTTCATTTACAAAGGTTTGGGTAGTTGTCGACAACACCCAGACAACTAATTGTAGAGCAGGAACTCAAACAAATATCTATTCCGCTATTCAGACATTAAAGATGTTTTTATTGTCATTTTACAGTTGTATCTCCTGACATTGAACTGTAAACTCCTCAAAAGCAGGGATGGGTTCATAAATTCCTTTTCATCTTCACCACAGCCAATATTCATGGGCAGACAGTAAAGGCATAATAATGGAGCAGAGGTACTCTTCTGGCTTTTATCTGTGCAAACAGCCACAATTTCAGATATGTGTAATTATTCTTGTTTTCTATAATTTTTAAAGGAAATTTCAGTCTTTTTAATTAATAACTTTTATTTTATGCATCTGAACATTTTGCCTACATATGTGTAAATATACCCATGTCACATAATGCCTAATCTAATCCCATGGAACTGGAGTTATGAATGGTTGGTTGACACCATGTGGGTGCTGGAAACCAAACTCCAGTCCTCTGCAAGAGCAGCCAGTGCTCGTAGATGCTAAGCCATCTCTCAGTCCCTATTCTTTTTATAGCTTTATGCTTTGTGATAGGAGTGAACTTTGAGTTTCATTTAGACAAAAACAAAGAAAGAAAGAAAAAGAGAGAATAGTTCAGAGTATTGCAGAGCTGCCTTACATATTTCAATAGCAAAAACAAGATTAAGAGAGATCGCTAGGCATTGTACTATACAGTCAGTCACTGTTGAGAGTGCTTTGGGATTATCACTTTAATCATTTCTAAAACATATATTAACTATAGTTAAGGTATTGTTATTATTATTTTTTAGGACACAGCAGGCCAGGAAAGATACAGGACTATCACCACAACCTATTTATTAACTATAGTTAAGGTATTGTTATTATTATTTTTTAGGACACAGCAGGCCAGGAAAGATACAGGACTATCACCACAGCCTATTATCGAGGGGCCATGGGCTTCATTTTAATGTATGACATCACAAATGAAGAATCCTTCAATGCTGTTCAAGACTGGTAAGTTAGATCAAATGCTGCCATTGCTAATGACACATCTTTCCTTTCAACAGCCTCTTCCAAAGCAGTGGCTGTGTTGCCGTGTCCTGTACATGCTCGCCGTGTACTGTAATCCATAAACCAAGGAAACGGCGGTTATGCGCAGAACCACTGTCAGGTGTTTGGTGTGGAGTCATAGTACTGACTTTTCTTCACTTTAGTGCTTTCTGTTTCAGTAGTCTTCCCTCCATGGGGATCAGTGAGTTGCTTTTGACTTTTTAAATGTAAACAATGATTTGGAAGTTTATTGATCTAAAATAGTGATCTTTTGTGAGTTTGGTCAGAACTTGCGCTATGAAAAAAGTTTTATTGGTACACAGGGAGGCTCATTTGTTATTGCCTGTAACGTTTTCACACAACAGCAGATCTCAGTACCTGCACAGAAATCACATGGCCTGTAAACCTGAAGACATTTTCTCTCTAGGCATTTATAAGAAGAGCTTGCTGACTCCTCTAAAAGCTTCAGATGACTTAGGGTAAAAGAAAGACCACAGTCGAGCTCTCTAACTCATGACTGTATCCAACCATGTGAAAATACTTCAGCTCCTAACGAGTGTCGTGTGCAGCGAGGGGCTTTCTGTCATGGTTTCCTTCATCTTGTCTCACCAAAGTAGTAAGAATAAGAACAGTCATGAGTTCTAGTAACAGGGCTGAAATGAGCAGGATTTTCTGTGGGAAGAGCCAGGATGGGGTTCAAACCATGTGTGATATTAGCAAGGAAATGGAACTCTCATTGGTAGTGAACAGAGATGACTGAGCAGATTTTACCTCCAAATAGTCATAGCTCACCTCATATAAGAAGCATCAGACAGGCAATACACCAATACATCTACAAAACAAACAGACATCCACCTGTCTCTGGCCTCCTGAGTGCTGGGACTAAAGGTGTATACTACTACATCTGGCTTTGGACGGGTTTTTCAGATGACTTGTGATCAGAACATCCACGGGTCTCTGTTGGATCTTGACCCCAAGAACATCAAGTTTAGATAAGCTGTCCAAGTTCTTTTTGAAAGCCGAGAGCTGTGACTGACAGTGCCAACGTTATCACAGTGCATTTTAATTTGATTCAGAACCCTCCTCGTCCCCTCATCCCTAACTTTAACATCTTTCAGTTCCAAGTATGACATGGGGCACAGGCTGCTGTATTTCCTCTTAGGAGAATGTCTTTGGCTTGCAACTGCCTTTCTCATCTCATTTATTTACATTCTTCATTTTATGACACAATGAAGAGTTATAAATATAAAGTTTTTTAAGGCAGGAAATATGGTGAACAGATTGATTTTTTTTAAAGCATCAGACTGAGGATAAAAGTCTAACACCATCTTCCCACTAGTTTTAAATAATCATTTCTGTGGCGTTCAGAGTACCACAGCAGATGTGCCAGAACTCGAATTAAACTTCACCTTCAGATATGCTCTTCCACAGCAGTTTTCCCTGTTCTTCACTCTACACACATACACAGCAACCATAAGGTGATCTTGTGCTAAGGTGAAAGAATTTTTGCTTGATAATAACAACAAAGATTTGATGAGAACTGCTACCCTTTACTTCACAACAGCTTAATCTCCTTCAATGTGCCTTTCAGATTTTAAGTAAATTCTGCCACAGCTCAGAAGGGACTGTGGTGGGATTGGAGCAAGATGTCTGGCTTTAGAATTTCACCCCTGCTGCATAGGGGCTCTCCAGCCACCTCTTCTTTCTCTCTGCATGATAATGCCAATGATGGCTTTACTTCTTATTGTTGCTCTGGTTCATCTGTAAACCATGTTTTCCTATAGTCCAACTTAAACTCCTTTTACTTAGAAAATAAATGATCCCCCAGAAAATAAATGATCCCCCAATCAATCCACGGCTCTTTTAAGAAAAAACAGAAACTCTGTTTCCTCCTTTGTCTTGTCCATGTTAACAGCTCCAAAGATTTGGATTTTACCTATAATTCTTATTTTCTCAGACTTCACATGTTTGTGTTAGATTTAATTTCAGAGTAGAGTCTATTTTCTTTACCTACAAGAGTTGTGTCCTATAAAGTTGCTATTATTGTTGAATTAACAAATCATTGTTGAATTATTGTTTCGTAAAGGTAGCATAATGTTGGGTTCTTTATTTCCATGATGACAACTTTCTGCCAAATGATTCATAACCACAGTTTGTGTATGTTTCTACTGGAAGACATTTTATTGAACACATATGATTGATCTGCTGACATTGAACTCCTGACCAATAGTTATATGACTGGGGCCAGGGAGAACCTTTATCTAACACATATATATTTTTTTCACCACAAGACATATACCAGCCTTCTTGTCCTCAAAATATCATTATGCTTGGATACCACTTTAAACAATAAAATCACACAAGCACAGGCACAGTAAAGCACAAAAAAGTGAAGAATGTGACGCCAAACACAGTGTGAAACGTGCACTTGTTTATATTGTGAGGACTGAAACAAGAGTCAGAGTGTAGTTTTGTTCAATAACATCTAGAAATTTGTGCAATCCACTCGATAATTCCCCTTCCCCCTCAGATTACCTGTGTTGTAATACCTAGCCTCCCAACCTCCCTTAGAATATCCCCCCTCCACTCCCCACTAACATCCTCTTTCTGGTTTCCTGGATTCTGCAGTTAGATGAGGAGAAGGATAATAACACTAAAGATGGTTGAAAAAGCCATATGGAAACCTACTATTTTATAAGTTTCATACATTTTTCATAAAATATTTATTTTTAATATATATTTTATTGAATTTTGTGCATTTCATATGATGCATCTTAATCATATTTAGGCACATCCATGCTCCACTGGATTCCATGCGTTCTGTCATATATGTTAAGGCCTATCGTCAAGTTTGTATCCCCAGATAGAGTTACCCTACACAAGGGATAATGATCCTCTCAGAAGCCGCAGGCTGCAAAATAGCCCAGTATCAGATGTGGGGATACCGCCCCTGGAGTTGGTGGTCAAGTATGTCCTAAAGAGCCCCCAAACAATAAAGGCTATTGCCGTTATACTTGGTTGCCCACAAGAATTTGATGGCAAACACCCTTTTGCTGAAGACACCACACACATTGGCCACAGAACATGGAGAAATCAAGCCTCTATTGGCTAGTTCTCATAATGTCAGAAGGTGCTAAGCGGCCTGCTGGAGGAAAGAAGTCATTAGCCATCAGTATTATCCAATTGTGTACTTTGTGAGCTATAATAATGACCAGCATGGCAAGATATACCCGTGAGTGCAATAGTGGTACAAATTTTATTGAGGCAGCCAGTTGCTTTCTGATTGGATCAAAGGACCATTCACTCTACAAGAAGAAAAGCATGTCTAATCCTATAAATATGTCCTAGAACCCATGTTAGGGAGCTCATTGGGCCCCAGGGGTGAACCTGCTACTATTATTTTGCTAAATGGACAGAGTATCAAACTGATTTCTAAATGTATATCTCTAGCCACACAGATTACCATAGTTTTCAGACTTCATCAAAAAAATTTCTTTGTGCAGTGGACAATGGTTAACACAGAAACCCACTACTGTATAAAGTACAGAAAATCAGTGTTTGTGGAGATCTCAGATGCAAATGGGACATTTGTATCATATCTTCTTCCTGCAAAGGCTCAAGGACCATTGTGGGTAGAAGAGGAGGAAGAATTGTTTTAAGAGCCCGAGGTCTGGGGGTTCTGGATGAAACAGTGTCTTCAGGACATGACAGGACTGCACTTATGAACTCCCAGAAGCTATAATTACCTGCACAAGACCTACCCCAAGGTCAAGCCAGTCAACACTCCAGCATGAGAGGTGAGGATCTCAGAAGTTCCCACTCCTTGATGAGGAGATATTGACAGTTAATGGCTTCTAAAAGAGGGATCTGACTGCCGGTATGTCAGCTGTACTCCAGTGAATGGCTGCACACCCATGAGGATCTGGGCAACACATGTGGAACTCCCGTGTTATATAAAAGAAAAAATAGGCCATGAAGTTGAGTGGGAATGAGGAGTGGGGTATGCAGCTGGGAGAAATTAGAGCTAAGATTAAAGAGTGAATATTATCAAAACATATTGAATATATATATGAAATTCCCCAAAATTAATAATTTTTTAAAAAGCAATAAAATTATGCCCAAATCCATGAAAACACCACATAGCAATTTTAAGGTTATATATTAAACACATCTTAACAAATAAGTGAATTCACAAATATGGCATCCACCAGTAATGAGAACGGTAGTTTTATAATCCTCACACTTTCTACCATTTGTGTTAGCTAGCAAGGGCTGCTTTACCAAAGTGCCACAAACTGGGTAGTTCAAACAGAAGCCATGTATTATATAATGTCTTTCATGGGCTCATTTATACTCTTGGCCCTTGGCTGGTAGCTCTTTTCTAAGAGATGGTGGGCATTTTAGGAGGTGGGATTCTACTGAAGAAGACAGGTTGCTGGAGGCTGGTACTTATCTGAGTCTTGTCTCTGGCTGCTTCTGATTTTATTTTCTGCTTCCTGGTTGAATGTGAAGTGAACAGCTCTCCTCTGCCCCAAGTTCCTGTCTTCCTGATGTTCTAATTTAAGAGCCCAAGGCCAAGCAACATGTGCTAAACCCTCTGAAGCCACGAATCAAAGTAAATCTTTCCTCTTTTTTTTTTTTTTCCTGTCAGATATTTTGGTCACAGTGATAAAAATCTAAATAATATACCATGTCTCCACATCATCTCTTTCTCTCTCTCTCTCTCTCTCTCTCTCCCCTCCCTTTCTCAAATGTTTTGCTCTTCAGAAGGACAAAGCTATATTGTACCGTGGCCCACCCTAATGACCTTATGTTAATTCAATTATTCACAAATACTCTTTCTAAATAAAATCACACTACAGGTATTGGAAGTCAGAACTTGCACAGTAAGCAAATTTTCAACCTATAACACTACTGTCATCTGTTTATACCTTTCTCTTTTCTATCTAGAGTCTTGGAACAGTCTAATAGAACTCCATGCTTCTATCACTGCCTGATTTCCAGAATCTTTCCAGAACAGCAGCTAGAGTGAGCTTTTTCAAACACAGATCAGATCAGGTCATCCCTCAAGTCTAAACCTTCATAGCATCTCCTCTCTCCTAGACTAGAACCAAAGCCTTTCCCACAGCCTGCAGGATTCCCTGTGGTTTACGTACTGTGTCTCCAACCTTGCTGCCTGCTTCTCTCCCTCCCTCTTGCCTATCTGTCCACAATAGCTTCTTTGCTATTCCTGGAAGAAAGAGGCATGTCTCCATTTCATAGCATTTGCATCTTCTGTGCCCTTTCCTGGAGGGCTCTTTCCCAGGTAGCATTATTGACCCTCTCACCTCCTTTATGCTCTCTTTATAATAACTCCTCACAGGAAGGCCTTTCTGTCACCTCACACACTATTTTGCATGGTGCTTCTGCAGTATTTCCTGTCCCATCTCTCTGCTTGATGTTTTATTTTGTACCATTAACCACCTATTGTAATACTTATAATTTATTTGCTTATCATGTTTACTATTTATTGGTTGTCTCCCCAACATAAATTTAAGCTTAATGGAGAGGGTGCTCTGTCTATCTTATGCAGCATTACATTCTCTGGATCTAGGATAGTTCCTGGCACATACAAGATATCTGATAAATATTGGTCAAATGAATGGATATATAAATGACAGAAAGAAAAGTGTGTAAATTTGTTTCTTATCCATTTTAGCCTCCATAGTTAAACAGAGGTCCAGAAACAAAGAAATGATGTTTTTGCATAAAACTGATAACAACGGAGATAGCATCAGAGCATTATGAAGAAAATAAACCAATACCCTCTTTTCAAATTGCATAAAGAAGCAGTATGGATTTCAGCAGAACTCTGCCTTACACAGTGTAATTCCTCCCCTTTTCAGAAAGATACAGGAGATATTTGAGGTGGACTTACAGATTGGATTATCATGGTTATTGTTAGTTATTGTATTGTAGCACATTCTATCCTTAAAGTTGTTTTGTCTTGTTTTAAGGAGATGTGTATTTGTGGAATGTATTAGTATAAATTAAAAGTACAAAACCTAAGAAAAGCCCCAAATCATCCATCATTCGTGCAAAGTGTATGTTCAGTCCTCAGAGCCTCAATTCAAAAGTCTCTATTTCTTCTATTCCTGTCTGGTCAGCCAACTTTCTGTCTCTGCGTTCATTTGTTCTCTCTCTCTCTCTCTCTCTCTCTCTCTCTCTCTCTCTCTCTCTCAGGATCTCTCACTGCCCTGGAGATGTCAAGTAGGCTAGTGTGGTTGGTCAGCAGGCCCTAGGGATCTGCCTATCTACATTTCCCAGTGGTGGGATTAAAAGCCCCATTAGCACTTGACCAACTAAGCTATCTCTCTGGCTTTAATTTCTTGTTGTTGTTGTTGTGTTGTGTTGTGTTGTTTTTTAAATCCATTTCATTTATTGTTCTTGATTCTGGCTTCGAGCGAATTCCCCTGATTCTCTGAGCACTGACATAAAAATTAACTTTATGAAGACTACCTATAGTAAGACCTTAAATTAGAGGTTTCTTAATTAAGCATCTCATTTACCTAATATCTACTTAGATCAGAGAAGTAAACTTGAGTTTATATTCTGGTCACGGTGAATTATGCGTGTGTGTGTGTGTGTGTGTGTGTGTGTGTGTGTGTGTGTGTATTTGTGCATGTGTTTGATGCAGAAAAGATTAGATGACTTGAAGCATGTATCACCAGTTAATATGAGGATTCTGAATACAGAAGAGGAATGAAGATCAAGAGAAACATGTGTACAATATGACTTTGTGTTTTCATACTTAACTAGACTCAACAGCACTTTACAAACAATAATATTCCTTAACTATTGATATTAATGTAATGACTGAAAGCTAAATACTAGTGGGCATCCAACATTAGAGACTGTCTCACCCCAGTTAGGTAATATAGATAATTTTGAAGATTAAAATATTGAACTCTGGAATAAAAGGTATTATGTAAATATACTTGCTCTTTGTTCTATGTCACTTGAACTCTGGATATATACTTTCTGAACTTATTTCATAATATTTTTTCAAATACCAGGATTTTCTAACAGATTTACCCCAATCTGTATTTATTACAATACATCTTATTTAAAATTTGTTACTTATTTTCAGGGGTAGATTTATATCAAAATATAATAATGATAGATGTCACATATAGTTCCCAGGAAAGGGAACTTTTAAAGCACTTTTCTATTCCTGGATCTTCAGCTTGGTTGATGGATGCTTGTGCTATTGAGTGTTGCTTGAGACCAAAGTTCTGAGATTTCTGACAGTTCTGCTTAGAAGACAGAGTTTGAGGTTTAAAGAAGAGTGGCTGATGGTTTACTCATGACTTACTTGAATCTTCTTACCAGCATCTTTAGGTCCATCATGAACACATTTTTCCATCTAGTCTGCTTCCTAACCTCAAGGAATATGTTTTGTACTTCCTGGTACATTTCTCTGGTCTTCATATTTTGTTTGAAAAATCAAGTCAATCAGAAGCCATTGTGTTGTGGACCAAGCACAAATACCCAATCTTCTTCAACCCAGGTCCTGTCTGCACCTTAGAGTCAGTCTTGAAACTGTTTGCTGAAAGCAGGACTCTTCACTCAAAGTAGAGAATTCTGCAGCCCACATATTCTTTTACCATTGGGGTATATTTGGTCTTTTCTTTTCAATTTAATTAATTACAATAACTATCCTAATTAATAATTGTATAAATTAGCCTACTCTTTACAAACTCACTCCATAAAAAAAATTAAAACTACTCAAAAGAAAAATTATAGTATTAACAAATTAGTTATAGGAGGATTACTTTGGTCACTACAGATCAAACAGTATGTGAAGTGTGAGTCCATTCATTTCGGACAGAACCTACAGGAAGTATTCTCACATACCCTTTCCTTTCCGAATCACTAACTTTCAAAGCAAAAGCCAGAGTCAGCTAATGAGGAAAAGCGTTTACAAACAGCCCAGCCATATGTAATGGACTCTGCAACCTCAATCTTTTGCCTCTACTCCTACAATACTACATAGAACAGTTCTCATGTAAAGACTGTTGCAGCCCATAACCTAATTTTACTTTATAAATAGCACAATGACTTTTAAAATAGCTTCCCCTCCCATAGCAGAGTGAAAGTAGCAGTTAGTGATTGGGAGGACAGGGACAAGATATCATAGAGCCTGGATGGTTTTCTACTTGACTTTCTAAGAATTTTGACTAGATACTCTTAGATATTAAAATTTTTTGTATAGTCACCACAATATACATCTTCTCAGAGTTAGTCAGAAACTAGGTTGAGTGCACAATTTTCTACAGATTTGGAATTCAAATATCAGTCACAAGTTTTGATTCCCCAGAGCTGGCCTCACTCCAGACTAGCTAGCTACAAATTTGGAGTTTCTCATGACTTAGGTCAGCTTTAATAATCCACTATAATAGCCAACAATACAGGAGAGTAACTGTACTCATGATTAAGTTTTATTATTATGAACAGATACAAATCAGTGAGACAAAGAGAGAGATGCATAGAGCGATATTTGGAATGGTCCCAAACATAAAGCTTCTGAGGTCCTCTGGGGCGAGCTGCTCTCTTCATATATTGTCTATGATCATGTGCAGAGTGTCAGTAACCAGGAAGCTTCACCTAAGCCTTGATATCCAGTGGCTTTAACAAAGTTTCGCAGCATTTACTTAGTGATTGATCACAGGCCACACGGTTGACCTCAATTTGCAGCCTACCTTGCCTCTTTGCTGGTGTACTGATACCACAGGATGCAAAATTCCCACCATTTAATGGCTTATTTGATTTCCGGGTATGGCCAGCTTGTATCTCATTAGCATATCTCATATCATTAGCATAACTGTTAGCAACCTATTACACCTGTCCACCTACTTACTGATAAATAAAATCATACTTCACTACAACAATACACAACGCAAATTACAAACACAGAAGAACAGATGTTAGGAAGGACAAATTAAAGAATTTATTTAGAAATAGATGAAAACTAGACATGCTTGCTTCCAGCAACCTTGTGAAATATCATCTTGGAGAAAACTTCCTTAAGCAACTCCGCCACAGAGTGAGCCTTGAAAGGCTGGCAAACCATCTCTGCAGCTGAGGGCAGGGGAAGTCTGCCTCCTGGCCCGCGCGGTACCAATTCGCGTCTCATTCCCTGGGGATTCCTTCCCCCACCTGGCCTTGTTAGTGCCCCCACTTTTGCTATTTAAATTCGTGGTGTCATTGCCATTGAAGTGACATAGTGATGAAGCTCGTTTGGCAGGGTCACTTTAACACAGCCCTCATCCAAACGCTCGTGTCAAAATGTCAGGACAGTCTTTTCTTATTTGCAGAGTACAACAGATGTTTGGCCCTCTTACTATCCGTAGCGCCATCTCTTCTCAAGCCCCTTCATTTAATCCCATACCCTAAATTCTACGATGCTTGATATGAAACTTGACATAGTTTCCCTTGAAATTCAAAATATTTTAATTGTTTTAATCTTTTTATTTTAGGGAAATTCATATGCATTTTCTTTGTGCTATTTCTGTCTCTTACAGTCCCCTACCAAATCCTTTCATGTTCCCCCACTCTCCCTCAATTTCTTATCATTTTCTTGATTATTGCTACATATACATACATAGATTCATAAATATATACTTAATTCCATTTAGTGGAATTCATGTGTACCTGTGCTTAGGGGTGTCCACTTGGGATTAGATAATCTCTCAGGGAACTAGACCCTACAGAAAACTAATTCTCCCTTCCTCAACATCCACCTCATCTTGAGATGGGACCCTGTGACTCCCCTCCCCCCCACCTACCAAGGCATGTCAACTGGATTTGACATCATACAGATCTTGTTAGACTACCATACTGTGGAGAGTTCATTAATGCAGCTTCCCTATTATATGTAGAATGTATTAACTACCAGAAGGTATCTGGCTCTTATATTCTACAATGTTCCCTGAGCCTTGGGTGTACAGATTGCATTGTAGATGTTCCACTTAGGTCTGGGCACCTCACAGTCACTTGTTCTCTTGTCTGACCAGTTGTGGAAATTTGTAACCATGTATTGCCAGAAGAAGCTTCTTTGGTGACTAGTAAAGAGGTATGCTTGTTTGTAAATATAGGGTATGTATTTAGAATACAGTAAGAAATTACATTGGTCTAGAGAAGGAACAGAATAGGTTTTTCTCTAGGATCGATGACTTCTCCAGCCAAACGTGACTTTTTTTTTCTTTTTTGCTAGATTTGCTTCCTTGTTTCAGGATAACAAGAACTAGCTGTGCCCTCCCAACCCATATCCCACACTTCCTACTTGCATACTAAATATGTGAGCACTTGAAAACAGAAGCTTTGCTGCTGCAACTGAAGTCATTTCCTTATCATTCCAGTTTTGATAAATTGTGAATTTTTAATGTGTGTATTAATATGGTAATTTATGTAAATCTCTGCCTTTCTATTTTATATTCTAGAGAGGAGTCCTTTCTGAATGGATAGAGCAGAATTCTCTGTCTCTGACCTTATAATATACCGAGTATGACTTAATTTATGTAGCTAGATAAAGCAGCTTATCCTAGGAAATGTTTCCTTAAGCCATAGGAGGAAAGTTCCTTTCTTTTCTCTTTTAATTTCCAAATTTGAAGCTAACAAAGACATGGAATAGGGTGTTGGAAGGAGATAGGAAAAGCAGAGAAATGAATCCTGGTGAGAACATGGTTAAAGCTCCAGCAAGCAGGCTGCAAATGCTGGGACTGGTGAGAAGAGTACAAGGGCTTCAAATGCTAATCAAAGCCCCTCATCTCCAAGTTAGAAAAGCGCCAAACAGGAATGCTGAATGCCAGGTCCTGCAGGAATTGACCCTCTCTAGCCTTTCTCAACTTTATTTAATGCAATTAAAAATGGGGACAGAGTTCCTAATCTAAGAGATACCTGTGGGGAACAGAAACAAAATCTAAAGTAGCAACAAAGGGCTTTTTGCCCTTAGATCTCCATGAGACAGCACTGTTCAATGCAGCCTGAATGGAAAAACACCTGGAGACTGCAGAGGGCATGTTTATCCTCTGGCATTTCAATCACAGTCTCTGCTATTGCAACTTCAACCCAGCAATATTTTTTAAGTCTCTCCAAGTGATTGTAATATGAGGTCACATTGAAACATGATAGCTTCTCCCAAGGCAAGTTTTGGTCAAATATTATCGGAGCTGAGCTCATGCATTGTTAATAATAGTCCAGGTCTTCTGTAACTTCTTAACCTTTTGGATAGCCACTTTTACATAATGATTCTTTTTCCCCTATCCCTACAACCAGTGCATTGCAATTCGGACTTGATGTCAATGCTAATTATTTTCCAGTGTTTTCCAGGCATTCTGTGACTAACAAAGGCACATGGCATCAAGTTTAGACATAGATCAATGATTTAAACCAAAGTATATGGAACAGTTCACATAACAAACATGTTCATCATCATCAAACTCAGGGCCGATCATAGGCCAGCGACTTTCTAAGATGAACTTGCTCTAAACTTTCTCCTAACATGAGAAAATAGGCTTCCATCCAGAGACATAATCAAGTAGCTCTCCTAAAAGAGACGAAGTGGTGAGAAACTTGCTCTATTAAAGATCCAGCATAAGTGTTGCCTCTGCAAATGTTTTCAGACTTTCCAGACCGTACTGGTAATGGGAATGACCAAAGAAAAGAGATGCAGACAAGGCTTCTTAAGGCCTTCAGAACATGAAGAGTTATATGATTTACCAGAAGAAGACAGCATCTAAAGTATTTCAAGCTGGAGTAAGAGTCCCATTAGCTGGCTGAGCGTGGTGGCTGGTGCAAGTCTTTAATCCCACCACTTGGAAGGCAGAGGCAGGATATCTCTCTGAGATCCAGTATCTACATAGTGAGTTCCAGGCTTCCTCGGGCTATGAAAACCTTGTCTCAAACAACAACAACAACTTCCCATCAGCCTCAGTAGTACCTAGTAGTTCATTTGAAATGAGAGAGGTGAGTGCTGTGTTTCCTCCTGGTAGTGGTTTCCTGTTGTCTCTGATGAGGTGATTATATAGAAAAGAAGCAAGGACAAAATTCCTGAACTGTGGATGGGAAGACAGAGGGCCATATATGTGGCTTTCCAAATATAGCAATTTTTAAGGGTGTATGTTCAATATAACAAGAATTCATTCAAATCAAGCAAGGTTTGTATCATTTTTTGTCCACTGAAGTTTTGCATAGCAATCCTTGCAGACAGCAGAATGAATCACACCTGCCTTCTTAGACTTTAAACTCTGTCAGGAGAAATAAGACATGTAATGCTCAGGCCACCAGCTGCTTTTTAGCCCATCTCTCAGCCTTCTTTTCCCATTCTCAATCCCTTGGTGCCAAGGCTTTTACACCACCCTCTTTCGAAACTCCTATGTTCCCAGCCTGCTATTTAGGATGTAGATGCAGTACAACGACTCCAGGAACCTGGGTAGTGTGGCTACCCAGACCAACAGCCGCCATCCAAAGCTGAGTGATGCCTGTTGTTACTTCGGAATGAGGGCTTCCTTCCCCTCTTGCTCAGTTCTGCTGTCCTCCCCAGCATCTAAGAGCTCACTGCAGCTTCATTTCCCTCTTTCACAATGTGGGAAAGTCTGACTGAAGCCAGCCATGAAGTAGTCCTTAGTTATTTAAGTAGTCCTTAAATATCCACCTTTCCTGTCCTGTTGTCAGGATCAGCTGCATCTTTAGGGCTCCCTCAGCAGTAGTCCTTATGTTTGATCATCATTTTATTTTGCCTAATGTTATCCTCCTTCATTTCTTCCACTGTGCTCATTGAATATTAGTAAGATTTATCTTTTTTTAACCCAGAGATTTCTCAAATAACCCAATACCTAGAAGGCATTCAGTCGATATATCCAACTGATGAATAAATGAGTGAATGAGAGAATGTCTGCATCCAATCTTACCCTAACATGGCTTTTCCCCATATCTGAACAACACCTTTTAGTTGAGTGCTTTGATAATTTCCAGAGAGTGATGAAATTAAAACAATTTATAAGATACAAATGTTGATAACTGATTTGATAAAGTAGATTGGAACATGGGTGCTTTAAAGTGAGAGTTTTGCATCCCCCAAACTAATCTTCAATGTGTAAAGGCTTCAAGATGAGTACAGACAGAATAATCTTTTTCTTCCTGGTGACAGAAGCATGTTGTCCTTAAGCAAGTGGCAATCATCCTGTAATTCCTCATTCTTCATATCAGTACTTTGTGACCTTCTCAGAGAGCCCACCCTTTTCATCACCTTTCCAAGAGCTCTGCAATATACGGGACTTTGAAGGAAACAAAGGCATCACTAAGGAGCAAAAAAGGGTTCTATTCTGAATATTTTAACATAGATTTGGGAAGCGCTAGCAAGGAGAGTCACTGTAAATATATGCGCGCGTGGGCACACACACACACACACACACACAGCTACACTTAAGATGTTTCAAGAGAGCTATGTGTGGTAGCTTGAACTGAGCATTAAGGACTTTGATTTATGACTTCTCATTAGCAGTCACCACTCATACACGTGATCCAACACATCCTGCACATAAATGAAGTCATCCATAAAATATATGTTTGACAGCTAGAAGGGATGGGAATATTTGTTGTGTTGCCTCTGCAGCTGTAGAGGTAATTCAGTTTATCTGAAATCAAGAATCTCCTGTGTTTTATACTTAAATAGAAAAGTTTTCCACCAAGTAGTTCAAGGAATCAAATATGCTAAAAGATTCAACACAGAAAATATAGAGACTTTTCTGATGTAAATAGTTACTGTTGGTGTTAATGTAGTTGATTTCTGCTTGGGGATAAGTGTGCTGTTTGATTGGTTCCTTGCGCTTCACTGCTAAGTTGCCCTTCAGGAGACTCACATCAGTAGCCGGAACGCTAGAAAAATGCATGGAGGTGGTGACTTTTAACATTCTTAATCGTTTTTATGGAAGCTTCAAGTCCTCTAGTTCATCTCTGGAAGTAAACATACCCAGAATAGAAAGAACTCTCACTGATCCTGCATCAGTGGTGAAACCATCTACATTTTTTAAACTGTTGTTTTGACCAAATCTGTTCTATGTGCACTTCTTAGGCAGTAATAAGCACAATTATGACAATATCTGACAGATATTTTAGTAAGATTGCCAACCAAGGCAAGTCAAAATGTAAACTATGATTAAATGGAATTTCAGACAGATGATGAATACATTTATAGCATTTTCCTTTGCTGTCTTTGGAAAGTGCTTACATGAGAAATAGTCATTCACCTGCCATCCAGCCTTACCTAGATGTTCTCTATCTTATTTGGTAATACTGTTTTTTAGATACCTATAGGTAACCTGAGTACAGTGAAAAACTACCCAAAGCACTCAGTGTCTCTGGTTTCTCTAAGAGATTCTCTTTGAATTCTTGCCAAGAAAATGTGCTATTATTAGTCAGAATATTTATTATTTCTGGCAAGAACATATGAACTTCCAAAGACTGCAATGGGGAACTATGATGAAGAAAATGACATAACGTAGTTTAACTGGTTTACACACACGCACACACACACACACACTGGAAGCATAAACTCCTCCGCACACTCCCCTTTCCTTCCCCCTTCCCCTTCTATTCTTCTCCTTCCATCCTTTCCTCCTTTCTCTTCTTCTTGTTCTCATTCGTATATATACAGAGCAAGTATACATGTACATGTGTTAATTAAGTTTATTTAGATATCTTTCCTTGTTCGTTTATAAAACTCTAAAATTCTTTAGCTTGAGACAACAAACTAAAACTTTATAATCTAACAATACTCACCTCTGAGCCATTTACTTTGTAAATATTTGACAAATGCTTATTTTTATTTTTATTTAACTTGGGCCTTACTCTGTAAGCTAGCTTTGAACTCATGATCCTTTTGCTTCCAAGTGCCAGGGTTACAAGCATTTGCTACCATACCTAGATAAATATAGCAACTACTACCATGAAGACCTTTCAAATGGCTCTAAAAGATATTATGTATTTTTAACCCTCTTCCTTGTTTAAAAAATCATTTAGTTCTTTCAGACATACACTGAGAGTCTTATTAGGCAAAGAAGGGAGTACTTACCCCTTTTGCTTCTGCATGGGGCAAGGATGATAGCTTCCACAGGTTCAGCAGAATACAACAAAACAAAACATATTAAGGACTGGAGAACTTCACTGATCTATCCTCCATCAACCTCCATGGTTGTTGTCAGTGCAGTGGAAATGCAGGAGTTCTTTCAAGAGCACACAGCCTATCCTACATTACGGGAAATATTTCAGTGGGTTAAGACCTATCAACCCAGGGAGAATACTCTTTGTAAGAACCCTTTCACACATTGAAATCTAGGGATACTATCTCATTGTATCCTTGTGCTTTCCTTTTCTCTATGCTGAGAATCCCCCAGATGTCATTGCAAACCCTGCCTCATTGTTGAGTATCACCATTGTCAAGTTTAATGCCTGATTCACAGTATTTGAAGTAATTATTTCAAAATGTCTGGGAACCATGACTGTGAGGCAGAGCGAAAATGAATTGGAAAGCAAGTAAAACAACTTAGTTCTTCAATTTTTGAAATAATCACATCTCTAGATTTTGTTCGCTTGCTTGTAGCACAATCTTTAGTTATTAAAGATCCATGTTGCATGTGTCAGTTTGTGCAATCTACAACTTGTATTTCATGTTATGAAGTGGTATGTCCTTGATATTCATTTTGGAGTCACTTAGGTCTAAGAAATAATAAGATGGTAGAGATGCCTTACTCTCCAACAAAGTTGTTCTCCTCCTTCTAGAATACAGTTACTTGGGAGTGCTGTGGTCAGAGACTGTATTTTCCAGCTTGTTTCACACATATAAGAGCCATGTTAGGATTTCTCCTCAGCAGAACATAAAGCAAAGCAGCATCTACTTCTAGACCATTGCTTCTAGACCACCGTGCTTAAGAAGCAAATTTTCTGCCTCCATGCCTGTTTTCCTCCATAATGGAATTGGCATAAAATCTTGGGGCAATATGGTAAAAATTCTAGGGTCAGAAAATAGAAGGTGCCTGGGTTTCTAGAACTGGTCCAGGATGAGTCTCCTCCTTATCCCCTTATTCTGAAACATTCAGTTTGGACTTTAGGTCCAAAAGGAATGCATTTCTTTCAAGCTTGATCCATAGGCTTGTTTGCTCCCGAGACACTCTCCTTCCTACTGTTGGTAAGCTTCCGCTTTGTACTGTTCGCTTTCTACTGTGGCCTCTCTGAACACAGACATTCAGGTGGTATGCTCATTATTTCTCATTCCATTTTCTTCATAGATGTTAGAAAACTTCTGTATTTGAGAAGCCACAATTCTTAAATAATTTCAGAGTGAATGGATCTGTGTGAATTTTCTTTTCACTTAAACATTTTTCTAACACCCATTACGGCAAACACACATCCTGTAAGGGCCTGAGGACAGAAAAAGAATTCAATAAGAAATCCAGCAATGTGAGTAAGTCACTGGGAACAAATAGCAAAGATTGCTTTCTTTACAGCCAGCAAAGGAACCAAGCCTCATAGAGAAGGAGATCCTGTGTTAGGCCTTCCAGGACCGATATGAAGTTGTCAAAGGATATGGATTGCTGTTTCAGCTTCTAACCATCTGTATAAGGAGGCAGACACTGCTTTTGATGTATGAAAGTTTGCTGTATTCATCAGAAACAACTTGCTGGTGTTCTACTTGTACCTTCCCACCACCCCAACTCATATCTTTTTTTTTTTTTTTTTTTTTTTTTTTTTTGTCTGAAGAATTTTTTCTGGGGCGTGGAGTGATGGCTCAGCAGTTAAGCACACTGGCTGCTCTTGCAGAGCACCCAGGTTCAGCTCCCACACCCAAATGACAGCTAACAACAGTCTGTAACTCCAGGTCTAGGGGTCCTGGCACCCTCTTCTGACTCCATGAGCATTGCATGACACAGGTAAACTTACATACATGCAGGCAAGACAGTCCTACACATAAATTAAAATAACAAATAAAAAATATTTTTAAAAAGAAAATTTTCAGTTAATTTTGCCATCAGCAATTTACTCTTTTACTTCAAAAGTCACATCTTTATTCACTATTTTTTTTAATTTGAGGTTTTTTTTTTAAAAAAAGGTGATTCTTTAGTTCACCTGGAATGTCAGGTTGCATGTGAAATAATTTCACCGATTATTAATTTGTGTTTATCATTCAGCACTTGTCCATTCACTTTTTCACAATGTGTTATGACTTATTAGACATGTAGACCTTGTCACGCCATTTTGACAAGTAGTCTTTGTATACCACATGGTGAGCTCCACATTGTAGCCTTCCTGCTCACTGGTCTCAGTTTAATACACTGCTCTCTAGTAACGATCTAGTTCCCCGTCAGAAGTTTGGAGACTGACAAAACGAATAAGGACTTGAGACTTTTATGAAAGGAATAGCATTTGCAAAGCTGTTGTGTTCTACTTCTTCCTTTGGCCAGAGCTTCAAGGATAGCCATCCCATTATTCTTTGTAGAACAGATTCATGATAGAATTGAATCATTCCCTGGACATTTCTTTAGGAATGAGCTAGGGAAGAGTTTTATTCAGCAACTGTATTTAATAGTTATTAAAAATTCTAATAAACATTTCTTAGAAAACATTGACATTCTTAGGCTAAAAAAGGTTTAAGAATAAGAAAATTTATGTGTCTGACACTCTTTAAATGGATTAGGTATAAGGTTTTATTCTGGATTATTTCAGTACATACAGAAATTATTCTGTCAATATAGCTTTCTGAATCAGATTGTCAATCTTTCACCTTTTGCTTTCTGTACCTTATTATAACTCATGTTGAAATTTTAAATTAGGTAAGATTTCAAAAAGGTTCTAGGTTTACTTAAAGGTTTTTAAAATGTGTGTCATCATTTATAGATATTGGCTGTTACTATGTTTGTGTTTGTTACAGTAGCCATTTATAGAACTCAGTGTGGTAGCCAATGTTTAATTGCAGCATTTGGGAGGCAGAGGCAGATGAATCTCAAAAAGTTCAAGGCCTGCCTGGTCTATATAGCAATTTTCAAACCAGTCAGGGCTAACGTAGTGAGACCCTGTCTCAAAAAGAAAAAAGAAACAAACACCACCAAAAAATCCTCCAACATATATAATTAAGACAAAAACAAAATGTCAGAATCATAGTAGAGACAGGAATGCAAAAGGTAGATTTGAGGAGCATTTCCATATCTCTAGTACCAGACAATACTTGAAGACATACAATAGGTAGTTACTTTTCAAATGAAATGAAAGCATAAGCCACAGTCAGTAAAGTAGTTCGTCAGAAGGAGGGATCATGGGTTTAGGTCAGGGAGGCTGAGAAGAGGTCAGAAATCAGAACACTGGCTGAATAAAGGCAAGCAGTTTAGATAGAAGCAATAGGCAGTTCCATGTGGGGGAGAAGTACATGACAGCTGACTTCCTAGCTTTATAAAGTACAGTAATATAACCTTTGCTTATTAAATACAAAGAGTACTTGAAATTCCATAATTTCTCATGACACCCTACAGGCAAAGTCCATTTTTGGAAGCACTGGAATCACAAAAACAGTGTTTATTTTATTTTAGTAGTAACTATTTATTCATGTTGGCTATAATTCGTGAATACAGGCCTTAGGTTAGCTTTACTCACTTGGCCTTGCATTTGGTGAAATGACACATTTAGTTATTTTTCAGAATTAAAACTAGTGTCAGTATTTCTAAATAAAGCTGTAGGTTAATGATTGAAATGTATGTCAGAAAATAATTGTTGATTTTCCTTATTCTAGGTTTTGTTTGTTTATTTGAGACTTGGTCTCCCTTGTAGCCCCAGGTGACCTTGATCTCACATAGATCCACCTGCCTCTGCCTCCTGAGTGCTGGGATTAAGGTCAGGCACCACCATGCCCCGCATTTTAATTTTCTGTTTCTGAGAATTTCAGACGTGAGTACTGTCTGCAGTATTTCCGTCCCTCCCAGTCCCCACCAGCTCCTCGTATATCTCCTTACTCCCGCGCCACTTCTTGTCCTCCTTTTTGATTATTACTGTTACGTGTACATAAGGACTACATACATACATTTGCAAATACACACACACACACACACACACACACACACACACACATATATGATGCATGGAGTCTATGGGTGGTGCTCATAGACCTGTGTTTAGGGCCACATATGTATGACCATGAAGTTGTTAAATGTATTTAGAACTCTAGATTTCCTTTGGACTGGTAATAAAATGTTTGCAGAGATTCCGTTTTTCTTCTTTCACTCAAACTATAGCATATAAAAGCTAGATTCTGGATAACTATGTGCTGGAAATCACTTCTTGAACCTACTCAGTAACTTTCAATTTCCTGGGCTGTGTAAATATTTAACGAGAAAACTGTTGACTAAGCAATATCCCCTACTGGGATAAATATTGGTCCCAATTCTCAAATACTACCACTACAGCATAATAAGAAAGCTGAAATTCAGTGCTTGGCAAAGAGCTGATACTGACCCTTAATTACACCCAAAAGACTTAGGAACACAGCCAGCTATGAAAACTCCCAACAGAGCTGTGTCTCAAAAAATATCCTTAAAAAACACTTCTTGAATTAAATCTGAGTAGAGTAAGTCGAGAAGTACATCACAGAGAGCTTGCTAATTGAACTGAAGAAGAAGGTATTTGTAAATAAAGACATATTGTGTTGAGCATTTGTATAAGTTCCTGCTGAACTGTTACCTTCAATGTTTTATGATTTCTTTCTGGTGATTCCAGTTAATGGAAATTTCTAAAACCATCCCTTTTGCTTGATTATATATCGTCGTATGATTTCTGGTAGATTGTCTCCAACTACTAAATACTAAACAAGAAAAAGATTTCAGTTGGGGGAGGACATACTGAGCTCTGAAACTTTTATACCCATTTTCACAATTTATTATTATTCATCTACTGCTTAAAATGTAGATTTATTCATAAATGTAAAATATAGCATGTTATTTGAATAATGTAATCATATACATGGTTGCCAAAAGATTAAATTATGGAAATTCATTTCCAATCTGAAAATAGTTATTGATGATTTAACCCCTCCTGAAGGGTTAGACTAAATGCCTTATGTCTGCTGCAGTGAGATCCATGGTTTCAATATGCCAGACAGGACAATTTTAGTGAGGACCTTAAACAGTCAAAAAAATTTTTTTTAAGATGTTTAAAATGTATTGTTCAAAAAGAGGGGACAGTAGGAAATGGGCAATATCAAGGAAGGAATGAGGGGTACTTTGACTGGGGAGGGAGGACCGAGGGCATACCAGGGGAGGAAGGGAGAGAGAAATAATGCTTAAGTGGTGTGAAACGAAAGCCAAAGGTACATGTAGTATTCAATAAGCCTATTGAAAAATGCACATATAATACAAATGTGAGCACATGTGTATATCTGAAAGTTTTATTAAAAAAAAATCACGGTGCCAGGAAAGGGAAACCTCCCTTTGAGGTGTTGGGTCAGGGGAGTCCAAGAGATTCCAAAAGTAATAGAGGATATTGTCACAGCCCTTGATTTTCTTCCAAAACTTAGAGGTAAGCCTCTATTGTTGAAAACATGATATAATTTGACCACAGGACTTGGAGTAATTGAGCTGGAACTGACCTGGAAGCCTCCTCCACAAAGACTCACTCTGATGGTATCAGAAGATAATATGCAAATTTCTAGGGAAGAAAATGAATCCTTTCTCCTACCCTGCTGTAAAGTCTACGAACCACACAGTGACCAGCCTAGCAGACCCTCCCTACCGGTGCGCTAGGGGCACTTTTATCTTGGGGTGTAATCTACACCTATCTAATTGGACTTAAGGCCTGATCAGTTGGAAAGAACTCATGTGTTATACTGTAAATGTAGCCAAACACACATGGCTGAAGATGTCACAGACCTTAATGAGGAACCTTCCATCACTTCCCTAAACTAATATAACTTCTTGTTATTTTATAAATACGTACCCTTATATTAACAGACAATATACTTCTCACCTCACATCAAAGGAGTTACTGTTTGGAACTGATGGGTAGTATTACAAAGTTCCATGACTGGTAAAATGCAGAGAATAAATGAGTGTGAGGTGCCCAGCCCCAGGGGTACGTCTGCAATGCAACTTCTACACCTAAGAATGAGAAAACTTTGTGGAAGAGAGTAGCAAAGAATACAGGAGACAGAGGGACAAGATACCTCTGATGGCTACTGCACTCTATATATGACAGGAAAGCTGCAGCTATGAAATCTGCACAGTCTGGTAGTCTAACAAGATCTGCACAATGACAAAATCAGTTGACATGCCATTGTGGATGGGGGAAATTTCACAGCCCTTCAAGATGAAGGGCTACAGGTAATCAGTGGATGCTGAGGAGGGAGAATCAGTTTTCTTCAGGGCTTATCCCCCTGAGAGGTTACCTGATCCCAGTTGGGCAGTCCTAAACATAGGTACACATGAGCACCACTACATGAACTCACTGCACTACATATAAGTATATATGTGTAGCAGTAATAATCAAAGAAGCGGACAGGAAATGAGGAGGGAGCAGGATGAACACGGGAGGAGTTGGAAGGGCACTGCGACTGATGAAAACAGTGCAAAGACAACAGCCATGTAGGAATTCAAAAACAAGAAAAAGTGCATTGCTATCGAAAAGATGGATAATAGGCTGTTTTGACCCTGCTTAAACTTCCTCCAAGGTTCATAAATATTCATTAAATCAATTAGTGATTTGAAACTTGAGGTTCTGCTGTGGAACACAAATAATTACCTGCTAAGATGTGTGTCCTGCCTGGAGACTGAACTTATTTTGAAAGGTGTGAAAAATACTAGTATTAGCAGTGTGATTTTTCTCTGTGTCGAAGCATCATTTACTTGAACTGTAAATTTAAACTTAGTTTAAGAATTTAATAGAGAGGAAGGGAAGAGAAAAGACTTAACAAGGCACATGCTATTTCTCAATTCATGAATAATCAATCTAAAGAGCCATTTTTTTAGGAATGCCCAGTATATTCCAATCTATTTATGGAGTCAACCATCAGCAATCCAGAATAGTTTTACAGAAAGTTCCAGCTTCCTCCAGATTGCTCAGTTCTGATCGAAATCTTGCAATCATCTACCATCCTCACTTCTAGTCATCCTTCAAAGGCAAGAAGAAAGACCTTCCTGGGCATCTGGAAAAGCCAAGAGGGTAGACAGCCAAGACCCAAGAGAGGGAAGTGCCTGTAGTAAGTTCAAGTAAGTTTTCTCTGCAAGAAGGTGGGGAAGGGAGCACTCAGTAACCCTTGCCTTGCATAGAGGCAAGAAGAGTGGAGAAGGGACTGAGGACAGAGCAGCACAAAGGGAGCAGAGAAGCCGAACAGCAGCAATCTGTGATCAGGCTGTGGCGGGCATGAAATGCCTGTCTAAGGCCAGGGACGGCTGTATCTGACAACACAGAAGCCAGACTGCTCATCTCACAAGCAAGACCCTCAGCTCTCCACTTTTCCAACTGTAGCCTTTTCAGCATCCCAACTTTAGGGTCAGTGAGATGGCTTAGCAGGTAAAGTCACTTGCAGAAAGACTCTGGCAACCTGAGTTTGATCCCCATAAGCCCCATAAAGTTGGAAGGACTGAACCAACTCCATATAGTTGTTCTCTGTCCTCCATACATGCACACAGCACTCATACACACAATAGGAATACTACTTTTAAATTTAAATATTCCAACTTTAAGTGGAGAGGAGAGGAAAATAATTGCTGCAGGAGTGGACCAAGACCTCTCAGTCACCTGCTGGGGACTTGAGGGTGAAAGGATGTTAAGAAGAGGGGGATTCTTCTATTTGAGAGAAGAGTGATGTATACAAGACCATTTTTAGTGAGATTTCTATCACGATGGGCTTATATTCTGGCGCCGACATCTTTGTCTTAACCTTATCTCTATTATTTAAATGAATCATACAATATCCTCCATTTCTCCAAATTGAGACTTGTACTATACAGCACAGTCATCACCACCACCACCACCATCATCATCACCACCTCTTGAGATAGAGGCTCACTGTGATGGCCTTAACTCCTGGGCTCCAGTGATCTTCATACACATAAAATAAAAAATAATAAAATATTTTTGAAAAAAGTAAATATGCAAGCACTGTGATTAACATTGCCACAGTGGTTAATGCAAGTTTCTGTAGAGGATTCTGCAAGGAGATTCAAACTCAGAGGAGGCAGAGGCAGGACAAGTGGGCTGATAAAGCTTTCTGGAGATAAAACAGATCCTGAAAGATGCTGCACATTATCCAGTGCTCACAACTTTCCCATGCATCCACGTGCAGAATTTACAGCATCAGAAAAGAAATGGGCATGTACATCCTGATTCCTTAATTCATCGCTGTGCCTCAGTGTCTGGTCCATAGTTGACACTCAGTAAGTGTCATACAAAGAATGAGTTTGAACATACCTAGTGATGTTTCATCCTCAGAACAGAAGATAGCTTTGATAAAATTTAATGCCAAAATTCTTTACAGTATTTAGTGTGAAGTTGTAGTATCTATATTATCAACCATATGTCCAGACTGTGGGTATACTTATTTGTTGAAGAATATGAAATCTTAAAGTATGCTGGTGTTAAAGTATTTTTGCCAATGCTTTATTTGCAAATACATAATTTATGCCTAGAAGAACTGGCTCTTTCACTCATTTGATTTTTCCCGATTAACTGAAAGCCAGATTAACTTGGCTTGGGTTCATAGTTATGGCCAAAATTTAGCATCATGGGTATTGATTAGTTAGTGGTGAGTCATTTAGCTTATAATATAAACTACATTATGGCAAAATTCAAGGATGAAAATTAGGTCAGAGAGTAGCAATGGACTGGAGTGATGCTCTGCCAGAATGGAACTAATGGGAGCAGCAAAGGGAATTCAGGGGCCAGTGTTTGTTTCTTTCTTTTCTGTCTTTGTTCTCTAGATAAGAAACCTTATCATGTCCTAACTTCCAGCTTCCTTCCTCTTTATGTGAGACCGTCCCATGTATGGGACAATCCCATTTGCTTCTTAGAATCCTAAAGCTGCCAACATAATAAACAGAATCAATGTTCAATGGGTTTTTTACTCACTTGGATTTGGGTGTTTATTTGTGTGAAATTTTTAAAGTGTTACTTGCCTACAATGATTGAATAGAAAAGTTATGGAGGTTTTGGAAAATAACCTTTCAATACATTGTGAGCCAAGATATCTGTACTCAGTTCCCAGTTCTCCTATCTAAGGCTTTGGGATGTGACATATTCTTCATCACAAACTGGGAATTTAAAAAGCACCTACACCACAGGGTTGTAATGAGGATAAATAAATTCATCTCTTAAAGCACTTAATATGATGATGCAATGATGTTTTCTAAGCCTCATCAAAGCACTATGATTCTCAAATATGGGGTTTGCAAAACTCCAGACTCAACCCATATTACCTTTGACTGGCCATATCTATTCATGTGATTATTTTTATTAAATAAGCAATTAATCTATGCTCCCCGCCCCCTTTTTTTGGGGGGGGGGCTGGTATTGAGAACCTAGAATAGCTTGTGTAGTTAGTTAATAAAAGCTGATTGAAAACAAGATATGAGAAAACATTTGTGTGAGCTCACTGTGGTCATTCTCTGTATTACATATTTAGCATACTTCAGTGTGACTTGATTTCTGCCTTCACTGCACTTCAAGGAACAGGCAGGTCTGACTAATGGAGATACAACATGGATGTTGGTGTCCAGTGACTTCACAGCAGGTCACATCAGCATGACAGGTAGTGGAGGCTGTTTCCTGGGGTCAAGACTCGCAGTTAGAGAGATGTATTAATTGGGCATTTTTATTATCTAGAGGAAGATAGCATCTCTGGCCCTTTAATGCAGGTTACAAAGCAACAAGGAATACATTCACTGTACAAATAAATCTCTGACCGAGGGATTGGACAGGAAATGGGGGTGGGGCTGCTGTCTTCGTTTTAGTACTTAATATTTCCTACTAGTTGAATTTGTTTTACAATAGCCATTTCCTACCTTTACATCAGGAAAAAAAAAATGGAACAATTTATTTTAAATGTTTTGAGGCTAATTCCCTTAAAAAGCTCAATTTAATCTCATGTACTACTGATTTTTAGCTAGTAGTCTTATAATTTGCTTTCCTTAGAAATAAAAATTATACATTTGATCAAGATAATTATTAGTCATATTAGTAAATGTTTTTCTGCTGAACTTGGAGGATTATGGACACCTTAAACTGTATGTTACTTGCTCTGGAAAAAAAAATAGGCCAACTTAGAGACTGTTGTTTGATGTAAGAATTTAAATTTAAATGGTTTCCAAGGTAACCAATCATATATCTAGAAAGCTTAGCTAAGCTTGTACCTCTCTCTTCATTTTAAATACTCAGCTCTTTGCATGTCCTTCTGGAAACCTTGAACTGCACATGCACACACACGCATGCGCACACTGATCATTGACTATTTACTTTCTGTCAAGGACAAAAGATAAAGATACAAAACTAAATACATGCTTATTGATCTTCAGACTGTTTACCGCAGCTGTTTCATTATCTTCTCTGTCTTTATATAGTATCAATGATGAAAAGCAAATGCCGTGTTATTGTTCATAAGAGGAAGCATATTAATTTTGTATGAATTCCCAGGTAACTACTCTTCAATCTGTGACCTTTCTTTGTTCTTGCTTGTTTTGTTCTTCAGCATAGATTTTGAAGCCCGGGACTATGTCAATAATTCTTAATAAAATAATATTAAATTTTTGCTTACTTCCCCAGAATAGCACTGCCTAATAAAAATATAATCTTAGCTGCATATGTAATGTTTTATTCTGCATTTAAAGGTAAACAGAAATGAAATTAATGTCTTTTATTTAACTCAATTTACCTAACATATTAGCATTTCAGCATGTAATCAATATGAAATTATTGGGATATTTTGCATTCTGTTTTTATGCTAAGTGCTCAAAACCTGGTGTCTGCTGATCACAGCTGACCCTGGATGATAGATAACATGGCCTCAGGAACAAACAGAACCAAAGATGACCATGGTGGACAGCAGGACTCTAGACAATGTTTCTAACATCCTTAAAATTGCTAGTCGTTTTATTGTTGGGATACTGGAAGATGTAACGCATAATTTTACGAACTCTTTCCTTCCTGCAATGTAGTTCATAAATAGCATGCTAAATTTCCCTCCTTGATGGAATTTTAACATATTTTCATGTGTATTTATTCATTATTTTGATCATGTTTCTTCACAAAAAAATACCCACTTAAGGAAATTTTGATGTACATATTTCTTATTTACTCTTTCATAAGATGTAATTTTTTAGAAAAAAGTAAAATCATGATTTTTGTAGAAATACAGAATGAGTACACATTCTTAAACTTTTTCATGTGATCTGAGAGAAAACCATGTAGAAATTAAGATTTATTCAAAGGAAAACAACCGAAACCAAACGAATTTATATGGAATAGAGAAATGTTGAGATTAATTGCAGATTATAACAAAATTGTTTCTGCAAGAAGGAAGAAGTCAATTAAATTATAACTGGGCAGGTTTGACCTTACAGAGCTACAGTTACAGAAAGTTACAACACAAAAAGTTATAAAATGGTTCCAAAGGAAAGTAAAACGTAGAGCTAGAATCCCACAACCCAAAAAGGTGCTGTTCATGGTTTTCTTTTGAAACACAAAAGGTTTTCATGTAGTCTGACCATCTTTTTATGCCCACTTTTGTACAGTCTGATTGTTTAAGGTCAGCTAGGTATGAAGTCTCAACCTTCCCTCAAAATTACCCAGTAACCTTGGATGAGCCAGAGATATTATGCTTCATTTAATTCATGATAAACCCATAGAATGGAACTGCATCTTTTTTGGACTTGGTTTCCCTAGTCCCAGACCTAGTCACAGTATGGACCAGGGTGACCTTAATCTTTCAGAGATCCACCTGCATCCACCTCCTGAGAGCTGGGATTAATGGCATGCACCATCAGGCTCTGCATGGAACTTCATTTTCTATAAGTCTCTCTTCAGTAATATAACTCTTTAGAGGAAGAACTACAGAAGTGCATTCTTACCTACCATCCTTCCTGACAGGAAACAGGACAGTCTCCATCCAGAAATTGTCTCCACACTGGCACTAGCTGAGTAGGCTCTGTTCTTTTCAAGCCCCGCTGTGATATCACTGAGTATGTTTTGAAAGAGTGCGTAGGTTGTCACAAGAGAACAGGGTGACCACGTTCCCTCACGTTTCAGTACTTACTTTCTGTTGTTTCTACCCCTGCAAAGAAATAGTTCTGACCACCATGGTTATCAGATAGACATGTAATGATATTTTCCTTCCTCACAACTTAGTAAAACACATTGAATTTGATTTTAAGAAATTCATTTGTGTTCACTCTGGCAAACAGAAAGGGCAGTGCAGAAAGAAATGGCTGATGGCATCACCAAGCGACACAAGCAACTTCATTTTTATTTCTATTGAAAGCAGGAAGAAAAACATTTAAGCGGCATCAAAATCAGCTTCGTTTTAGGCCTTTGGCAACTCTGTAGGATGTGACTTTCAAAGATGCACAATACTCTTTCAACGTTTAGAGAGGGGGCCATTTTCTTCAGCTGTTCTTGCAGCTGGGAGACTGGAGAGGTCTCATCTTCACACAGATTTACAAAGATTCACTCCGAGGTGTTTCTGAGTCTGTCCTTCCTCCCTGTGCCCATGAGCATGGACTTCAGGTCCTAACATGTGGTGGTATGACCAACTGGGCTGTGACACTTAGAAAGCAGTTTTCTTCATGACCGAGCCTTATCCTAGAGGCAAGTAACCACGGGGTCACTCGTACAACTATCAGCATTCTGTGTCAGAGGTAACACTGCCAGAGTTACCAATAATCTTTTTTTTTAGAGTGAGTGATTCTCACTCAATGAGAGACACGTTATTGCCAGCCCATAAGCTGTTGTAAGTTAAGCACATTATTAAAGTCTAGGAAGTAAGCAAAGGACCTTCTACTCACTTAGGTGATCAAAAGAAAAAGGAGGAAAGATTCTTCATCTTAGTGCCACTTTCCTTATAATAATCCTATTGGCATCACTGAGAAAATTTCAAATTAAACTTTGCACCTGATTTCGTAAATGTGCTTGGTATATTTCTATATAGAAAGGGAGGTCTATTAGTCATTCATTTAATGAAAATTACTAAGTATCTACTTTCTACCAAGTGCTAATAAGTCTACCTGAGGAAGGAGATGACAAACAAATAAAGATACGCACACACACACACACACACACACACACACACACACACACACAGAGAGAACACACAGAACACATTATAAGGTGGCAGTGTGCACTACAAAGAAAATAAGGCTGACCATACTTATTATTAAAGTGGCCTAGTGACCACTTTAAATGAGGTGCACTTGCACAGAGGTGAGCATAATGACATGTCACTAGCCCTATGGAGAGTGCAGGCTGTGAGAGAAGTCCATCTCCCAAGTGATGGGGACAGCAAAAGCAAGAAACAGCTGGAGCGTACTCGCACAGAGCTTCAAGAAAACAGGTGGCTAGTAGGTGGAGGTCAAGGCTATAGTGCCAGAGGTGATAAGGGCTAGATTGTGGGATAGGCAGTGAGACTTTTAGCCATAGTTTTATTTATACAATAGAAACTAAATGTCTTAGTCCCTTTTCTGCTGTTATAATAGAATCATGAACTGTATAAGTAATAATAAAAGAAAGTTGCTTGCTCACAGTTCTAGAATCTGTGGAGTCTAAGATCAGTGCATAGAAATCCGATAAGGGTCATGCTACTGATCACTGAGTCGAAAGCAGAAAGGAGGGGGGAAGAGTGGATAACAACCATACCTGCAGGTTCTTTGTGCAGTGACATTACTCTATCCTGTGGGTGGAATCTCCATGATCTAAATGCCTTCTTAGCCTCCCATATCCCATCAGTGCCACATGAGGTGTATGAATTCACGGGGACACATTCAAATCGTAGCACTGGTGAACTGTTACAGTATTCGTACTTTGATGAGTTCACTTCTGTCATTGTGAGGAGAGTAGACTGTGGATGTCCAGGAAAGGAAGTCAAGAGGTCAATTAAGAGGTAGAAACTCTAGTTGTACAAGATGTGAGAACAGCTAGAAGTAGTCAGATTCAAACAACATGCGGAAAGTAAGTCAGATGAGACCAGGAAGTCCAAGATCAAGGCAGGAGATGGTGCCTTCATGATGACAGGAGAGAGGGGGTCTGATCGCCTGGATTGGTGATGGAAATAGTTAAGCATGGAGAAAACCAAGAGGAGCTGCTTGTGGGCAGTGGAGTTTTCATGTGAGGGTCGAGGTAGCAGTGTGGTGCTGCACCTTGTTCAGCTTCATTTCAAAGTTCAAGCCAAGAACTTGAGGTGGCACTTAAGACATTTGAGTGTGCAATCCAGGAAAAAGGTCAGGACAAGAGTACAATGCAAAGGAGTAATCAACTCTAAAGTATGTGCAAACTGGGGCTTCCTCCTCAGCACAGGCTGGGGTATGCTGTGTTTGAGCACACATGGGTTCTCTTTCAAGTCCTTCCTCTGGGAGAAAAGTTAATATTAGGAAAGCTATATCCACCTAAAGAAAAAAATAAAGACAGTCCTGACAACCCTATCTTTAACAAAAAAAAGAAAATGAAAAGGAAGGGGGGGAGGATGGAAGAAGGAAGAAAATATAGAAAGAAAGGAAAGAGGATAAAAGAAAACCGAAAAAAGAAGAGGGGAAAACATTGTCAAGAGTTCGACTTGATCTGAGCAAGCTTCTGGAATCATGGCTTAATCCCTTGGTACACAATTTTATTAGATTTGGAACTTTTATTTCTTTATGTTTTTATGTCCCTGCTATTCAGTTTGACCCTAATATATATCTCCTAGCAGGAAATGAAGTGTTTCATAATATTCTCTTTAGAGAACTTAAATCATCTTCAAGATTCTTCAAGATATGAATTTACATTTAATATTCCCCACTCAGGAATACTGGTAATGTATAATATTTTTATCAGATTATCACTGATAAAATATGAGTCTCTAAAGAGTGTTAATGGAAAAAAGCAACTTAATCACATGTTCCTATATCTCAAACTCCCATCGAGCTTAGAAAAATTTGGTGAACAATGTACTGCCATCTGGTCTGTCATGAAAATCACCTTTGTCTTTGCTAGGTGGAGTCTATATCTTTTAATTATTCACTTTAACATGGGAAAACATCATTAAGTAATGAAGCCTATCACTGTTAGTATGGTCTACTCTTGGGTGAAAGTGGGATGTTTAATTAATGAACTTCCCTTTCTCTGACTTCATGGAAGACTTGTAGATATAACATGAAATACACACGGCTGTTTGCTCTCCTCTCGTGACAATGTAATATCGGAATCATTTGCTCAACCAGCATGAAAAAGAAGTCACTGTCCATAAACCAGAAATGGTATTGACCAAGAATCCAAATAATCAGTGGAGCAACCTGGACTTGTATTCACACTGACAAGCTCAAAAGAACACATGGCTCTTCAGGGTTTGATGCAAGGCTGAAGGGGACTCAGGTTTTCTTTGAAATGATTGAAATTTTCCCTCAATTTTTTTTTTAATTTTTGTGGAAAGATAAAATTCCCTGAATCTGTTACAAGAAAAATTGTCTAATAAGTGACATTTTAAAATAGTTTTTGAAAGACCATGAGGTCTCTTCAGACCTTGATCAGGAAGAGTGGAATTTGAAAAGCTACCACATAATCTATTGTACTTTGAGGTCTAACCAAAATATGATTCATAATTAATGTTAACTCTATGATGAATCATAATTCTTTCTTATGTAAATGCATCATTTCATTCCTTCTTGGTGTTATACATAACACCAGGCACTGGACACATGTAATGCACACACATACATGCATACTAAATACCCAGACACAAAATAAAAAATTTCAAACCTTTAAAATAATAGTAAATGAAATTTAAAAGCATAGTTATTTTTGTAAACCTTGTTTTAAAAGAAATCCCATTTATCAATTAAAATTAAACATTGAAATACTGTTATGAGACATAACTCTTATGAAAGATGGCATGGGAAATTCAGAAGCTTATCTCTGTTGCTCAATAAATCAAATGTATTAATATATTCAAATATTATTTAACAAAAAATTAAGAGGGAAAAGAAGTAATCGTATATTGCAAGTTGCTGAGGTTAAAGGCTAGAATGTGGATTGAAGAGATTGCTAAGTGGTTATCAGCAGTTGCTTCTCTTCCAGAAGACCCAGCTTTAGTTCCCAGCACCAGCAGTAAAGTTCATAACTGCCGGTAACTACAAGCTCTAGGGGAATGTTGCAAGGTCCCAGAGACCTGGAAGATTCTGTCTCCTTATGGTCATGTACCGTAGCTCTTAAAATCTTTCTTCTCCCTCTTCCATAATGATCCCTGAGCCATGAGTAGGTGAGATCTAATACAGGAGTCCTATTCACAGACACACTCTCTACAATCTCTTATTCTCTACACTTTGGACTCTTGATATTTTAACTGCTCCATATATCTCAGTTCCAAATAATGATCTAGATTTTTACATTATCATTTCTAGCATTCATGCATCAAACATTCTATATTGCTTAATTTTTACATATCAGGTAAAAAGAATCATAAGCATTCTGCATCAAGAGTCATAAGAAAATAGTGCAGAGAAGTAAAATGTTTTTGAGTACCAAGAAAAATTGTTGTAAATTCATAGAGCCATGAAGTCAAAGGGAAGAATATTGGGCTCAAGTTAGGAGAGAAGGCAGCAAAACAGACATTTTATTTTATCCATCTCTTAATCAACTCTGAATTCTATTTACATGAATGATTCTCCCAGAAGAACCCTAAATTAATACTGTACACCTTGAGAAGTAAAGATGTCAGACAGTCCTAAGATCAGGCCAACAGTGAAATAAACTAATCTGGCTCGATTTAATGGCATTTTAGAAGCAACTCACATGGAAAAGTTAAGGCAAGATGAACCTAGCCAAGAGACTAACCAGCTGTAAATGCATCCTAGCATAAACTACAGGCTGGCCTTAATTAGTATCCACATTGATGAGTGAAGAAAGAGATGTGTGAGAGTCGCCTTTGTTAGTAGAAGTGCATCCTTGTGGAGTAAGTAACTCGTAAATGAGCATGGACTTGGACTGCAGTCATCTCTCAAAAAACTACCATTGCCTATACTAAAAGTAAAGAATGATCCTGCACAGAATGGGCCAGAAAGGCCTATTTGGTAGTAAAAGACTCACCTTCAGGATGCCATTGTGTGGACGTTATGTGAGTGCACATCTTTTTGGAATATTTGTGGGGAGTGAGGAGGAAGTCAAGGAGTATATCTAATGAAATTTTTGACACTTGAAGTTTGTGAACCAATTCATACTTGATGCACTTGGTTGAGGCCAGTACTTTCCAGAGTCCCAGGTGTGGTATAACTGTCAATCATGTAAGAAGCAACAAGGTGAAATGGCAGTGAACCATTAGGATTAGGGGGTGATCAGCTGACTCCGCTCTTCCTTAGTCCTCCCACCACATCCTTGCCAGGCAATCCTAGGGATCAATTTATTCCAACCATCTGCTTTTCTCTGTTTACTCCCAGGCTGCAAATGCTGCTGCAGAAAATTGGATTTCTGTGCCAACTGGCACCAGCACAAGCTCAGCTGTCCCTCCGTGCTACTCAGCAGTCTTTCCACGTGCCTTCACCACCTTCCATTTAGTGTCCACAGCAGCTGTTCAAGCTCATTCAATTCTCTTCATGCTTCCTATAGCTCTTCTTTCTCCTCATATTCAGCTGCCTACTTTGCCAATACCTTAAAAGAAAATAGAAGGCAATACCTTGGCTCCACAGACACATAGGGATGCAGTCAGTGAGGGATGATAATTGGTGTCTTCCCAACCTGGTACCAGGCCCCCCTCTCTCTGCTTCCTTTACACCTTCCTTTACACCTTCTCTTTCCTCCTTTCCAAGGTCAGATCCTCAAGTAAGCCCTTGATCCTCTGCTTTCTGCTCTCCCAGGATCAAGTTCTATATGGTTAATCCCGGCTTCTCTATCCCTCTTTCCATCTTCTATGACCATGAGATTAAAGTTGGGTATAGAGGTGTGGGGCTGGAGTATCATCCAGAGCCCCTGTGGACCACTGTAAATAAGGACTTTGCTTTCATTCTGGGGATGCTGGAAAGCTCATGAGACATTTTGTGCACGGAAGTAATCTGATCCATATATGTTGACGGGCCATCTGGTTGGTGTACTGTGACTTAGGCACAGGGAATAAAGAATCAGGAAGCCTGGCCAGAGGTTACAGCAGTCATCAAGAGAGGGTAGAGAGGGTGTTTACACAGCTGTAGCTTCGTTTTCTGATTTGTCAGAAGCGGTGTTTCCCTCACTAATTCCTTATTTAATCCTGTCCAGTCTATTCTTCCAGTTTTTATTCCTTCCTTCCTCCTCTTCCTTTTCTTCTTCCTCTTTTTCTTTCTTCCTTATTTAGTTTATACTCTGGGGACCATCCAGTTTATTTATTCAACTATTCATATATATATATTTGGTCTTTTTGAGACAAAGTTTCCCTGCAGCCCCAGCTGGTCTGGAACTCACTGTGTAGACCAGGCTGGTCTTGATCTTACAGAGATCCACCTGCCTTTGTATCCCAAGTGCTGCCACCACATCCAGCTTCAGTTTATTTCTTTACTGCTCTTCTGAAAATACTCTTGGCTAAGATTACAAATGACATAAGTACCAAGTGCCAAAGAATTCGTGGCTGGAGGAAGCCCATTTGTGTCCTGGCCTATAAAAAGTAAGCCTGAACAGGAAGCTTCCCCCATAGAAAGTTTTGTGAAATCATGGCATCCATTCTCCTTCCACATTTCCTTGATCCGGGGTTTGAGAATTCCAGTCCCACAACGCTGAAGGTTATGAAAGTGAGTGAGGGCAGCTGCAAGAGAGAGTGAACCATCTGAGTTTCTGATCCTCTCTCCTCCATGATACATCCATGATGTGGAAAGATGACTGCAAGCTGCCAGATTTTGATCTTTCAAGAAAAACTTAAACTCTGATTCAGTTGTATGTGTTATCACCATTGTTAAATGTCAGGAACTAGCATAAAGTTTTTAACGTGCCTATGGACCAAATGAGATGAGTCTGTGAGTTGTGTATACAGCAGGCCATCTGTTCTTAGCCCTTCTGAGAGCAATTACTGGGGATAGTGATGAATCGTCCAGCTTTGGCTGGCCTGCCTGGCCTCTGTAAGTGGTGATGGTAAGTATGACTCATTATCTTCCCCATTCCCAGCCTTCAACTCTGACATGCAGCTTGTAAGTCGTGGTACTTCTTTTTCAATGCTTGTTTTCTCTTGAGTGTTTGGCATCGCTCTGCCAGCCTGATAGCTTTGAACACTGAATCTCACACTCACTTCTGCCTATCGCTCGCTGGCTGACTCTAGTCTACTTTGCTACTGCTTGACCACTTCCTCCAGGCATGTCAGGACATTGCTGGTTCTCTGCAGTACCTCATTCCCTTGTTCCCTCAGGTCATTTGTCCTGTTCTTGAAGCAGATGTGGTTATATTCACATCCTTGTTCTCTCATTTATAAGACATACAACTAAAGACATTGAGTTCTTTCTATGCCTCGATTTTCTCATTCCTAAATTGGGAAATATCCATTTCGCTGAATTTCTGAAGATCATGTCTATGTGTTTGTAAGAGCAGCTATATCTTCTGCATGGTACCAAGTAATTATTTTTTTAAAAATGATGTTTCTTTCCCCTTCTCTCCAGACTCAGGCCCTCTCCAAAACTCTTCATGTATCTCCTGGTTGTTCCATACCCTAAATATTTGTGTTGCCTCCAGAGCTCTTCCTTTGTGTTGCCATCTCAGCTTGTCTGCATCAAAACTCGTTCTTCTTGATTCTTTAATTTCAAAGAATATTCTTCAAAGAGGGACTTCTAGTGTGGGTGGGTCTCCGTTTCCAACACACCGTTATGCTCCAGCCATCCCAGAGAACAGAAGGCGGTTGAACAGGTCCTCAGGCAGTCCAGAGTGGGACAGGAAAAAATTTCCCCATGACTGTGTCAGTGGACAGCTCATTTATTGAAACCAAGGCAGGGTTTTATATAGGGAGGCCTTTTTGGCCATTACAGAAGGCAAGAAAGATAACAGTGAGGGTCTTTTAGGAGCGGGGAGGTTCTAGGGCTGATGTGGAACTAAGGAATGAGGAAACAAAACCCCCAAACCTGGTTTTGGTCTGGGGTGATCTTTGTAGGGGAAAATGAAGATTAAGCAACTGCCAAGGAATGGGGATGTTGTACCTGCAGTGGCTTCCTGGAACCTAGGTTTTAAGCTTCAGGCAGAGTAGGCAAGGACACCTGCCGTCCCTCAGGGTCTCTGGGGTCACGCTGCCCACTCGATGCCTTACACAATAGGCCCAGGTCTCATATTCTAGGGCTGGGGAGATGCCTCAGTCGGTAAATGCTATAAGCATGAAGACCTAAATCCCTATACCCAAATCCATACAAGGCCCGGAGTTGTGGTACGCATGGGACTATAATCCCAGCACTCAAGAGATTACAGACAGATCTCCAGGGCAAGCTGTCTAGCTCTTTAGGTAGACTAGACAAATAAGCTCTGGGTTTATTGAGAGTCCTTGTCTCAGTAAATAATGGAGAAACCCATCAAGGGAAATGCCAGAAGTTGGCCTCTGAAGTTGGCCTCTGGCTTCCTTGAGTATGTCTCTCTCTCTCTCTCTCTCTCTCTCTCTCTCTCAATCTCTCTCTATCTCTTTCTCTCTCAATCTCTCTCTCTCTCTCACACACTCACACACAAGGAACTTCTGACTACAACACAGCTAGTCTTAGCTGTTTGATTAATCTTTCTTCCTCCTAAGCACCTGGGTGCTCCAGCACTTAATTCAGATTCAAACCAAGGCCATATTGTATATACCTCTCCCATTTTCTGTTCTCAGTATTGCTCACAGGCGTAACACTGACTGGAGAAACAGGTGAACACCAGAGAAGGCATCATAGTGGCTTCTCACATAGAGCCTGACAGCTCACTTTTCCACACTGGATATCACATTTCACTCCAGTCCTGAAAGGTTATGGGGTGTGGGCATTGCATTCCTTGAGCAAACTCCTTCCAACCTGTGACGTGTGGCTTACCCAACGAGAAAGAGGAAGTTCACAGGCTGTGATGTGGTGTGCATCTCACTACTGTCCACATTCTGTTAGACAAAATGTAATTAAATAATCCCAGCAAACTGCAACTGTTTGGAAAATAAGCTTAGCGTTGGGAGGACTCTGTATTGTGGCAAAGTTTTGTAATTTGAGCCTTTGGGAGGCAGAGGTAAGAAGATGCTGAGCTCTAGGCCAGCCTGGACTACATAGGGCACCATCTCAGAGAAAACAAGCTAGAACAAAAAGAGAAAGAATATTGACAATATCCAGAGTGTTTAGCAACGCTATTCCCCAAACTGAGAATTGACTTCTTCTTTATCTGCCAGATCTTAGAGAGTCTACTTCAGAAAAGTCCAGCACCTCTCCTGTGTGATCTTCATCCTTGTCACTTGTCAGTGTACTGGTAATGTAATGCCACTTTATTCCCTTTCCTCCGCTTGATCCAGGGTTAAGGGCCAATTTTTCAAATGCTAGCTAAAACCTTTATAGATCTCTTCTACAAATTACCTGATACTGTGTCCCAAACATCCTTCTTTCAATTTCCTGTCAAGTTTTTTATGTGTTCTAGTACGGTTCCTTTGTCTAGAGTATCCAGCCTCCACCACTTCAACAGTCCTCTTAGGGCATCGAGACTCATCTCAAATATCAAATATCACTTGTCCCAAGAAGTTTGCCCAAATCTGAAGTCAGAGTTAATGTATCTGTATACCCACAGCAATTTGTATGTAATATACCATTGAGTATATTTAATTATAGCTACTTTTATATGTCTATATCTCTCAGAAATGGAATTTCTTGATGGAAGGGACCATATCTTATCCATAATTCCATTGCATTTATAATCCATTATTTTTGTTCCAAGTTTCTATGTTGTGCTGGCTTAATTAATGTTTGCTGGAAAGAATCATTATAATGCAAATTAGAACTCTACTCCCATGTTTAGATGAAACACAGCTCATCATTTTTCTGCATGTCAAAGTTTTATTATTTACAGTATAAAAGCTATTAGCTCCAAATATCATAGGGTTCAGGAGGCGAGATTATTAACAGCAGAGCTTTCCACCAGCTAAATTAACAATCTTTTCCCCCTGACGACTGTATAGAATTTTGTGTTAAGTTTTCAGCTACCTCTCAACAAAAGGTGGAGCTTACCAGCATTGTGCTGTCTTAGAAGGATCAGTTTTACAAACTGAGTCTTAAAGCTTCTAAGAGCCTGCTATGCTAAAAGAGATTGGGATCTGTGCTCTCTAGGTTACCTGGGAACTGGTTGTTTCTCCACATCCTGTTGGCATCATGCCTCATGAAAAATGAATGAAGGTCAGGGTAAGCTGTGAATCTCAGTTAATCGATTGTTTCCTGAATTCGAACACTAGATGTAAATTAAAATGAGACTGGAGCTGTGTAGTAGTTTCAAATTCCCTTGGATTTCCCAGCCTAGTTATCATAAAAAATTCAGTATGACCCTCAGCGTTAAATGAGATATGCCAAGATTTCTGACTTGCTTGTCGGTTTCTCTACCTTTCATCAAGGCAGGGAATTATAACTGTTTCTCTCTCTCTTCAGTAGAGATTTCTCTTCTATGCTCCTGCAGCTCACTGACTCTTAACATTTCTGCTCTTAGAAGCAACAAAGATCTATCATTCCTCATGTCAAAACTTGAATTAGTCACCCTCACTTCTAAGCCTACTGCAACTCCTTTCTTGCTTGCTAAGTTGGTGGTACCATCATTCTTCCATTCAGGCAGGATTGAAACTCAGGGCCATCAATGACAGCTCATAAATGTCATCAGTAGTAATCATTATTAAACTGTGCTCACTCTTTCTCTGATAAAGCACTTACAGTGGGATTCCATGCATTTTTAAACATTTTCTTTTTTCTTGAGTTTTGTGAGATTCATAAAATGTATTTTGATCATACTCAGACCCCCTCTCCTCTCTGCACCCCTCTTATACCACCATGCAAGTTTTCTTGTACACCGTCATATATATTAAGGCCTAACATTTCAAGTTCATGTCCCCAAATGTCCTTTGGTGTATGTTCATCCACCGGAGCCTGGTTAACATATGTAGCATCACACCCTTAAGGAAAATATTTTCTTTATTAATGATAATGACTATACAAGTAATTCCTGGAAAGACAGAGCCTTTGTGACACTCTTCTGCCAAAGCTCCACATAGGAAAATGGCTTTCAAAGTTTAGCTGTACTGTATTCAAAGACCTGTATATTTCTTGAGCTCGAACTGCATAGTTCTGTTTGTAATTTAGAGTTCTCAGTCTTTAATTATGATTTTTCTTCTTTTTTCTGATAGCTCCTTTTATAGTATACTAAAATCATTTTCTATTTTTTAATGTTTTTCTGTAAACAAAGATTCTGAAAGTCTAATGATGATCTGTTTGGCAATTCATTGCTATAAAACATCAATGGAACATTAGAAACATAAATATGAACTACTGTCAAGAAAGTATAAAAAATAAAAACATCCCATGCATTTTTTCTGAAAGTGTACTCAGAAACACAAAAGGAGTGTCCATCTCAGTGTCCATAGCAGAACAAAGTCATAAAGACTAGCTTACCCTATCCCAGTTCTCTGGCTCTTTTTTAAGATTTATTTTTATTTTTAATTATGTGTTTGTGTGTGTGTGTGTGTGTGTGTGTGTGTGTGTATGTATGTGTGCTTGTGCTTGTGATCACAGAGGTCAAATGAGTCCCCTGGAACTAGAGCTAGAGGCAGTTGTGAGCTGCCTGACTTGGGTGCTGGGAGCCAAATGCATGTCCTTTGCAAAGAGCAGTATGTGCTCCTAAATCATGAGTTATTTCTCAAGCTCCAGCTCTCTGGCTTTTAACCTATATGTTACTAAATGTCTCAACCATCAGGGCCAAAGATGTAACCAAACTTGAAGGCACTCTATAACTCAGGATTTTGTGAAGCCAGCAACTGCAAGCTATAAACTTTTAGACTTGTCAAGAATTAACCTATTTATTACAAACAAATGGAAAAAGATTCATAGGATACTAAAGGTGTATTCAGAGAAACCAGGACCGAATCACTGTTATCTGGTCTGTATGTATTAGACCATCCCCCTTCTTAATTATTGCAATGTCTTTGGGAGTAATTATTGCAATGTCTTTTGGGAGGAACACTCAAAATATATGCTTAGCCAGATGTCTTAAGATGAATGGCCTAACCATCAAGGTGGACAATAACTCAAACTAAGATAGAACAGATATCTAGAAAGATACATCATCTGGGGATTTAGCTTAGTGAGAAAAGTTTGTCTACCATACAAAAGGCCCTGGATTCAATCCCCAGCACCAAAACAAAAGTTCCTCTTGAGATCACTTTGCACATAACAACAGAGAAGCCACAGGAAGAAAGGAAAAGGGCTATGGAATTCAAGATCCCATAACTCTGGTACAGGAAACCCCTCTCAAATAGGGCTTATTGAACACAGACTGTTGTTTCCTGCTATCCCAACACTGAAAAGTGTTGAATGACAGAGGAATCAAGAAAGTCAGTAGTGTCTTGTGCATGGAACTGGCAGAAAATTGTGGGACACAGAGCAGCATTAGTCAAATAGCAAAATGATGGTAGGGCCTGTAGACTCCAGAAAAGGATCTCTGACTAAATGAGGCAGCTCTTCTCCTGGAGATAAAATGAATTTCTATCATGAGTAATTTAGACGAAGCCTCCACCCTGGGTTGCTTTGTGAAATCACAAAATCAAAAGTTTTGTGATTCAGAAGAGCTCTGAAAGTTGAGTACATTTGTACCCACTCTTGGGAGAGGCCTGAGGCCGAACAGTTTAAATATGCAAGTATAGCAAATTATTTTAAATACTCTTTGGGTATCCATACCTCTCTAATTCCTCCTCCCTAAGGACATGCCAATGGTCTGAATTTCTCTTCATAACGCATATTCTGTCTGAGTATTTTGTTCCTCTCTCCAGGACCCTTTGTATCTAAGCTTTTACTCTTTGCTTATGTGCTTTCTTCAAGTGCCTTTATAAACTCAGTGCTTCCAATAAATGCAATCTGTAGCATTGAGATGTGGAAATTCTCTGCCTGCCAATGTAGAATAAGCCTATATTTAGGCTTATTATACATAGGAAATTCATACAGATGAATTCATATGTATATGAAGGGAGGAAGTTCATACATGTGTACATGCATATATATATATATATATATATACACACACACACACACACGTACATTTACACATAATACTAGGAAGGTATTAAAGCTTAATTCCTTTTGTTTATGAACCTGAGCCTATAACAGCTATGGCAGTCCAAAGACTTAATTCTTAGTTGAACAAAAAAGGAGAGCATGGAAACTCACCTGAGGTTAACCTTCTCCAATTGTTCTTCTATTCCTGTGATCATCCTCCACAAAATATGCAGGTGACTTTTTAATGCTATAAAATTAAATATGTCTTTTAACATGAAAGGCTCTCTATAATCCCAGCTTAAACTGTGTCTTCTCTCCTCTCCTCGTTCACCCGACTGCTTTCTGGCTCTCCAGTGCACACTTGGCAGAATGAGAAGATAATCGTAAAGTTTGCTCTTTCCCCACAGCCTAAGGCCTCTTGCCCATCTCTGTATGTATCACTGCAGCCATCTTTCAATGCCAGCCTCAGCTGTTGCCCTCTGCCAGAATCTCTGCTGGACTCTCCGTTATAGTTAATGCATACTAGATTTTACTTTCCAGAATAATTTTGACACTTTTCGCTATTTACCTCTTATTTGAACATATGTATGCCTTATTAACACTTCTGGCCTGAAAGATTTCAGAGGGACAAGAGCTGTGCCATTGGCATTCTTTCAACTTTTATCTTCATGCCTGAAAATTACCCTGAAAACACAGTTTGGGTGACAGATGAACAAGAATTGAAATATGGGGTTTCTTGCTTCCTGGTGCCTCAATTCAGACTTCAGCCGGTTACCCAGGTGAGGCTGAGAAGAAGAAACCATCCTTAGAGTGAATGAGTTTCTCCACATGCTTGTGTGTCACCGAAACTGTCATGATGGCTTAACAGCATCAAAGCTACATATTCCTCTAATGGTTCCAATCCAAACCATATATTCTAGGCTGTACCTACAATTTCCTAGTGTCTGGCCTAAGTATTTAAGTGACAGTTCTAAATGTAAGCACCCACTATGCACACTGTTATTATACATGTAGCTACTGGTCTTTGACAATGAATGTTAAATATTTGTTTCTGTGTTTGCATATAGTGTATTATGTTTTAGGGAATTCTGTCAGCTGTTTTTCCTTAAGTCATGAAAATTAAGCATCATTCCCTGCTTAGAAATCATTTAAATAATAATAAAGATTTTTAAACTTTTCATTTCTAAAGTAAATTGAACTTGAAAATTCTGAAGTATCATTAGAGGATAAGTCTTATAAGGGTATGAATTGGTTGGCACGTCCCTAAGAGTCAGCTTTGCACTAGGAAAGCATTCATAGCCTGAACAAAAGATAGACTCTGAATTATTTCTCAAGAGCCATGTATTACATTTTCCTTTCAAATTTAAAATGTTAAGGCTTTTCCCTTATAACAGTCCTTGATTTTATTATGACCTATAAGGTTATTTATTTCGATTGTTTTAGCTCTTTTCTGGTAGAAGCATACCACATTATCTCTCTTGATTTCCAGGAGAGGTGAGTGTTGATCTGTGATACTTCATGTTCATGACTATTCTCTTTGCTTCAGATATATCTCACTATGTCTGCGTGAGACTGTCCTCCCTTCTTCCACTCTCTTTGTTAGAAATTGATTTAGTAGGAGATCAGCACACAGGCAAATATGCTTACAAAACACAAGCATTCCCTCAATCAAATCTGTAGCAGAGAGGGATCTGAAGAAAACTTCATTGGAGTTTCTCATCAAGGGAACCATTTTTCAGGTTAAAGTTTAAAAAAATAATAACTTTTTGATCCTAGAAGAATAGAAAGTATATGATCACATTTTTGTGTGTTGAGGAAAAACTCAAATTGACATTTAAATCATTCAAACTTATGGCTATCTTAAGTATATTAATACAAACAGCAGATGTGCAGTATTTAGAACAAAAAGATCCCCTGTATCTGGTATACCAAAAACGAATTTGCATTTTCTTCTAAAGGATCTCAATCTACTTATCAAAATTTACTATCACTGTGTAAGTGATTTGTGTAGCTGCTTAAGCTAATATGAGAGTGTAAAGATAGATGAGAAATGATAGACAGATAATTGATAGATAAGTAGAAAAGTAGATGTTAGATGGATAGAGAGATGATAGATAATAGATAATAGATAGATAGATAGATAGATAGATAGATAGATGTTAGATGGTTAGTTAATGGATAGAAGATAGATGATAGATGATAGATAGATAGATAGATAGATAGATAGATGATAGGTGTTAGATGGATAGATGATGGATAGAGAGATGATAGATAATAGATAGAAAGATAGATAGATGATAGATAGGTAGATGTTAGATGGATAGATGATGGATAGAGAGATGATAGATAATAGATAGATAGATAGATAGATAGGTAGGTAGATAGATGTTAGATGGTTAGTTGATGGATAGAAGATAGATGGATAGATAGATAGATAGATAGATAGATAGATAGATAGATAGATAGATAGATGATAGATGTTAGATGGTTAGTTGATGGATAGATTATAGATAGATAATTGATAGACAATAGATAGATAGTAAGTACTGCTTACTTAGTACTCAGAGTGTTTGCCTTTAATATCATTTGCCTTTAATTAGCCAATTTTTCATTTATTTCACTGGATCCATTAAACAGTTGATCTTTTTTGTTTTCTCTGTTGAAATGCATAAATATTGAAATGTATAAAGAATTTTTAGTTTTACTTTGTTTTGTGTGAAAATTAAATATTTTTTGTATCTTAAATAAATAAATAAGTCAATAAATAAGTTAAGAAGCTGGGCATTGCTGGCTCATGCCTTTAATCCCAGCAGAGGCACATGGATCTCTGTGAGGTGAAGGCCAGCCTGGTCTAGAAGGGTTGTTCCAGGCCAGCTGGGGCTACAGAGAGAGACGCTATCTCTAACAAAGAAACAAATAAACAATAAATAGATTCTAAAGCTGTCTGACTCAAATTTGAGAGCTATGATATGTAGTCCTTTATAGTTTGCATCTTGAATATCCCTCAAGGCCTCAGTACCAGAAAATTGTGGTATTGGGAGGTAGAATCTTTGGAAGGTGGGTTGATTAGAAGGAAGTTGGGTCACTGGTGCATGCCCTGGGAGGAAATATCAGAATAGCCGAGGATATCAGTCTCTTTCCCCGCTAGTCCTGGCTGCCATGACTAGCGCAGGCCTCTGCTGTTACATGCTTGTGCCATGACATACTGTGCCATCACAGACAGAAAGCAAGAAGGTCAAGTGACTGTGGAATCCGTGAAACTGTGGGCCAAAACTGCCTCTTCTCAGAGTGTAGAACTGACTCAGCTGTTAAGAGCACTGACTACTCTTTCAAAGGACATGTGTTTGGTTCTCAGCACCCACATGGTGGGCAACAACCATCCATCAATGCAGTTCCAGGCTTCTATAGGCACTACACATACTGTGGAGAATTGAAATTCATTGGCTTGGACTAGCAGGATTAAGAAATGAGGAAAGGCAGGTCTATCCACATCTAAGCCTCAGGAAGATGCATATGCCAACCTCACTGAACTCAGTCTAGAACTGCCATTATGTGCCATGAATGATAAACACAGTAGCCATAGCACAAACGACCAGATGCTCTTCTTGATCTTTGATGTGCTTAACAGGGCTGTGGAGGGTTCTGTGCCTAGGTCAGTGAAAATTGTTCCCTTGTTATTCACAATATGATAGGCAGTGGTATTGTTTCCAGTTGTACTAAGCTCTTTTCCAGGGTGTGAACATCTCCTTCCCTATTGTTCAGGGACTCCAGATCAAATAGATGTGTTTGTGTGTGAGTGTGAGTGTGCACATTTCACAGCATGGATAAGGAGGTCAGAGAACAGCTTCTCAAAACTGATTCTCTCTTTCTATTGTGGGTTCTAGGGACTGAACTCAAGAAATCTGTGCAGGGACAGGTTCTGTGTGCTGAGCCTTCTCACTGACCTTTTCCTTTTTGAACAAGAATCGGTGTTTTCTGTAAATCCCCTTATAAAGCAGGAATAGTGCAACAGAACTAAGGATAAAGGAGAGAAACAGAGGGTGAGAGCAGCTCACACCTGCCTCTTGCCAGTTACATGACATAGGGCACTGTTTGTTTCCCCAAGCCTGCTATTAGCAGTAGCCAGGACGCTTTGATCTTAACTGATGCACGTAAAGCAAGCTGTTCACTTGATGTGCACATTTAATTCAGCGTGTTCTGCACACTGCTCCAGTCTGGCATTTTTCCATATAAGGAGTTCACAACATCTTTCTGCAGCACCCCTGCCTGTCTTGGAAAAGCAGCCCAAGGTCGCTTTGTGTTTAATGCATGTGCTGTAGGCCAAAAACCCCAGTTCCACGTTGCCTTCCACTCCTGCCCGTTAAGTCCAGCACATTCCATGCTGACTCTGCACTAATAACAGCATAACAGCCTGACAGGTCCTGTCGCTTTAGATTTTATTTGTGTTTTAATGTAAATGGTTGAGAGGACATCCTATTTTAGTGTTGCTTATCTGTCATTTGTGTGTGTATAATTTTCTGGTTTTGAAAGTGCTTTTGAACTCTGCTTTCAGTATTATTTCATGTGGATTTGGTTAACACTTTAGGGATGCATTTTCGTGGAATATGCATTTTTAGAACATGATGGGGGCATGATGCAGAATAAAGTGCGGGGGCAGGGAGGAGGACTGTGTCTCCTTTGTGTATTATGCTCGCTTCTAAATAAATGTTACCAGAGTCTATTTATAATGATACTTTTATTGAAAGGAGCCACAAATTTAAATAGATGTCTGCATCTGGATCTTATCACAAATAAGCAACACTTGCTAGAAAAATTTCACGTTTTGCATAATGGTATGTAAATGTATCATATTTGCTTTTCCCTGAGCAGTTTCTTGGGTTTAATGCCTGTCAAGGTTTTGTGAACTATCTGCAAATTCAGATGATGCCACTGGAGTGAAGGGAAGAGTTGGGAGATTGAAAACTAGAGGCTTGCTTTAGAGGCCTGTCTTACGACATGGGGAGGGTGAGGATGAGCCAACATGACAGCCTGCAGCTGGGGAAAGAAATAGTTGTTAAAGGTCATGAAAGAGGGAAGAAGCATCCTAAGTACTAAACTGAGGACATGAAATTTAGATGCTAGGCTAGGCCTTCTGGGGAAAAGCAACAGCCACCGACTTGCTGTATGCTGTCACCGTCCTGTGTTGGGCACCTCACGTAGGTTCATTCTTCCCACAGCATTAACCAAGGTGAAAGTATTGCAAACCCCAAAAAATGGCTGGCAGAAGGTGCAGGGAACATATGTACACAGACTTCAATAAGACCCCAAAGCAGATATTCCAAGACGTCCATCTGCAAAATGCTCTTAACACATGTGAGTTTGCACCTTCTTTCAAGAGCTAATAGCAACATATTGAAAGTGTATGAAGTGGCCACATGTTTGATGTTTTATTTGAATTATCTCATTTATTGCCTGTAGTCTTCGTACATGAGTACTATTCTCATTTTCACATATAAAAATTGAAAATGCCTAAGACTCAAGGAAGTTAGGTGTCTCAAAGAGGCAAATAGTTAACTAAACAGAGGGAGAAAGTCTGAACTCAGAGCTACCTAAAAAGCCCAGGCTCTTTCCACTTTTAAGCAACCTTTCTATTCAGTTAGAAATTTTCGTTCCATTTTAGAGTCAGAATGAATGAGAAAACAGGAATGCAAATAAATCATGTTTTTCTTGGAAAAACTGGAGACTGCGCTTGAAGTCAGCAATAAGTTCCAAAGCATTCTTTGATTTATTGTCTGCATTTTCCAGCAGTTGAAGTATTATCGGACACACTGGGCATTATTCTCAGTGTTTGTTTCACATTGTAGGAACCTTGGGAGGTTTAAAGCATATTGATGCTGATCTCCACTCCAGGAGCTTCTTATTAAATTGGTGTGAGATGTGATCTGGACACCATGGGTTCCTAAAGCTCCCCAGATGATCCTAATGTGTATGTAGACAAATAGGTATTTCCCTACACAGCCCCTCCTAGAGTCTAGACATGTTAATTAAACTGACTCCTGGCTTTCTCTGCCTTGGTATCTGTTCTTCTGGCATCACAAAAGCAACAAGTTCATGAGAGAAGTTCTGTATTTTCACTCAAACTTGACCCTCTTGTTCCTCCATGTCTTTTTAAAGAAAATGGCAAGCACATTGAAATAAACTTATTATTCTAATTTACTCATTAAAAAAAATCTCAGTTCTGAAAAGGAAAATGTGGCTGACCCCTAGATGGCTGCTTTGTAAATTCATAGCTTGGTCTTGGGATTTCTAAAGCCTAGCACATTCAAATACCTATTAGTATTGGAAGTGTTGGAATAACTTTCCATTGAATCCCCAAAAAGAGAAACTGCAGAAATTAAATGTTCTATATCAGAAAGTTGATTGAACATGCATTACTCATAAAAAGTGGGTCAATCCCCCAAATTACAAGTGAGTGTTTATGGATTGCTTACTTCTTCAAGGTTTAACATTTTTATAGTATTTACTTATCACAGAACACCAGGTTATAGCGAAACAAAGTACAATACATCCCACTCTCTTACCTGAAGTACTCCCCATTGAATCAAATGGATTGTATTGTTTCGCCAGTTAAAAAAAAATGATAAAGGGTAGAAAATAGTAACTAGCTTACGAGAATAAAAGGAGATCTCAGTAGTAGCTAGGGATATTTCTGTTATAATCATTTGATTAAAAGCCTCAGTTCAATATTCCTGGAGGGAAAAGTCAGAATGCAGATGGCTCAGATATCTGAGGAGAACAGAGTTGGTCTAAGTAATTCTGAAATTCAGTGTTGACAACAAAGTTCTGTCTCTCTTGACTAATTTTGTCTCATCCTTCACCTTCCTTCTGTTCTACTTCTGGACTATGTTACTCTCCTCAAACTCTGTCCGGTAGCTCTAGAAAATCCAGATTTCATCACTGACCCCACACATATACATACAGACACACATGCATAGGCACACACACACACACACACACACACACACACACACACACTGACATACTAACTCTTAGTCCACCAAAGCTATTTTCTTTCTTACAAAAGTCTTAGGAAAGCTCTGTGTCTTGTCCAACCTGCCTCTGACTTGCTGGAATAAGCTTATTCTACAGCATAACCCTGATATCAAAGAGAGAGTTAGCCCACTCAGAAGCACCAGGAGTTAACTCCTAATAGAAGGGCAGATCCACAGAGAAGACAATGGGGGTTCTGTTTTAACAGAGGAGTTAAGGCTATGCTCAGCAAATCAGAAAACCCCAATGCAGTCTGAAGATACAGGGACATCCGTCAAGGAAATATGACATTAATAAAGGTACAACTTGGGATGAATCTTGGAAGATGGGTATGATTGCAGGAAATAAAAAAGAAATGCTGAGGCTGGAGAAATGGCTCAGTGATTAAGAGCACCAGCTGCTCTTCCAGAGGATCCAGGTTCAGATTCTAGCACCCAGATGGTGGCTGACAACCATCCATAACTCCAGTTCCAGGGAATCCAACATCCTCTTCTGACTTCCGCAGGCATTGTATAACATGGGTGAAGTTATACACATTCAGGCAATACACTCACACACATATAAGAAAAATAATAAAGTAATATTTTAAAAAAAGAAATGTTAGGTCCTTAATTTTCAATGATAATAAATTTGTTGAAGCATAGCTTACATCCACAGCCATCGTCTTCACCATGTTACTCCAAGAGGCAACATAATCATATGCTTATATCTGAACGTTTGATTTTCCAAAATAAAGTTCTTACTTGTAATGAAAGAGACTGTACATTCTGGTATTCAGACCCTGTGTCTCTCCATCAGATTCTGTATTTTTCAAAATGAGAGCCTTTCAAATTTGACTTTTTATATGAGCACTGACACATTTCATGAAATTCTGAAAAGAGCTTATTTAAAGTAATTAAACCTAATGTTTGTTGTGCTTCTACTACCTAATAATAAATTTCCTCATCTAAAAGACCATCTCTGTTCTGTGATTTCTTTTATATCTTTTCCCAGCTGTAAAATCAGAATGAAATGTAATCTTTAAATTTTGCTTGCCAAAGAATCAGTACTACTTGCTATAATACGAAGTTTGCGAAGACATTTAGAAGCAGTTTGTATAAAGAAAATTTTTCTCCTTGACACTACTTTTCCCTGTAATTTAAACAAATTATGTAAATGGTTTATGGTTTTCTGAAATGGAAATAGTATTGGCCAGTAACACAATGTATGACATTAAATTTGCAAGTAGAAAATGGAATCATATAACTAGAACAGTTTTGTAAATAGCATGTACTGTGCAAATAAGTATGAGATAGTGTTATTATACAGTTCTGACAGTTATATCTTGTATGAGGAAATTGGGGGATAATGGGAGTGGTTTTTTTATGGCAAACCTCCTCCATTTCATGTTCATTAAATTCAGCAGCAGAGCTTATTATAATAATTTAGCACTATGGGTGAAGTTCTATAACAGCTTTCTGTAGAAACATATATCAGGCTAGTAACTTCTACATCTGGAATAGTACCAGGAATTAAGGGAAGTAAATGGGAAGTTGTAAGTCCCAAGCAGCTAGCAGTAACTAACAGCCATGGAAACTTAAGGGCAAAAGCATTCCATCATGGGGTATAAAGGTGCCAGGCAGATGTCAAGGAGGACTGTAAGCCTGGCATGGTGACTCATGCCTGTTCCTATAACCCAGCACTGATGAGGTAGAGGCAGGAGGATCATGAATTTGAGGCCAACCTGAAAAGGTTCATTCCAGGGCAAGAACCCTGTTTCCAGAAATCGAAAAAATAAAGGAGCACTGTCACTGGCTGACAGTGGGGGGGAGGGGAGGCTCAAAAGCAGCCACATGGAGATGGGTGAGTACACAGAAAAGATGTACATACTTTTACAAGTGGAAAAGGGAAAGTGGGAATGAGAGGGCAGAGAGCAGCAAAGACAAGTGCAAGAGCCGCTGTGGTTTATGGCAGCTGGCTCATGGGTAAGAGCACTGACTGTGAGGACCTGAGTCTGAATGAATCCCTGATACCCACATAAAAAGCTGGGAGCAAGTCTAGCTCTAGACAGCTGGACAGTGCATGAAACCACACACTCAAAGGCATGCACTTGTGTGTGTGAAGTTGCTTTTAAAAATAAAGACAAGGGAACAGAGAGCACACACGCTGATCCCACTTCTTCAGAAATGGAACCTAAGCTTGAGGTCACCCAGCTAGTGCATTCCAGCACAGATCCTTCTAATTCTACTAGCCCCTTTAACATATTTCAACCTGGAATATTCTGGAGACACAATGCATATGAACTGATGATTTAAATGAGCTCATTTCTGAGTTTCTCATGCTGAATTGCCAGGAACCCTAGATTGGAGTTGAGGCCCCAGGGTTGGTTTGTAGGTGTCCCACCCCACGCTTCTTTTATCTAAGATTATTACCGAAAGTGTTTTGATTTCATTCAATGTCAGTGATCAAGGACCATAGTAAATTCTTTGTCGTTATTGGGATCTAAACTAATCCTGAGTTACTTGTCATCATATCTGGACATAAAAGTTGGCAGAAAACTGACATAGAAGAGTGAGGGGTGACTATGACCATAATACATTATATGAAATTCTCAAATAATTAATACTAATATCTTTATAAAAGTAAAAGTAGGCAGAATAGGGAAGACAATGTTGGCAGGGGGAGAATCAGAAATCAAACCCATGGATTCATGCAAGCTAAGCAAAGGCGTTATTATTGAACTGTATCCCCAGTACCAGAAGGTAACTTTGAAGATAGGTTTAATGGAGGTCAGCATCATGTAGTGTTATTATGGGCTGATTTAGACTTATGACACCTGAATGAAAAAAGAACTAGGAAAAGGGCCTATCTTCAAACCATTGGGCCTCTTTCTTCAAAGGGATCAGCTATTATGAAAAGCAGTAACGTATTTTATCTGGTGTATATGAGGTGATTAATCATATGACAATGTTCTCAGTTGAATCTGAAAGCATTCATCTTAGGTAATGCCTGCTTCATGTCCCTGAATACAAATAAAGCTGCCTGGACTCCCCCATGAATGATGTTTGGACATTTAAACTCCCTTTATAACTCATGTTGCTGCATAATAGTCTACTCTTATGGCACTGGAATAAGATTCTCATTTAAAAGACTCTAGTTGGTAGAACCAGACACAAAGGAAACACTGCAACCCTATGTCCCCCACTATGGTGTGGGTGCCCTCCCTATTCCCTGAATTTAGTCTTTGGATTCTGGGAATAGCTGACAGGAGCCAGATAATTTTTTCTGAAAGAATTTTGTGCAGAAGGAGAGGGAAACTCATGGCTAGTAGTGTCATTAGCAATTTTGTTTTTACAGAACAGGAAAATGTAATCAGGGTTTTTAAGCTATTAACTCTATAGGCTAGTCCTTCCCTCCCACTAGGAAACATTTATTTCTCCATCCCTGACAATGGGTGTTTTTTAATGTTTAAACAAATCCCTGCTGGGTCTTTGTCTCCTAACTGCAATGGAAAAGCTGCGCTTCCCTGCTGTCTGGCCTGTGCACAGGCCATGATTGCCTTGCCAGCCTCTCAGATGCTGTGGAAAGGTGAGGCACACAGAAAACCAAATCTTGTGGGTGTAAGGTCCACATATTTCCCTAAATGAAATTATTTAGCAAACTTGTGGCAAATAGGGAGGAAAAATGAATCCCACAGATTCAGTATCTTCAGTTATTAAGCTGAGCTCTGAATGATCTCCGAGGGGTCCCTTCATCACCCTATGATGAGTTTTTTTCCCAGTTACTCTTAGAGAAAATCGGAGCTTATGCAACACTCCAGAGTCCCTTTTTCCTGATCTGGAATGGTTATTGTTTTTCTCATAGCGCATTTATCAGCACATACCTCATTTGCACTCAGGTACACTCAGAGGTTTAACAGAGTCAACACACTATTAATGAATGCACAAAAGCCCCCAATAATCTTTGAGATACAGCCCTCTACATATGGCTGTATGTCTCTCCCAGGGGTTCTCCCGTCTCTGGAGTTAGGTTTCCTTTTCTTTCTTGAGGCTTCTAGTAAGAAAAATCATAAAGTTATAATTGACATAAATAGCAAGCCCAGGACCAGAGGTGCAAGTCAGAGTTGTAAGGATCTCCTCTGTAGTCCTGCATATGAGCTCGTGGAATGGTGAATGGTGAGATCAGAAACTACAGTGGTACCATATTAGCAGGCACACACCCAATACCGGTGTCATCTAGGAAGCTGAACATCATCATCTATGGAGCTTCAGAGGCAAGGTTAAATTTTAATCAAGATGAGAAGTGTCCACTGTTGCAACAGTGGCGTGAATATTATGGACCAAGAAAAGCTTTCTAACTGAATTTAAGACCTGCTCTACAGAAGGGAAACTGATGCTGTAAACCTGGTCAAGAATCGTGGCTGGGGATAGTGTATGCCTTAGGGGAGAACCTACTACTGCTATTGTGCCAAATGGACATAATACCAAATTTCTAAAATATTTACCTTTATAGACATAGATTAGTGCAGAACATATTTCATGCATTCTGCCATATACGTTATGGCCTATCAAGTCAAGTTTATATACCCAGATTTCCCTCAGTTCAAGTTCGTCTACCGGGGTCTATTCAGCCTATATAGAGTCACGCCCTTAAAGAAAATCAACTCTCCCTCACCCACCAGTAATCAGCTGCCAATATTTCTTTAGCTGAGGTTGGAGCCTGCTGCCCATTTCCCAAGTTCTATGCTGTTTGGTCTGCTGGGTTCGCATGGGTCTTGTGTCTGCTGACACCATTTACTGTGGGTTCATATGAGCAGCGTCCCAGGAGCCTAGAAGATTGTATTTCCATGTGCTCATATACCTACTCACATGGCTCTTACAATCTTTCCACTCCTTCTTCTGCAGTGGTTCCGGAGCCCTTGGTTTATTGATCTCTGTTGCATGATGGAACTTCCTTGATGAGAGTTGAGGGATGCATTAGTATTCCCTCTACCCTTTGTTTCACTGTGCTCCATGAACCATGGTGTAGAGGCTCCATTTTAGCCATCATTTAGACCTGGGCAGCTCACAGACACTTATTCTCTGTATGTGACCAGTTGTGGAACCCTGTAATAATCTCCATCTGTTGCAAAAGAAGTTTTTTGATGAGTGAGGATTGGCATACTTGCCATAGATAAGAATTCATATTTAGCATATAGTAAGAGATTACATTTGTTTATGGATATGACAGCCTTAGGATTTTCTCTAACATGTATGAAATTCTTAAAGAATAAATAAATACAATATTTCTAAAAGAACATAACTATACACATAAACATACAAATTATAATACAGCTGTTTTAGTTACTTTTCTGTTGTTGTTATAAAACACCTTGACCAAGAGGGCAACTTAAACAAGGAAGAGTTTATTTGGTTTGCAGTTCCAGAAGGATAGGAGTCCATCATGGCAGGGAGGTACAGTTGCAGAAGTGGCAGGAGCAAAAAGTTAAGTGCTCACATCTTCAAGCAGGTACAGGAAACAGGGAGAGAAATTGGAAGTGGGACAAAGCTTTGAATTCTCAAATTCTGCCCCCAGTGATGTGCTTCCTCCAAGAAGGTCACACCTCCTAAAAGTTCTATGACCCTCCCGAAACAGCACAACTAACGGACCAAGTGTTCATGCTGAAGCCTGTGATGGACATTTCTCATTCAAACTACACCAGCAGCCAAACACTGAAGACTAGTTTCTTACAAGGATTTTGAAATTCTAAGATCTTGATCCTGATGTTTTCTCTTTGGGTTATAAAGCATGGCAGCCTCTCATACTCAAAACATAGGTAGGTATAAAAAGAATGAGGTATGAAATTAGGATTTCAATCCCAGAAGATGAATCTCTCATTTTTTCTGGCTGAGTGTTCAACCCTCTGGAAATATAGTGAGCCAGCAAGTCTAGAGACCATCGATGTTTTGCCCAAACCTGTGCTCTGAAACTGGTATAGTACAATTTGATTTGTGAATCAAAGTTTGTTGGGGATTCACAAAGATGGGATGGGGATAGGATGAATTTACTCTTGAAGTAAGCCCTGAAAATTATAATAGCATCTAAGCATTCAGTTTTCTAGCTACTATTTTCATAGTGACTATTACTGAATCATACTGTGGCAAAGAAAGCAGAAAACTTCATTCTTTTTCTATTCTCCATAAAATCAGTGTCCAAACTGCAGTAATATGAACTGTGTGGAAATTTACCACTGGCATACAGTGTTCATTCTCCCTGTGAAACATTAAATTCAGAAAACTAAGAAAATATAATATGAATTTAGAATATTTTTTAATCTAAGGCATGAAAAGATACTATATTTGATAGAAACACAAAACAGTTATTTCATCATACTAAGTCAATCTGACTAGTAATCCATATAAATTTACTTCATCCTAATATTATGACTGAAAGCTGCATTCCTCATAATAAGTTGACATACATACCATCCAAGTTCAAAGGGGTGGTAAGTAAGCCCTCTGCCAAATTTCTTAACTAATGTATTTATTTCCCCGCCAAATACAAAGACATCCTACAGAAACTACACATGTAGAATTGGTAGGAAATTGTTGGAGTCAGGGCTACTGACACGGAACAATAGTGACCAAAATGAGATTTCAGAAAGCACAACTAGACTTAGAACTTGGTAATTAATGATTTTATTCCAACTCATGCCAAAAATTACACCCTGAAAAGAATGTCTAGCATTCTTTGGCAGTCTAAGAATCTGGAAAAAGTGATTACTTTAATAGAGTACTAGGCCGTACAGGAGAGCATATACAGACATGTACTGAACATAGTCAGAAATTTTTATCAGGTAACATGAAGGATAAGATCCTAAAATACAAAGCTGAATGAGAGAACTCTTTTGTGTATTATATAGTAGCACAATTACACTAAGCTAGGAGTCTTTCCACAAAGCCATTAAGGACACGGGTAACTTCCAGTTTGCTACCAAAGTCTTCACCAGGATACTGACCTCATCTGCATCCCAGAGGCCAAGTCATAGCTTCAGCCACATTCCTACAAATGGAGGCAGTTTAGGACACGCACCTTTGTTATAGACAAGCAAGAGAAGAGTGTGCCTTCAATTCTGCATGCTCTCCTTTTACCAGAGATAAGTGAAATAGACACAGGCAGCTGTGGGGAGACTGGGACCCGATAGGTGTCTATAGCTGGTGGCCACATGTCAGGAGGAGGTAGGAATAAGAGAAAGGTGGGGAAGAAGGAGGAAGAGGATGATTTGGAAGAAATGGATAGTGATCTTCTATCTGATTTGCATTTTTCCCTAATTAGTCTAATCTACATTATTCTTAAATAGGCATCTGATGTCAGAAGCATTAAGCAAGTAAGTTCTATTTCTGGGGGAAAAAATGTTAGTGAAGTAAAACCGATTAGCTGCATTAGGATATTTTTAGGTTTTGTTTTTTGTCTGGTGAGATTATAAATGCTTTTTGTTTTTTTTTCTGAGACTCTCAAAAGTAGAAGTAGCTTTTAGTATGCTAAAATGAGCTGAGTGTTCAGTGAGGTCTGCACAAGATTTATCAGATAAACATATGCAATTCATAGTCAGAAATAATTTTCTTATGAAACCAGCTCTATATCTGCAAAAATAAGAATAGATTCTGATCATCTGTTAGTCAATTTTCTCATGACTGACCTGATTATGAACAACATATTTGGTACAAGATCTTAGGTGGAGTGATGTATTGTTCAGTCAGGTTGAAAAATTATAAATCCCCCATCGAAGAGAACTGAAGGACCAGGAATGTAAGGGAATCTCAAACAATGAGCTTTAAAATCATACAGTCTGTTCTCTAGACTCCTTAAAAACACAAAGTTCTTTTATACTGTCAAGACCTTTCTCTAATTCAGTTGGGTGATAGAGATTTCTTGAGAAGAAATGATTGGTGACATACCTAAGATGACCCACTTTTTTCCTTTTGTTTCTAGATGATTGACAAAAATGTACTGACCTGTCATTTTTCTTGTATTCCTATAATTCAACTACCAGGAACTTCATGCATTAAATTATGGATTTAGAACCAGAACATTTCCTCCCTTGTGTACTGCATATCACTACTGTCCAGGAATTGCGCCTGTTCCTTTCAGATTTCTTCCTTCCCAGGCAATCTCTCAAACAGAACCAGGGTACAAGCAGCTGCTGAAAAGCAAACCATCGAAGTTCATAGTCGCTTTTTTACACCCAGAGAAAAGTTTCTCTCACTTAGCACCAGTGCTAACACCTCTTCAGCACTTTACGGCAAGTTTAGGGAAGAAAGTTACGCAAAAGCTCATTTGCTGTGACTGTCACAAGAGAAAAAAATCACTGCACATGTGTGTGTATGCACGTATCACATGCCAAACAATGCCAGCTGATTTCTTTCTTTAGAACAGTGTTTATCCACATGTTGTCACATTAGCATTCCTTCTTAGAGACTACTAAGGAGAATATGCATTGCCAGGAGTCATTGCCAAAAAAAAATGAGGTAAAAATTTTTCTTATTGCTACTGCAATAAAATGCCCAAATATTCTGTTTTTATTTGACTATTATTCTTATTTTCCTTTTTATTGCAATATCCACTATTCATTGAATGATCAATGTTATTTGTATATACTAGAAATTATCATAGTAAAAAGGCAAAGTTGGAGAGAAGTAAAGGTATTTCTAATTTATCTAGGTTTTAATTTATTGAGTTGTCTATAATTAGTTACCAAATTGCACTTATTTACACAATCATTTAATAAATATTCAATTACAGAGGCATTGAATTCTCAGAAAAACACAAAGAAGCCTAAAACACTTCTTTCTTAAAAAAAAAATCCAGCTCCATCACTCAGAAGCAAAGAACACCCATATAATATTATTTAGAATTTAAAGTCAAATTTATAATATAGATATTAAGTACCACAAGAAGATAGGAAATAAACTGGACCTGAGATGGGAACTGAAAGATGGACGGTGTGTGGGTGCAGGGAAGAAAAAGGCAGCATTCAAAGTAGAGAATGAAGGGAAATCAGGTGACGAGCAGAACCTACTTGTGGGGAATCTGAATAACCTGGAGGAATCAGGAACAGCAAGAGTTATTCCTAGGAGAGCAACATCATTCCTCACCCTGGAAGGGGAAAAAAAAGTAGGGAAGACAGATGCCACTCCATGCAGAGTCCCCATCCTAAACCTGACATTACCGTGAGATTGTAAAAGGGAAGGTGGCCTCGGAGGGCAGGGTAGTTGATCACCAGTGGAGACAGCCATGGGTGGGTGATGAGGAGTCTACACCTGAATCCATATGTCATCAATGGCCCAATGTTTTTCAATTTAATTTCAAACATTTAAATGTTTGAATTTTTGTAAACACGTTATCTAACTCTTTTATTATTTCCCTTCCCTTTTAACCATCAGATAATAGAAATAAATATTAATCAAATTCAGCAACAATTTTGTAAAGGAAAGAGTGGGAGACACTATATAATCCTCAGTTTAGAACTCTTATGCAGAAATGGAATCAACTCTTCAGCTAAACTCCTTAGAACTGTACCCCACACCTTCATTTACTAGAAAGTATGGAGGGAGGAAAAGAGGAAGGGAAGAAAGGAAGAAGAAAGGAAAGAAGGGAGAGAGTCCTTTGTTCTATTCAAATGGAGTTTCTCAACCATGGTACATTGATGTTTTATACAAATAACCCTAGCAATATTTCTAGCATCTGTTAACTACATCCATCAGCCCTATGTTCATTCCCATTCCCGTCATGACACTTAAAAAGTCTCCAGACAATACCAAATGTTAGCATGATGACAAAAGTCATGCTAAGTGAAGAACTACTGTGTTAAACCATTAAATGGAAAATCATTGCTTGTGTTTTCAAAGGGAAGATGACAGGCAAAATTGGTACTGATGCCTATACCTAACAAATTAACCAGAAGCTCCGTGACAATGGACTCACTGATCAGAACCCAACCACACTGTGTGACAACACTAATGCAAGTGTGCAAAAAATACAAACAGAAGACTTGGAGATACACTAGTGACTTAGTAATATTTAAATAGTGTTATATACTTACCAACCACAATGACCTGGGACTATCTCATCTATATAATGGGAAAATAAAATGTCTGTTAGAGTGGCTATTTTTCTTACAGGAAGGACTGCTTTGATTTGTACCTTAAATTCTAAGAGATAACAAATATGTAAATCTATTAAGTACCTACTACTCTTTGCTTCTCTGTTATGATTTTTCAGTGTTTTATTTTTTCTTTTAATTGGTGTCTTTTTGTACAGTATCATACTATGGCTCTATAGTGTAACTTGAAATCACATATGGTGATACTTCCTGTGACCCCATCAATAATCAGTTATGTTTGGGGGAGAGGTTCATTGGGGCCTTCTTCTCCCTGATGAACTATTGGCTACTGAATTACTCTGGAAGAGGGTGAGCAGTTGTCTTTGGTTGTCTACCCACTGGTGAGTTCATGAAACTCTAATGGGTAGTTCCAAACCAGTGGTGACACAGATAGTCCTGTTTGGTTTAATGTGTCACAAAACAAGAAGACATGAATGTGGGGAAGGAATTGATGGGGGGTGAGAGAGCTGAAAGGTGAGAATAATTAAAGTGTATTTTATCCACTTATAAAAATGTTAAAGAACAGATTTAATTAGTACAAAAGAAGCTAACCTTGATCAACATGTACTAGTTATACATCTCAACACAGTTTATGATATTTCAACACATGCACGCAGTATGTACTGATCAAATTTCAGTATGCTTTTTAAGGCAGCAGGCAACAAACCTGGAAAAATAATCACAGATTGGATGAGAAGGGGAACCTCTCTGACTCTATCTAGAGTGTTAATGTAGCCAGAGATTCTCTCATTCCAGATCATTACCCATAGAAAGACTGACTAAATAGATAGATGTTATCATGTGTGAGAACACTGAAGGCTGCATGCTACATGGAGCTGCTCTATAGTGTGTCTGTGAGTACAGGTTTTAGAACAAAATATCCTAGACTGAAGTTATAAACAATAGGAGTTTATTTCTCTCTGTTTAAAAAGTTCATAAAGTCCAATATCTAAGTGCCTAGATATAGCATTCCTGGTATAGGGTTCTTCCTGGTTCATACATGAACACGTACATGATACATGTATCTTCGCATGGTGGAAGGAACACAAGATACCTTGCATTTCTCTTTGTTAACACACTTTATTAGTTACTTTGCATCTCTGTGATAATCCCTAACAGAAACAACTTGAGGGAAGAAAGATTGATGAGAGCTTATGATTTCAGATGGTTTCAATCGATCATGTCAGGGACAGCAGGGTGGGAAAGCTCAGTTCACGGCACTGGGAACTTAGGGCAGAAGGTGTTCACATCATCCTGACCAAGAGGCAGAGAAGGAGCAGGAACCAAGGATGGAAGGTAACCTTTGAAAGCTGATCCTTAGGAAGTGATTTTCTCCATCTAGTCTCTACTTCTTAAAGGTTCTAAAGCCTCCCCCACATAGTTGAGGAACAAGTACTCGAAAGATGATCCTGTGAGGGACATTTCAGATTCAAACCATAGCAGATACCAATGCAATAATGGTCATAGTCACAACCTCATACCCACAAGCCTTGTCTAATGCTACTTACTTCTTAAGGGCCTTACCTCCAGAGAGCATAGCAGTGAGAATTAATGAATGGGAAAAGAACATAAGATTCAGTCCACAGCACAGTGGGTATTTTAGGTAAAATAAATGAAAAACAAAAGAGGACAGGAAAATAATATTACCTGTTCCAAGAAATAAACTAACGCATATAGAAAAATAGAGTCTCTTAAGTACAATTAATTTACTCAATACTCTAAAAACTGGAGAGTTTAAAAAGATCATTGAAATCATTTCATCTCGCTTTGGGCAAAACAAAATAAGTGTGAAATGACACAGAGCTTCTTGAACATTTGACACAATACACAGAGGAAAGCAGCAGAAAGAATAAATGTTCTTGTCCAACTTCCCAGGAGAAAGCCAAGTGCTCAGGGGTGAAATTAAAGATGAGAAAATCAGATATTTGTCTCAGGAAATAAAACTAACTATTTTCAATCAAATTATTGAAGTATCCCTCTACCTTATTATTTCATGTTGACTGATAACTAGACCCATAGGGCATAGCTTATGCTGACAGGTAGCTAGATTAAGTGACCTTTTCAGTTTCCAATTTCTTGGGCTTGTAACACAGTTAAGTAATGTATAATGAGATAAAAAACAGAATTACATTTTTTTTGAGACATGGTCTCATGTAGCCCAGGCTGGCCTTGAACTTCCAATCCTTCTGCCTCCCTGCCTCATGTTTTGGGTTTACAGGGAGGCCCCACCACATCTGGTGAATGATAGAACAACTCTGAATGGCTGCCACCCACATTTGCATTTGATTCAGACAGAAACAAAAAAGCTTTTTCTTTACTGAATATTTCTGCCTCAGGGTGGGTGTATATTATTATTTGTTCAGTCAGATGGGCTTTTATTTGGGCTGCTATCATACTTCAACATGCTTAGCCATAACCACTGTGGCTTCCCCTGATACTTGCAGCATAATCACCTCTCTGCTTTCAGCACAAAAATTCCATTTGCAGAGCAAACATGTAAGTAATTCTAAATCCATGTACCAAATTTGGAGACCATGTTTTTCTTCTTCATTCTCTGCACTAGTGCTGACATTAGAAGAAATGTTACCAGTTCCCAGGTAAAGACTGTCTAGTGTAAGGAATGGTACAGCAAAACCCCAGCAAAATATCCAGGAAATGCTACTGTTCAGTGGAGCTGGAGCACTGACCATGAATGGAAGGGAGTATTATGGACTGTGAGGTGAATGCCATAGCTTGAGTTTAAATACTTACTGTTGACCAAAAATTGTTTCATCTTTGATCACAATGCAAGTCCATCCCTGGAGAACTATGGCTATTTCTGAAAATTTCTTTATCCTTCAAGCTATGACTAAATAGTTTGTGTCTGAACCCCCCCTTGGTGGCAAACCTTTGATTTCTACTTTTCAAAGCTCCTTTTCTCAAGCAAAAATGCCATGTCTAATAGAAACACAAAATTTAAAAAATGAAAGCTATATGGTGCTGAATTTTAACACCTTAAATTTAAATGTAGGGAACAAAAAACAATATAAGCATTCTAGGCTCTATAGAAACTTCCCCCAAATTCATAGTTGCTCCTGATTTTCCTGGAACTTGGAAATTAATGTGAGTTTGTCCGCATTCTGTAATTGAAATTCTAATCCTCGGTGTGAAGATATGTAGAGGTGGTACCTCTGGAAGGTAACTGAGCTTTATAAGGTTATATGGATGAGCCCCCTATGACTATGGAATTTGTTCCCTAATAAGAAGAGACATGTGAAAGACCTCACTCCTCTCGGCACCATAAGAGGATGCAAAACCAGGACAGCCTTCACTGGAGACTGAATCCATAGGCACTTTGCTCTTAGACCCTTCAGATTCTATACTGAGCAAAACAGTTATTTTCTAAGCTATCCTGTGTAAAGTAACTTGCTATAACAACCTGAGCTGCTTGAAACATGCTGTCTAGTAGTCACACTACTATTTAAGCAAAATTGATCTTTCTGGAATTGATACTTTTCTCCTTTTTATTGTTTGAGAATTTCATATGTGCATACAGTATGTTTTGTTCAAGTCCACTTCCCACTCCCCCAGCCTCCCCAACCACTTTTGCTTCTCAACTTCCTGTGCTTTGTTTTTGTAAACCCACTGAGTCCAATTAGTGCTGTCTGTATGAGTCTGGATTTAGCACTGTCTGTTGGAACATAGGTAGCCTCCTGTGCCTTGCATCCCTAAAGAAGACTGCCTCCGCACTGTAATGCAGTAAATATTTCAACTCATTCTAACTATTTTCTTCATGTATGTAATATTCTCTTAATTCAAACCCAGTGTCCCAGCTCCATTGAGTATTAACATTCCTTGGACATGCCATGTACTTGGTTAAAGTTTGCTGGGGTTTTGCTGTACTCTTCTTTCCACTCGGCAGCAACCATCAATTGTCAATAGCTCCTCAAAGAGTAGTGGGCATTTGTAACTACTTCCCCTCCTCCAGACTGGGATTTTGCCTAGTTTGATCTTGTACAAGTTTTATGCATGCTATCACAACCACCTTGAGTTCACATGTGTTACGTCCCAGCTGTGTCCTTTGTTGTAGCCATCGATCACCTCTGATACTTGCAGTCTTTCTTCTTCCACAAAGATCCCTGAGCCTTGGAAAGAAAAAGTATGGTATAGGTATCCCATTTAGGCTTGGTCACTCTGTAGTCTCTTATCTCTGCACACTGACTGGCTGTGGGATTCTCTGTTAATTGCTATCTACTGCAAAAAGAAGTTACTTTGATAAAAGTTGAAAGATATGCTCTATAGGTATAATGTAAAATATTTGGAATTGATTTAATCCTATGTCCATTTAGTATAATAGTACTAGGTTCTCTCATAGAACCTATGACCTCTCTAGCTACAAGTTCTTGGCCCCGATTAATGGTGCCAGCCATGGTTTCTATCTTGTGGAATGAGCCTCAAATCCGAGCAGCAGGTGGTTGGTTACTCCAATAGCATTTTGCCACTATTGTGCCAGTGCACTTATCTTGCCAAGGCGTTTGCTATTGTAGCTCACAGGGCTCACAACAGGGTTAGATTGCTATTGCTTTTCTCTTCTGGTAGCATGCACAGGCGTATTAAAGCTAGCCAGGAGAAATGAAGGTTCCGGGTCAGTGCCAGCTTGATTTCTCTGTGTTCTATGACTCAAGTATGTGGTGTCTTCAGCAATAGGCTTTTGCCATCAAGTTCTGGTCAGTAACCTGTGATTGAAGCTGATAATTTTTGAGGGAAGAACTCACAAACCTTATCAACTATTACTGTTTGTACATTTACCTTTCAACTTGTTTATGGGATCTAGAACCTTCACTACAGTTAAAGAAATAAAGCAGCCTACGCCTTTCTGGTGTCAGCAGAGCACACAGGCTGGGACAGCTGAGAAGCTGAAATGATGAAACTGTGGCGGCCTCTTCTAGGGAAAACACTGGAACCTGAGCAAAAGGAGAAACACTCAATCTTTCCTCATCTTCCTTCTCCAGTCTCCTCTCAGTGTCTTCCATTGGAAACCTGGCAACCCAGCCTGGGAATCAGGAAATGCAGGACTCACCCCTATTGCATATGCCACACAGGAAGAGCTATGCACAAACACAAAAGCAAGTAGCCAAAGACGGATGCCTCCAGAGAACAGTGTAGGAAACCAAAGTGCTCCTATTGATAGAAAAGTCTTTGTGTTTTCTCTCTAGAGTTTTTTTATTCTAGAGATGACTTTGCCGTTTGTTTTGTTTTGATTTGAGACAAAAGCATTACTAGGTAACATTATCCACTCAGAAAATATGGTAATATTGGACAATTTCTTTTGAAGGGAAAATAGAAGAACGTGTGGATACCAAGAATGGATATTAGGGCTGGCAAGATGGCTCAGTGGGTAAAGGCACCTGCCACGAAGCCTGATGGCCTGAGTTCAAGTCTCAGAGTCCATATGGTGGAAGGAGAGAACAGACTCTCAGAAGTGTTTCCACAGATATAACACACACACACACACACACACACACAATGTATATATATATAAATATATATATTTATTTATATATAACAAAAAGAATGGATATCAGTAACATAAGGTACATGTACATCTTCTGTAGTTGATATATTGCTTTCACACATTACTTATAGTTTGCTTGCCCATTTATTTTAATAGTGAACTTCTGGAACCTTCCCTGCCAAAATGGGGTGACCATGATCTTGACTACTTTCAAAGTACATGGTATGAACATGAGTCAGTTCTGATCATACAAAGTCATGATAAGAGCAAGACTTCATCTGAGAATATGAGCTGAGAATGGGTTCAATGAAACATTTCTCCATGGTTTAATAAAACACAGTAGCATAATTTCTGGAGTTGGCACACACAGCCTACGGCTGGGCCTGTCTCAGGCTACATTCTTTGACATGAGATCTGAAGGTCTGCAGAGCAATTACTCTCTGCAACCAAGGGCAAATGGCATCTGTCAGCCTCAGCCTTTTCACATTTCCTTCTTTCCTAAGGCCAGAGTTCTCTACAATGACAAAAAGTCCTTTGCTCTAGTTCATTTGAAAACGACTGTCATTTTTAAAGGTTAGAATGTGCCTCTGTTAGAGAGAGAGAGAGAGAAATTATAATACAGTAATTTTTATATAATCAAACTAGAATTCAGAAACATTTAATAAAAGGAATTTCAAAGACAAATGTCATGCTAAAACCAAATGCATTTCTGCCTCCTTCAAATGCATTTTGCCAAAATCTAAGACTTAGAAAAAGGACAGCAATTGCTGTCAATTAATTGTCCATTAATTGCTCACAGAGTTAACCTTTTCTGGTTTCCTTCTTATTTTCCTGCTTCCTCACTCTCCTTGCCCCTTGCCTTTCCCAAGGCTGGAAGGTAGGCAGATTGCATGTCTCCTACACCACCCCCTTTCTCACCTGTCCCAGCATAGTCTGGGCTAAGTTTGTGAAAGTATTGGAAAAGCTCCAGGACAAATCTCTAGACCGACCCCTTCCACGCTTCCTGGCATTCCCAGGCACAGTGCTGCTATTCAGCAGCGGCCCCAGCCTGTTTCTTCATCTCTTCACTCCAGGGACCTTAGCTCCACTTGTCCCTATCATCCTCCAGATCCTGGGAAAACCACCGCAGGTTTCAGACTGAAATAACTCTGCCTCTCAGCCTAACCACTTCACCAGGTTCCAAGCCAGACTTCCTCTCGCTAGGGAACCCAGGAACCTGAAGACAGAGGCTCTGTATCTCTTAGGCCTCTACTCTAGAAGAGCATCCGTCAACGTGGGGTTTGAAAGTAAGCAGCATCCGCTCAAACCAGGCTCCGCCCCAGGCCTTCTAAGCCAGAACATATAGAGGAGGAGGGCAGAAACCTTTTAGCAAAAGTTCCAGGTTATTCTAATGCCTGACAAAGTTTGAAAAGCAGCACCATGTGCTGCAGACATTTGTGGCTTATGCATAGTAGTTCTTTCCAAACTGCTTTCCGGTTTTAGTATACTTGTGAGATGATTGCCTGAAGTTAAGACAGTGAGCTCTCTGAGAGGAGACCACATCTTCCACATCTTCCTTCACATCTGTGCCTCAAGCTTCTTGCCTCATGCCTGGCAATAAATTTGTTGAGTTGTAATAGAATCAGTATGTTTGTTTTGTCTTTGTCTCCTGTTTTAACCTTCCCAATTACAGGTTACAAAACAGCAAGGCAAATGACAATGGAAAGTGCTTAGAAAAGGTTTTTCAATGTTATGCTGATACCACATGAATAACTGTTTACAAGTAATCCCAATTCCTCACATTCATATAACTCTGTGGTTTCAGAGCTCTTGGAAATCTAGTAGAAAGATTGGAGAACCTTTCTTTTTACTCCTTGAGGAGAAAGCAGAAATTCAATCTGAGAAAACAGTCCTAATATGCTTATTCATGTACAAAACATTAGAACCCAGGACCTTAAGTTCTGATTGCAGTGGAAAGGTATGTAATTCGATCCACTAGATATATCTGAATGTTTCTGTTAATTTACTCTGAGTAAGTCTTCATTTGGGGGTTCTTCTACTGTGAGGTGGGGAATCCAATAGCAAGTTTGTTGTCAGAATTGAGTAGAATAATGCTGTATGAAGCATATGGCACCCAGCTTAACACAAAGGATTTGATAAATCTTATCATATTAAAATAAATACTATCTTATTAGTATTTATTTTTGTGTTTGTATTTATGTTAGATGACATGTATAACATTACATATACATAGTTATGCTGACTCCCACAGAGTAACCAGTGCTCAATATGTGGATTAGCAAGGGCCAGGGTCTTTCGAGTATCAGAGGGTGTGTTTTGATAATCTGAGGGGTCACCTCAGGTATCCAGTCTGACTTTCATGACAGGGAGTCCTTCCAGGTGTTTTCCCTGTCATGTGTCTACCTATGCTGAATGGTGGAAAATCTACATTGGTAGGTTATTGCCCCCTGTAGGGAAACAGGATCCTCTCTGCCCAAGTCCCGCCCTCTGGCCAATAAGGGAGGAGGGAGGTGGGGAGTGGGTGGAGAAACTTGGCATCTATTCCCAGGAATGGATGGAGATTGTACCCACGCGAGAACATGGCCCCCAGGCCTACGTGGAAGTCTCCAACCCAGGAGCCTGCGTGCCAAGCCCACTCCATCTTCAGGATGGATGACTTCACATGAGTGAAACGAACTGAGATACCTGTGCCCGCCAGGGCCCCCGGCAGTCGTAGACCACGGCGGACAAGTCGTGCCTACTCAGTAGATTTGTAAACCTTATATATGAATAAACCTTTCTAAATAGAAAAACAGTTTCTGTTTTATACAGCTGGATGAACCAGATCCCACCCGCTAAGGCGTTGAGAATAAATTTATGCAACACCCCCTCAGGTCAGACTCTAGTAATTCCGAACACACACCTTCCCACCATAAGTTGCTATTATGAATCTATGATAATTTAAAAATTAAGGGGCTGGAGAGATGGCTCAACAATTGGATTCTCAGCATCTACATGGTGACTTAGAACTGCCCTAACTCCAGTTCCAGGGGATCTGGCGCCTTCTTCTTACCTCTTCTGGCATTGCACGACATGGTTACACTAACATACATACAGGCAGTGCACTCATATACATAAAGTAAAAATAATTTAAAAAATAGGTAGAATCACAGCTTCCATCTATACATAGAATACACATCCAAAATAGTATTTAATTAATGATTCAAAGATAGAACCAGCTGGACATCCTATAGGCTCTAGGATGTATAGTAAAGACATGAATGAAATGATCAGGAATGCAAAATGCAACAATAGCTGTGGAATGAGTTTATATCCGAGGGTCAGTGATCAACTACATCCTAATCTTTCCTGACAGTGGAATTTCATAAGAGTAGTCCAGTGTTTGGAGAACAGAGGATATAACTACTAAAATTATTTTCCTGCCTGAAAGGTAAAATACACAGTCCCAGTTGTCAAAGGTGTAATGTTCTAGGAAAATGGTATAAAGACTTTCATTTTCCAGTTTGTCCAGACTTCAAAGCTTGACTTTTGCCCAACCCCTCCTAGTGGCACACCCAGAAAGGAGTGATCTTGAGAGTTCCAAAACAGGCCCGAACACATCCCACATCCCACGTGATGTTCAGATACAGGAGGGGCATGTACAAATAGATAACCCCCTGGTCTGTTTTTGTTAGGAATGTGCACACGGGAAACTGTGAAATGCTTAATTCTTACTGGATGTTGCAAATTGTAACCAGTCCCTGCTCCTGAGACGCTATAAAAGCCTTTTTCTAAGTATGATTAGGGTTTGCTATAAGCAGCCCCAGCTGGTTGGAAATAAAATACCTTGCTATTCCATCCACATTGTGTTGCCTTTTTATCTCTACCCATTACATTTGGAGGTTTCACTGAGATGTCTGGTGAGTAGCTGGGACAGGCCCAATTTGGGGGCAAGCCATCTATCTCTGAGGCCCATGGGAGTCCAGCTCCTCCACTGAGATCTGAGACCCTCTCTGGGGATCCCAGCAGCTCGTGGAAAGACCTCCTGGGGTCTCTACAATCTTGGTTGCTTTTGTTTGTCCCCGCCAGAGATAGGCTCCTGGACTCAGACTCAGCCTCACCAAGAGCAAGGGAAGAGCACACTCGAGAAACCTCTTTGGTTTCTCTTTTGAAGTTTGGTTAGCCATGAGTTTTCACCTCTGTTTTCATTTGGCTATAGCCAGTGAATTTTTTACCAGTGTTTTCTGGTTCTGGGCTCTGAGTAAAGGTATTAGGGGGACGTTGGACACAGCTTGGATCCTCCTGGTCTAAGGTATGGAAAAGACGTTTTCCGGGCCTGCCTGGGTTGCCAAGCCCATTTCCAATCCTGTTGCTGGGATCTAGACTAGGAAACAATCTGGTTTGTGTTACTTGTCTGTGTCCGTTTCGTTTTCATCCTAAGTGTCCTAAATGTTGTGGCCACCTCCTTCATGCACTAGTGTAATTCTGAGACTATTGCAACTTTGGAATGTATGCTAACTTTTCTGCTTTCAGGAGGCAAGCTGGGGCTTGTGATTTTCAAGTTAAGCCCCGCCCCCGACTTTGTACCCTATATCTCTTAGCACCTTATTCTAAATGCCTTTATCTGAATGCTTGTTATCTGAAAATGTGAACACCTTGCCTCTCTGCAGAAATGAGAGAGAGAGAGGTTTTAAAAGCCATTTCTTTCTTAGACTTTTTCCCCACTGTAGTTCTCTTCATGGATGGGGGAAACGGCAGTTAGAGGGGCCTGTCTGGCTGGTGACCTTGCGGGGAGGCAACCATGTGATCTGGTCTCCATCTTGGATGATGATATCATCAATATGGGGATAGTCACATTTGTAGTTCTCAAGGGCCAAACCTTACAAGAGACAAGCTGTTCTCCAAGCTTGCTTTTATTTCTGCCCCTTCATTCCCTGGATGGACACCGATGGTTTTCACTTTCTAGTTACAATGTCCTAGGGAGACTAAAAGAAAAAGCATTTCCGTATCAACTCTTTACAGGTTCCTTTAGGTATCATCGTTTTCTGTGTTCCTTATTCTTTAGATTATGGATATTTAGTTCAAAATTAGGTATGGCAAATTGTAATATGGTTTTATGATTCAGGCAGACTGGGAGCCCTCTTTCAAAGAAACTACCCTATGAGCTAATAGTCTTGCTTCTTGTTTAGGTAAAGAAAAAGTTGGATAAATAAGTCATAACTTTAAAAAAGTTTAAAATATTTAAAGAGTACTTATTAAATCTTTAAATCTTTCAGGTTGTCATTGACATGAAAAGATAAACTAATGAATTATGAGTGTAAGTTTTCATGCCTCTGTGGGGAACAGGCTAGAGTGACTGACTCCATTTTAAGTTGGACTCCATCTTAAGGCTAGAGGCTAACTTCTCCATTTTGCCTACTTCAAGCTGTTACAAGCCTCTGGCTACAGGGGCTGAGGCAAAGGGAACAAGCCTGGGCATGTTAAGGAAAGCTGGACCCTGCAGTGAGCTTGACTAACAGTCAGTACATTCCTTTACCCTCAGGACAGCACTCACCAATGAGAAACCCCAAGCCTTCTATAACCCATTTTTGGTATATGTAGCATTTGTAACCAAGTTCAAAATATGCTTGGTGCACTTGGGTTTTCCTGACCAACCGTAATGTAACACCACAATTCTTCTCCTCCCTTTGTCTCAAACCTATAAGAGGTTCCTTCACCCTTCCCTCAGGGCCACTATCCCTCCACCCGCTGTGTTGACATGGACTGTGGACCAAGCTAGAGCTTGCAAATAAAAATCATGGTGTGATTGCATCGGATTTGGCCTCCCTGGTGGTCTTTTGAGAGGATTCTGTGACTTGGGCATTGCCCCTCTGGTATACATCATATATAGCCAGAGAGAATCTCAGGTTTGACAATGGTAAAGACAGAAACTACTGGAAGCCTAGTCTTGCTTGATCATGGGTGCTCACCAAGCACCCACGGCTTCATAAAGTTAAAAATATTAAGTGAAATAATATCTTAATATTAAATGTTCTGTTTTAATTAATCAACCCCTGTTCTGGATAAAGAACCCAGTAGATGAAAAGACTCGCCTGTCTGGACAAATGTATGCAGGTTATAAAAAGGATTGATGCCTTTTTGTGTAGATCATATTGGTTGTGAAAGAATAACCAGACTTTCTTCAGCTGACAAATGTCTTTCTTAGTCACACTGCCTTAGGACACACTTCTGTTCATGTCCTTGTTGTCCAGAAGGGTGACCTTTACTTCACCGAATTATTTCTATTTCTTTCACAGAAGGAGAAAAACATTCAATTTCCCTACCATACATGTTGTTTTAAAAATGGAATTCGGCATTTTATGAAATCCTAATGAGATCAAGATGCTGGGTGTGTAGTTGATAGAGTACTTGCCTAGCATATAGGAAGCCCAGAGTTTGATCCCTGGCACTGCATAAAAGATAAAGAAATAGGAGGATCAGAAGTTCAAGGCCATTTTCCATTGCATACTGAGTTTAAGGCCATCCTGGGCTATATTAGACTGTCTCCAATTTCTTTTTAATGAAATCAGAAGTGATAGGAGAAGCATTACAGGAAGGAGCCAAAGGTGAGATTTAGGCTAACAATAGAGAATCAGATATGCTACAAGTCAGCTTCAGCACCAGAGGCACCAAGATTGCTTGATTGCAAGATTCAGTCTTGAGCTGAATCCCAGGTATCTTCTCTCAGCAATAGACTTACTGCAGAGAGGCAAGTCAAACACTGAGCACACCCAGTCCTGTTCATTCACATACACAGCTGAAGGACACTCTTGCATGTTCAAGGATTCCATGATTTGGAGATTTCTCCAGGACCCATTATTTTTGTGTCAGAAAGCTAATCAAATATTTAGCATGTGAATTTCTTACCAAATTCTATTACTAATAAAATGCAGCCATGTTCCCTCCCTGTGGAAGTGGACAGCATGTTTGAGAAGAGGACTTGTGGGAGACTTACATTATGAATTACATGGGTCCCTGGGTAGTCAGTTGTATCATTTTAGTCGGGAGTCAAGTCACTTTAATCTGTGGTCTTGGTTGTCATCTCCAAACTGAGGGAGATGAACCAGGATCCCCTCACAGTAATGACTTTACTGAGATGGTCCTGAGGAAGCTGCCAGGTTAGAAAGGAAAATATGACTCTTCTCAGACTAGAATGAAAAGCCAGTCACACAGATGGCCTTTGCAATCTCGGAGGGGTCAGCACTTGCTGTCCCTTACGATGGACCCTGCAGGGTTTAATAGACTATGAAAGACCTGTGTCCTAAATGTCCAAAAGTGGATGCAGGGGGCACCTGTTATCACAGCAGAGGACAGTTTCCTTCCTGTGCTGTTTTTGTTTTGTGCATCTATTCTAAACACTGGATTTCTTAGACATTTTTGCCACATTCAGTCTGTCCTTTGCTCATTTCTTCAGAAACAATTCAGAATTCCTGTGGGAGGTCTTCTGTGCTAGACAATTTGCTGAATTCCAAGACATAATGATGAAGAAGCAGTGGAAGTGCTCGGCCTCCCTCAGTCACTGTGGCAAGGAGACATAGACAAGTGAGACAATCGTGGTCAGTGATACCCAGGGTATCTGTGGAGCACACGAGAGCGGAGCCTTATCCAAAGGAATGTACATCTGAGACTGGATGCGAGACAAAAAGAAAGCCTGAGTTAATAAGTGCACTTTAGAAAGATGGCACATGAAATGGTGACAAAGTCTAAATTCAACAGCATATGTTAATCTGGATCTTTGGAAAAGGGAAAATGGTTAACAAAGTCAGTATTTTGAGGCCTGCTAGGTTAGTCAAATTCTTGTGTTAATCAGACTTAAGAAAATAATGTAAGGGAGAAAGGATTTATTTTGGCCTGCAAGTGAACGAACCATTGTCACTTGGCTTCACTGTGTCTAGGTTCATGGGCAAAGCATCATGCTGGGGAGCGTGTGATAGAGAAAATGGCTCACCTCACAGTGGAGAGGCTGAGAGACAAGGGAGGCAGAGATGCACAGAGAGGGTGAGGGAACAAGGGGTATCTTCCCAGAGCACACCTCCAGTGAATCTCCATCTAGGCTCCACCTCTGAAGCCTCCTCCAGCTCCCAGTAATGCTATCAAATTATGAACCCACCAGTGGCTTAATCATTCCTTTCGTCAAGCCATTATGATTCAGTCATTTTGCAAAAGTTCTTTAGCAGACAAACAAGGCTTTAACACATGAGACTTCAGGGGGCATTTCACATCTAAACCCTACCAGGAGCACTACCAGATCCGGGACACTGCTGAGTTTTGTGCCCTTTACCAGAAGAAACACCTCTACCATGTCTTAGTAGGATTTCTACAGATTTGGAACCTAAGAAGTTTGAATGAAATTAAGTCTATCTGGAAAGTGTAGTAAACACCTACAAGTGTTGGAGAAATGAACTGTGAAAGAAATGGGGCTCAATAAATGGTTTATCTTCAAGGTAGTCACTGTTATGGGTGCCTAGAGCTTATCCTGTGTACAGATTCAGGGAACAGAATGGTGGCAAGCTGTGAGAAAGAAAGCTAAAGTATTTATATACAATTCCTGACAGTTTGGCTCAGGTCTGCTCCTGGGTGTGTTATTTCCTTGTTATTTTTGTCTCTCCCTAATGGCAAGAATGCCCTTACATTGCTTTGTGGAGAGCCATAAAGTAAAGAGATTCAGATAATGGAAGCTGGAAGTGAGCCAGCAAGCACCGAAGCAGTGAATCCTGGGGGCAAGGGACAGAGCAACAACAGCATCTGCCACAAAATATCCTGTATCTACTTCTATAATTACAATTCACCTTTTTCTTAATGTGATTTCAGTTTTGTTTATTAATTTTAAGCCTCACAAACCTGAAACCACCCAGAGTGATGATAGTCCTTAGCTGCTGAAAATGCACCATTTGCGGGGAAATTCAAAGCCATTACTGTGCTCATAGCAGAGTTGGAGAAAGGCGGGAAGCAGAGATGAAGCTGGAAGGGTTCTCCAAGGCCGAGGCTTTACATAAACCGGATGCACTAGTCAAAATCCTCATTGCTATCGAAAAAATAAAAAAACCTGATGTACACTACTTAAGTGGAATAATAATTTATTTTAGCTCAAAGTTTCAGAAATCCTAGTCAATGACTGGCCTGATCTGTTGCTTAACACACAACCTTATAGCAACAGGATCATGTGACAGAGAACACTGTTCCCTTCATGGTGACCAGGAACCAAAGAGTGTGAATGATAGGATGAGAAAGAATTTGGAAACAGAATGTAACTTCAAGTACAACCCAGTGATCTACTTTCTCTAACTAGATTCCATCTCCTACTTTTCAGCACCTCCCAGTAATGAAATCATGTTATAAATCCACCAAGTGATTAATTTATTGATTAGGTCAGAGCTGAAAAGATCCAGTCACTTCTCTAAAAGCTCGTTAAACAAGCCACCAAACCATGAGCCTGTGAGGTAATTTCATTTTCAAATCATAACACTCAACTTTTATAGATCTGATGAAGATTTTAGGATGTGTATAGAACTCTGGACTCCTTGTGGCTTCTCATTTGGAACCGGGGGACAGAGTATAGGCCTCATCACAATGAGATGAGCAAGAACATACCAATCTGCCATGCTTCTAATACCTTTTGCACACAATGGCCCACATCAGATAAGCTCAATTGGTCAAAGTAATTCACTTGTTCTAGTGTAAAGGCATCTGGGCATGGAAGCACAATCTACTTCAAAGGGGGAGGAAGTGACAGAGGGACAACAATCATCAACTCTCTATTAGGGCATCGTCACTGGAAAGTGAAGAGTAAGGAAACAGATTTTTTTAACAGATATTTGCATTAATTTTTAAGAATTCATATATATTTGATCATATCCACCCCCACCTTCTCCCTTAACTCTTTCAAGTTCCAGCCGCATCTCCCTGTCCCCCAACATTGCATCCTATTTTTATTTAATTTAATAACCCATCAACCCCAATTTGTGCTGTCTGTACACTTCTGGGTGTGGGGCATGCTCAACCTACCAGGAGCAACACCCTGAAAGAAAACTGTCTTTCTCCCACCTCACCTCAGAATGAGGATTCTTGAGCCCCTTTTTACTCTGTGTAGAATGTTACTAGCTTGATCCTGTTCAGGTATTGCACAGGCAAACATAGTCATTGTGAATTCATGAGTGCAGCAGTCCTGTCATGTCCAGAAGACTCTTACTCCAGTCCCCTCTCACCTCATAGCCTTGAGGGAGGGTTGTGGTAAGGATACATCATTTTCATCTGAGCACAAAACAGTCATGTATTCTCTTCACCTTGACCAGTTGTGAGTTTCTGTGTTAACTACCACCTACCACACAAATAAATTTCTATGATGAGGTCTGAAAGTCACACTAAACTATGGGACTAGAAATACAAATTTAGAGGGCAATTTGATACTGTGTCCATTTAGCGGAATAATAGTAGTAAGCTCCCCTTTGGGGCCTATGAAGTCTCTAACCCTGGATTCTTTGGCAAGCTTGTGGTACCAAGCGTGTGCCCCACCCTGTGGAGCTGGCCTTGAATCAAATCAGAAAATGAGTGGTTACTCCCAAAATATTCTTGCCATTGTTGCACCCATGGGGCCCTATCTTGCCACAGTGGTCATTATTAAAGATCAGCTGGCTAAGTGATGACTTCCTCCAACCCCTTGCATAGCACCTTCCAGTATTATGAAAACTAGCCAACAGAGAGGATGCTTCCTGGTCAGTACGGACTTAATTTCTCCATGTCCTGTGATCAATGTGTGTGGTGTTTTCAGCAATAGAGTCTTACCATTAAGCTCTGGTAGGTAAATCAAGTTGATGGCAATAGCCTGTGTTGTTTTGGATGTCTCCAGGGATAGCTCTAACCAATAACTTGAGGGGAGGGACTGCATACCTGACACTGGGATTTTTATTCTGTAAGCTATGGCTTCTGAGATGAAAGTGATCACAGGTGTACAGTAACTTCAGTTAAAGAGAGTGAGATTTTTAATTCTTAGCTGCTTCAGCTTTTCTCTGTTGTGAGATTTTTATCACAATACATAAATTTTTATCACAATACCATGTAAACCCATTTCTTTAAATAATTAGTAGATGACATCAATATCAGAGAGCACTTATTCAATGATGCTTTTGTTTTTTGTTCTTTTAAGTGTGTTTGCTAAAAGTGTTAATGTACATCTAAAAGTCCTAGCTCCTCAGCTTCCTAAAACACTCTGTTATCACTTATACTATGTCAACCCTTGTGTAATATTATGTCCTTCTTTCTGTTTCCTTACTGTGACTCTCAATCGTAGCATTGCTTTATTTTATATGCAATATAAATGTTGTGGTATTATATGTGAAATCAATTATTTACCAAGTCAGAGCAAAGTGTAGGTAAAGAAAATCATCCCAGAATGTTCTGTGCTTGTTACATGTATCATTTTTCCAGAGAGATGTTTTTAATAACTCTGATGAAGTTACGGGAGGTTCCAACATTTGTATTACATTTTAAAAACTGTGTTAGGGGTGGCATCCCACAACACCCTTGTGAAATTCAGAGAACAACTTGCTAGAGTCAGTTCTTTCCTTTATGATGGCATGTAAGTTCCAGGTACCAAACTCATATTCTCAGGCTTGGTGGCAAGCTCCTTTACCCACTGAATTACCTTGCTAGCCCAACGTTGCGATTAAATTCCTCTTAGTGGAATAAGGCTCAAAACTGAATAAATCAATGATTAGATTAAATGAAAAGAGAATCACAATGGGGTCAGTCCTGTTTATGTGGTGAGCACGAGTAGGTGGTAAAGTTTCCTGACAAACTAGAAACTGTCTATGGCACTGATAAGTGAATCCTCCCAATGGCTGAAAAGAGAAATGGGTGTAGTGGAGCTATACTAGCTGGCAGAGTTGAGAAGGGGAGTGCTAGAAAGTTCTCTCTGGGTTCCACTGATGGAGGAAGATTGGTGATATTCTCTCTTGTCCCTTTTTCCCCCCACTTTCAGCCCAAATAAGACCCTAGGAAACAATTACTTTTTAGTTACTGGTGTACCTGTTGAAATAAGATGGTCCTTCATTTTTTATAAGAAGAGGTTGAGTTCACAGGAAACCACTTACACAGAACAGGAGAGAATCGATATTGCAGGAATTTTGCTTGATTACAGTTCTCCCAACTTACATTACTTTATTCTAGGCAGAGTTTAACTGTGTGTAAAATATTATACCAAAAATTCTGCTGTGCCTATGCATTGACACAGCTTATCTGAAGCTCTCTTTTCATCTTTGATAGAACCAGGAAGGAGGAAGTCCCTAACAGACATTATATATACATGTTGATAGAAGGTTTGAGGTACTTTCATTTTGTTTGATGTTAGCTAAATGATAGATAAATAACAGGTATTTTGGAAGTTTCATCTGGTGAGGTCTGTGTTAACTGAACCTCCCAGAGTAACCATGGAGACTAGCATATGGTTTCTGACTCCATTCATTTTATTAACTGTAAATCTCAAAGTATCTTTTGCAGTGATTCAGAAATAAATAATCTTTTCACATGTATATTATTTGGTAACAGTCATTCTCTTTAAATATGTCTTTCTACCTAACAAAGGGATAACAAAGTCTCTCTAATTAGAGGATTAGACATTCATTCCTCAAGTAAGAAATTTTACAAAACTTAGACAATAACCCAAAAGCAAATAGATAAAACACCACATAAAATAAAGATTTATTCAACAAATGTGTGCTGTGATCCTGGCAGGCACACTAGAAGAAGGTTATTTATTCCTAGTTTAGAATTTACTTATGTAGGGCCTAGGTTGTGGCTCTGTGGTACAGAATATGCTTATTATGCGCATGTCCTTCGATTCCATTCCCAGCAACAACTCAAAGGAAAAATTACATATGCAGGACCTCTGTCTTCAGATATGAACTAAAAACAAAATCTGAGTTTCCTTAATGAAAAATTCCAATTATCATTAGGTTATAGGAATTAAAACGGATGAGTTGAATTGGATTTAAGAAGTAGTGCATCTGGCTGCCCAAGCCAAGACTAATAATGTATTCTATTCATAAAAGCGTATCTAAAATTTAAATAGTAGTATTGTCCTACCTAAAAACCATATTAATCCTACAATAACCCAAGAGAAAGTAGAAAATCACCAGCTTCATTTAACTGGTGCTGATATTGACACTTTATAGCTTTCTCTGAAATAAATTGGTACAAATCCTGAGTAGGAAGGGATGGGATGTGTTTGCTGCTGTCCTGAATACTGTTCTGCCCTAAATTCATATTATAAATTGATGTATGTCTCTCTATGTTCTTGTCAACTTATACCTTTGCATCTCGAACATTTCCTGAGTTAAGGGGGGTGGGGGAAAATGACCTATTTCAACCTAGTTTTTCATGCACACGTGAATACGAAGAACACATTAACATTTAGCAGAATGGAAGGTGTGCACAGTTGTTTCTTTTACAGCATATTTGTCATTGGATGTGTCTTAACAATAAACTTTCGTTATACTCACTATGAGACAGTACCACATATTATTTCACTGGCCCTACATGCACTGGCTTGACTTACATTGTTAGTGCAGTTGGGTTATTTAACTGTTTGTATGAGTAGAAAGTTACTGTGTATGCAGAAAGGGAATAAATGGTATATTAACAATGTGAGAACTGATAGGAATATTCATTTTTGAATGAAGACTATACCTTTCCTATCTTGTTGTAAAACAACTTAGTGCTCTACAGAACTCAAGAATGGAAAATATCCAAAGCAAAGAATGTTAAGTTTTGTTATTGGAATAGGCAGACAATTATCTGTCATGAATTAAAACCAGTGCAACCAAAGACCACAAAGTTGTAAAAACCTTCAGCATACATGAAAGAAATTTCGAAGCAGCAAAAATCTGTAGAGGCATAACGAACACATCATGCAGGTCTCTTCATTCTTACAGTATCGTGGCCCTGTAACTTACTGTAGCTTTTCCTTCTCAAAAGCTGTAGAATAATCATTATCAATTGTGGAATCTTAGGTGGCATTATTTTAATTTCTTCTGTCTGTACCCTCCACATACTTCTCATAGAAAGCAAGAGCAATTAAAATCAAAAGCAAACATGAGTATTTACATCCCTGACCTTGAGCATAAAATCACCTACTTCTAAAGGCATATCAAACTTTTGTTCATCTCAGCACAAATGTCACAGATCACAATCTTTATTTCATTTTTAAAAGTCCAGATAAGCTCACTAAGCTTTTCAGATGATTGTCCTTTATAATTTTAGAGTAATTATAGGATGTTTTCATTTCATATTACTGCTTGGCAATGCAAAGCAACTAAGAGGACTACGTTAACTATTGTTATATAACAATAAACAAGGAGGAGAATAGTTCTGATAACATAAGGAAAACACATGTTCTTATTTTTCAATATTTCTATCACTTGTTACAGAATAGGGAATGTCTTCATGTACATAAATGAGTAATCCAAAGTCATATCCTGCTATCTTATAGGATACTCCATCAGCAAAAGTGAGGAGTTCTAATGTATTTCATGATAGAAATAAGCATTCTATCAGCTGGATAAGAGACACAAGCCAGTAGCAGGTGCTGAGTTCTGTACTTTGATGACCTTTGCAAGGTCACAACCTCTGTTGAGTTTACACTGTTGACACTGTAGGAGAGGCTTGTCCAGGTCAGAGGGTTGCTATATATTTCTTCAAGCAAGCATTTTTCCTCAGGATACTCAAACCTGTCATTGACCATCCTGGCTCTAACTCCCATATACAACTATGACACTTTCTATAGCATTTAATCTTCCCTCGATGTCTGATTTCTAGCTACATTGCCAGGATTATAACATTCTCCATTAAGTAAAGACTCAGTCTAGTGCCTTTCTAAGCATTGACTAGCTCTGGTTTACAAGACATAGAACAGAGAAATAAATCTTAAAATTTTCATAAGGAAATGCAATCAGACTTCAGGTCCTCTGAAAGAGTGAACTTTATCTATAAAACTTTGTTAGCAAAAGAGCTATGACACACATACAGGTATGAGGGTTTTCTTATACATAATTCATGATGCATTTGTCATTTTTTCATGTACTCTACACATAAGATGTGGTTTAAAAGAAAAGTATAGAGTTCAGTGCTTTTGTCTTTGCTTACTCAGTATGTCAGCACATGATAATGTCACTCCAGGAATATATTATTAACTTGAGTTAAAACTAGAAAAGTCATTTTCTCCAGATTTTTCTGGTAAACTATGCGATGCCTCTGTGGTGTTCCAATAGAATAAGAATTATCTTAATCTCAGTTGGAAATCTGGGCTTCAACCAGGAGAATTCTGAAAGAAAACCGTATGTGTTTCTTCCTTTCTTCCCAGGAGGGAGAACCATGACTCACATCACATTGAAATCTCTCCAGCTGCAGTTTAAAGCTATTTGCCTTTTATTCTCTTTTCCAGCTGAGAACAGCTCCTCTCTACTTTCTATTCAATGATCCCGACGGATTTACAATTGTTAGCGAAACCATTCTCAGCTTCTCTTCTGACGCTTTATAAATCTATTCTTACCGACTTTAATCATTTATTTGGCTTTTCAGGATTCTAGTGTCTCTCTCCTGGCTACGTAGGGAGGGGCCATAGCCTCACCCATAGAACACTGTACTGCTGTTCTTGGACAATAGAAAGGAAAAAATAAAGAACATGGCTTCCTCTAGGCTTTTGCCCTGAATGACAGTGCACTAGAATCTTACTTCTCAAGCTTTTAATGAAGATTAGGCAGTGGAAACATGTTTAAGGGTCCAGGCTTGGGAACCACGTGATCTGGATGGGATTTCCACCTCTCCTACTTTACTATCCGTTTGAACTTGAACAAATGATTCAATCTCTCTGTGCCTCACTTTCCTCCACTGTGAAATAGCACAACAGCTTCCCCATAAGTTATTCTAGGAATTAAATTAATACAGCACTTTAATAGTAAAGCATTTAGATATAAAATTCTGGAAATAAAAACTACTTTAATTATTATCTAAGTTTCAAAATCAAAACTTGCTTGTATCATGATCTGTATTGGGGACGTTCTGAATTCTGGATGTCCTGTTCATAGTAAGTTAAAGTGATTGCCCACCATATTATTATTTTTATATTAATCAGACATGTTTTTCTTAAAGAGCTAAAGTATGAATACAATAGTTTTTACAATTCTTGTTTTAAAAAATTGCCATCACCTCTGATTTCCAAAGCTCCAGTTGCCTTTGCTCTTTTCTATTGCAGTAAAGGAAAGTGGTGCTTTCATTTTCTTCTTTTAGGTAGGTCTGTAATAGAATGATGATGGTCTGTCAATGTGGCTACTCTCTGTGAATAGGGTGACTAATCACCTCAGTTTGTCTGTAGCTGGAGGTTTCCTGGGACACTTACTGTCACTAAAATAGGGAGCACCTTTCACTACACTCTACCTAAAGATACTATGTAAGATAAGGAAGGTCAGATAAAAAAGTATAGTGGTGCTGATCTGACAGACACAAAGTAATTCTTGGTATATCATTGGTTGCCTTTTCTTTTCCCAGTGCTGAGGTCAAACTCAGAACCTGGCACACACTAAGCATGGGCTCTGCTGTTGAGCTACACATCACCCAGTTCCTTTTTGACTCTTGCCGTCCCTGGAGAGAGTCTGAAGGGTAAAATTGTGCTGAACTAATTAATTCTAAATGTCAAGCATCCAGGCTCCATTTTTATGTTGTCATCCTCTCCAGGATGTGTTTTTCTTCTGCCTTTTATGTAGCTCTGCTTCCCTCTGATCACTTTATTCTTGTTATTTTTCTTTTAGGTCAACTCAGATCAAAACATACTCTTGGGATAATGCCCAGGTTATCCTGGTTGGGAACAAATGTGATATGGAAGATGAACGGGTCATCTCAACTGAGAGAGGCCAGCATTTAGGAGAACAGCTTGGTAAGACATAAATTAAGAAAAAAAAAAAGAGCTTGGTAACTGTTTGTCGCACTACATAGAGTCCTAGGTGTGTGTGTGTGTGTGAGCGTGCATGTGTGTGTTTGTATTAGGAAGCAATTAACAAAAAGTTTATCAACAGACTTCGGAAGGCAACACACCCTTTCTGAGCCTACAGTGCATTTTCACTCATTTATTGTAGCATTTGTAGAATTCAGGCACAATTACAGAAGTAAAAGTCATATCAGAATTTTGGTTTTAGCACGAGAAATCCTAATTGTGATTCCATGAGAAACACAGAGTTGCCTTTCCCTGTCTCTTTGTTTTGTTAGTCCATGTACGTCAGTTTGCCTTGAGTGAGTACTTTATTGCATGATTTATATTTTTCTCAAGTTCCTGTTAAATGATGATAATGGTATAAAATAGGCTGTGTCCTAGATTGTGGGTCTTGGAACGTCATTGAGTCCTGGTGCTGTTAAAAACCGTCTTAGGATTCAGTTTCATCTCTCAGGAATGACCATCATAACCTGTACCTACTTAATCAAGCCCTTGAGGAGAATATCCAATGAGACAGCATGAGAGAGCTCTAGAAATAGCACAGCTGGTCCAAACACAAAGCTAAGAGAAAAATGCTGCAGTGAGTCATGTAGACTTTCAGGAAGGTTTGATGGATGATTAATTGAAGAAACTTTCACTAAGCGCCTATTATATGTGTTCCATTGTGTCAGATATCATGAAGGATATATAAATATAAATATTATAATAGTAATATAATAACAATAATAATAATGTGTGGTCCATCATTCCTGAACCCAAGTCACCGTTATTCAATTGGAAAGATTCGAGGTACATATAAGAAAGCAGAAATATACTAGGATTGGTTTCATATGCCTTTAATCCCAAACTTGGGAGGCTGAGACAGACAGAACTCTGTGAGATTGAGGCCAGCCTGGTCTACAAAGTAAGCTCCATGCCAACTGGGACTACAGGGAGGAAAACCCTGTCTTGAAGAAAGAGAGAAAGAAAGAAAAAAAGAAAGAGAAGGAAGGAAGGAAGGAAGGAAGGAAGGAAGGAAGGAAGGAAGGAAGGAAGGAAGGAAGGAAGGAAGGTCATTGTGGAGCTGATGAGCTAGAAGGCAGAGCGAAGAGGAAAGCAAAAGGGAGGAAGACACAGGTGGAAAGAGAACATGGCCAGGAGAGAGTCAGGAATGGGGTGGGCCAGGAGGCAGAGAACCAGCAACACAGAGAAGACTCCTGCAGAGACAGTAGGAGGGGCTGAGTGCTCTTCCAGAGAGGTCAGTGAGAGAAGATGGAGACCAAATGCGTAACTGGCAAGAAATGTCTTGAAGGGTCCCAGAGAACAAAAGCTTAGGAAAACCAGTTTGAGGAGATGGGACATTAGGTGTACAGAGCACAGTGGAACATGAAGGGACCTAAGTTCCGAAGACAATGAACAGGAAATTTGTTTACTTGTTTAGTCATATTCTCTGTGGAATACAAAGAACACTGAGGGGTTTGGGGGAATAGGAGGTTCTCTAAGTCAGAAAGAAAGGGGAACCTGGGAGGGCATTGGCAGGCAATTTCCTCATATTCCCTTTTCTCTCCCAGTATTTTCCTATTCATATGTGAAAAGAGAGTACTACACAGATGCAGACTGCTTATAAATAAACCCAGAAACAGTCTGTAAGAAAAATACACTAGAGCAAAGAACTCTTTAATGGCATTGGTATAAAAGAGCCAAGTGACAGGCTACATTTTTTACCATCTAATAAATCAGCTAAGATCAGGTGTGGAAGGCATGTAAATAATGGACATCCCGAGAGAGACTTTCCTCAGAATGCCACCAAATGGCATGTGGTTGTTCATGCATGCACACACACACACACACACACACACACACACTTTGTATTCACTGCACAGATATGGAAAAGTTTCTCCAACATTGAGACTAACATGTTTTATATTCCTGTGCAAGTTCTTCCAATAGTCTCTAATTGATTTTTTTGTAGTCAATAAAACTCAGCAGTTGTCATAGCAACCAGCAAATGTGCCTTCTTGGAAAGTCATTTACCTCGTGTGGCTCATTCTCCTCATGACTACATTCTCTCTACAAATGATCAGGAGAGAAGATTCAAAAAATAATAACTCTTTTAATCTAAATTAAAAGGTTTTAAGAAGTTTTAGTTTTTTAAAAAATTACTCAAAAAATCCCATTCTTCAGAGGTTAGATATTGTTCTTTCAAGGTCATTACACATCTTGACAGATGACTTAAAATAACTCCTTTATCCATTTAGTAACAATTAACTCTTCATTATGGGTAGTTATATCCATATATCATTTGTTCATCCAAATGAGGGTGCTTGGTGAAAACACATTGTTGTTGAGCTCTTTAAAATTCTTATAGGGAGAGTGGTCTTGCCACTCTTTTAGATCACCAAATGTTTGTTAAGTGTTTACAGTATTCCAGGTACTGACATGCCTTCTGGGAACAACCATCACTGAGCTTCTGACACATAATACAGACAAGGAGCATTTTCTTGGGATCCTCTCCTGCACACTTTGCTCCATTCTTTCCTCATTAACTGTGACACTTTCCACCCCCTTCACCCTGTCCAACCTTGTGTCCTGTCTTAGGTAGCCACTGCCTCCTCCACCTGTTTTCTTGCACTTTGCCCATCCTTGGCCCATCACTTCCTTTTGTATGCCCTTCCTTGGATGTTCCCTTTTATTCCAAGGTTTTCACTTTACCTAACAATTGATAAATCACATCCCAGCAGTGACCCCTTGATTAAGATTCAAGCAACTGCTTCCAACTGAATTAACTTGAATTTTAAATGAACTTATTAACACCAGCACAGACATGCTCCTTCTGAATTTCCAAAGTTAAAAACCCAGGAAGCTATACTGTAAACAAAAACCTCTGTGCCTTTCATACAATACTAATTTTTTATTATACTGACTTTGGGGCAGGAGTGTTTAAAAGACTAAATTGATGCCCAAGCTGAATATGATACTGTAACTTCCATTTCTCCCCATATACTGTTTTTAATGTTAGTCTAGTAGAATGCAACTCATAACAACATATAAGGATGCTTGGCATTTTTAATTTATATAAGGTTAAATAATCTCAGTTATAAATATATCGCATCTTATAACTTAAATTTTAGATTGAAATGATTAAATGTTAAATTAAGGGCAAGCTAACCGAAAACACACGTTTTCTTAAAATAAAATTTATTTATTTTGGAAAAAAAGCGAAGAAATTTATTGATGGAAAGGAATTTATATTGCCTTGAATCATAAAGGGAAGCTTAACACTTTGACAATTTTTATTAGCACTAAAAGAGCAGAAACTACTAAATTACCCAATATGAAAAAGAAAGAAAGACTGAAGACAACTTAAAGATGCCTTCCGGAAAGAACTAATTACTTTTATTAATACTATGCAAGGTGCCAGTTTTGTTATATTTTTAATTTCCACTGATATTTTTATAAAGTAGATAATACATAATATTCCCAATAACTTCATTCAAATAATTCTCATGGAACCATGGGGCTGTCCTTCTAAATTTCATGTTCTTTCCTGTATCCTCTCTTTTGTCCAACACAGATATTGTACAGTGGTTTCTGAAATCACAAATATACAGCTTGCTATCTTTCCAAGTTGAACAGTTTTCCTCTCGCTTTCTTTTAACATTTAATTTTTTTTGTTTTCATGATTCAGTCTATCAATATTTTGTAGACTCCTGTATTGATGCTTTGAGTAAAACATGCACCTTCTCTGTTGTGGATCTCTGAGGGGGCTCTGTACATCACAAATTCAAAATAAACAAAAAAGTGGAAAACAGCAACATGAATTTAACCTGAAAGAAGGAGATGCCTGGAATTCATCGGGTGAGCAGCTGCTTATGGTTTTGGAAAGGAATATAAAGACTGACAGAAAGACACCTTCTGTGTCTGTGAACTGTGAACCATATTTACTTGATAGCTTCTGACTTAAGTAAACAATTCTTTTAAGGGAATAGTGTTTTGAGTAGAAAAGGGTAAAGAAATGAATTATGTTACTGTTTTGCATAATAGTATCTCTGTTCCTGAAAGGTGGGACAAGAAGAATATGTAACTATTTTTCAAAAGATGTAGACAAATCAAGGAAAGCAGATCCCATGGCCAGGAGATGGGGTTTGGATCTCTGGAATATTCTCCCAACAGAGGTAAGCATTTGGGCCCATTGGCCGTGCTGTCTCACATGTCCTTGAGGAAAAGACCACTGAAGTAAATGAAACAGCGTTAACCCTCGGATGGCAATGTCTGCCTCTGTGGATGTATCCCAGCTGAGCCTGAGTGAACCCAGAATAGTCAATTTGGGAATTTTGACTCTGGAATTCTCAACTTTGTTCCTGAAAATCTTGACTCTCCCTGCAAACCAGGACAAGAGAAAAGGGCAGGAACTACAGTATGACGTTGTCTGGCTGTGGGAGATCAGACCTTTTAAATTCATTTCCCCAACCCTAAGCAAACAGATAATCTTTATGGAACTTCCACCAAGGAAAATTTTGGTAACTGTACAACACTGTTCCTGAATGCTAAGCTCCAGGAAGGCTGGAGCTGGATACACTTTAACTGAATTTAGTTTTCTATCTTAAAGTCCAGGAGGAAACTTGGGCCTGTGTAGATAGTAAACCTGCTTAAACTCAGTTCTTGGGTCCTATAATCTTCCAGCAATTCTCATGATCCAGTGAAAGAAGCCAGAAACTGAATCAGTTGTTACTGAGGATGAACTGCAATTTCATGCAAACTTAAACTTCCCCCTTTCAGAATGGTCCATTTAATGGATGTAAGCAATTTCAAGAAGCCTTTGAGAGATCAAAAAGGATGTGAGATTGTAGAACAAGACATTATTCATTATTTCAGAAAGAATATAGAAAACTCCACTGGGATTTCATTAAGATCCACTGAGTTAAAGTCAGTGAGCCAAAGTTTCTTCCCAGGTGGCAATGGCGTCATATTAGGACTTTCTCTCTTTCTCTTTCTTTCTTTCTTTCTCTTTCTTTCTTTCTTCCTTTCTTTCCTTTTTTCTTTCTGTTTGTTTTGAGACAGGATCTCCCTATAACCCTCAGCTGACCCGGAAGTCAATGTGTAGACTTGGCTAGCCTTGATCTCACAGAGATCTGCCTATATCTGCCTCCTAAGTGTTGGGATTAAAGACATGTGCCACCACGCCCAGTGAAATTTATTTCTTGATGAACACAGGAGATAGATGCTTCAAAACAAAATTTGAGAATACAGTTCATTCATCCATCCAGTCATCCACTGAGTCTTCCAGTCAGCCGTGTTGAGAACTGGTAGTAAGGAGATTCCAGTCTGCAGAGGGACACACGCACAATGGCTTTTTAAAACCATAATGTGGGCTTAAAATACAAGCGCAGATACAGTATTAGAGAAGTTTGGGAAATTTAAAGCGTCCTTATCCAGGAGCCTACAAAGGTCTGAGAAGACAATGTACCAGGCTTGAAGAAAAAATGGGATTTCCTTAGATGAAAAAAGAGACGATGGTCCTTTTATGAAGAAAAACAAGTATTCTGAAAAGATCCAAACCAGAAAACCTGGCCTGTCACTGAGAGGACATTTGGTGTCTGAAGAAACTGAGCTTTGCTCTCTGCATTCTCAAGAACCAGTGCCAGATTTTTAAAATATTTTGTTTGTTATTTTTATTTTATACATTTGAATATATTGTCTGCATGTCTGTAAGTGCACCCATGTTGTGCAGTGTTCACAGAGGTGAGCAAAAGGCGTTGGAGACCCTGGAACTGGAGCTACAGACAGTTGTTAGCCACCATGTGGGTGATGGAACTGAATGCAGGACCTCCAAAAGAGCATCCTGTGCTCTTAAACACCTAGTCAGCTCTCCAGCTCTTATTTCGTTGTTCATTTATTCATTTATTTATTAGTTTTTGAGACAGGGTCCAGCTTTGACTGACTGGAACTCTTTAGACCAGGCCATTTTTGAACTCACAGAGATCTGCCAGTCTCTGCTCCTGAGTACTGGGATTAAAGGTGTATGCCATCATGCCTTGCTCCCAATGCCAGATTTTAAAGAACAATGATAAGATTGGATTTCATTTTAGACTAATTATCAGGGCACCATTCAGGGAATTAAGGTATTTAGAGGTCAATCACGGCTGTAATAAAATATTAACACATATTTTTCTGTATCTGAACACAAGTTTTCCATTATTGGGTTTTATGTTATTCCAGTAGTGCATTATATAACTTTTAAAATTAATATCAATGTACTAGACCAGTGTTGAAGCTTTTAAAAACTGGATTATATGATTATAACTATCCTGCAGCCACTGGTTAGAAATTGGATTGGAGGTATTAGATAAGATACATGTAACATGAAATCCATTAGGCAGGGAACAAGTCGGGGAAGACATGTCTAAGATCTGAACCAGGTTTCTCAATTCTAGACATACACCAGAATACACACAGACACACACACACAGACACAGAGACACACACACACTCACCAGAAAAATCAGAATCTCTGAAAATTGGTCACAAATATAATAGCACTAGTATCCAGATATCAGGATTGAGAATCCATATTTTGGCCCTCACCATGTCTCATCACCTAAACTAAGGAGGGTCACAGCAGTTACAATTGAGAGTGTTTTGCACTCTACACATTAGAGGTAATAGTATTAGTAGATACCAAGATCATGTCGGCTGAGGTGTAGCAGTATACAAGGTGATCCCACATATCTGGTTTGAGTAATTGACTGAACTCATCATGGAAGAATTAAGAAGCAAAATCAATAGGTTAACATGAAGAAGGAAGGGTATCCAAGAAAGGCACAGGGTGGAGTCAGAGGGATGGAGGTACTTGATGGACAACTGTAAGAGTGAATGGGATAAGATCTTGAAAAATGAGTACAGAGAATTTACCTTAAACACAAGCAATTAATCCTGAAACCCATGCTTTCCAAAATAGCAGCAAGGTAGTGTCTAAATGCTTTCAAAGATTTGATTCATGAGTTGGAGGACAATGGGGCTTTAACACAAAGAGGACTTTGTGTACTGCATAGTAGCCACCCCTTTCTTTCCTATGAAATTAACTTAACTTTTGAAAGTTTCCTCCATTAAATCTATTTTTATAGCATAAAAAATTTATATGAGAAGTAAAGTAAATCTTAGGAAATGGCCAGCAAGGCTATCTGTGTTCATATTGTTAACCTCTTAAACAAAAAAATTCCACTGTTGAATTGTTTGGTGGTACAACTTCTTTATAACTAACCTCATTTCAGAGTCGCCAACTTTTCATTACTCTGTGAGTCTGCATGCCAAGGGACATCTAGTATCTGGAACACCAGAACTAGAAAAGCTTAAGCAACCCTGATGATGGACATAATCCCATATTGGCCATTTTAAGCTATGACCCATAACATTGCCTCCAGCCACTCCAGTTTAATGAAGGATGATGAGAGTTTTTTTCCCCCTTCAATTAAAAAAAATCATTTTCCCCTTACTCCTACAAAAATCAATTCCACAATAAAAGCCAGCTGAGGAATCAGCAACTCTAATGAGGATATAGCATTGCCCCAAAGCCTATTTTTAAAACTCAAACCACCTGCTCCAGATTTACACTGAATGTTCTTCAGCAGCTTTTTAAAGATTTATTTAAATCTTAATTGTAGTGTTTATGAAAGAATGGGGATTGCCAACTTCTGGATTTGGCAAGGAGTCCCAGAAATGCTATTTAAATGTTCTAAATACCTGGCTGCACACAGTTGTCAGTGGAGAAGCACAACCACTCTGCTATTATTTCCCCTGGTTCATATTCTTTCTAGCCAAGTATTCCCAGGAGAGAAAAGAACTCAAGTGTGTTCTGCAGTGTGTTTGATATGCTTAGATATGGTTATATCCATGTGTTAGAAAGAGAAGGGGCCCCCGCTTCCTCTTGGGCCTCATCTCTTTGAATTCTTATTACAATGTCTTATTAACTCTTGATCGATATTTCATAACTTTATAGATCACTGTTCTCCCTACTGACAGTTGAAATTCATCCCTTGGAAAATGCCCTTTTTGATTGAAGAGGCATGCAGTGCACATTGCTCAGGATGGTCCTAGCTGATGCTCATTGCCCAGTAAATGTGAATAGCACTCCTTTTGAGCTCAAAAGTGATTCATTTTGAATGACCAGGGTTATGGCTTCCCAGTCAATTATGTCATACCCATAGAGCACCAATTTCCTCTCTGAAGTTAGGGTTCTGAACTCTATCTTATAAATTACCAATGTATGTTCTCTAGTGAATGAATTTCCAAGACTCCAGCAAATCCCTGTTTTTCTCATTACTTTCTTTACTCATCTAAATTAATCTATGTAGTCTTTCCTATATTCTTTCTTAATGATTCAGATTTCTACCGACATTTGACTCTTGCAGTATCCCCATTCCCACGAGCCCAGCATATCTATGAGCTACAATATACAACGTTGTGATTTTGCTAAAGAGCTTCCAAACTCCCATTATCCTTCTACCAGAGCTACTTATCTCTGATCAACCTCTTCTTTCCATATTTCCTACCTCATCTCAAGAAATTGTCCATCCACATGTTTTCTTACTTGAATTTGACTCAGATCCCCACCTTCTTATTTGTGGATGATTTTCCAAGTGATGGATTTTTCTCTGTCCTACAAACATACCCATCTTGTGAAACATTTAAAAATGGACTCAGTTCATGGCAATAAAGATCTGAATAAACCCCTGGCTTCATATTTTTTAAATAGCTCAAACATTGAACACAAGAACAGTGTTATCAAAAACTTAAAGTTGGATATAAGAATTATAAACTAGATCATTTCAATTTCCCATGCTCCAAAAAAAAAAAAGTATTTAAATGAGTTTAATCCATTCAGTGTTAAAGATTGAAAGGGCTTAAATCCAGGAGAGTTTGGCACAGCTGGCAGGAGTCCAGATCTGGTTATTAGCTTTGCACACTGGTCAGTGAGTCTTTCTTTCTCTCAGGGTAAAATTATCATAACTAGGAGCAGAAGAAAATAAATCACACTAACCAAACTCACAAGGGGCTTATTTCTAATTAAAAATGCCTTTTATTATGCCCCAAGAAATGTAAATTTCACATATTTGTGAGTATAGACAGTGCTTGACTAAGCCATGGAATTATGTCCCAATAAACTTAATGTAAGTTGCAAACATTAGAAACTGAAAAATCCATTTAATATACTTAACCTACCAAACATCATAGATTAGTGGAAGCTTCTATCAGCATGCTCAGTACACAATTAGCCCACATCTAATCATCTAAACCAAAACCTATTTTATAGGTTAAATATCTCATGAAATTTTTTTAATACTGTTGTGAAATTGAAAAATAGTACCATCTGTAAAGTAGACAATTGGCAAGGCAGACCATCTCAATGATGTTTTCTCATTTATTTCTTATTCTGATGGTGCTTGCTATGTGCCGGGTTTGTGGCATTAAGGGAATGCCATAGAGAGGACAGATTCTGTCATCCTGATGGAGTGGGCTACAATCCTGCATGCTCAAACAGCTTCATCCAAGCCCTCTCTCCTCTCTCCTGGACCACCATGAACACTTTCTGTGCTCGCTCCTTCACTTCTTTTCCTTCACTCTTTGCTGACAGCTCCATACTCTTTTGATGGCCTCGCCTTGGAAATTTCATAATTTAAGATCATGGGTAAAAAAGAAATCATGTCCTCCATGTTGGAAATTTAAGAGACAGCCTTGTTCTTTGATGAATGGAAGTTTTCCTTTCGTACCAGAAGCCATTTCTGAATGTTGTCGTAGAGTGAGCTACTTCTGCAATTGGTTAATCACATGTACTTTGTAGAACTTACTGGTTTTCTTCTCAACCGGGCTCTTTCTCCAGTCTCAGTCCCCAGTTCTAGCACTTTACTCTATGTGATGTCTGCACACATCTCATCCCCATCCATAAACAAATTAAACCATGATATTTTTGTCTGCAGAAGACATCCAAGTAGATTTCCCTGTTCAGTCTAGATACTACACCCTACCCTGGTGTTCTCTTTTGCCTTAATTTTTAATTAGCTGTCATTCACTTAAATTGGCTTTAGTTGACAAGGAAGTGATCGTTCTTAAGAAAGAGTTTTAAAGACTGAGATTCATCATCATCTTATCCTAAGCCTTGGAAGTTCATTGAGTAAATCTCTTCCTTCTAAAGAATGTCTTTCTAAATACAAATTTCTCAAGAAATGAGGTTAATTCATTTGAACTTTCAGGTTTTATCACCGTAAAAAAGAAATCATTGAAATGAAGCTTTGCCTAGCCTTCTGTGTCTGCTCCGGACAGGCTGTGCTGCCAGAGAAAGGAGCTAGATGTAGACATTGGGAGGAATTTTCTGATTTTAAGAATTGCTACCAGGGTAAATTTTGTCAAAGTACTAGATTTACTTGAATGAAAATGTCTTATTAAAACCCATCACTTTGTAAAATGTACTCATTAAAAACTTTTTAAAAATTTCTAAATATTAAATCATACTACTACTTAGGATAGATAAGAATCCCCACAATTGGTCTATGGAGCTAAAGTTTACTATTCCATAATGTTTAGGTATAGCACTGAATGTCCTGAAGGAAAGAACACAGGATGTGGAGACAGACTGCAGTCCTCATCATACTATGCCATGTGTCTGCTTAATCTACATTTCTCAGCTATAAGATGAATAATTTCAATGGTGCCTACTTCATATAGCCTCGTGCCTGGTTCTAGAACTAGAAAATAAATGCAAAAGGCACAGTAGCACTCCATAAAGATTCCACACATGTGGATACCATGATGAAATCTTATTAGTTTGGGCCTTGCTACTTGAAAATGTATCACATTAATTTTTCTGTGTCATATGCAACCCTCACAGCAAAATAAATAAATAAATAACTTGCTAATGATAACGCATATAAACACTATTGTAAATTGAAAATTCTATACAAAGAACAGTTACTGACGTTCTTGTTGACAATTCATTAATAAGCTGGGCTGGAAATTATCTGCTTTATCATTAAAAGCCTAATGAAATGTGAAGAAATTACAAAGAGAATGTTTAATGTGTAAGAGGACAAACTCTATTGGAAAAACATTTGGCATCTATTTGGATAAACAGCCACTCTGTACATCATAAAATGTCCTGCTCTCTCTATGAAAGCCAGTCAGAGATGACGTTGACTTTTCTGTACTGTAAGAGTTGTTAGTTCAGATGTGGAAGTGTAGCAACTCTACACTTTTTCATATTTTTCATACATGACTTTCCTGATGGATGAACAGAGTATTTAATTTGTTTTGCATAAAAATTTCCCACAGGGCAAAGTCAAAATTATATTATGTGGAATTCTATGCTTGGCAACCTCCATCTAGACAAAATGTGGCTGGCATAACTGTTCATAGGTTTAGCCACTTTTTAATGAAGAACAACAAAATAAGTGATTTGGTTCCACACCTCCATTCCCTACCCGCTATCTTCTCCCAATCAGTTAATGGCAATCAGTCCTTTAATTAGCCAACATCTGCTTAATCCCTGCTTGCATTTGATGCTGTATTAGATAATTTTGAGGGATAGGGAGAAGTCCATATGGGATGGATAAGTCCATATGGGATTTAATTGAAAAGCAAAGTGTGCCTAGTATAGGAGCTAGACAGGGAATGGGAGTTATAAGTTTCCTTTGCGGGCGGTAAAGATGTTCTAGAACCAGATTGCAACAGTTTTACAGCATTGTGGCCTAAAGACCAGTGAATAACATACTTCAAAATGCATATAATGTTGAATTTTATACTATATAAATTGTGTGCCTAGTATAAGACAGCAGCTAAGTTCCAAATACATAATAAAAAAAGAATTATTAGGGAAGTAGTAATGCTGAGGGTAGGTTAGACTTACTAAGACAAGTCCTTAGAGCTGTTTTAGACTGGAGCTCAACTGCATCTGAAAGATTTCAAACTTAAATAACCATGGAGACCAGTAAGTGTTATAAATTACTGAGTAAGGCAGCTGGGTATGAGATTCAAATATGATTTGCTTACACATCAGAGAAATGGAATCAATATTTTTACAAAAGTAATAGAATGTTTTTTTTTTCTTTTCTCCTGGAGCAAGAAGCCCTTTCTGAGTAGTTTCCACATCCTACTGGTGATACAGATGTGGATCCCAGGAAACCCAAGAGCAAGTGCAAAGAGCTGACAATTGAAATTCAGGTTTCATGTCTGGGGAAGGGCAGGACAGTGGTCAGCTGGGGAGAGAGTCTTTGTGAAGTCTGTCAGTCATAAGTTCATTGGATTGAGGATTCCAAGGTTTAATGATATGTCCAATTTATATATATATGTACATATATATATATATGAAAAATGAAAATCCTGAATAAATGTTCAACAGTCTAGAAGTCAGATGAAACAATCAGCAAACTAAGGAAGGTAAAATTGGGGAGAGGTGGGAGAGGTGCTTCAGGTCAGTTTCTTGGGCAGAGCTGTGACTGGGTGGCCTGGAATCATCCACCGGATGTAGAAGGGATGAGCTTGGTGGAGTGAAGGGTCAGGTGTGTGGGTAAAGTCTGGGAACAGATCCAGACAAGGGAAGCCTATGAAGGTAGGGAATGAATATCCAGCTAATTGAGCTTGGACTTGGAGTAGAGAATGAGGAATTAGTGTAGGACTGTGCAACCTCCAAACAAGCAAACTCAGACAACACCTCCCTCTGAGCCTTCCAGGATATGAAGAAAGCTAAGCTTAAATCTGGAAAGATCAAGGGCAGGAAGGAGAACTCTGGAAGCGAAGTCAGCACTAGGAGTTTCTGAATACCACCATCTGCCTATGCCTGGCTAACAGCAGGGACTCGGGGTCTGAAATACCTGTGGATTTTTGTCCATTTGAGCAACACTAGCCTTTGCCTGAGCTCCTGTTCTAGCCTCAGCCTTCCTGTGGCCCCTCTTAATGAAAGTGGGTTAAAAGCTTGTTCCTTCCTCTCATAAAGTCTGTCTTTTCACTGGGCCCCAGCATGGGATCAGCTAATGTGACAGTTTGTCCTGCTGCTCAGGAATTCTTCTTCTGCCCCAACTGTCACCTGCCTGGCCGAATACTGACCTTTCTCTGCAGCATCTGATTCCACAAGAAAAGGAAGACATAGGCGGCAGGACAGCAGCTAGGACCAAGAAATAGAGGCTCCCACTTAGGAGTCGGGAAAGATAGATAACATAGATTTTGAACAGCTAGGAATGAAAATGATCTACTGCAGTTACTTAACCAAGAAAATAAATAACAGTTGTGATTTTTCTCTCAAACCTAAAAGATCAGAGAGCACCAAATGGAATTCAAGACTTTCCCGTAGTTAAAAAAAAGAGAGAGCAAAATTCCTGCGTTTTTCAAAGACAGCATTTCACATGTGACTGTTGACATGTGGGAGGGAATTTAGATTCACCTATAAGAGTATATATATAAAAGCACTGGACTAAGGGGCTGAGAAAGAGAGGATTCAATGCCCAGTACTGGAACCGCTGACACATGCCAGTCACAGTGTGGTGCTGTGACATTTCAGTGCTCCTCAAATGGCAAAGTGACAACCTGGAGCCTGCCACTTCAGCAAGCAGCATGGTTTTGGCCTCATGGCCCTGCTTGCTGCCCTGTAGGTATCGGACTGAAAAAGCACCAGACTTCTCTGAGCTTTGTTCCAAAGACCTTCAAGGAGTAGGATAGAGAAATGTGAGAACCATGCCAGCAAATTATGCCCCTATTACCAGACACAAGGCACTGAGTTTGCTATGTTCATCTTCACCAGCATGTACTAGAGTGTCCTCAAAGACAGTCTGCTGCTCTTTCAAATGCGCTGAGGTTGGACATAAACACCCAGACGAGGAGCTTTTGTTAAGTGGGAGATGCTTCCATAGAAAATTCTTGCAGGCACTGGAATGGTTTCTCCAGGAGATTTTGGGGTTTCCTTCTGGAGTGATCTCTAGGGCATCACACATTTTCCCTCATTTTGTATAGTGATGCTTTAAACATCTGGGGGTGTACTGAGATATGATTACGTGCCATGCAGTTCACCCATTTACACTACACAATTCAGTCGTTTTGGTATATGCATAGAGCTATGCAAGTTGCATTAGAATCTGTTTTGGAAGTTTCCCTCACACCCACGCCCATTAACATCCGCTCCTCCTTTTCACCCCTCCCCTTACTTAACCCTAGACACAACCGACCTTTCCCTTTCCCTATAGATTTGTCGATTCTAGATATTTCCTATAAAAGAAATCAAACAATATGTGGCCCTCTTTGCCTGGTTTATTTACTAAGCTTATTCTTTCCAACATTCATCCATGTTGTAGAATATACTAGTACTTCATTACTTTTCACTATGAATAATATTCCATTATGTGGTTATACTGATTTTATTTCTCCATTCATCAGTTAATAGTCACTTGGGTTGTTCCTACTTTGGGACTATTATAATTTATACTTAGTGTACATTTCTGTACAAGGTTTTATATAAGGGTATGTGTTCATTTCTCTTAGGTGTGTATCTAAGAGTGGAGTTATTGAGTTGATTTCTTATACTTGTTCAACTATTTGGGAAACTGCTACACTGTTTACCAAAGAGACTTCATCATTTTGCCTTTTTCTAGCACTTTATAACTCTAGTGAATCATTTTTCAGTTGATGCAAAATGCCTATAATATAAAAGTTGCCTTCTTCAACTTTTTAAAGTATGCTTTGGAAGTGTTGAATACATGCACAATGCTTTGCAACCAATATCCAGAGCTTTTCCAGTCCTGACAAACTGAATCTCCACTGTCAAATAGCTCCCCTTCTCTCTCCTCTCTGTTTCCTGACAGCCATTGCACTACTCTCCATTTCCTTAAGTTAACTCCTGGGTGCCTTCTATTAGAAGAACCACATAATGCTTTTCTTTTTGTGACTAATCTCCTTCACATGGTATAACATTCTCAAGATTCATCCATATAATAGCATGTTTCAATTGTTCCTTCCTTTCAAGGCATTATATTCTGTTGCATGTGTAGACTGTAGCTTGTTTCTCTGGGTTGATGGGCACTTGGTTTGATTCTATATTCTGACTATTGTCAATGCTACTGCTATGCATGCAGATGAATAGAGGACAGTGCTTCTGAGCCTTTGAAGTGCACGGGACCCTGGTAGTCATTCAGTTGCCAGTCCATTCTCCTGCCCTTGATTCCAGCTTAGGATATTTGGGGTAGAATTTATAAGTTTTGGCTCATGCAGGTACCTCCAGCTCTATGATTATAGGATCTGGGATCACATACTTCTCTCTCTCTCTCTCTCTCTCTCTCTCTCTCTCTCTCTCTCTTCTCTCTCTTTCTCTCTGTCCTTTCTCTTTCTCTCTCTCTCCCTCTCTTTGTTATCTCTTTCACGTCAAAAAGTGGTTGGCTCTGTGTACTATCCCTTTTTTTCTCAGTATAGCTCACACATTTTTCTAAACAAAATCTTTCCACGCTCCTGTCCATTCTCTAATAGAAAAGAACTGAAGCAAGGGGTCATGTGTGTCTGGGCATGCCTGTCATGAATTTTAGACAGGATGGCAGTCATTGTTTCCAGGGCAGGCATGGGGAATTCCAAGGCAGAGGTGTGCTCTCTGGGGTACAGTGCCCTTCAGATTAGGGAGTGATGCTATCTCTGCCAGAGAGAAATTAAAAAGGCTCTGCTACAGAAAGAATGAAAAAGGATGATTAACACTTTAGTGGTTCATTGAGAGAACTCTATTCAGTTGACGAAGGCATATGTGCACTGAAGTTATTATTAGTAGATAATGCAGACTGAGTGACAGGTGTTAGGGCTAGAGGCTAAAGCCGTAACCTACTTATAAGATCTTTTTCAGACCCGATAGTCAGCTTGCTTTCTGACCTTGGGCTGCTTATTTGATCTTGATGAACTATACTTTCCTAGACAATAAATTGTAAACAACTTTCAAACGTTTTTAAGACTGTAAAGCTTTATTGGCTGATATGTGGCTTCCTGCTGGTGTTGGTATGTATGGATAAGATGAAAGACTTCTAGAGCAAGCCTATGTCGCTGTAGCTAAGGTGAAGATGCTATGGGACATAGCAACCATAAAGTCTAACAAGTTAGAAGAAAAAAGGCTCTAGTGGATGAATTGATGGTTGTGAGTTAGGCCAATGAGCTTTAAACATCCAAGAACTCAGGTGTAGAGTGTGTGATTGCTTCCCGTATAAAGATTTCACCTTTGTGATTCACCTGGATGGAGAATTCTGTACTTCACAGAAACTCCCATTTTCATTAAATCTAAACAGCTAAATGACACTGTACTAACGGCTGTGATTTTGATCTTGAAATCTCACTATTTTCTGCACCATACTTTATGATAAACTTGTGCTGTTGGTCATGTTGAAGTAAACAATTTCCAGAACCTTTTGTATCTATGTTTCTCTAGTTCCATGTAAAGATGCAGCTTTGATAAGGACCACCAGGAGTTTTAAATTGTCAAGAAAGACTGCAGTGCTTGGTTTACCAACAGTATTAGATCTCTTTAATCGCTTTCAAATTATATAAATTGATGAAAGTGTATGTTAATTAATAATTAATATGTAACTTAAATTTAACTGCAGCAAAATAGTACTTCCCTTCTGCAGGGCATCAGAAAGGCAGAGGAGAGCAGTATCTGCTCTTCCCGCTTCCCACTTCATTTTCTAGCCAAGCGGGGATATGCTCAAACAAACCACGCATCCATTTTGTGTCATCATTCCCTTATCAAAAATTAGAGAAAATGGCACCTGCTCATGGATGAAATGTGTCAAAAATACAGAAAACACCGAGTGTTCCTCGTAGTGTAGCGATCACTGGATGAATGCCAGTCTATCACTGCTAACGCTGCTGCTGTCATCGTCACACTTCACAGTTTGCTTGGCACTTTCATCCACATTTTCTCATTTGTCATTGGTGACAGCCCTGTAAAATAGGTAAGAGAAATGTCATGCATCGTGCAGATGAGTATTAAAAACTGTAATTTGCTCATCAAATCAAACCAAGTAGGTAGTTTAGTGAGAAACTCAGTGGGGGAAAGGCACTTGCAGCCAAACCTGGCAAACTGAGTTCAATCCAGAAATCCACATGGTAGCTTCTGAGGCATGCATGCATTGCCCCTCCAACCCACACAAAATAAATAAATATTAAAAAAAAAACACCTAGTGAGTGTTATCATCGGGACTATCAGGGTGCTTTGGCTGGTAGACCTCCACTCTCACCATGCACCCCTCAACCATGATGGGGAAATCGGTGCTGTCATAATATGGTGATCTAGGTGCACTCTCCTGAATAACCATGTATTTCTAGGATTCTAGGTCAAGGTAGGGAAGCTTAGGGCATTTGGGCTCTTGTGATCAGAAAGCATGTTATTGACCTCAAATCATATATCATAAATCTGGGTGAAAAAGAGTTGCATTTAATCAAGGCTTATATGGACCAACTTTATTTTAACACACACAGGTTAAATATTTCTGGATACTCTTCAGCACTTCTCCAAACACACTAAAAATATGTAAAAGGATTATTGGCAGATAAGATGATAGAAATGATCCTGTAACTTTGTACCAAAATTTGTATTAGCTTTGTTGCAAATTCTGGGATTATTTTTCTCCAAAATTTCATTCAAGGATCCTACATCTCCAGTGAGTTCTTAGACTCTTCTGACCTGAATCCTCCTTCCCACTAGTACTGGAAAGCAGCACCAATATCTAAGCAAATAGGTGCAAAGACTTCTGATAGTTAAGGGAAAAGGGTATCATTTAGACAACACATGCCCTTCCCCAATCTGGATCCTGTTGTTGGAAGGTGAAAGTCTAGCCGGATGGACCCTACAAACATTAGGAAAGAGAGTGTGGGCAATACCAACTGCCTAAGGCTTATCATAGGTAAAGAAATGTCTGATGATTCTGAGATAACAGCATGATCATCGTGCAGAGGCAAAAAAAATGAAAGAAATACAAGCCAAAGATGGGTTGAAATACCCTCCACTGCCTTATAAAACCCTGCCCTTTGGATGGATTTTTCTCCCAAGTCCTGCAATAATTCGTTGGATTCTAGCAACAGAGTAGCAGTTAAAATTCAAACTTGGATTTAATCATCTGATAAAATAATATCATGTGTAACTTAGAAATTTTCACTCATGAGAATTATTTTCTCTTTTCATTCCCTGTAAGAAAATAATCATTCTTTAATTATCTGAGGGATTTTTGACATGGATGCAAAATATTAGGCTGTGCCCCTCCCCACTTTGGCCCTAGGAGCTAGGAATAAAATCACCTGATTTCATCATTTTGAATCCTGGTGTCTCTTCAGAAATAGGGCCAGATGTAACCAGAAGGATTTATAGGGCGTAAAATTGAGAATGGATTAGAAAAGGCCTTCTGTGTTCAGCCCAACACATCCTAAATCAACATCCGGCGAATGGACCGCAGAGTTCTCTGTCTGGTCTAGTAGGGAAGTTGCTATGGCAACTGACAGGCAAGCACATCCAGTGGAATTCGAATGCAAACAATGGAATGATAAGATTGTGTGCAGAGCAGCATGTGAAAGCTGCTTCCACCGAGGGCCATCATCTGAAGGTGTGAAACTGGTCTAGCAGTTTGTTACTACTTTCAGTGTTGCTGCTCATTTGAAATTTATTAAATATCCTTTCCAAGTTATTGATCAAAAACATTCTGTTCATAGATGAAACAGGCTATGGGAAAAAATCCACTCCCCACTATGTAGTTGCAGTGGGATACAAAGGACTGGCAGGCTGTTACATTAACAGCGTTCCAATTCCACAGAGGATTGAAGCCGGCCTAGGGTAACTCCTGTGACTCTTTAGTGCCACCTTGTGTCCTATTAGATACAGAAAATGCTAGAAACAGCATGAGACTGGGCTGCAGCAGGGCAGACAGGGAAAAACTAGAGTAGGACTGGGTGGGAACGTGGCGGTCTTTTTTACTGGAAATGCACAGGCTATCTTCTAATCCTCCAGTTTATATACAAATGAAACTTAATAGCTTTGGGAGAATATGGAAATGGGAAAATAATGTCAATTTTAAGAAAGAATGTGACTACCTAGTGGCAAAGTTTATTAGTTACTTTTCTTGTGGCAGTGACCGAATACCAGACAAAAACAACTGTAGGAAGGAAGTATTTATTTGGACTCATTTTTTCAAAAGAGTCAGTCCATCATAGCAGAGCAGAATAAATCACCTCCTGGTGGTCCGGAAACAGAGAAAGGGGGAATTCAGAAATGGTCCAGAGCAAAACATAGCCCTCAGGGATATGCCCCCCCCCAATAATGTACTTTATTCCATTAAAGCCCACACTCTACCCTTCACCATCTCCCAATACTGCCAGCAAGGAACTGATCCACTGAGTAAGTCAAAATCCTCATCCTTTAATTGATTCTGTCGCAGACACAATGCTTTACTCCTCTGCTAGGCATTTCCCAATTCAGTCAAGTTGACAGTCAAGGTTAATCATCATACCAGGGATAGGAGTAAGGGAATGGATAACAAAGGCCGACTTGATACTGAGGATTCCTAATGTTACTGTTACTCACTCTTGAATACTTTTCAGCAAATCTATTCACCATGCTGGTGGCATAAATGAATCAGTAGAGACAAATAGGACGTGCATCACCAATTCTATTTTTTTAACACTTTTGTTCTCGATCAGTGGGCAGTGCTTTTTGCCCACCTGTCATCTCATACCTAAACAGACCTGCCTCCCATTACTGCCTGTCCATCACCACATCAGCATTCAAAACCATAGCCAAGTTCCATTAAATTGGAGAAATATGAAATGACCAGCTGTGTTTCCATGTGTTCCTCCAGGGTTTGAGTTTTTTGAAACCAGTGCCAAGGACAACATTAATGTCAAGCAAACCTTTGAGCGCCTTGTGGACATCATCTGTGATAAAATGTCAGAGAGCCTGGAGACCGACCCAGCCATCACTGCTGCAAAGCAGAGCACAAGACTCAAGGAAACTCCACCTCCACCACAGCCCAACTGCGGCTGCTAATGTCTCCGCCCCATGTAGGAGCTCCAAGGGGCTCCAGTGGCCGAGGAACAGCATCAATGGTCTATTCGCCTTCACTTATACTGCCTAATAATTATTGAAGGAAATCTTTGATGTCAGTGACCCATATATGCATTCAAACCTTGAGCAATTTACTGTGTTAGTATGTGGCAAACATGTGATCTTAAATTTGTAAAGACTATCCATCTATAAACACCTGGTACTTGCATGTGACTTATTTGTCTTGAGACTTTTTTCTTTTGAAAATTTCTACTCAATTAAGCTACTGCTGAAACCTCAGACTATAATTTCACTGCAACTAATTTTTGTGCCACGGATTCTATTCACGTGTATGGATGGTGACCAAGGAATTCCTTGTGTGTGTATGTGCTGTGAACAGGGGGAGATCTCAGAAATTAATTTGTCTCATGGTAGCTGAAAATGAGGTGAACCTTTGCTCTTGATTAGAGACCATGTCTGGGTAGTTTACTATTAGGAAATATACCTATTTTGCACTTAAATAACTGAAGGGTGTGTTGACTATAAAGAAGTTAAGGGACTAAGTGTGAGTTCGGTGGAACTCAGAAGGCTACGGGGGATTATGAGTCCAAGGCTAGTCTGGACTACAAAGCAAAATCTCTTGTCTTGAAAAAAAGGAAAAAGAAGTTAAAACATTGTTTTAAAAGCCCTTGCAAGTTTCCTAGGCCAATAATATTACCCTGATCTGAGCTAGATTTAAGCAATAGTCTAAGTTTAAATAAGCAAATACCGTGCTGTGGGAATTACTTTTTCACTGATTCCACCCAGCTCTGATTCTTCATGATTCACAGCACTGACCCACGAGGAGACATTGACTGACTTTCAGTTACGCAGCATTTGTATCCAGGAACAGTGTGAGTAGCTAGAGACACCATGGCAGTCTCCATTCCCTTAGTGACCTGCCTCCATAGTGCATATCGTGAACTACCACAATCACTCTCTGGAACCATCACCACCTCTTCCTATGGGACACCTCTTCCCGTAAAAGGTAGACTTGCTTCCCCAACCACTCCCTTCTGCTCCAACCTCAGTCAAGTTCTACCTATTAGAGACTATTGGACAGTCTTTCAGTGGGTCCCATATTGAGGAAAAGACCACTTTCAGCTCAACGTATTTCAGGGTATTTATAATTCTAAAGCATGTCCTAATTACGTGAGTCTCTAAACATGCTTAACTTACACAGAAAACACTTTTTTAGAGCTGAGAGTTACAGAAACTCCCAGGAGCCACTGCAGTTTGAAAGAGGGAGAAACCCATTTGAACATCCCACTTTTTATTCTAGGTTTCTTGAAGACCTATAGAAATAATACACAAACAAGAAGTCCTACCTGCTGTGCTGAGTGTTGGGAGAAACTTTCATCTCTACCACCATCCAGCCGTATTTGTAGCCAGGCTCTATGGAAGACATCAAGTAGCTCCTGGTATCTTTGAAGGACAGTTTCCTAAGGTGGACTTTCTCCGTTTTTGGTAGTTGTGTCAATGATTCACCCTTCCCTTCAAAACCAGAAATTTCTCATGAAGGTATTCAGTGCAAGCTGGCTGGGCAAGGATATTGACAGCATAACGTGTGTGTGTGTGTGTGTGTGTGTGTGTGTGTGTGTGTGGTAAAGATCTCTGGAGAATGAGTGCTTGCAAATCGGTTCCATATATCATTAGTAAGTTTAAAGATGAAAATCACAGGAAAGAACATTTGAGATGCTAAACTATATCCATGTTTTTCATACCTTCTTTGTTTTGGACTCACAAATCGACAATAAATTTCCACTTTTAGCACCCTGAGAGGCAAGCCTTCACAAACTAAAAACAAGAAGACCCTGTTTTTTCTGAGATTTTAGTAAGACACCTAGATTCAAGAATCAAAGAAACTTAAATGACGGGAAAGAGAGAAGGAGGGGACACAAAGATAGATTTGTTTGCAAATAGTTATCAGTCTGTAGGACATTGTCCTATATCTGCCACCTGTATCAGAAGGTGGCCATGTTAAACCGCAGAGCTGTTAAGCTCACTTTAACAATCTAATATGAAACAATAAAGCGAGGAACTCCATGCCATCCTCCCTCACTGATCTACAATGATTGTAAAAGGTTTAGGTCAAGTCTTTTAACTGTCTTCAGAAGTGTCACAAAATGAGAGAGGATAGAAAGAGAAAAGGAAGAAGCCATGTTTGTTTATTTGGAAATTCCCTTGACAGAACTGGCTAAAATTAATTGAGTAAAGTCAAAGGCTTATTGATGCGCAGTCTCGTGCACCCCAATGTTAGCTGTGTGCCGGTCAGGAGAGAAAGAGGCAGAGAGTAGCTCTAGCGTCATTGCCCAGAACACTCAACACTCAACTCCCTGTTATTATTCCCACCTAAAGAGCATCTCTTGTCATGATGAGCTTCTAATGACGTAAGAAACAAGAAGTTCATGCAGTTCTTCCCTGGGCCCTTTCAAGTGTAGTATTGCTAGCTTCCTGAGAAGGGTGGAGGTCTGTATTTGGAAAGGGAGATGTGATGATGCCTTCAGTGACAGTGGAAAGCAGCAGCTCTATCATGATAAGTGTCAAATATAAATTCTACAAAACTGCAGCTTGAACTATATAAGATATTAAAATGCTGACTTAAAAATACATTTATTTCCCTTACTTCACTCTTACTCAGAATCATTGGAGGACATTTTAGTACATTTATTTAGTATATTTGTCATTTTTCAGATGCCGGTTTAAGCTTCTAATTTTAACTATGCCTATGCTAATAATAATTTTAAAGTAAAATGCATTCCACTGTTGACTGAACTTCTGTGAAGTCACATTAATTTGAGGGTATTGTAGTTTGTAGTCAGTGGTTCATTGTGACGTGTTTTAGTCAACATGTATTTTAATGCATGACTAATGTCCTACAGTTTTTTTGGTTACTTGTGTGGCATTTGCAGGACTGGATTAAAAATGTATCCAAATTCTATCAAGCTTCACCAAGCTGAGGTAGCAGCTACATGTGAAAAACTGATGTAAACGATCCTAAAGTCATGACTCACTGTAGTACTCCAAAAAGCTAGCCTGTGTGTTTCTAATCTTCAGAGCATTTTTGAAATGCTCAACCAGGTGGCTTTGGTATGTTGTACTGGGAACTGGCCTGTCTGAATGAGGAATCCTTTCTGTCTAAACTACAATCTTCTTGATAGGTCCTGGAAACGCCGTTCTTCCATGTACACACTCAGTGTGCTCCGTTAGGGTGCCATGTGAGCGAGCAGCTAGCCCCTGAGGCTTTTCAAGTCACTCTCTGGATGGTGCAGTCTACAGCTCTTCTCAACTCTGCCTGTTAATGGCTACTACCTGCACTTTAGTAGTTTGCCAGTAAAATGGTGAAGTCTGACATGCTAAATCTTTGAATATTAGAGTCAGCTTTTTGCAGTTCATTATATTTTATGTAATTTTTTTTCCAAAATCTGTTCAGCTACAAACCTGTTTTGTACCCTGGAGTTTAATTAGGACAAAATTAGGAAAAAATAATTTTGGACAAAGTTTATGATCAAATAAAAAAAATTATTTACCCCTACACTGTACCTAAAGTGCTCTAGACTATAGAAATATAGTACCCTAAGGGGGTAAAAAATAGGCTGTGGGGATTTGCCTAAAATGCACCTACATATTGCTAATGGAATTTCATAAGTAAATGTATTTTTAAACCTTTCTAGAAATGTTTGGCACTCCAAGCAAATATCTCCTTGTGGAAGATTGAACCATTTACTGTTGGGCTACACATTACTGCCTCTCCCAACACACACTTATAAATATTGATACCTTTTGTACTGAGGGAAAATTCCATCTATGGTGCTTTCTCTGTGCAGGGAAAAGGGAGCGTTTTACTATGTACCTACTGTAACTCACATCTAATTCTAAAAGGTCAATGAAATCGATTCTTCACATTGATTTGATTAGTCTCTGTCTACGTGCATAATGACTTCTGAAACACAGAGGGTAGAGAGAATGTGCATTTTGCAAGCACTGTAGGTAATAGAAATGAATCATTTCAAAAGTTCACCCAGGGCTTGAGTATTAAGATTATGTTGATAAGGGACACATTACACTTTATCTTGACATTGCTCTTTTCTCCTTCCAGCTTTTTACCTTTTCTTTTGGATATTTTTAAAGCATTGTCCTCACAGAATGACAGAACAAGCTTCACTGTTTTTCTCTCCTCAGCAACTATTATTGGTGGAGTTTCAATCAATTATTACTTGCTGAAAATGAGGTGGGGGATTACTTGTGTATTTCATTCACCTGCGTTGTATTCATTTTTCCTTTAGCGTGGACAACTGAGAGTTACTGCGGCTTTATTTCATAGTGGAAATATAATCATATTCATGTCATTCAGGGCTAAGGATTGCTTAGGTTCATGAATACTATTCTTTGAGACACAGATGGTACATGAGCCACACAGACACCTGGCCTTTCAGGGATGTGAGAATGACCCATATCTGACTAGAAAATCCATACTCCTTATCAAAGTGAAGCCTGAGGATTGTCTACTGTGTCAAAATGATGGTGTTTCATCATCCCCAGAAAGTGTGGTGAATGAGAACTGTCCTGTAATTCCTGTTAATATATTGTTAATGTCAGATGTGATGTGATACAGTTGGACTGTCCCAATGTACAACTACTTAATGGTGTTTGTAGAACTGAAATGTCTTAAATGTTGCATGAAGTATGTTCTAAAAATAGATTTGTTTTCTATTTCTCAACACCTCAGAATTGAGGGTTCATGGGCCAATAAGTGCAATATTTAATGACTTACTCAGTGTATATAAACTAGTGTGAACGTGAATTCTAATGAATGTGTGAGATGCTTTGATGGCCGTATGCTTATTCAAATGATTTCTTGTATCAGTATTTGTCTAGTGGTGCAATTTATACAGTAAATATCTTATTGGTGTCATGTGAAACTCCTCTGTGCCTACTTAAAATTACTTCCCCCCAATAAGACCAAACATTTAGTATCTGAAAATATATGTCAATTTATTTTTTAGAACTGTGGGTTTTGTTTTCAAGATAGAATGACTGTAAGTTTGTTTTATAAAAGTATTCGTTTCTATAATTCAGAATTCTTGCTAGTATTCTTAAAAGAGTGTATTAAGCAACTAATTTAGATACCTAAGAACAATATGCACATGCAGACATTACTTTTTCTTCTCATAAAAGTTGATCACATGTTCTGTCTACTAAGACTGTTGTATTTGTGTGTATATTTTATTGATACTTAATATTGTACTCTGTTTGCAAGTTTAGCAATGTCAATCTTGGGAACTTTTAAAAGTATCAGTGTCTTTTTAGTTTGTAGATAATGTTATATTTACTTTTAACTCTCAATTGTCCACAATGATGATATAAAAGAAAGTAAAAATCAGAATCTTATATATATATATATAATTATATATATATATATATATAATTTCCCCTGCCTGTGGTCAATGCCACACTTGTTCTGGAACTTCACAGATGTGTACTCAACTAGTTTCTGGCCTGTCATATTTATGTACTTAAAGGTTAAGTTAGGTTTCCACTTTAATTTCCTATTTGCCATGTAAAGCCTCATTTTGATATTGTACTCAGTTTATCATGTACTCAGCAAGCTAAGCAATGACACCCTTAGGAAGTATGACTTAGTCACTGAAAGCAATAGAGTGCAGGTGGTTCCAGATGCCATGGCTATCAGTACACGGAAATCCTTCTGTTCTTCCTATGGCACCTGAGCAGTTGACATGTGGGGTGTGCCATCATATTAAGTGCTGTTGGGCTGTGTGGGCAATATATGGCCCAAATTTAAACTGTGGGAATCTGGAAGTTGTACTGATCTCTCAAAACCCACTGAAGAAGTCAAGTGAAGGCGGATAAAAGAGATTGTGAAGACTTAGCACCAAAATACGATGAAAAGAAAACAGGAAGCAGATAGCTGACATTTGAATGAAAATTTAAGAGTGTGATTACACGTTTTATTTGTTGTCACATAGTTGTTGGTTGCCATGTGCTTAGCATTATGGGAATCAGACATGAAGGAAGTATGGCTCCTGTCCCTAATGAGAATAAGGAAAAGGTGCATGGTACAACCTAAGTGGTAGATCACGTCAGCACACAGGTGCACAGAGAATGGGGACCTATAAGAACTGAAAGAGTGAAGGGTGACCCCTGTGAAGGGGTCAGACATGATTCCAAGAAGAATTAGGGAGTGAAGAGATTGTGCAAAGAACATAAACGCAAGAGAACCCAATATGTTTTCTGTAGGTGAAAGAATTGGCAGTTGCAGAGACTGAAACCTGCAAATTATTCAGTTTAATTCCTGGCATTTTGGTCTCCATGAAGAAGGCAATCAATCTGCTTATTCACCTGGGCTGAGCGGCCTCACCCTCAGCCACAAAACACAAACTTTTAAAAGCCACATTAGAGCAGTTAATTCAGACATTTGTCAATGTACCAAACCATGAGATGTTGCCTAATCTTATGTCCCCCAGGCAGACATGCATTCAGATTTTTGTGTAACTCTGAATTTTGTATAAGGGCCTTGGACAATGCACAGAGAAAGACTCTCCTTTGTGAGCAGGCACTTTGGACTCATTCTCTGTGATGACACTGTGGAACTCTTCATGAGAATATACTTAATGCTTTCATATAGTGATCGTGATGTTTAGTTCAAAATGGCTGCATAGCAAATATTGTGACTCTTCATGTGTCCACAGAAGCTTTTGTCTGGATTTAAAGCTATAAAGCGTATTCACATTGTGAAATTTTTATTATTATTATTATTGAAATTAATTGTGTAAAAATGGTATGTGCTCTATTAGGTATTTAGTTTGTATGTGAATTCTGTATGAAAATGGTTTTGTTCTTTGAGGTTATCTGGGATTTTTTTTTTGAAGATTACAATAAATATCTAAGAGACTATATTCCTGAATTTCTCAGTCTTAGTCTAATGAATTTTAAAAATCTTTCAGTGTATATTATGTTTGATTTAGGGTCGATTTTTACTTATTATAATCTTCCTCTTTAACAGTCCTACACAAAACATTCATTGATCTTGAACTGGATACAGAGAATGAATGCATCTTGATTTACTGCTATGAATATTAAGGAATATTAATGACAGGAGTCATTTCCAATATTTCTAATCTCTTAAAGTAGATAGCATTTTATCCAACCTGAATATTCTAGAGTTGCAAAGGCTTTGGCTCTAAGACAAAGAAGAGCTCTTAGGGTATTAAAAATTCATCTCTACTACATGATGACTATATGTTACTATATCAGAAGCCTGGAGAGCTGATGATCATTTTAACAATCACTGGCACAGTTTTGAACATGAGCAGCTCACAGGGACAGCAAGTGGATGGGATGCATGCGTGGAGCAGATATCATTCATTGCTCAGGAGTTTGATGGTAGCGACATTTGGCTTTCCAGAGTCTCCTTAAACCAGGAGCTCAGGGCACAGGAAAACACCCTGCTACTAGTGTGACCATATCCCAGCAAAATCTGCATGAATTCCAAGATCTCTTGGGGATCTTGTGTAATTCTGTAGACTTTCTTCTAACTATGCCTTTTGAGGCCATGTGTATAACTTTGCACTAAAAAAAAAAAAAGAAAAAAAAAATGAGTAGGTCTCAGAAAGGTACCAACTGGGTCAAAGTAGCATCCTGCACTTAACTCAGTATAGAATGGTCACCTACCTAGGTAAACAAAGTAGATAGCGCAGACAAAATAAAAAATGAGGGAAAATTACAAAAAAATTAAGGGATTTCCAATTATATTGTTAATAAGCTTTTACAGGATACCTTCATGTTACTTGCTTTTTTTAATGAAAATCTATACAGTAGAGTCCTGTTCCTCAAGGAACTCATATAATTGTGATGAGAATATATTGTTAATATAAATAAATCACCATACACTATTTCCTAATATAAGTACTTAATAAACAATTGAAATTGAACATTAGAAATCTGTTTCATGTCAATAGAGTTGACAAGTATCTCCTCTGAAATGTCATAAAACATATACTTTTACACTCTAGTCCCTTACATGCTGATAAACTGATAAACATTTTAGCAGTGGAAAGAGCCCAAAAGGACTGCATATGTTTTGGTCTCATTATGAGGTTCCTTTAACTGAACCAGACACAACTGGTTTTAGCAGGAAGACATCTCTACCCTCAACCCCAGGAATGACTTCTTGGGTTTAAATTAATTTTTTAAAATGAAGTTATTGCCTAGATATTTCTTTCTCAATAGCACTGAAACAAAAAGTGTGAAATGGAACACTCTGTCACCCTAAAAAAGATGCTGACTCATGTACTCCTTGGCTTCCTCTTGGCCTGGGAAAAGCCACAACTGGGTCTTTGAGTTCTGATCTGGGGACATTCTGCCTCTTCTTCTCTTAGTTCTCCTTTAAATTCTCACGCCCTGGCTTACCTAATCCAAAGAATCTTTAGTCTGAAAGTCAATTTCTAATCTTTTCTTCCCAAGGAATTCATTTTTTATTCATCCACCCTCCTAATCAGTTAATCCTTAAATTCTGCAAGACTAGAGATTCTTGTATATTAATTCTAAATCAAAATAACTTCAACTAAAAATCATATTCTGTATTTTAATGCATCACCTCACTCTTAAAGCAGATCTCTGCTGATTAACTGGAAGAAATTCAAAGAGTGTAGACAATATACAGAAGGTGAATGTTAAAAGAAAATCTGTATTAATATTTCAAAACAATATTCTGCCAAGCAGAGATTAAAATATAATTGAATAGTGTCAGACTAAATACAAGTTATTGTGCTTATAAAAATAACGAAAAAGTTCTATGAGTGGAGATAATGAAATGAAGGGAAATGTTTCAATTAGGAAAGGAGCTGCCTAGAACTAGGGTACACTACACTTACAGGTAGCCAAGGAAGGCAGGCTCACAAGAAGACTTAGAGAATAGTGTATGGTTTTCACCTCCCAAACTCATGTTGGAAATTAATGCTCAGTGTGAGATATAAATGGGGTGGAAACCTATTCTGATTGTGGTATTTAGAGGTGGGGTTTGGGGAGGTAATCAGGATTGAATGAGGTCATCAGAGCGGGGTCCCATGATTGAATACCACTGGCTTTATGAAGAGAGATGAAAGCTGTGTGTGTGTGTGCATGTGCCCCTTGCTTCTTGTTGTGTGAGGATCAGTGTTACCTTGGAACTCTGACAACAAAAAGTCAATCACCAGATGTGGATTCTCAGCTGTGCACTAAAATATATTTCTTGTCTTTATAATTTACCTAGTCGGTAGTATTGCCTTACTAACAATAAAAAAATGACTGAGACAATTGACCAAAGAAATGGGCAAGGACTCAAATAAGAGCGGCACAGAAGAGGCCAAGAGAGATAAAAGTTTGAGGGCCAGTGAGATTGCCCAGTGCTTAGGGGTGCTTGCTACCAAGTCTCACGACCTGAGTTCAGAGAATCCCTGCAACCTATATGGTAGAAGTGACTCCTGCAAGACTCATCCTCTGACCTCTGCACACATGCATGTGGGCAAACACACACACACACACACACACACACACACACACACATTACGTACAAAAAAAACCTTGATTTTAAAGAGAGCTGAAAGCTTTGAAAAGAGAGTGATCTACATTTTCGTGTGACATAAAGTGAAAATCTCCTCTCACTTTGACAAGAACAGCTTTGGTCCGGGCGGGAGGAGGAGACAGTTCACCTTCAGTAGAAAGGCCAATGGTAACAGCAGAGACACAATACTGTTCATTGTGGGTGTGAAGTTCAGATAGTGAAAACTCGGTCCGTGACAGACAAATCTACTGGAAGGCGGTAGAGAAATGACCTAGTGGAAGTTATGCAACTTAAAGGCAATTTGCGAATGAACATACTATTTTTTCAGACAGTTTGAAATAAAGTTAAAAGAAAGAGAAGAAATGAAAATAAGCCAAAGGAGTATTCTTTCCAAGGGAGAGGCTTATATATCATAGCTGTTAAAGAAAAGCCAATAAAGATAGAATTTAAAGAAATATGCAAAAAGTGATATATTTTCTAGCAAGTCATATTCTCCCATTTCAATTCCTGATCTCCTCCATCCCTGCATAAGAAAAAAATTCCTATACAACTGTATCCAGCTAACTGATTGATGATATTTTTGCCTCCCTTAGTATTTTTACTGATCTGTTTGGCACAGGGCCTCCAACAACTAGCAATAGTGAAATAACCATCTATTTTAAGGATAATAATTAAACAGATATTTGAAATGATGTTTTTTCTTATCATTCACAAACTAACCCAGAAAAAAAACTGTCTCATATTCACAGTGGTGATGCATATTTTATGCACTAGAAATGAGGAAATAATTCATCAGTCAAGTGGTTGGTGAACCTAAAACCTGAAGCTACAATTGCTGACCAATCACAAAGCTGCTTATAGGAGGGGACAGTTTACTCTTTGTGTTTCTGAAGAGCTGGCAGCTGCTCCTTTATGCCATCTCCCATCACTGGGATGCACCAGGTGTGATGCAGTCCCTGAGGCCAACATTCTACTTTAGAACAAATATTCATTAGCATATGTTTCGGTATCTTTTTGCCCTTGCCTCTAAATATAGACTAGAAAGTCAAAAGACAAGAGTCACCTAACAAAGCAGGCCAAAATTAAAAGGACAGTGAAAATCAAACTTTGGAAGAGGAGTAGTATTAGAGATGGACATTGTGGAGACTAAATTAATCATACAGTCATGGCAAGAAAAGGACTGCATTCATAAAAGACACACTCAAGGGGAAGGCAGGTCTTGCCTTGAGAGGGGAGAGGGGAGGAAGATACACACATATACACAAAAAATTAAATAAATAAATAAATAAATAAATAAACAAATAAAGATTGTAAAATATTGTGTCTTAAAAGTTACATTTAATTCTCAGGTGCCATGGACTCAAATCTTAGAGATGAAATAAAGTTTTAGTAAAAATACTGTCAAGATTTCTATATGTTTAAAAACAACTGGGTTTGGGGAGATGGCTGGGCAGTTAAGAACACTAGCTGTTTTTGCAGAGGACCCAGGTTCGGTTCCCAACACCCACATGGCATCTAGTAATTGTCTACAACTCCAGTTCTAGGGAATCCAACACCCTCTTTTGGCCTCCATGAGCATTGTAAGACATGGATACACTTACATGCAGGCAAATCAGTCACACATATAAAATAATTTTTAATGGGTTAGATAGACGGCTCAGAAGTTAAGATATCTGGTTGCTCTTGCAGAAGATCCGGGTTCGATTTCAAGAATCCATATGGCAGCTAACAACCATCTGTAACTCCAGTTTCAGGGGAATCCAATGCCCTCTTCTGATTTCCTCGGGTACTGTATGACCATGGGTGTCATATGTGGAGGCCATATACTCATACACATAAAACAAAAATAATAAATATAAAATGAATTTTAAAACTGAGTGAAGCATAAGGCCATATCTAGAATATTCCTCCTCTGCTCTTCCTTTATTTAAAGTACAGATATCTTAAAGACATTCTTTGGTATTTCCTTTTGACACTTTCATTAACACTGTACTGAGATTATTTTAATGCTCTGTGAAAGGCATTTCTATGTTTCCATTACACAACAGAAGCACTCAGCTTATATGTCTGACATGGAGTCTACAGAAGAAAAGGTTGGAGAAATGATAGAACTTAATCAGTAAAGATCTAGGAGTTTTTGCTCACATTGTTCATAGAAAAGAAACCTCTTCCAAGGGCAATGTGATATTAAAAAGTATAATACCAACTCATTGAGATTCATTATTCACCATTTTCATTTGCTCTCCAGGTCAATGCTATAAATAAAGTGATTTAGTCTTATGATACTTTAGATTTAAAATGTAAATTATTCAGTATTATGACCACTCCAAAGTCACCTCATGGTCTGACACCTAAACCAGGTACAACTGGATGGGATGGCTAGTTTCTTCTGGGGACTCAATTTCATCCATCTACTTAATCAATGATGAATGGAATTTGAAAACGTTCATGTGTGTCAGGCATGTACATTCAGTGATCAATCATTCTCTGAAGCTCCTTCCACAGGTAGGGAGCTTAGCCAACAGTCATGCCAAGACCCAATTAAAATCAACCCTAAACTTGATTCTCCATATCCACTTTGACCAATTAATTAAATCAGAATCTCTACTTATGAGTGTGTTTAAAAGCTTACCAGCACAAAGCAACAGCAAAAGAGAGTACAAACCAATACAGATTTCCCAAATATGGAATACACTGGAACCTTTTTTTTTTTTTTTTTTTTTTGTCATCAGGAGCTGTTTACGCCAGCACAATGCTCAGCACTTATAATTGTGCCTGGCATGTTGCCACTCAAAAAAGAAATATTTACACTATGAATGAGTGACAAGGGAAATTGTTTGAAACTCATCATGTTTCTTAGCAGAAAAATTGAAATGAGGGTAGTAATCTTTCATTTGTAGCACTCCTGAAATAATGAAGTAAATTACTGTGAATACAATATACAATGCATGCCTGAAAACCAAGAAAAGCATAGCCCACAGCAGGGCATTGTAACTGATGTGTACATGGTTGTCACAGAGACTTCTAACAGTGGGAAGGATGAGACAATAAAGCTTTGTCTCAGACAAGCTCAGAAGCTGGTAAATGTGCCTTTAAGATGCTTGTTGGAGATATTCTGGATATGGGGTATGCTTGAGAAATGTCTCCTATACGTTCGTGTGTTTTAACATGTGGTCCCCAGGTGGTGGTGCTATTAGGGACAGTTATGGAACCGATAGGAGATACAGCCTTGCCAGAGGAAGTGCGTCACTAAGATGTGGACTTTGAGAATGTGTAGAACCTCACCCTACTTCCTGTTCTCTCTCTGCTTCCTGTGTGTGAATAAAAATACCTGGGTCCACTCCTGCTCCTACCTGGTTACTGTCCCTGTTGCCATGACTTCCCTGCCTTGATGAACTCTATGGAGCCATTCGCCAAAATAAATCCTTTCTTCCTTAAGTTGCTTTTGGTCATGATATTTTATCACAGCAACAGAAAATTAACTAATACACTGAGTGAGCATGCTTGGCTGATTATACCTTGATAGTATCTATTGGATAGACATTTTTCCCTTAGAAGGTCCAAGTGTTCAAGTGAAGCCATGAGAAAGTCTGATCCAAGGAAGCATCATTTCTGTACATGTTCCTATCCTTTGCTGTATCCTTTCTGTTATCTTTCTTCCTTAAATAAGAAATCTTTATATTTCTTGCCAGAGGTTCCTAGATGTTGGCTGGCTTCATCATAAATGATGTGTCCAATCCTTTTATAATCATTTTGAAGTATTTTTAAGCAATTCAGGCAAAAAAACCCTTAATTTATCTAAAAGTATTTCAGACTTGAAGGTATTACACAATTGTAAGATAGCAATGGTATTTGGAGACACACTCTGTGCAACTTCATGACTTCTTCAAAATTAAAATATTAGGGACAATGACACTTGACTTACCTTAATTGATATATTTATTATCATGATTACATCATTAATCTCAAGGGTTATATACTTTTACTTTTTACCATTCTTTTCTTCTGGAAGTGAAAGTGAATTTTCCTTTTCTTCCCTGCTGGCTGAACATAGTGACTTGCTTTTAACAAACAGAACAAAGAGGAAGTGGGAGATGGTCTAAGTCATCAAAGCTGCTGGGGTTTCCCCTTGTTGGTTTGCTTCAGGGTCATTGGTGGTCAGGGAAATGAATTATAAGACCTAAGCCATCTTGTTGACAACCATGAGCATGAGCCATCTTGGAAACAGATACCTCAACCTCATTCAAGCCTTCAGATGTCTGCAGCCCCTCTGACATCCTTGGCTGGAACCCCATCAGAGGTCTTGAGCCTGAGCCCCCCTCAGTTTAGCTACTTTCAGACTCTTCGGCCACAGAAAATGAGAACCAGCAAATGCTTGTTTGTTTTAACTCTTAATGTTGTATTTAATTTGCCATACAGCAATCATTTGTTATATTTGTCATGTGGCACTGGAAAATTAACACAGGTGTGTACACCTATGTAAAATGTGTCAGGTGACTCATTTTAGATATGTGCATTTTATATCTAAATATAGCTCAGTTGAAAGTCAAAGAAATGTACACCAGGATGAAAATGTAGATTTAGCCCTCCTAATCTGAAATGCTCCAACATCTGAGGCTTTCTTGACTTAACTTAATGTGACAGGTCACAAACTGTTCAACTATCTCCTTAATGGGCGTCAGTGAAAGCAGAGACACAATTGCTGGTAGATCAAAGCTGAAACACAGATGCTATTGTTGGTGTGTATGTCAACAACACTTTAGGCATGCTGCTATGTTGCTTAGTTGCTGCAAATATATGTTTTTCACTTTATTGATCCCTAAATAATAAGTAAATTAAAAATTAAAATAAATATACCTCTGAGATCCAAAATGCTTTGGTCAAGTATTTTGGATAAGGATTCTTAACCTGTACTGCAATTTATTAAGAAAAGAATATTTGGCTGTTCTTAAGATGACAGTGTGCAGATGATAACTCTGTGTAGAAGCAGATCCTTGATAAAGCAAGCAAATAAAATCTAGGAAAGAATGGTTTGACTGCATTAAACTACATATTACACACCCAGCTATAATTGATGGATCCGTACTCTTGTTGGTTATCACAACCCTTTCTTTATTCAGATGAACAGTCTATAATTAACTCAAAAGAAAAGGTGATCACTAAATAATCTCTCATAATAGTGAAGACATTTAAGTATGATTCATTCCTGGTCATTTTAAGTAATCAAAACAAGACATAGGTCTAGAAAGACATAGAACATTCTGTTTGATTTTGAAGAGTAGCTGAAGAAAAAATTGCTATATTTATAATATAATGTCTATGTTATTTGAATAAACATATAGAAAGACAGAGACCGAAAGGGTATGCAAGAGAGTGACAATTTATAGCATGCTTTAAATTTTAGATTTCTTATTTCCCTGTCACTGTATTATGCCTGTCTTCAAACAATGTCTCCCAAACTAGTGTCCTGTTGCTATTGTTTATTTTTTTTTGATTGGTTCAGTCTTTTGGTGATGGTAAGGGAGATTAAACCTGGGGCTGTGTTTGTGCAAAGCACATGATTACCAATGAACTACATACTCAGTCTGAAATGTTTCTGTTGGCAATAGAAACATTCTTTTTAACATAAATCGTGTAATTTATCTAAATAATCCCTTTATCATACTTAGGTTATTTTCAGCTTTTTGGTCATCATATTGCTGTAGTAAACATCTCTTACCTAAACCTTTGATTGTGTCTCTAGTATACATTTTTGAAGATGAAAGTTCAACATCGGTAAAAACTTCTGAAGCTCATATTACACATTGCCAAACTGCCTCACAGAAATATTGGACCAATTTTTAAACTCGGTGGTATTATATAAAGATTTCTTTCTCACCACATTCTTGCCAACACTGTGGAAATCTTTTAATTGTGCCGTTTATTTTTCATGAGTTTCTGAAGCATTTGAAAAGATTTTTGTCATCCCCACAACTATCCAACACCATTTGTTTCCTTCCTTGCAATCACTGTGGCTGATGGTAACTCTGTCTGTCTTCAAGGATGGTGAGGCCCTGTAATTCACAGTGCCAGCACAGAAGGGCACCATATAGAATGCAATGATGAAATCTCAGATAACCACTTAATTTACAAGTTTTGGTTACTAAGATTTGGGGAAAAAAATCACTGTTTTTCTGTATTGGTTTTTTTATTCTTAATTTTATTGAATTTTTGTGTATTTCATATGTCTTAATGATATTTACAGCCCCTCCCCTATCTGGACCTCCCATAGCCCTTCTCACCAGATTTCATGCATTAAGTCAGATATGCTAAGGTCTATTGAGTCAAGTTTGTATCCCCAAATGTTCTTCAGTGTGAGTTCATCCACTGAAGCCTGGTCAACCTATCTAGAGTCACTCCACTGAAGAAAAACAACTCTCCTTCACCCAGTAGCGGTCAGTTGTTAATACTTCTTTATCTAAGGTTGGGGCTTCTCATCCATCTCCCCACTTCTACGCTGTGTTTTTGTCTGGTCTGAACTTGCATGGGTCTTGTACATGCTGTCATCATTGCTGTAAGTTCATATGAACAAGTTCCCAACCACCTGGAAACTGTTTCCTTGTGGTCATCCACAACCCATGGCTCTACAGTTTTTCTGTTCCATTTTCTGCCATGATCTCTAAGCCTTGGGTGGCAGAGGTTTAATATAGGAGTCCTATCCAGGGACACACATTCTGTAGTCTCTTACTTTCTACTCTTTGACCAGTTATAGCTTTCTGTGTTAGTCACCATCTGTTGCATGAGAAAGCTTACCTGGTGAGAGTTGAGCAAGGTATGTATGCTAAATATGTATCCTTATATTTACAGACAGGCGTACCTCTCACCATTCATCAAAAAGCTTCTTTTTGCAACAGATGAAGACTATTACAGAGCTCCACAACTGGTCACACAGAGAATAACTGTCTGTGAGATGCCTAGCACTAAGTGACACATTTACAATGCAACGTCTACACCTAAGACCTAGGGGACATAGTGGAATAGGGAACAGAAAGAATATTAGTACATCTCCCAATTCCTACCTGTGAAGCTTCCTCATGGCAAAAATCACTTTGAATTGAGGAAGAAATGAAGATTTTACGACCATGGCCTATTTAATGAAATCACAATTAACTCTACACAGTAAATCTACTGACATAAAATGTCTCCAAGACTAGCTTAGTGAGATAGTCGAAGGTTGCAGGCCTTTCCACTGAGAAAATTGTATTTAAAAGTCACAGAAAGTCATACAAAAGACAGAAACCAAAAGAAAGTATAACCAATAAATGTGGGTTTGATGAACAGGCAGTGTTTTTCAAGATTATGGCCTTGGGCCTGCTATTAGCCTTGCTGAAACATACTAACAAAATAAAATGTGGCATTTTCTTAAACAGGTTTCCTTGTTGAAGTCATTGGATTTGAGACGGAGTGCCACAGAATGACTGTATGCATTAGCTATGGGCGTGGTTGAATCTTGCCTCTTGAGTCTAGAGTCTAGCATCTAAATTGTTGGGAGAACAAAATGATACACTGCCCAGTACAGTGCCCAATCTGGTACTCTTGTGGTTAGGTATTTATATCTGCATTATTTCTCAGAGTGGACAAGTCACAAAGGAGGAATCTCTAACAAATCGCCACCAGCAGAGGGCAGAGTAAGCATTCATGGGACTTAACTGTTTCAGTTCTGAAAAGGGAAACTTCAATGTCCTTTGAGTACAGCACTTAAATATCACCTAGTAATTCTTAAATCTTGAAGGAAATTCTAACAGACCAAAGAACAGGGTAAATGTGAGTAATAATATCAGAATTATCAGAATATAAATTGAATATATAATTGATGTTATATACAGTCGATTATATTAAAAATCAATTACACTTATTTATTTGTCTCTTTCTCTCTCTCTCTATGCATGTGTGTGTGTGTGTGTGTGTGTGCATGTGTGTACAGATCAGGGGAAACTTTGTAGGAGTCAATTCTCTCCTTCTACCATGTCAGTCTGAGTATCAGCTTCAAGTCATTAGGTGTGGCTACAGATACCTTTCCCAGATGAACCTGCTCACCATTGCACATAAATATTATTGAACTAGGAAAACCTGGTAGTGAGGAAAATTATAAAGTAATTATGAGAGTTTTTTTTAATCGAGAAAAGACTCAGTAGTACCCTCACAAATATTCTATAATATGACACAGAGAATGAAAAGACGAAAGAATTGTACAATTAACAGAAGTTTCTCTTTTAAGCAGTGCAAATGACTGTAGAGATGTTTTCCAGAAACAAAGAATTACAGTATAGAACCTCACAGAAGTAATAGTATGCTGGAGGGATGGAGAGCAAAGCAATTCTTTAAACACAGTGAGTCTCAAGTCATCAAAGGCTGTCCAGAGAACATGTACACCAAAGGAAGTAAGAGCAGCCACTTCCAGCTTCCTCTGAGTCTCACAAAGTGTCCACCACTTGACATGTTGTACTTCCTGCAAAGAGGCTAACCAACCAAACTGTAGGAAACTTCCAAAGAGACATTGCTTCTTGGAGGTGGTCTCTCTTCTCAGTCCTCCCAGGACCCCTCTCAGTTATACAGATACTTAGACACCCTCCAAAAGCCACAGGCCACACTGGTTTCTAGGAAGCAGAAGTCCATTCAGTGAACCTTATTGCCCAAGGGCTCTTGTTCCCTACAATTTTTTTAAGTCAATGCCAGTACTTATCTAGAATCTACTCCATGTATTATAATGATAATGAACTATTGGAGTAAGAGGGCATTTCACATTCCCATCTGCCCCAGACTTACTTATTTATGTTAAAGAAATCCTATAAACATCACATTTGAAAATTGCTGAGCTAGATGAGAGCTAGAAAATTAAGTGTAATAATATATTAGAGCAATACCATATTTTCCACAGAATTTACTGTGTGCAAAGTGTGACTTAATATGCATGTTTCTACTGAACTGTAATAGCTATCCTGGGACCAGCTATAATGTAAACAGCATACTTACACTGCATATTTTATAGGCTTCATATTACAGTATTCCCTATGAGGTAAGCTCTGTTGGAAGCCTAAGCTTTAAAGAATGATGTGATTTTTTTTTAAGATCAGACTTGGGGTATGAGTTGAGATTTGAATTCAGGGTATCTAATATCACAAATGGTGGGCTTACTAGCACACAACACTTTCTTGATAACTTTTGAGAAGGAGAGAACCAACTTGTAACTTTCAAATTGAGGAAACAGATGGTTTAAGCTCACATCAGGATCCAGCTCATTTCTCAACCCCTGACCCTTAATCACCTTGAGAGCAGCATTCTTTAGAGGCAGATCGAATATTCTTTCCATTATATTAGAGATGCCCTTCAGGAGTCTATATTTGCAATTGTCTTTCAGAACTTAAAATGACTATATCTACAGTCTTTATAGGTTTTCTTACTGCAGCTTTTTAAATGAATGAAATATAGGTAAAGATCGAGCGATTTCTTTATAACCATAGATGACTAGACTCTCCCCCACAAACATGATATTCCTTTGGCTATAGTAAGCTGACAATGATATTCCTTATTTTCAAAAAACAGTAATATTGGTATTTTGAGGCCTAATTGCTTTTCGGGAACTTTCCTATCACCTATCAAGAGGCAAGATGTCTGTATCTACCTATTGATCTTAGTAGGCTTTTAACTAGTCTATAGGGTGTGGCAGAAGTGAAATCTCCAGCTCTGTTACTATTCTGAAGATATATCATGTACTCACTGAGAAAGCCCATGTTAGCCCATGAGGAAATGAACTGATGCCTGCAGTCAAAACCAGCATTAATCATCAGATAAACATGACCAGGCCTCCACAGCAAAATTTCCAGATGAGGCTGAGGCACCGTGGAGCAGAAACTTGCTGGTCCTTGTGTATCCTGTCAAAAATCTTGTCCTCCATGATCTGTGAGCATAAAAACTTGCTCTTTTATACCACTATTTTCTGGTGTCATATATCACAACTATAGTAAATGGAGTTCTGATCCTAGTGAGCTGAATCTCAGTGAACATTCGGTGACAGCTCTAGGGGAACAATCCATGCAACTTGAAGCCAAGTGACAGTGGTTATCAAACCTTTCTACCCAAAATACCCCTAAGTAGAGTTAGACGAACACAGATATACAGGAAACAAAACTTATTACCAATCTCCTTTAAAATCCATGTAATTGTGCATTTTGTATATCTTCCTTTCCTTCTTTGACATCAAGGTAAGTTTTTTCTATTGAATGGCATACCATTTTCTTTTCCCTTACAGGCTGCATACAAGATAATTGCATCAACAGGAGAAGCGTGAGTTTGCATGATATTCTTTCCAAAGATGGTTGATCACTATAGCAGACTTATTCTTATACCCAGAGGAGGAACCTCTAACTAAAGAGCTTCCTGTCAACGGTAAAATGTTTGCATTTTTGCCCAGTCATGTAGAGGCTGACACCCCCTTAACCTAAGAGTAAATCATAGGTCAGCTAGACCCCAGGGGCTTCTGACATGGAGCAAGAAGAATCTGGACAATTATCTGGGTTTTTTTTCCTGATTGTCAAATCTGTACTATAATTGCTACTGAAGATTTATGCCGAAAGAAAACTGATACAGCCAAATCCAATAGTATAATCTTTAAATTAAATTGAGGCTTTCTAAGTTTTTGTGGCATCTCTTTGTATATGGTATCACTCCACACTGAAGGCTGTAAACATAATGGCTGCATCTTAATGAGGTGTGTGTGGCTTTGCAATTGACCTTTCCTGTGCAATGTCTGCTCAGTTTTCTAGACGTGTTGCTAACTTGCTGTGGGACTTAAGGAATGTCACATTACCAATTCTTACTTACTCGTCAGAAATGAAGTTTGAATCATGTGGTTATGTTAAGTATTCTGTGATTTTCAAACCCAGACTTTGACTTAAGAGGACTGATATGGGCCCAAGGACAACCATGTTAGAAAACTTTTCACTGCATGTCATGGTGGGAATAGACCTGCCCTATATTATTTAGAGCATGTTTGACTACAAATAACAAAATCTAACTCAAAGTAGTTTTACACATATATATACATACACACACACACACACACACACACACACACACACACACACACCAGAAGTCCCAGAAATAGGATAGGGAGGGTTCAGGAATGACTTTACGAAACAGAAGGAATCTGGAGGTGAGTATTGACCATATTCCTAATTCAATGACCCTCTTGTTTTCCTTGTTGAGACCAATGGTCAGTTCCTTTAATCCAATAAAAAGAAAAGTTTCTGCTCTCATTGACACTATTCAAGAACTTAAAAATCATTGCCAAGCACAAAACCCCAGGCATGTACCCTCCTTCAGTCTTCCTCACCTGTAGAGACTTTCCACTGGTGCAGCTCCAATTTAGAGGAAATGTTAAGGGGGAAAGCTGTCCCATTATGTGAGTTCTCAGTGTAACCACTCAGAGTCACTGAGACATGATTTTGGCTGAAGGAACCTCGGCACAAGTTCAATGCCTAATTTATACTTGAGAGAGAGAGAGAGAGAGAGAGAGAGAGAGAGAGAGAGAGAGAGAGAGAGAGAGAGAGAGAAGCGGCTCTACCCAGGTCACTCCTTGATTGACACTTCCTAACCTATAAACACCAACCCAACTTTCCTCAACTCGCCAAGGGCTTCTTCATGGGCTCTCCTGTGCTGCTCTCTAACATGGATATTTTCACTTCTCCACAACACTTTTGCCCACTGTTCTGCTATGTTGTCTGTAAATTCTTTTGTTGAGAAGACCAAGAACCTGGACAGAAAAGGGACTGACCTCCCCCAACAATTTCAAAATTGGCTTAACAATGTCACACAGCCCCAGAGTCTTTTACACCTTGGTGTTTATTTCATCAATAAATGAGTAACCAGATAACATCCTCAGAAGCAAGCATCAATCATGTCCAAAAAGGGGATTGGGAAAGCACGAATAAGAAAAAACAATAACTCTTTTGGTACTTTTTCTCTAGCAAGAGAGACTTTTCCCAGAATGAAGGCCCCAACCACCAGCAGCAGACTTCTTCCATCTCTGAGAAGATTTGATCACAGGTCCCACCCTGAACCCATCTTGAATATCCAAACTGCTGACCGAGGCACAATACCTGCAGCCCCCTCTCCTCTTTTACTAACGCCATACTGAGAGCACCGTGAATCCAGCTAATGCTTTCCTGGTGCCTTGATTTGTCACATGGGGAAGTGACTTAACAGACTCAGATATGCTAGAGGGCCTCCTGTGGCTCTCGTTGACCACACATCTGCTTCCCTAACCCCTTCCCTTCCACCTGTTGGGGAATAGGAGAGCCTGCCTGTGTAAGGCTACTGCAGTGTGGACTTTAGCCAGGCCACCTGCCATGAGGAATAGAGGAAAGGCTTCTGTGGGCCCGGCATTCCACTCTGGCTAGGCATGACTCCAGCTTCTGCTCAGCATCTGGAGAGAACTTGCACGTAGATGATTTACCTGGGGATAGATTACTATTGGCTGCAGTTGGGGACCACCCCATATGCCGATTGGCTAACCAAACTCATATAACTCTGTGTACTTCCTTGAATAAATTGAGTTTGCTGCAGCTCACCTACTGCATGCTTCTACCCAGCTCCCAGAGTCTGTGTTGGCTCCATGCCACTTACCCCCCTCGGCATCCAACTCCGGCTGGCCCTGAGCACAGGGACCCCAACATGTCTGCAGGCTGAAATCTTCCTTAGAGACCTAAAGAAGGTGCCTCAACTCTGCCCTATGGGATTGAGTCCTTCTCAGAGCCCCACCATGCACTCTCTGACTGTGGGGCACTAATAACTCTTCTAAGCAACTTCTTGCCTTCAACAATCTGTCCTAGTGTCCCACTTGAACATGAGACCTTTCAACTTTGGAATGAGTGTAGGATGGCTGGCTGCCTTGCACCTCATGCTCTGCCCAGCTCTGTCCCAGTCTCTTGCATAAGCAGTGGCTGCTTACCCTACCTTTCCTAGTAACCCACCGCTGAGCTGACACACTGGGGTCTTGTCTGGGCACCTCTCAATTCAGGTGCCCAGCAAAAGTCACCTGTGAGCTGTCTTTTAAAATGTTATTCCTTGGCCTTGTCTGAGATACATCTAATGGAATTTCTGAGCATGAGAACATACAATCCTGATTTGCCAAGGGTGATGATGGAAAGGTGGGGATGGCCGATGCAGTGTTCCTTTGGCTGGGGCCTTGTCTCTTATCCCAAGTAATTCTACCTATGGAAAAATGATTTGACTACTTAACCTAAGATTCAAAAATTGACTTGCCATGAGATTAATGGTAACAGTCAAGTTTTTAAAAAATTTTTAATTGATTTATTTTTATATTTTACTTGTCTGAGTGTTTTGCATGCATGTATGTAAGTGCACTCATGTCATGCAATGCCCCTGGTGTTCCAGGTCAGCTGAGGTTACAGGGAGGCCCTGACTCAAAAAGACAAACAAAGAAGAAGAAAGCATTGTAATGTAGTTGTAGTTGTAATGCAGTTTTGCAGGAAATGCATTCTTTTACAACATACTTTAGAGAAAAGCTCATATTTTGCCTTTATTATGACGTGTGTGTATGAATTAGTTTGCAGTCAAATATCACTTTTTTTTTAAAGAACATTCAATCCTTGATGTGTTTTTAAATAAATCTTAGTGACAGTCCCAAAGTTAAGTCCTTGGAGGATTAAGAAGAAAGCTGTGTGGCTTCTCCTGGGCTAAATAAATCCTCAGAGGACAAAAGAGACAGGCATTTTAATTCCAGTTTCACTCTAAAAGCAAAGATAACTTGAAAAAGACCAAAGTCAGCAATGTTCTGACCATAACACACTCTATTGTTAACTCTGTTCCTCTAATTCCTGCTTGTTATCACCCCTTAAATACAGTGTTGGGGCTCAGTACTTCCAGATGAGGTGAAAAGTGCTGGGCCGAATTAAGGAGGATGCGACACACAACATGACACACAACATGAAAGGAAGCTGTCACACAGTGGTGCTGCTTCCTCCATCTAATAGACATAATAAACCGCCAGGCCAGGAGGCCCTTTTGTGAGCAGAGTGAGTTGTAAAAGGAAAGGGGAAAATATCTTCCTCCCAGACAGGTGTACCCAAACTGGGGTGAAGGAAGAGGCTTAATACAGTACCCATCTTGGCATCTATAGTAGACTCACAGTGTTACAGTAGCATTGGAGGCCCATTTAGGGAAAGCTATTTCCTATCCAGTCAAAAGAATGCAATCTACTTCTGAGCAGAGACACACCATGCCTCCTTCCTCGACAGTTAAATTCAGTTGAGCTAGTCAACCATTTGGATAAGGGACCACCCCTCAGGAAGGTGAGTTCATCTAATACCACACTAAAGAGATAGGAGAAATAATTATCAGGTTAATGAAATAATGTACTTCTTCCCAGAAAGCCTGCCCCTAGTGCAGTCCCTGATGAAGATGACCCCCGCTGAGTGAAGCCTAGGCCTTTGCCTGAGTTAGCCAAAAAAGGCCTCACTTTTCTTTTTCCCTCTTTCTGTGTCTTTTGAATGCCTTTTGAATGTCAGCCAAAATTTGTGTGCTTTCCTGGGTACTTTGGTCTTCTTTACTCTGTGAAGCCTTCCTCCTTGCACGCAGCTGACCTCCACACCTGCTTTCCTGAAACAGCACGGATTTTGCTCTTTCTCTTCTTCATTCCCCTTCCTGGGTAGCTGCCAAGACTTTCAGTTTGCCTGTCCTGGGGTTTTTCTTTTAGACTCAAATAAAATTGTCCTTAAGCTTCCTTCTAAATCCATTCCTAAATTCTTTTGTTAATGAGACAAAGAGCCTTGAGAGGGGACCCAATTTCCTCAATAACATGTGGTATCCCAAGTGGGACTCCAAAAATTTATAGTAACATATTCTATTTCCAGATTCATGACCCACTGCCAGCATTTAGCAATTCCCACACCACAGGTAACATATCCTCCATCAAAGAGCTTATGTCGAATCATTTTGATAAATGTGCTTCAGATGTCTGTAGAAAATAAAATGATGAATATGTCTGAAGCACCCATGTACCTTTCTGGAATCCCAACCCATTCACAATGTCCTTGGAGGACATTGTGACCCAGTGGACAATGTCCACTGTGTTATATGTAGGTGACCTGTATGTATTATTAAATATATTTATCCATAAAAACAAGGAAAATCAGAGAAATTGTCACAACAAAAAATGGCCTAAAGGTAGGTGAAACCCAGTGTGATGTGTTATCTTGGAACAGAGAAAGGATATTAGATTAGGACCAAGGAAAGCTGAGTAAACTATGAACTCCACTATATTAATCCTCTGAGAACAGGCCATAGATCACATTCCAATAATTCCAGCACTTAGAAGGTGGGGACAGGAAGATCAGGAGTTCAAGACCAGCTTTATCTTCATGACAAATCTGAGGGCAACCTGGGCCTCATGAAACTTTGTCTCAAATGAACAAGCAAAGAAGCAACAAATGAAAAGTCACATGTGGTGGTGCCGTATGCAGTCCTAGCTTTTGAGAGACAGAGGCCCTCGTCCCACTCCCTAGCTGCTGTTTTGATCTAGGTCCTATAGCCTTGCCAAGTGAATGTCTGGAATGAGTGTACTGGCCCCAGCAGTACCCAGGCTGCTTGCTCCCACTCTGGAAGCATCCAAGGGTGGCAGTAACATCTCTTTTCTAAAATCATAATGCTCACGTTTGGAAGCATCCCTCCCGTGCTCACACATGCAGTGTTCAGAACTGCCTCTGGAGCTCTCCAGTGAGCTTTTTGACCTAGCCAGGACTGGACACCATTTCTCCCCACTCCCCCGAAGCTCTGTGACTGGAGAATTCTTCCTTCTGTGCATGAGCCTCATCCTTTCCTGTGTTTCTGTTTTTGTTTAAACTCTGAATTTGGGAAAGTCTACTTTTTGCCTTTTATACTTTAGGATATTGTCAAACATTGCCTGTTTCAAAATGAGCCTAGCCTTCCCTGGAAACACCACTGTCACATCTGAACATCTTCCCTTTGGAGCTTGTTGTTCCTTTTCATTCTTTCGATGCAATGCACTGTTCCCAGAGCATATCATGTATACATTTCTATAAACCCGTCAGTTTAAAGGGAAACAAGACTGAGTTTTAAAATTCTTTAAGTTTCTCATGGCTCCTACTGTTGTGAAGATAATAGAGACCCAACTAGTACAAATGGGTAAAAAAATAGAAAAGAGGGCCATTCTGGGCTGGGAAAAAATCATCAAACTGGACAAAACCTTAGATATAATCAATTCAACTCTAACTCTGTTTCATTTCTCCATCTCTTAAATGTTTTTTTTTGTTGTTGTTGTCTCCAAATTGTCTCACTAAAATGTTATGTGTCCATTTCTCAGGCAGCAAGTCTATTTTTCACTTCGTTCACATATTCATTCCACAGCATCCATTAGGTATCTACTGTGAGCCTAGAACTCTCCTAGGCCCTGGGGATGGAACAGATAACAAAGCACATGAAGGCTTATGCTCTCACAGAGCGCATACACTTCCCTTAGAAGTCTTTTGTCCCCTCAGCCCCTACATATATAAAGCTATTGACCTGGAAAATATGCTGACAAGGCACTCTGAACTTCTCTGTAGTACTCATCTCGATTATAAATGCATACTGATCAAATTATCTCATTGATAATTATCTTCCTCAGCTCACCTAAAAGACTCTTGAAGACTGACTAACTGTATTCTGTCTACACTTTTGTACCACCAACACCACAGCATACCAGGCGTATAAAAAGTCCAGAACAGTCCCTGAGTGGGTGAATGAAATAATCAGTTTAGACTCCTCACTTTATAGATGAGAAAACAGTGGCCCTAAGTTTAGAACAGGCAGTGGGTTATGAGCCCCTTCCTGCAACACGATGAGGTAGGACCAGGATAAGACCTGAACACGATTCCTGTTCCAGCACACTTCTCATTTGACTAAGACTGCTGGAATGGAAAAGGGGAAGTAAAAGAGCTAAGAAGGGGTGCAGAGCAAAAACAGAGGAGAAATCCCAAAACTGTCTTTTATGAACCAAATATAAGTGAAAACAAGAAGAGCTAAAAAGAGATGTGTTGGATGAACAGACACGTGTCTGGCAATGTCCAGTAGGAGTTTTAATGCAGAAACGTGCATTTCTATCCACAATTTCCCCCACAGTTTTGTAGTGCAATGTATCTCTTATCGGAAGGATAAGGCGCCCGTCACCGTTAACTACCCTTCCTGAGAGTATTGGACAGTCTCTTCATGTTATTCCGATATCCACTCTGCCTTTCTCCATCCCATTCTGTCCTTGAAAGTGTAATACTAGGCCTCAGAGTTGGCTCACTGGGGTAAAAGCACTTGTTACTCAGTCTTACAACCTTGGGATGTTTGATCTCTAAAGACCATATAGTGGAAGGGGACACTTGTGTCTCTTAAGTTGTTTTCTCACGTCTACACATGTGCCAAAAAAGAAAGAACTAAGGGATGCATTGTGTAAACACAGAAGGACTGGAATATTTATCTGCTTAGCTCCCAGGCCACAAGGTAGAAGTGGTTGCTGACCTCTGTTGAAAGCCATGGCTCCTATACCCACAGGTCTCACATCTCGCTAGTAATTTCTTTTCCTTTCAGGTCCAGGAATCATAAAGTTTTCCACAGGTGATGGCCTTATGGAGCCTTTTCTTTCCTTGCCCATACTCCTTTATACACAACTCTATTCTGCTCACACCTGCTCAGGCTGGGTAGGAATATGTTAGAGAGTCTATTAGCCACTGTGAGAGTCCTTACTTGTGGATTCTACATCCATCAGCTCTTTTTCACACAGGGTCTCAGTAACAACAAGCTTCACTAGAAAATTTTTTTCTTTGCTTCCAGTCATTGAGAGTGTTCCAATATAACTTGACTTTAAAAATACTAATAATCATCCTGTAAATGAAAGCTCTATAAGATTAGGAGAATACAGTGGTTCAGTATGCAGTCTGCAGGAAGCCATGGATCTGACGTTCTTCTCCATCGACCTTGCCCTGACTCTGCTCATTAGTGGCCTCAGAAGAACCCTATACCTGGCTCCTTGCCCTCACGTTCTACGAAGGTTAACTAGGAAGCGTTATAGGGAAAGAACTATTCACAAATCTGGGGTTTGTTGGTTTTCCTAGCAGGGTGAGTACGACTTAAAGCAAAAGCAGAAGTGGCTGGAGCAGTGGTTCTGCAGTTAAGAGGACCCCAGTTTGCTTCCCAGCACCCGTGTGGCAGATAGCAGCCATCTATAACTCCAATTCCAGGGAATCTGATCCTTACTTCTGGCCTCTGTTGTCACTGCCCACGCAGCTGCACATACCTGAAGGCAAAACACACACATAAAATAAAAATAAATAAATCAAAATTATTTTGAAAAGAAGAAAACTCATTCTAAAGTAGCCTTCTTGGCTATGGTGTTATTCAGATGCTGAGAGCTTGGGGCGTGCTCAGTCACAGAACACAGAGCATGCAGCCCAAGGGGCTGCAAGGTACATCTCAGGTTCCTTTTGTTTTAACAAGATGCTCAGAGACCGGACAAAGGTATGTATTCTAACAGGGCTATGAAGGAGCTTTGGTTGTCAGCATGGGATTCCTTACTGCGGACACTAAGCCCAGCAGCCCACTTCACACGGGATCTGAGGAGCAGAAAGCCTAATGAGGCTGTATCTAGAAAGCGGAGCCCGTGCTGCGGGGTCGTGGAGTGAACTTGTCACACCTGCTAATCATTACTGCGTTTTTCATACATTTGCTCTCACAAACCACGAAATTTAATATTCCAGCTAGCAGGAGGCCCAAAATTCATTTGGTTAAATTCTTCCATTTTATAGATAAGAAAATTGGAACCCAGAAATGTTAAATGCCTGCCTAGGTCAGACAGCTGCTAAAAAGCAGAGCCAGATGCAAGCTTGATTAGTTTTTGGCTCCTGAAGCAGTGACTTTCAAACCTCAGGAATCTAATGCTCCAAATTACAGGGCAGAAAAGAACTCCAAGTCTTTATTTAAGAGAATTTTCAAAAACCTGAAGATCCATTAAGTTTGTCTAAAAACCTTATCTTGAATAGAAAAAGAGAGTGAAAGAAAGAAATAATGTAATCCTTACATTATTGATGTAAGGGAAATAAAATATAGGAAATATGCTTAGATTTTTTGACATAGTGGAAATATGGAGCATAAAACCTTTTCTAAGGATCCTGCCTTATAAAGTATAGCTACAAATTGGTGATTCATAAAGAAACCTAAGTGTTCCTTTTAGAATTGGTGGAGCACCCTGTCTTTCAGGCTGCATGGCTGTTGCAGATCCTTGGCAGATCAAGGCTCTAGACATAGCCCAAGGGTGGAGGAGGTGGTTTGGCTGCAGCCTGGGCCTATAGGACAGCTGCTATGTCAGATGTGCTCCATGACTCACTCTGGGTAATCTTGGTCCACTAGGGAACTTCATTTCCTCACATAACCTCGTGTGGTTATTCTAAGAATTGTGATATTTAGGCTCCGGCATGTGGTGGTTGTTCCATACAATTAGTATTTAGCATTATCAACAAAAGACTCTAAGCTGAGATCTCAGGGACCACAGGTGTGTGTTATGAAATTACCTCATATCAAATTTTGGAAAGCTGAAAATAAAAAGAACGTGCCTCAAAGAGCCACCAGAGGGAGCTAGCTAGTCGAACTGGATTGCTGAGGGAGCAGGCCTAGAACAGCAATGCTTTCTTAATGAACTCCAGGCAAGGCACACAGCCTGTTCTGTTCTGTTCCTGGAGTTGAAGCTGCTGTGGGAAGGTAGCTAGTTAGTCTCTCTGAATGTCTTATCTTCAATTCAAGTGACCCAAAGCTGCAGTTCTTCAGAGAGAGCAGGAGTGAAGATTGCTACTGAAAATGATTGCATTGAGATACTTTTGCGTAAAGGAGACTGCATGTATGTGTATTCTTAAATAAAGATGGGAAGAGCCAGTGTCTTTTAATGGTGTGAACCTTGGTAGGTTATCCAGGCAGTGAATGGATTCACACACAAGGACATTTAGAGACATAAATTAAATGTTCTGAATATATATATATATATATGTATATATATATATATATATATATATGTGTGTGTGTGTGTGTGTGTGTATACGTATATGTATAGATAGATAGATAGATAGATATATTAGAGTACATCCACATGAAAGTGGATGAGGGGTAGCAACATGGGTGCAGACAGGGGAGAGAATCTAAATACAATCAAAATATATTGTAAGAAATTCTCAAGAATTCAATAAAAATGGTCTTGATTTTTCTAAAAGGATAATGGATAGATGATCGATGAGAGTTGATAGATTGTACATACAGTCACCATAGCCCCTTGATGCATTTCTAGGTGGGGAAGAATGAAGAACAGGATTTCTTTCTGGAAGAGAGACTCAGAACTGCAGGGCCCAGGGATGGGCAAAGACAGCGATGCTCATCAAACAGCAAAGCACAGAAGGAGGACAGTGGGCAGTCTGCCCGCTCAGGTTCATTCTAGGCAAATGTGTGACTCTGCAAGGCCAGGTCAGAGGAGCGGCAGGACAAGTTGGAGCCCAGTCTGTGGTGTTCGCTGCCCTGTTGTGATACAGGTCTGCCTCCAATCCTCCTCAGGTCCAACCTCTAGCTTCCCAGTGTCTCTACACCCCTCAACAAACCCTAAGTGTTGAAAAATAGTCAGATGTTTTTAATCATAGATCAGATGGGTTTCAGGACATCACTGGCTCTTCCAGAAGTGTTTGTTTTTAAATTTAATTATAGAGGTTGGAGAGATGGCTCAGCAGTTAAGAGCACTGGCTGCTCTTGCAGAGGACCCAGGTTCAGTTCCCAGCACACAAATGGTGACTATCAACCAACCAGAACTCCAGTTCCAGGAGATCTGGTACCCTCTTCTGGCCTACATGGGTATTGCACACAAATACACCTCACATTCATATAGGTAAACACTCATAAAAATAACTAAATTAAAAAAATACAAGCCATAAATAAAATTTTGCCACAATTTTAAGGCTTTTTTTCCTATCTCTCTTTGATCTGACCCTTTTCCACATCTTGCTTGTGTGTATGCCTATATGTACATGTATGCATATTTTTGTGGGTACACATATGTGAATTCACATGTAGGTAGCAGCCAGAGGACATCTTTGGGTTTTTTTTCTTCAGGAGCCATCCACCTTGTTTCTTGAGACAGAGCTTTTCATTGGCCTGATTCACTGCGTAGGCTGGGCTGGGTGACCAGCAAGTCCCGCGGATCCTCCCATCTCCCCATCCCCTGTGTTGGATTACAAGTGTATTGCCACCATGTCCAGTTTTTACCTGGATTCTGGGAATCAAACTCAGGTCCTCATGCTTGCACAACAAGCACGTTATCGACTGAGATATCTCCTAAAACCCCACTACCAGACCTTAAGTGATTTCCAGTGTCCCTCCAAGTCAAGCAATCCCTACCATTAGACTGGCAGTATCTGTTTCATGGTTCTGGTGATGTCTAGGGGCAAATGTGAGGGGAGTTTCCTCCCTGAAGACCATCCCCCTGACTTCCTGGTCCCCAACGTTCCTGTTGGCTGTTTGGATGCGCAGTCTCCGGGAGGACCCCTTCAGGGCTACGTCTCTCACCTAGCCTGTGTCCCTCCCTTTCTCGGCATCACTCCTTGTCAGTGTCTTCTCTCTAGCTCCTGTACACTAACCTCTGTGCCTTCTGTGCCCTTCTGGAAGGGGAGAAAGATTCCTGTGAGAAGTCTTCAGCTCTCAGCTCCCCACGCAGCCTAATCAAAGTCCTGACACCTCATTCCAGGGCTGAAATGCTTGCTTTTCATTTCACATGTAGCATAGCGGGCAGATTAAGGACAGGGACAGCTACTGAGAAATGTAATTGTCACCGTTCAGTTCTGTGCTTCCAAGGGAACTACCATCTCTGACGTTAAAGTGAGTGACCTTGAGCTGCCCAGGAAAAATGCTGCATCTCTTCTAACGTTCTTGGTGACCAGAATTGCCCCAGGGGAGCTTTTGTAGGAAGGATGAACAAGATCAAGAGCAGAGAAAATCACATCACTGTCAGTGAAGAGGGAAGATATCAGGCTGTGTTTTCTGTGATTAGGGAGCAAGGTTTTGTTTTGAAAGATGATTCCTTTCTGGGGAAGTGAAAGTTAGCCCTAAAGAATTCTTGCTGTCTGGTGCCACAGAAGCTCCAGATAGAAAACAAAGAGGAGAGCAGCAGGCTCTGCCCCGCCTGTTGTGTTTTCAGTAGTGAATGTGGATGCTATGACCACGAGCCACAGTGCTTTCCTTCGCAATGTGCCACTGTCCTCTTTATGCATAACTGTTTCCACGCTTTGTGGCCACCTTGTTCACACTTCCTGGGCTTCTGTCTCCTTCCTCTCAGCCTTTTGCTTCCTTTGGGTCAGTGGAGCATCATTCTTTCATTCATCCATTCCCACAAGGGCCTTACCTTCCTCCTTGGGCCACCTTCCTTTCCACTCAGTAGCCGGAGAAAACTGAGATCAATACTGCAAGAGGAGTGAGTCACCACCAGATGGCACTCTACAAAGATACCGCAGACTCGGGTGGTTTCAAAGTCACTGAAAAATCACAAGAGATCACTCAAGCCAGTAACCTCCAAAAGTATCTTTATTTTTTGTACACACTAATAAAACTCTCTCACAGACATGTGCTCAGTTGCAGATATATGTACATTATTGCCAATCTATCCTGATTATTTTAAGCACATATAAAAACAAATCTTATATCAGACTTCCTTTCTACAGAAGAAGCACTTTTTTTTTTTAATAAAAAAGTATTTTTGAGTACTTATTGCTTACCCAGCATTGTGGAAGGAACAAAAATTACTTAAATTTTTAAAATTAGTTGTGTGTTCTGTATCTTATATCATTGCTCTGAAAGAAGATACAGCCACAGATACAAAAGATTTAAAGACAGAACAGAATCATATGCATGTATCATCAGCCTGGATACTTAGTTGCAAACAATATAACGAACTCTTATTATTTTAAACAATAAAAGAAATATACAAGGTGGCTTATAAAAGTTCTTATAAGACCATTATGATAGCAGCAGCTAAGAGAACTAATAAGCCATCCAATGGCTATTCTAGGGTAAGTTACCGGTTAGTGGCCACCAGTAACCTCAAGCACCAAGAAGAGCAAAGTCGATTTCCATAGATGCCAAGGGCCAGAGATTGCAAAGAAAGCTAAGCTTCCTGGAAGTAGTCACTGGTTTACACAGACAGGCTACTTCCGCTGCAGAAGCATGTGTCTATGTCCAGAATGAGGGGGTCTCTACATGTCAATCCTCTACAACAGAAATAAAAAGAACAAGAAGGAGCATTGAGGGAGCTAGTAAACGGGATCTACGCATTTGAAAGTATCTGTTCAAGGAGAAATTGGATTGACAGATGCTCTAAAGTTGCTAGTTCAATTGTTTCAACTGCTAGCCAGATCTCCAGGTCAGCCATTTGTCTCTGTGCCAGGACTGTGAAGATTGTCCTGTCTGAGGCAATATTCCCTGGGTCCCAAAGATCCCTTCGTTTTTTCTGTTGTCTCTTTTTTCCCAGTTGCACATTCTTCATCCCCTGCTATATTTTAACCTTGAAAATTCTCCTTTATCTCAGTTCTTATGTATCTGTCTGAATTCTGAGATCTAGTTTGTATTGACTAGTTTTCAAACTAGTTCTAGTTTGTATTTCCATTTCTTCTTGCTCCCTTGGAAACAGATATTTGATTCATGGATTCACTGGATGTTGAATTCTAACCTGTCTCTTGTATTTCTTGTATGATGATCTTGATGATGCTTGTATAGCATCATCTCTAGACTTTGCCTGGATCTCTGCTTACTCCTCTGTTCCTTAATATATGTGAGTTCAGCCAAAGACGAAAGCAAGGTTCTGGGAATTGGATTTTATGAAGAACTCGAGCAAGGCATTTTTGAGAGGGAAAATTGGCATAAGCGAGCTCTTTTGGTCTAGGCATAAGGGGCAGTAGTTACACCCAGTAATAGAACAGGAGAAAATCAAAGTCAGTAGGAAAAAAAAAAGTTGTCTAATGGTTAGCATTTTTCTTTACCCCAAACTGAGTGTTCTTTGTGACTTGGATCTATGTAGCTGTTATCCCACAAAGCACCAAAGTGAAAGTGGCTTAAACAGCTAAATGTCTACTTTTTTCCTACAGAATTCAAATGGTATTTCTACCATGTTCCTCACAATTGACAGGAATAAAACTTGAATGCATGTCTCCCAATGCCAACTTAAGACTATCCAGTTCAGCAAGAAAATAGGAAGAGGGAAGTGTGCTTTTCCTTTCAGGAGTACAACCCAGAAATTGCACACCACTTCTCACATCCATTTGGAAAGTAGTTGCTTTGTCACATCAAGCTCTAAGGGAAGCTATGAAATATGGATCCTGCTAGTCATGTCCCCATCTAGAACTCTGTTATTGTGGGAAAGGGCAGGCTAAGTATGCAGGATAAGCAGCATTGTAGGCTACACATGGAGTCATATGACCAGGCTGCAAGAGCAGTTCTCAGGCAAAACCTGCAAAAGGGAGAGGATCTATACTGCAGGATTTTGAGGCAACTGAGAACCAATAGCTTCCTAGAAGATGGAACGGTTCATGACATGCACAATCTCCTCACAACGACAAAGAAAAGCACATGAGAGAATGCATAGTGACTTTACACCAAGTCTTCACCCACCCATCTCTGCTCAATCCAGAGTGGGACGAGAGTCTAGTGAAGCACTTTAGTACCCTGTATCTTGTCATATGAGTCAGGCAGAAATCACAGGCTTCTATCAAACACCTGGATGCTCTTCATTCATGTTCCTTCTCTCCCTGTGCTTCCATTTCCTCATTGATGAAACATGATTATAGAATCTGCCTCATAAAATAGACCTAAGGAATAAATGAGTTAATGCATGTTTATTGGAAAGTAATAAAAAATAACTAGATAGTTCAGTTTGTGCCACATCAATAAATAACTGACCCAATGTGAAACATTTAATAATGGAATAATAAATTGAAAGCCACTGAGAAACTCTCAGTTCAACAAAGGCAGTGGAAATCTTTGCTATAAAGACCATGACTAGAACCATCAAGAATACTATACAGAAACTTATGCTGCAATTCCCAAGACTCTCTTAACAGTCACCATTTTCTGACCTATATTATCTTGATAAAACCTTGAAAACTTTACCACTGATGACCCCATACCTTTGCCACAAATCTCAGAAGCTTGCTGAAATTGCTAGGTATTTAAAAAAGGTGTAGGTGAGGTGGTTAGAGCTCTACTCAAAGGAAATCTCTAAGTTGTTTGGGGAACTGTACAATTGCACACTGAATTCATTGCACTGGAGACTGAAGTCCCAGATGCCACTTACTAATGATATTCTAGAGCCAGTTCCTCCCAATTCACAGGAGCAGATTGGACTGTTTTCTGACCTTAAATTCAGCAACATCCCATTGGTAACTTGAAATTAGACATGGTGGAAACATTTATACCATCGAAACAAGCACCCCCCTATACAGCAGGGATTTCTCACTGTTCTCCAAGGTGATGCTCTTTAAACATTGATCTAAAGAGGGCTGTGACCCCCCACTGAGCTTCACTGAAGGAAAACCTCATAGCTGAGGACATTCCACAACATTGTATCTGCTTTCTGGCACACTGGAGTGGAACAAAGTTCAGAATGTAATACTATAGAACATGTGGAGAATGAGGCTGATTCTGCAGTCTAAGCTCTCTGGAAGGACCAGACCTGCTATGCTTCAAGGAGTAGGGACACATCTCTTTCCTTACAGAGGCATCTAAAAAGCCCTAGTGGGGGGCTTTTAACTACTGAGCCATCTTGCTGAGGACCCAGGTTCGGTTTCTAGTACCCACATGACAACTAACAATCATCCTTAACTGCAGTTCCAGAGGATTCAGTACCCTCTTCCAACTCCATGGGCTCTGCACAACATGGGTGCACTTACATACATGAAGGCAATACACTCACACACATAAAATTTAAAAATAATTAAAGCCCTATTGGGTAAACACAGTAGAAGAATCAGTCGTGTTGTCTTCATTTATTATGTTTCTGATTCAGGCAATAGACATGAGATAGACCACAAAACCATGAGTGATACGTCCTACACAACAATATAGGGAAAAGCATCAAATGACTAGTGCAGAAAATAACTGTTCAAGAATCAGAGGAGAGCACTAGGTAACTAACTGTGCAGCAAGTACAGTTCTAGATTCTGTGGACTTAAGTGAGCAAGATAGACTTGGCTCACATGAAGCATTCGTGCACCTCTTGAAGTGTGGTCAGGGAATGGTTTCCATCAAAGTCCTTGTGAGTAATAATCATTATTTTAAGTGCATGCTATGTGCCAGCTAGTGAGCTAAGTGCTTTACATGGATTGTAATTTCATCCTTAGACCAATCCTGTTTTATCTATCATTATTATTTTACAGACTGGAATTGGAAACCAAGGAACCTAATTGCCTTGCTTTAGTTCACACCATGAGAAAATGGCAGAGCCATGACTCAAACCTAGAGGTCTCGTATCTTTGCATTAAACAAAATACAAAATAAAACTGATTCTTACAATCTGTATTAGTCACTTTCCTGTTGCTGTGATAGAAACACTGACAAAAAGAACTTATAAAAGGAATCTATTTAGCTTACAGTTCCAAGGGGCAAGAGTCCATCATGACGGGGAGAGTAGACATAGAAGCTAAGTGCTCACATCTTTAAGCAGGCCTAAGAAACAGAGCCTGACTAGAGATCCTGCAAGGCTTAAGATCTTGCTAAGCCCACTCCCAGTGATATGCTTCCTCCAGCCACCCTTCTAAGACTTCCCAAAATAGTGCCAACAACTGGGGACAAAATATCCAAATACTTCAAGTCTATGGGGGACATTCTCATTCAAACCACCACACAGTCCAAAGTAATTGAAGAAGAATCCCTGATTGAAACCTCAGATTTTTACATTTTAATTAGTTTCATAAGTGACTGTGATTTCAACATGTATTGAGACCCAGTTCCTAAAGTAAAATTAGATAATTCACTAAGAAGTTATAATAAGGCAATACTTGATTACATGTCATGGGAGGGGAGGGATGAAGAATGTTAGGTATCAGGAGGTCTTAACTTGGATGTGGTCAGGGAAGCTTTCCTAGGGGAAATGCTCACACCTGAAGCAAAGACAGAAAGCTTCTGGATAAAGAGATTTGGATAGCAGTCACAGGAAGAAAAGCTGTCTGACACTTGAGAAGGTGGAAGACAGTCATTGTATCTAGAGGCTAAGAAAACCAGGCCCCTGACTAGGAGAAGAAGCAAGAATGAGTGTGTCAGAGACTCCTGCTCAACATTGTGCTATTTATGGCTGCATGAAGTTTCTGCACCTACCTAGGAAAGAGCCTTCTTTGGACATAGATACATGTGGGCTGTCAGTGACCCTGGCCAGATTTGGAAGGACTTTACTTAAAATTCACATACAGAAATATGGAGAATGAGTAACTATTAAAGGATTTTATAAAGGGGATTGACATAGTTTAGATAATCAAATTGACATGATTTAGGTATCAAAGAATACCTATGGCTGTGAAATCTGGTAGATTCTATAGGATGCTTCTACTACACTACACGCAAGGACTGCAAATATAGTCTATGTTTCATCCCCACTGTGATTCCCCTTGTCCCGTGTGGCTTCAGAGTCACCCCCAGCCCTTAGCTGGGACACTGTGTTCCCTCTCAGAAGCAACAAGAGGATCATCCTACTCTCAACCCATATTACATGTTCCACAATATTCTAGTAAAAGAAGCCAGAAACCAAGAATCAGAGATATTGTACAACATGCCCAAGTCAACACCTGGAGAAACAGAATTTGAAAACAAGTAGGTTGTTACTGTTTATTCCTAAGCTGCTCTTACACGCTGCACTGAATTGCCTACAAGTCTATATACACAGGACAAAGCTACACACCTTAGGAGTCCTTCAAAATAAAACCGGCACAGTGGATTCAGAGGCACTCAATTTCCTCCTTCACCTTCATGCCACAAACATCTCTGAATGAATCAAAGTCCCTGGCTTCACACAAGGGAGGTTCAGATGACAGTGATGGAAACAGCTGAAAGTAGTTTAAGCCAGACACTGAAAAGTCTGTGGAACTAAAAAGCCTACAATTGAGTCCGAGGTCATAAAGCCTTGGTCAGCCTCTCCATCTCAGCTCTGCATCTCTCTGGTGGCTTCATCTGTGCTTGAGCTCTCTCCTGATAACAAGGGAAGAAAATTAAAGTTCCACTTTACACCTGACCTATCTCGTGGCCTCTCATACTGGATCCAGGTGAAGGCCTGGGCAAAGACCACAGCAGACTGTTCTAGGCCAGGTGCCAGTCCCTCCAGAAGGGTCAAATGAGCTTCAGGTAATCGTGGGGTCTCAATATGGAAACTCCTAAATAAGCACCAAAGAAAGAAAATATTGTTACCTAACAAAGACATGTACAGAAGGCAGAATAGATTTCCAGAACTCCACAAACTTTCTGTCTCTCTTTCTCTTTCTTCCTTCCTTTTTTCTTTCTTTTCTTTTAAAATATTTTATTTATTTTTATTTTATGAGTATATTGACTTCATGTATGTAAATGCCCCTGTGACTGTGCAGTGCAAAGCCCACAGAAGTCAGAAGAGGGAGTCAGATTCCCTGGAACTGGAGTTGCAGACAGTTGTTGGCCACCAGGTGGGTGCTGGAAACTGAACCTAGGTACTTTGCAGGAGCAGTCAATGTTCTTAACTGCCCTGCCCCCAGTTTTTTTAAGTTAGGGTCTCTGTGTAGCACCAGCTGGCCTCTAACTTGCTGTGTAGATCAGGCTGGCCTCAGTCTCACAGAGGCTCACCTGCCTCTACCTCCCGAGTGCTGGGTTAAAAGGCATATTACATTAGTTCTAGCACTACTGGATTTTCTACTCAGCAAGCATGCTGGCTTCGTTTTTCTTATGAACTTATGGGCCTCTTCAATATCAGTGATATTTTGAGAGTCTTTAAATGAGAGATTCCTCTTTTTTTCAGTTTTCTGTGCTTTACATTGATGTCCGGAGCCATTTGCCTGCCTTGAACTATGCCCTAGTTTTGGGTTAGGCAGAAGTCAATCTCTTGCACAGAAGTGCTGATTGGAAGCAGGAGTTTTCATTATGCAAATGATTCACACCTGAGGAGAAGTTTATTTTGCACCTAAGACTGAGGTCACATGAAGATCTTTGAAGGAAGCCAATCATGTCTTAAGTTAGTTTGCCTGTGTTAGTATTGTTTTGCTCATTTCACAGTATAAATAAGGGAGACTTAATAAAGGCAAGCTGCTTCAGTATGACTAACAGCTCTCCTGAGTCTGTCCCTTTGTTTTCTTTCTCTTCCTCTCTATCTCTACATTTTTCTTGTCCTCACTCCCTGCTTTCGATTTCTGCGGGTGGGTTCTGGGAACCCTGAACCAGGGACCTGAAGACTGGGGGGTCAAGTGAAGGGACACCGTGGTATGAGTGAGCTCACATTAAAGAAAAGAAAAAGGAAAGGAAAGGCGTGCAGTGAGAAATCTTGGGGGTAAAATGGGTCAGGGTGATAGTTGTTTGCTTTTTGTAAATATGTTGGAAAATATGCTTTATGCTCGAGGTGTTGGTGTAAGACATCAGCAGCTTTGTAAATTTTTGAACTTTGTAGAGAAAGTCTGTCCTTGGTTCCCTGAAGATGGGTCTGTAGATTTAAAAACATGGAAGAAAGTAGGAAGAAAACTTCAGGGTTATGATATTTATGGACCGAGTAAGGTTCTAGTAGATACCTTTAGTTTGTGGGCTTTGATTAGGGATAGTTTGGATCCTAGACATGAGATGAAAAGGGTTCGAGCAGAAAAAGTAGCGAGTGGCATGGAGTCACAAGCAGCTCAGGCGGAGGAGGAAAGTGAAATTAAACCTTCTGCTCCTCCGTTTGAGGAGTTTTTGTGGAATCTGAAAATGAGCAGTTCTCCAATACTGAGTCATTAGATTCCGAAGAGGAGTGGAAGGAGAAAACTGTTAGGTATCAGAGGATAAAGTTTCCCAGATTGTCACATTGGCAAAAAAGGAAACTGATCAGGAGGAAACCTACTTAGAGGAAATTCAACGTTTGCAGGAGATGGAATTGTTGTCTTTACAAATGCAGCAAATTAGAAAACAGGCTAAGGAGAAACTACAGAGCCAGGCAGGAAATAATCCCCAATTAAGAGCAAGTTTATCTCCAACTATCATAGCAGGATTAGATCCCCGACCTCTGATGGAAGGAGCCGCCTGTAAACACAGTTAAGCGAAAGTCAGCAGGAAAGCCTCGTCCTTTGTCCTTAATGCAATCTACTCTATCCTCATTGCAAGCGGCTGTAAGTAAAGCAGCCAAAAGTGGAGAAAACACCCAAGGGTTTCAATTGTTCGCTGTTAGAGAGGGATGATGCACAAGGAAATCGGGTGAGGGAACATATTCCTGTTTCTTTTAAGCAGATAAGAGTTGAAACTTGCTTGTATGCAGTATGGTCCAACTGCTCCTTTCACACAAGAAATGTTGGAAACAATGTCTCTAGAGGTGCTCCTGCCAGAGGATTGGAAACAAATGGCCAGAGCATGTTTGTCAGGAGGAGATTATTTGCTTTGGAAATCTGAATATACAGAGCAATGTCAGGCTACAGCTGAAATAAATCGAGCTCAGGGGATACCAATTACTTTTCATATGTTAGAAGGACAATATCAAGGAACAGGGAATCAGCTGACGTTTGCTATTGCTGTGTATGCACAAGCTAATGCTGCAGCTAAGAAAGCATGGTATAAAATTCCTTCTACGGGAAGAAAGACTGAAGATTTGTCAAACCATACAAGGACCTGATGAATTATATCAAGACTTTGTAGACAGGCTATGCAGGCAGTAAGTAGGTTACTGGGAGATTAAGAGTCAGGACTCTTGTTGGTAAAACAACTAGCTTATGAAAATGCTAATTCTGCTTGTCAAGCAGCCTTTGAGACCTTTTAGAAATAAGGGGAATTTATCAGACCACATTAGACCTTGCTCTGATATTGGGCCCCCATATACTCAAGGTGTAGCGTTAGCTGTTGCGTTACAAGGCAGATCGGTAAAGGAGAAATACATTTTCAGCAGCAAATGCCTCAAAAAGGCAAGGTTGCTGGCTCCTTAGGAAGTTATGAGTGTGGACAGCTGGGACACCGAGTGAAACAATGCTTTAATAGACAAAAGGCCAACACTCCTGAAAGGAGCCAGGCTTGTGTCACAGGTGTAAAAAGGGGAGACACTGGGCTAACGAGTGCAGGTCAGGACAAGACGCCATGGGAAATCCTCTTCAGCAGGGAAACGGGCGGAGCGGCCAGCTCCAGGCCCCGAAACAATGTATGGAGCGCTACAGAACTTTGTCCCTCAGCAAGGAAATCCATTCAGGACCTTTCCAGAGCAACCCCAGGTAGTGCAGGACTGGAACTCAGTTCCTCACCTATGCAGTATTAACCCCGGAGATAGGAATGCAAGCCCTTCCCACAGGAGTTTGTGGTCCTTTGCCCAAGGGGACAGTAGGGCTATTGCTAGGAAGAAGTAGTGCAACCATGAGAGGAATTATGATAGCGCCAGGAATAATTGATGCAGATTTTGAAGGAGAGATAAAGATCATGATTTACTCTCCTAGTGGGATATCCGTAATTAAGCAACGTCAAAGACTTGCTCAGTTAATATTGCTCCCTCAGATTACTACAATATAGTGAAAAACCCTAGAAGAGATGATGCAGGGTTCGGGTCGTCAGATGCTTATTGGATACAGGCTATAGGTGCCAAAAGGCCTGAGCTATCATTCATTAATGGGAAAAAAGTTTCAAGGTTTACTAGATACTGGAGATGACGTTTTAGTGCTCACTGCTGATCGGTGAGCATTGGCCAAAACAGTCATCTATGACAGTTACAAGGAATTGGTCAGAGTAAGTACAGAGCAGAGTAGCAATATATTAATTTGGAGAGATGATGAAGGACATGAGGGAAGTTTTCAGCCATACATCATTCCAGGACTGCCAGTTAATTTATGGGGAATAGATGTGATGTGTCACATGGGAGTATATCTTTATAGTCCTAGTAATGCTATAGTCCGTGCTTCGGGTGTGGTTCAATTTCTGCCGGCGGGCTCCTGCACATTGAGAATAAATTGAAGAGAGCAAGAAGGCAAGCAGACTCACTGGTTTTACGGGAAAATATTGAATAATAAATTTAAATAGTTGGAAACTTCATGAGAGTGTAGCAGATGTAAAAAATGAGATGTTTAAGACCAAAGATATTGAGGAAAGTAAAGAAAAATCATTCTGAAAATGAAGTCAGAAAAAGGAGAACTTGTCCATGGCAGATGGTTTCAAAAAGCATAAATCCATCACCTCAATCAAAATTTCTATGTTAGCTGGAGAGATGGCTCAGCAGTTAAGAGCATTGACTACTTTTGCAGAGGACCCAGGTTTGATTTCCAGCACCTACATGCCAGCTAACCATACATCATACACTATCAGGTCTAGCACTACAGGATTTTCTACTCAGTAAGGTTGCTGGTTTCACTTTTCTTATGAACTTATAGGCCTCTTCAATATCAGTAGTATTCTGTCCTCAGCAGGCATTGCATGACACAGGTGCACTTACATACATGCAGACAATACACTCATACACATAAAATAAAAATACAGTTTTAAATTTCTATGTTAAAATTGCTGGGATACTTGTTTATGACAGCAGACAGAAAAGCCAGCTAAGAAAAAGATTTGCTGTGTTAACTGGTGACCATCACCATGGCAACGTCACTACTTGAACACAGTAATGCTGATAATATCACAACCTAATTATCTTTCTCTTCCACCCTCATTACTTTTCAATGTGCAAGGGTATGACAATGAATTTTTTTCTTCCATGTTGATTTTCTGTAAAGTTATTGGAAAGGTATTTGCTAGTCTGTTTAATATTTACACAGATAATAAACTGTTCAGGGCATATTTTAAATGAAATGAGAGAAACATCAGATGAAAATAATTGTTTCTATGCTTGGATTAGTAATGAGTTATCACTTTGGAATGATTACCTGCTAAAAAGAAGAAATCTATGAAATAGAATCGAGAGTCACACATTGGTCAGGTTATTCTGATTAACACCCCATCTTGATAAAGAAAAACCATAGACTAAATGGTGTGGTCAGTTAGCCTCATGGTATCTTAAAGTTGAAGAGCTCATTCTCACATGTGACGCTGAAGCAATACTCATAAAGGAACTCTGCCAGACCATGTCTTCACCTGCTAAAATCTAGCTTACAGTGCATACAGATGCTAATCAGGGTTATCCTCATACGAGAATGCCTTAGCATATGATTAATTTCTATTCACCAATTTTACATTGCCTGAGAATTTTATTTATTCATTTTGGTCTTTTTTGAGACAGGGTCTTCCTGTGACTTGGACCTCACTATGTAGATCAGGCTGGCCTTGAACTCATAGAGATCTGCCTGCCTCTACCTTCAGCGTGCTGGGACTGAAGGCATGCATCACCATGCCTGGCTCTGGGAATTTTATTGACTGCCTACTGTGCAATATTCTGAGCTAGTAACCAGGAGAGAAGAATAGTTAAGAGTTAGGTTATCTGTTGTGTCACTGGTTCTTTAGACTTATCTGACTACAGATCAGAAGCATTAAGTGTAGCTATTGTTTCAAAGAGATCTACAGTATGGAACAGAAATGGAGGAGGAAGGATAAGCTCAGATGAGCACTCTGAGTAAAGCAAATTATAATAAGAACAGTACCAAAAACAAGCTATAAAGCAAACATTGTAGAAGTTCAAGACAGCAGAACCTCGTCCAACTGTGCAAAGGCTTCATAAAGGATCACCATTTGATATGATCCTGGACGATATGGCTGGATACCAGTGTACGCAGAATCCAGGAAAGCGAACATGCCAGACAAAAAGGACCTCGTAAGAAAGGGCAAGTTAGATGAGTGTGGCGGAGCACACTTTTAATCCTAGCACATGGGAGGCAGTGCTAGGTGGATCTCTTGTGAGATCAAGACCAACCATGCTAGCTGGAGCTATGGGGAGACCCTGCCTCAAAGAAAAAAAAAAAAAAGGCAAGTGACTCCGATCTTCTGGTCCAGCACACACACTGATACGTGTGTCTGGCTGGAAATTGTGCTTGAAGACACATGGGAGGCAAGGCTAGAATCGGAGGTTAGAAAAGTGGTGCCTGACCATATGGTCAAGCTGGAAAGATGCATTGTTTACCAGGCAGATCATTGAGCAGGAAGTAACTGGACCAGACAAAAAGAACAATTCACTTGGAATGGAAGTGACCAGATCATTAAAATACCCAGTAAGCATTGGGTCAGTGCTTCTTGAGCTATATAAATGCCCAGGAATCACCTGTGCCTCTTGTTAAAGTGTTAACTCTCTTCCTTCAGGGTAAATTGTCCTGTTAGGCTGAGGCTGTTGATTCACAGTCCTCACTGACTAGCAAGGGGTGTCAGTTTAAATAGCTCACCAGGGTGACAGGAAAAAGTTAAAATAATCCCAGTTTTTTAAAGTCGTTTTAACAAGTGAACTGTCTCTAAACCTTGCTTGCTTTTAAGCACAAAATGATTCATAAGCCCTCCTTAGGCATTCTTCTATCATTTATTATACCCAGCCAGTCCTTTTCCCACATGCCTTATCATTCTTTCTAAATTTCAACTACAATTCTTACATTTCCACTTGTGCCTTCTTCCTATTTTCCCACTTTCAATTCCTTATCTACAGCATTGAAGAAGCAGACGGATTAATGAGGTCACTTTAAGCAATTTGTGGCTTTAGCCACAGATCTTTGTTAGCTTGAAGGGAAGCAGAAAACATGTGGATATATAAATAGAGGTGTAGAGCACAAGTTCACGGAAATTTATTCTCTCACTGTATAAGGATGAGCTCACATTTAGAACGTGGGACTCAAAGCCCGTTGTCTTGGTGAGGAAGTGGGAGGCCGGTCGCACTTGAGGGCAACATGTGCAATTTAGGTCTTTCTATTACTTTCTGAGGACCAGATGCTGGGGTTTTCAGCCTCTAAAGCAAGTTAAACTGAAGGCATTTAATAGTAGTCTATATCTTAAAGGATAAGTCAGGAAACATGATAGAGAACTCAAAACTAGGTTAAGGAAGCTCTAGAATACCTCTTGGAATGACTGACTTTTCAATCATTCTAAGTGAAAGTTTGGGGATTAGTCATTTCTAAAGGAAAGCATGTGTTCCCAAAGGATGAATGCTTAAACAAGTCATGAGAACAACTATGCATAAGGAACAGTAGGAACAAAAGTCAAGGGGGCCGTGCCTTCCCCCTCTATGGGCGGCTTTCTGTTCCTGCTTCCTTCCTCCCGTCATGCATCCTGGTGGTATAGGATGGGAGTAGAAGGAAGCCTCCACAGGGAAGCAGATCAGTCCTGCTTGCAGTCATAATTGCAGACATCTTACATGGATTATTTGGCTAGTCTGATGGACTGAACAGGTGGTGGCCGTGTCCATGCATAAACCCTGGTAGGTCACCTGTTCGGTGTCCAGTTACATACCAAGGTGCATATGAGGCACGAGGTTACAGAGGTCTTGTCTCTACACTTTGCAGAATCCTGGAGCCTTCTCTTTTCACTGTGCTTTGTGAGTAAAGAAAAATCCTTGCCTATCCAGCCTGCACATTTCCTTCTAGGGAGCTTAATTGATCACACACAAAAGAACATATCATGAAGTGATCAAGCAATAATTTGTAAGTCAGCTTAAAGCATTTTAGACAAGACATTATGTGGGCAGTGGCATTTTGTTAAACACAGTGTTGATGGCAGACATCGTGTGAAAGCCTCAGTACCCATGCTCAGCCCATGGAACATGGCCTGTCGCAAGTTATTCCAACTCCTGGACTATCCTGGGCCAATGAAAATCCATGAGAAAAGATGATGTCATTATAATTTACAGGGAGGATTGGGATGAAAATGGGGCAGAATCATAGATACAGGATAAAGGTAGGAAGATACAAAGACAAGCAGAAACTTAGAGCAGTAGAACCACTGGGTGGCCAGAAGCCAGGGTAAACAGACACCGAATCTCATCGTGGGGATGTTGCCATGTTCCTGGGTAACTCAGGGGGAACTCTGAGGATCCCTGAGGTGTGCAGTTTTCCCGGTCTTCTTGCCGTCCTGATGGAACCAGTTGTTTATGCTCATCATAAAATTCCTAAGACTTAACTAGGGGATTTCTGTGAACAAACCTTGAGTTTCCATTTCCCGGTCTGTATTAGTGAAAATGACCAAATGTGTAGCTAAGTAACACACAGAAGGAGAAAAAAGAACCAAAGGGAGAGGGGAGAGGGACAGAGGCTGCACACTGAGAGAAAAATTCTTGTAAAACTTTCATGAGCAGATGATCGACCAATGTCAATCAGGTGAAACACAGGCTTGGGGTAAAGATAATCTCAGAATTTGAGACCCTTTCACTAAAAATGATCAGCGGTGATTGAAAACAAATCAACACAAAAGCTAAGGGTATGTATGATAGTTTTAAAATTATCTCCAAATGGGTCAGAGACATGGCATGGCTCGGTAGATAAATGCTCTCGCTGTACAAGCCTGATAACCTGAGCGCAATCCTTAGAATCCAGGCAGTAGGGGAAGGAGAGGAGAGAACCCACTCCACAAAGTTGTGTTCTGACCTTACATTTGTGCTGTGACAGGCACTTGACACCTCCATTGTGTTCACGCAATAATAGCCAAGACAATTGATTTTAAATCATCTAAAATGTCAATTACATTTTTAGTAAACTTCACTATTTTAAGATATGCAAAATATATCTTTGGATTTCAGTCACCTTATTGAACTCAATTTGGTTTTATTCTATTTTTCCAGAAATCAGAAAAATGCATTATATTTTTATAACTGGTCAAAATTCTAAGAAGCAGAAAAAGAAATGGCCGCTTGCTTCATGCCTCAACACTCTTCCCTTCTCAACTGGGAACTCCAGCCAAGTAGTTTTCAATGCCTTAGAAATAGAAATGCAATACAAATAGAAAGTTCTGGGCCAGAGACATGCCCAGCAGGCAAAGACCTTGCTGCCAAGCCTGATAACCTAACTTCAACCCACAGAATTCATATGTAGAAGGAGAGAACCGACTCCTGCAGATTGTTCACTGACTTCTTTTCCTTATACACATACACACACAAAGTAAATAAATGTCAAAGAATTTTTTATTAAAATACTAAGTTAAAAGTCCAAAGAAAATTTTCCAAGTTTTTGAAGCCTTTCTTTGTAAGTTCTTCATTGAATTTCTGCGCTTTTCATACAGACCATCTCAAACCATCTTAATCATATTTGTGCCCTCCTCCCCACTGGCAGGCTCCCGGAGTCCTACCCCCACCAAACTCATACACTCTGTCATTTGTGCCAGGCCCACCATGTTAGTGCCCCCAGATGCTCCTCAGTGCAAATTAATCCACTGAGGTTTAGTCAGCCTCGTCTCAAGAAAATCAGATCTTCCTCACTCAGTAATAATCAGCTGCAAATATTTCTTCAGCTAAGACTGGGGTCTGCTGCCCACTTCCCCAGATCTGGGCTGGGTTTTGTCTGCTTGGGTTTGCATGGGTCTTGTGCATACTGACACCATTGCTGTAGGTTCATATGCATGAGGTCCCAGGAGCCCGTAGGACTCTATTTCCATAAGGTCATGCACCTCCTCCCTGGCTCTTACAGTCCACTTCCCTTCCACAATGGTCCCTGAGCCTTGGGTAGGTGGAGTTTATTACAGGATTCCTGTCCAAAGACTCACATTCTGCAGAATCTTACTCTCTACACTTTGATCATTTGTGATCTTTTGTGTTCATGACCCTCTACTGAATGGAGGGAGCTTCAGATTTGAGAGATTCATTAATGTCCTCTTTACTCCTTGTTCTATGTTCCAGGAGTCTTAGGTGTATAGGCTGCATTGTAGATGTGCCACTTAAGCCTGGACAGTTAACGGACAATGTCTATGTGTGACCAGTTGTGGTACTCAGTAATAGTTTCTTCCATCTGGTGCAAAAGAAGCTTCTTTGATGAGCAGTGACAGGGATACATGTTTGTAGATATAAGGATACTTGTTTGCACATAGTAAGAAATTATATTAGTCTTGGCATTTTCTCTAAGATCAATGACCACTATAGCCATGTGCATCTGGTTATCTTCATAGTACCATACACGAGTTTCCTCCCATTGAGTGGGCTTTAAATCCAAATGTTGATTGCCTCCAAGATAAAAATGACACGAGTGCACCAATGTCCTGTGCTGTGCCAGTCATTGATGTGGTTATTTAGCCTTGAAGCTAGGGTTGGACAATTGATGTTTTCCTTTAACAGCTTGCATAATGCTCTGTAGAGCTATGAGAGCTGGTCTTTCAGGAGAAGTGGCTTCCAGGTCAGTTCCAGCTCCATTGCTCCAAATCCAGTCAGCAATAGGGTTTTACTTTTAAGTTCTGGGAGGCAATCAAGGGCTATGGAAATAGCCTGTATAATTTGGGGAGTCTTTTGAACCACCCTGGACAACTCAAAGGAAGGTTTCTCTTGCATGGCACTGTTTATTTTAATTAGCCTTCAGTTATACATATGGACTTATGTAAAGATATAATGTGTAATTTGTCATTAGGTAGTTGGACTAATGGTTCCTTCTGCTTTTTACACTATCTAGGCATCATTTATCTTTTCTCTCTCTCTCTCTAAGCCTCCCTCCATGCCGCCCCCATTTAAAGTGTCCCATTTCCCCCCCTGACAATACTCTTTGGTCCCACCTCTCTTGATCTCCTTTTTCCTTTTATCCCCAAAGGTCCTTGTCTGAACCCCCACCACCTCCCATTTTAAATACCCACATTTTATCTATTTTTCCCTTAGTAACACCTTCTGTTCTTCTCCCTCCGGTTCCTCCTTTTGCTTTACTTCCTTGGTTCCTTTACAATTTTCTGGTTCCTGCAATTACATCAGGCTACATATATAAAAGTGTTTGGCGCTAGGATCCACATATGAGAGAAAACATATGTCGTTTGTTTTTTTCTGAGTCTGTGTTACTTCACTTAGCATAACAGTTTCTAGTTCTATTCATTGACCCGTCAATTTCATGATTTCGTCTTTGTTTACCACTGAGAAGACCTTCATTATATAAATGTATCATATTTTCCTTATCCACTTGTCAGTTGAGGGACACTTAGGTTGCTTCCATCTCTTAGTATTGTGAAAATAGCAGCAACAAATGTGGTTGTACAAGTATCACAGTGATAGATAAGATTAGTCCTTTGGGTATATGCCAAGGAGTGGTATAACTAGGCCAAATGGTAGGCTCATTTTTATTTTTTAAGCGTTCTCCACACTGCTTTCCACAGGGGTTGCAGGAGTTTGCAATCCCACCGCAGTGAATGAGTGTTCCCCTTTCCAGCATTTGATATCATCTGTTCTCCTGAGCTTAGTCAGTCTGACAGGGGTAAAATGAAATCTTAAAGTGGTTTTAATTTGCATTTCTCTAATTACTAACAATGTTGAATGCTTTTTAAAATGTTTCTCAGCAATCTTTCTTATTTTGAGACTTCTCTGTGCAGATCCTTAGCCGATCTTTGACTTTTGGTTCTTTATTTTTTGAGTTCTTTATATATTCTGGATGTTAAACCTCTGTCAGATGTGTCACTGGTGAAGATTTTCTATTCTGTGGGCTTTTCTTCACTTCTTTGGTTGTTTCTATTACTGTAAGGAAACTTTTTAGTTTAATAGGTCCCACTTGTTGATTACTGACCTTAAGTCCTGAGCAACAGCTGTCTGACTTAGAAATACCTTTCCTACATCTATATCTTGTAGGTTACTGCCAATGTTTTCTTCTAACCATTTCAGAGTTTCAGGTTTCACATTCAGGTCTTTGATTCATTTGGAGTTGACTTTTCTACAAGGTGAAAGATAAGGGTAGTTTCATTCTTCTACAGGTGGAGGTCCAGTTTTGCCAGCACCATTTGTTGAACATGCTGCCTTTCCCCCAGTGAGTGTTCTTGGCTACTTTGTCAAATATCAGGAACTTTCTCCAAAATCAGCCACATGCTAGGACACAAACCAAACAAGTATAAATCAATAGAAATATTTCTATAAATTCTCTCAGACCACAATGAAATAAAGCTCAAAATCACAGGAAGAAACCCCTAACTACATGAATTCATGGAGATTAAACAACACTCCTGAATGATGAATGGGTCAAAAAAGAAATTAAGAAAGAAAAGTATTCTTAGAATTAAAAAGGACAATACAACACAAAAATGTGTTAAAAGTGTGTTTAAAGTGTCTCTGGAACACTTTAAAAGCAGTCCTAAGAGGCAAGTTTATAAGCTCTAAATGCTTATATTAAAACAACAGAAAGAGAACAAATAAATGTCTTATAATTGCAACTCTAGACTCTTGAAAGGCAACAAATGAAACCTAAACCAAGAAGACAAGAAGGAATAACAAAAATCGGAGCAGAAATTAATGAAACAGAAACAAAGAAAACAATACGAAGAATCAATGAATCCAAGAGATGGTTCTTTGAAAAGTTAAACAAGATAGACAGATCTTTAGCCCAGTTAACCAAAGAAAGGGCAACTCTTGTAGAGAAATACCACAATAGACAGCAAAAGGATCCAGAACACTATAAGGGAATACTTTAAAAACCTATACTCAATTAAATTTGAGAACCTAAAAGAAACTGATATATAACTAAAACCACAGGACTCATGAAAGCTAAACCAAGAAGAGATCAACAGCTTAAATAGACCCATAACATATAAGGAAATTGAAACAGTAATATAAAACCTTCCAACTAAAAAAAGCTCAGGTCCAGATGGATTTACAACAGAATTCTACCAGACATTTAAAGATCTACAACCAATACTACTTAATTAATAAAATACTACTTAATAATAAAAAGATAGAAACAGAAAGAGAACTCCCAAATTCCTTCAATGAAACCAATATCACTCTAATACTAAAACCAGGTAAAGACACAACCAAAAAAGAAAACTATAGACCCATAACGTTAATGACCATGCATGCAAAAATTCTCAACAAAATACTTGCAAATCGCATACAGAACACACATCAAAAAGATCCACCACGATCAAGCCTGCTTGAATCCAGAAATACAGGAATGGTTCAACATACCTAGGTCAATAAATGTCATAAATCATATAAATGCATTCAAAGACAACAATCACACCATCTCAATAGATGCAGAAAGGGCCTTTGACAAAATTCAACATGTCTTGAATGTTAAGTCTTGGAGGGAATTAAACTAGAGGGAACATTACCTCAACATATTTAAAGCTATATACAACCAATCTGCAGCCAACATTGTTCTAAATAGACACCCTCACATTCACAATTGTCTCAAAAAAAAAAAACATAACTAAAAATATTAAAGATCTCTACAATGAGAATTTTAAATCTTTAAGAGATAGAGGAAGACACCAGAAGATGGAAGGACATCCCATGTTCATGGATTGGAAAAATTACTATTGTGAAATGACCAACATACCCAAAGCCATTTACAGATTCATTGCAAAGCCAAACAAAATCCCCATGACATTCTTTACAGAATTAGGAAAAAAATCCTAAAATTCACATGGGGGTTCTCATTGTAGAAATCTTCTATAGAACTGGTGGTGTTTGATGAGGTCATATTATTTGGGGTTTTCATATTTTTTGTTATAATTTTGACATGTGGATTTCTTTTGTTTTTGTGATTCTGGTGTAAAACTCAAGCCTGCCTTTGTTGAGTTGAAGTTTGATTCTGTTTGCATACTTGATGTTCATTGTTTGTTTTCTTATTGGGTATGAAAAGCTGGTTAGTCTAGGCTTCAGGTTCTCTCTTGATTTTATCTTGGAGGTTCCAGGTGGCTCTAATCCAAGTATTCAGGAGTTCCCACAGAAGGCCAAGTCAGATGCCAATCAGATACACTCAGGCTTCTTCCTAAGGATTGGCCTGCTACAAGCCAGCAGGCACAGCACAATTTGGGAAGTTTGCCAAGCAGAAGCTGAATTCAGGCATTCTCAGGCAGTTTGCAAATGTCTGGGCCCCCAGCCCTGCAGCAGCTGGAGTGGCTCCATGTGATCCCAATGTAGAGAGATAGGCACAGGGCAATTTGGAGAGCTCACTGCCAAACGGAGGAGACTTCGGGCACTCTCAACCAGTCTAGAAAGTTTTGTGCTCCTACTAAGGGGCAGAGAAGCCTAACCCTGCAGCAGTGGGAGGGGCTGCAGATGGTCCCAGTGTGGGAGGATGGGCACTGCAGAAATTGGAGAGCTCACTGCCATGTGAATTTAAGAATGTAGCCCAGAGGTCTGGGGTGCTAAGAGCAAAAGTGGCCTGTATCCAAGTCTAGAAGGAGAACAGGATGTGGGGTTGCAGATATTGGAGTTTCTCGGGCTGTAGGTTAGTCAAGACACAGTGGGCAAGATCAGACTTACCAGGGAAGAAGGCTGGTCTCAGGAGTCCAAAGGCAAAGTAGGGGTAGGGACAGCCTATGAAGGCTCTAACAAGCTAGAATGAAAAGTTGAGTTGGTCTGAGTGCAGGGGAGCAGTAGGCAGTGGGAAGGTCTGAACTAAGAGGCTAGTCCAGAGATGCGGGGTGCTAGGAGCAAAAGCGATCCTGTGCCCAAGACTAGAAGGGGAACAGGATCTGAAGCCGTTTCTTTCTTGGTCTCTCCATGAGAGTTCTCTCTGCTGTTCAGAGCCTTGAAGCATCATTTAGAATGCAGCATGCATTACTAGTAGGCATGGTTATTTCAGATCTCACCAGCAGGTCATCATAAGGGGAGAATACTCAGTCTCAGCACATCTCAGACCACACTGAGTGTAGAGATCACTATGGCAATAGAGGCAGAGCTAAGAGGAATGGCATTGTTTCCTTGTGTAGTGTTGCTACAGAGGGCCTTGAATTCTCAACTCAGTCATGTCTGCATCCTCTTCTTGGCTTCCCATCTTCTTCCTTCTTTCTACCTTCTTCTAGTATTGAGATTACATCAAACATACTGGGAAATGGTACATATTAAAGAGATGTATCTGTGAGTCAGCAGCTATTCACCAGAGAATTGTGCAAATATTATATATGACTGAAACAGAACTTTAGGGCAGAAGGTGATCCCAGAATTTAAAATTATTTTTCCATTCTATCACTAAACTAAGAATAAACTGATTTGATGAAGGAGAACAATGCTCTTGAGAAACTGGTATCTTTTGCTTTCTTCATGAGGTTTTACTCTTCTCTCCTTAGAGAAAGCCAAAACTTCTAAACTGGTAAATTTAACTCAAAATGGATAATTAGACCTCTTAACCTCTTATCCTGGTATAAGACATTGAATGGTACTGCATCAACACACACCTGCATGAGCATGGTCACGTTAATAGCCCTCTAAGTCAGAAGAGCTAGTAAACCTTTGTCAAGGTACTAGTCTCTAGCCAGGAGAACTAGGTGATGACTACAGCTCTCCAGGATTGTAATTGTAAGTCCAGTTCCAGGGGATCTGACACCCTTTCCCAGCCTCTGCTGGCATTGTATGACATGGGTATACTTACATGCGTGTGGGCAATACACTCACACACATGTAAAATAAAAATAATAAAATATTTTTAAAATCGAGTTCCATTCATATACTTCACATATTAGGTTATGATGCAAAATATGTTAGTAGGTGTTGCCAAAAAATACTTGAAAACAGTCCTACATAGGAATTGTAAAAATAACCCCAGAATATCAATTGAGCTTTCCCCCCTAGGCAAATGGAACTAAATTGCAAAGCTTGGCTCAAGCCTTACCCATCTTTAAAGTCTCCTTTCACAACTGCAGTATACTTGCTTTCTCTACTTCTCCTAAAACAAAAGCCTACAAGAATCCACTGTCAACCACAGGCTGTCTAGTGATCTGTGATCTTGTAAGAATCTAAGGCACTGTGTTCGGTTGAACAGCCAGCATTCATCTCTCCTGAGAGAGGGGCAAGATCCTTGAGAGAGGAAGTTGTAAGCCCACTTTCCATCTTCCATTGGGTACATCATGAACAGTATAAAACATGTAAAGAGAAGCCTTGGTGTTATTTTTGGCAATGAGAATTTTCAGCAATTCAGAGCAGTATTGTAATGGACTCTTTGTAGTAGGTTAATAGTCCCTTCAACATTCTTGTCCTGATCCCTAGAACTTCTGACTATTTCATAGAGAAATAATACCTTTTCCTATGAAATTAATGATTTTTGAGGTGGGAGGATTATTCTGGATTGTCGATGTGGGTCCTAAGTGGAATTCCACACTACGATTTGAAACAAATGGATTTATGAGTCAGGTAGGAGAGCAGGAAGCCATGTTGGCCATGTTGTACAGATTAGACCAACGTTGCCACAAACCAAGAATGTTGGGCATCCAGAGACTGGAAGAGGTAAAAGATGAATTTTCTCCTCGAAGCTCTACTGATAACCTTTATTTCAGCCCAGAGGTACTGACTTTGACCTTCTGGATACTAAGACATAAGAGAATAAATTCCTATTACTTTGTATTACCAAGCCTGTGGTGATTTGTTGAAGTAGCTGTAATAACTTAACACATTTCTCAATACCATTTGTACCTTTGGACCCTGGAATATTCATAATGATGAGCTATGTACTATAATGGCATTCAGCCATGTTTCTTCACATCTTTTATGAAAATCACCTAACGTGTACTGGCAGAATTTATCCCTAAGGACTCAACTGGGCTGACTGGCTTCCATGTAATGTGAACCTACCCTAGTGTAGTCATCTTGACAAATGATCTTGGTGACCATCAATTCTCATATCCATGCCATTTGTGGTGACTTTGATATCAAACCAGTCTTCATCAGGTTCCTTAGAGCAGAGCCTGAGAACAGAACCATTGATCAGATAACTGATTAACAGATGCTGTGAGGAGCCAGAGGAAAATTAAGCTAGATGTGGTCCCTCCAGAGCATAAATTTAGCTTGATCCTATGAAAAGGCTACACATCACAAAGTTGGTCCCATCTTGAGACAAACCATATAGCTTTTGTGTACCTATTCAGCAACTGGGCAACTGAGGTAGGCATTTGAGTGAAGAGCTGGGAGACTGAAGTTGTAGTCACCCAGGAAAAGGATGACTTGTTCTACAGACTTCTTATAAGGAATGGCTAATCAAATAAAAATACATCTGATAAATCCTATAATTACTGTTTTAAAGCTTATGCAAACAAATACTATATAACTCTTAACCACCTTGACATTTTGAGGATATATATAGAGTAATCCTAATATATTAACCAAATGATAGTCAACAAGTATTATTTATTCTTAGTTTGGACTATGAGTTCCCTTGATCTGTGGCATAGTATAGCAGCCTAAAAAAATCTCAGTTTGCAAAAGTAAATATGACCTTCTACAGAGCTCAGTGGGGTGATGCTGGGCTCACATACAGCCTTCAAAGTGTACTGCAAGAACATGGAAGTAGTCATATGTTCTTACAGAACTTTGAAAAGCCCTCTCTTGGCAGGCAAAGGACAAAAGCCAATCAAAACATGGGCCCTGGGATGTGATGGCATCCAAATCTTGCTTTGAGCACAAGGCTAGCCCAAACTTAGTCTAGACAGAATGGGGCTATTTTATTCTTCAGGCAGAAGGTGAAGCAGCAGTGAGTCAAGCACCCTTCATGTGGAGAGATGTGTGACCTTCAAAGCCCAGGTTTTGATCATTTCAATCCAACCCCTCTGAGCAAGTCCTTGAGACTCAGAAAATGCCTGGTGTGTTTTCCAAACATGCCCAAAATAAGCCAGACTGCTCCCTTCACTGAAGTCGGCTGGATGAAAAAGCCTGAGCAGAGATCCAGTATGGTGGACTGTAGAAGCCACATGGTCACAGGTGGGTTGGCCTTTCACAGCTAGTGCCCAGTGATCCCAGCATCCATGAATGCAACACCCTCAAGATTGTTCTTAATTGGAACTTGACAGACTCTTGGATTTCCCAGAGTGATCGAAAATAAGTAAGACTGGAGACATAGAAAGATAAAGAATGAGACACATCAGACAATGACTGTAACAGTATTGTAGACTCCTTTTGAAGCTAATTTATTTTTATGTTTATGAATGTCTTGCTTGCATGTATGCAAGCACGTTCATACATGCAATGACCACAGAGGCCAGAGGATGGCGCTGGATTCCCTGAACTAGGGTTGTAGATGGTTATTGGCTGCCATGTGGATGCTAGGGGCTGAACCTGAGTTCTTTGCAAGAGTAGCCAGTACTCTTAACCACTGAGCTACCTCTCCAGCCCCAACTCTTTTTCTTTAAGTCATTTCAAAACAAGAAAATGCATAGAAAAATCATCTATTGTCACTTTTATAGTTTGGAGGTGAAATGTCTCTCATAGGCTCATGTGTTTGAACACTTGTTCCCCAGCTGGAGGTTGTATTTTGGGAAGTGGTAAAAGGTTTGGGAAATGGCCTAGTTAGAAGAAGTTAGCTTGCTGGAGGAAGGGTTTGCAGGTGAGACCAGCTTTTGGTTCAGGCTGGAGTCCCCTACTTCCTTGGTGACTGGGATGCAGGGCCCCCCAGGTACATGCTCTCATTCTCATTGGTCTAGACTCTACCGTGCCTTTACCACCAAGATGCTCTGTGCCCTCAGAGCTATGAGCCAAAATAAACCTCTCTCCTCCCTTAAGGTGCTTATGTCATATATTTTGTCACAGTGACAAAGGAACACTTTTGCCATCATTTCCCAGAAAAAGGCCATTTGAGTGCCCCAAAGAATTCATGGAGAGTCAGAAGGCAGTCTTTTAAGATCAACTTTGGGAGAATTCATTTTATTCTATTCTTTTTTCTATTTTACCTTAAAACAGCACTCAAGTGTTTTGACATCTACCATGTAAGAATTCAGACCCTTTCTTCTCGCCCTTCTTGTACATATCAAAAAATGCTGCACTTATTTAGGCACAACTTTATGAACAGCACATCATACAACCACCCAAGTGTCACATTCAAGTAGCAAGAAAACTTGTAAATCAACCATTCTCAATGGCATTCTTTCAATATTCCAGGGAATTTCTATTTAGTGATAGGGCTACTAAAGAAATTTCAATATCCTACAAACCAAAGTTTACATTTTATTGTGAAAAACTACGTGTGGTAACATTTAACATTTTTAAAATTAAGATGAAAGCCGTATTTGATCAGCATGCACTGAGTGTCTGGCTTTGTGTACGAGGTTGCATGCATGCATTTTTCCAAATTAAGGTATTATTTACACACTAGAAAAGTATAGCAGTTTTCACTGCAAAATTTTACGAGTTTGAGAAACTCTAAGTTGTCTAATCAGCATGAAAATTCCATCAGCTCAAATATTCCTCTCATCCCTTTGTTGTGAAGCCCCAACCCTGGCTCTGACTCCTGGAAGCCACTTGTTCTGATGTGTTCTGTCTCTATCATCTCGCCATCTCCAGAATGTATACTTATAATCACACTGACATTATTAATTAATTAGTAGTTTTCCAGATTTCCACATCAGTGGGATCACACAGTACACAGCCTTTAAGTTTGGTCTCTTTCACTGAGTGCCTTGCATCTTAGACTGAGCATGAATCAATAGTTCCTTCTTTCTCATTGCTGTTTAACACAGTTTGCTGATCCATTCACTAGGTGAGGCACACTTGAATTGCTTTCATTTAAAGAGCAAAGAAATGATAAAACTGTTATAAGCATTCACATACAATTCTTAATGTGGACATAAATTTTCTCTTGAGTCAATGCCTAAGTCTTATGGTAAATGTTAACCTTTGTAAAATATTAAGAAGCCTATAGGTTGTTCTGTGTCTTTGCCACTTATTGACATTTGCACTGTGTGTGTATATGTGTGTGTGTATCTGTGTCTATGTCTGTGTCTGTATGTGTATTTGTAGAGAAAGAAAGTTTTCTTAGTAGGGTACTTGCTAAACAGTTACTCCCCATCTCACTCCAATCCAATCCTCTAAATCCCTGCCAAGCACTAATCTACTTTCTGCTTCTATAGATTTATCTATTCCAGATATTTTGTGTAAATGGCATCATACACTTTATATACTTTGTGTCTGATTTCTTTCTCTTAGTATGTTTCATTTTTATTGAATTTTTGCAATTTTCATATCTGCACCTCTCCTTATTGCTCCCTGCCCAATTTAATGTACTCTATTATATATATATATATATATATATATATATGGCCTATAGAGTGTAATTAGTATGCCCAATTGTCCTTCAGTATGGGTCCCTGGTTAACCTATCAAGAGTCCCATCCTTGAAAGAGACTGTCTCTCCCCCTCCCAGCAGTCATCAGTTGCCAAAATGTTCTTAAGTTGGGTTGGGTGTCTTGTCCACTTTCTCATGTGTATGTTGGCATTTCATCTGGTTTGAGTCCCTTAGCATAATGTGTTTGAGGTTCATGAGTATTATAAGATATATCAACCCTTCATTCTCTTTTCATATAAATTTATTACATTATCGTGTGTGTGCGTGCATGCACACGTACATGTCCTCACCATTGCACATGTATGGGAACAACCTGTGTGTGTCAATTCTCTCCTTTGAACATGTGGATTCCAGGGCTCAAGCTCGGGCTTGGTGGTAAGTTCCTTTACCTGCTGAACCCTTTCCCAGGCCCCTTCATTCCTTTTTATGACAATTCTATCTTCTATGTGGACACCCACATTTGCTTATCCATTCATCTGTTAGTGAACATTTAGGTTGTTCCTGTCGTTTGTCTATTGTGAACAATGTTGCAATAAACTTTCCTGTACAAGTTTTTTGTTTGAATACCTGTTTTCAATTATAAGTGGAAATGTTGAGCTGTGTGGTAATTCTTTATTTTTGTGAGGAATTGTCAAGCTATTTTCCACTATAATAATTAAGTCATTTCATATCCCCACCAGCAATGTGTGAAGGTTCCATTTTCCTTTCCTTTCTTTGTTATTTTATCATTTCTTTTACTTCACTTTTTAAAAACTGAGATGGGCATTGAACTCCTGATCCTAACGCTTGTACTTTCTGAGAGCTGAGGTCATAGGCCTGTGCCCTCATACTTTCGATTTCATCACATCCTCAGCATTTGTCATTCTTGATTTCCATTTATAAATTTTATGTATCCATGGGAGAGTGATCCATATGCCATGGGTCACATATGCCATGACATATGTGTGGAAAACAGTGGACAATTTGCGTGAGTTGGTTCTGTCTTTTTATAGTGTGGGTCCTGGGGATTGAACCCAGCTCAGCAGGCATGACAGCTAGTGTATTTACTGGCTGAAGCATTTTGCTGGCCCTATATCTGTTTCTTTTTTATTGTTTAATAAAATTATAGGGCTGGAGAGATGATTCAGTAGTTAAGAGCACTGGTTGCTCTTGTAGAGGACCCAGGTTTAGCTCCTAGTACCCACATGGTAGCTAACAACCATCTGTAACTCCAGTCCCGGGGGTTCCAATACTCTCTTCTGGCCTCTACAGGCATTTCATGTATGTGGTACACTTACATACATCCAGGCAAAACACCCATACACATAAAATAAAATAAATTGTAATAATTAAAAATAAATAAGTAAATTATTATAACTATCCCAGTGGGTATGAATTGGTGTCATGTTTTGATTTTGAATTTCCCTAATAACTAATGGAAATTTAATGTCTTTCCATGTGTTTGTTGATTAGTTATAAATCTTCATTAGAGATTGCCTGGGAACATTTTGAATCCCTAAAAGCCCAAATGAAACTCCTTAAAAAAAATTAGAAAACTTGAGACTGGAGAGACAGCTCAGCAGTTGAGAGCACTTGATGCTCTTGTAGAGGACTAAGGTATGGTTCTCAGCACCGACATGGCAGATAACTCAAGTTATGGAGGCATAAATCAAGTTCCATGGGCTCAAATTCCCTCTTCTGGTTTCTGTAGACATTACACACAAAGATGAACTTACACACAGGCAAAACATATCCGTAAAATAAAAGTAAACAAAAAATAATAATTTAATTAGAAAACTTACCAAATGAATCTGGACAAATTTGAAAGGGAAGACCAGAAAGACTCATAAAATGCTGAAAACATGACTTGATGGTTAAAGTTTCCAATCACTGGAATCTCACCTGTACCTCACAGTGCATGATCAAGAAGTCTGCAAACTTGTGATTCTAAAAGATTCTCTAAAACATGAAAGAAGAACCAGGAAGAACCCAGACTAAGATCAAGTCTGAGCTGTACCTGCTTTGATAGAGCCATGTCTCCCTGGCAAGATTACCCAGAGCAGGTAAAGCTAAGCAAGATTTATTTAAAAACAAAGAATAGATTTTAATACTCATTACTTATTATTTTCATCATGGATCAACTCATAATCAAACTCCAGGAGAGCAAAATTGAAAGCAAATGTATGAACTAAGTGTGTGTGTGTCTTGTAAGACAGGTATTGAGAAAGATATGGACCAGCCTAGGAGGCAGAGGAAGTTGTTAAGAGAGTGAGGTTGGCCTTGATCTCACAGAGGTCTGCCTGCCTCTGCCTTCTGAGTGCTGGATTAAAAGCACACCTGTCTTGTCAAGAAACAAGTAACTTTAAAAGTTTAATTTCTCAAGAATCTGACAATCTGATGAGATTTATATTCATACTAAGTGCATGTCTACCTGGCTAGTGCTCTAGACTTAGTCATTTCATGCACTTTCAATCAATATTTCCACCTCATCTACTAGCTGCTTTACAGAGACCATGAATGGACAAAGAGGTCTGTCCTAACCAGCAGTTAGGGCAGGAGAAGAGCAGGTAAATCCCAGTGTGGATACAGTATGACCTCAGAAGGGACTTAATTAATGGCCTGTGGGCAAACTCAACACTACCCAGGAGTGGTCTCAGAATATCCTCTAGCAGTTGCAGAACTGCCATTGGGGGCCAAATCTGGAAAGATGTGAGTAGCATTTCATGACATGCTTCTGATTATCTGCCCTTAGAGAAAGCTACTCTCTGTTCAAAAGCTATGACCAAGTCCAACTGGCCAAAGAAAGGGTAGAGGTGGAGGCCTACAATGGTTCAGGGGAAGATCATCAGAATTACACTGTGCATGCTTACTTCCCAAAGAAATTTTTGTTTCTTCTTTTTTCATGAAAAGGAGCAGCAACATATTAACATACTTGAATAGCAAATTTGACAGAAGCAGCTGGACTTATTGCGGCCCCACCAGGCTTCTTGAGAAGTGAGCCGAGCACAGGTTCTCTCCAGTCTTCCAGATTCTAAGTCTTAGATTGGAAGGGAAGCCCCTCGAAGTGATGGGCCTCAGTTTGCTCAGAATCTAAGGGATGCCCTAGAGATACAAAAGGGAATGATCAAAGGAGCTCCATTTTAATTATACACAGCTTTAGGAGGAGCTGGAATCTAGGTTCTCAAGCCTAAACGATGCCAGTAATGGGTTTCTTTCACTTATAACCTGATTGGCTGACACCAGGAATACAGTGAATTTTCCCAAATGCCTCTTCTTTGTGGTCCTGGGTTTTCAAATAAACCTTCTCATTGTATGTCTCTCAGTCCTAGAAATCACTGCTGTTCACAGAAAGGGGAGAAACTCCTTGTTTTATTCCTCTTGCAACAGAAAAGAATTTAATTGGACAAGGTGATCCATGTTAGAAAGCTTCATTCTTAATATTTTATAGAACCTAGATGTTTCTCACTCTGCCAAACCAGATTTAGTTGTTCCATGAGTCTCAATGACAGACTTGAACGTTTGCACTTCCAGTGATGAAAATATACTAGGGCATTATTACTCCCTCATCAACAATCTGATTATTGGGGTGAAGGGAGAAGCTCTATGCTATGTCATTTTGAACCTTGTTCAGATGCTTCTTTTGAAAATCAGAACTATAAGAGACTCTTGGGAAAAGCGTTTCCTGTTCTTTATATTTGAAGCCTTTGTTTCTTTTAAAAGCACCTTTCTTCCTTTTAATTTAGTTATTTTTATTTTATGTAAATGACTATTTTGCCTGCATATTTGCAATGGACCATATGTGTGCAGTATCTATGGAGGCCTGAAGAAGGCACTGGATTCCCTGGAACTGGAGTTACAGGAAATTGTTAGCCACTATGTGGGTGCTGGGGAATCAAATCCTGGGCCTCTGAAAGAGCAGCAAGTGATCTTAACTACTGAGCCATCTCTTCAGTCCCAAGCACAGCTTTCTTAATGAAGACCTGAAACTTCTGACTTCAGTGAGAATGTATTTATTGTCAAAATGAGATTACTGTAAACGATAGGGAACAATGGGGGTTAATTAACCAAGCTCCTCAGTAAACCTGGTCACCATATGTATGACATTTCCTCAGTGACCTTGCTGTGTTTATGGTTTGCCTGAGCATCAGATGTTGTTAATTATACTTTAAAATGTAAGTTCTGAGTCAAGTAGTTCTGTCTGAAAACAAATGAATAACTCAAACAAGTTTAAGCCAAGCAAAAGAAAAGGAGGTTTAAATGAAGACTTGGGCAATCCAGAAAATCTAAGAGTAGAGAGTCCACCAGGGTCTCAAAAGACTTGCAGATTCAGGAACTTGACAAGTATCGAGGACCAAAGATATACATCAGTCTGTGGCCTGTGTGTTCTCTCCACTCATCTGTTTGGGTCTTTTTCTTCTCTGAGGGACCAATAAGGAGATATTAGATAAAATACATGGTGACGACACTCCTGAGCTTCTAATGATGCTTCCTTAGAGATGCCTCATACAATGCCTCATACAAACTGACCACGTGGTATTCCAACGCTTTGAAATAATTTATATGTGTGCACATAGGCATAGACATGCTATGGAACATGTGTGGTGGAAGTTGGGTCTCCTGCTACTTTATGGGATCTGGGGATCAAAGCAAAGTTTTGCTTCTTTGTCACTCAGTGACTTTCATTTTATATAGAGGTTCTCAATTGTCTCCTTTCCAAGGGGGGGAATCTAGATTTGTATGTGGCTAGTAGTTGGACATTCTAATTATTATTCATTCCAATCTTTTGCAATTAATGGATCATTCCTAACCCTTCCTAGATCATTCCTAACCTTTCTTCCCATGCTAGCAAGGAATCCCACTGGGAGATGAGAGGACATAAGGTTCTGCCTGTGGGGGATTGGAAAACCATAGAAAAGTATATTCAATGGCCCTGGAAGAAAAAAAAAGTTATATGAGAAAAGTGACTTCTGCTGTTGCATGCCTGTAATCCACTAGTTAAGCCAGACACCATTAACAAACATTTGTGGCTGTACCCACATTAAATGTGGCCAATGTAACAAAACCTGGAATAACAGTGCTGAAATAGACGTCATTCTTGTACCCTCAGGACAAGCTGTCCTTCCTCAGAAAGTAAATGTTAAAATTTCCCAAACTAAGGTGAATGTCTTATGTATACTGACAAGGTGTCAGATGTTTTAAGAATATGCTATTTTGATCCCTGGGATATTTCAACCAATTTTATCAAAGCATTTTTCAAATTTCAACCACGCAGTTTTCATCAGCTGTTCCTGTTGTTTTATGGTTTTAAGAAATATTTGCTCCTTAAATTATAAGACTTTGAATCTCAAAATCTGGGGTGGATTAAACATGCAGGTTAGGCAGTCAGAAAATTTTTGGTAGATGTGATTTTGATTTTGAATCATGGCTTCTTGACCTGAGCAACTCAGCTAGAGCGCAGATGGGATCCTGGAGCCCTGCTGTGAGCTTCTCTCTCCACCTCCAGACACTGAGCAACTTTCGCCTCCTCTAAGCTATGAGTCAGCCATGTGGTTCTGGACGGATGAGTGGAAACTTGGCTCTTTGCCCTAAGCTGATGCCTTGAATACTTCAAACTGCTCATATCTAGGAGCAGAAGACAAAAGGGAGGTCTACATTGACATCTTCCGGTGTTATCTAATAGTTTTCCTGAATGACAAGGGAATAAGAAATCCTTAAGTACAAAAATAAACTCATCAGCATCATCGAACTCTGCCACAGAAAGCTTCTCTTTCGCTCCTCATTATTAATGAAGTAAGAGGAGAGTCCAGGAAGTACCAAGGATAACTGACGTAAACCACCTTTGCCACAGCAAACTGCTCGGCTGGTAAACAGCTGGCGTATGATCCAGGGGATGAATAGGGACCCTGGATGCTGCTGAACAGGGAGCAATGACATGTCATCGGGCATTTTCCTAGGCAGAATCCATGTCAAGATTACAAACAGATCTGCAGAGTCAAACTTTCCCGGAATATAATTATTAATATATTTCTCCTCCCAAACCGAAGAGCACTTCGTGTTCCTGGAACACACTGAATTAAACTGCTTTATCTTTATCATGTGAACTCGTGTTATGTGAACAGCAATTGCAGGCATTGGGATTACTAAACTCATTGAGTAATTGAGATCTTTGGGCTTCTTTTAAGATGTAACAGTTGTGAATAAAGAACTCAGTGAATATTCAAATTTATTTCAGCTAACGTCATGTCTTGTTTTAGTTTTCCATCCTCCTTGTCTGAATCAGACATCAAGAAATATTTTTTTTAAAGTTGCTTTAGTTAGGAAAAAAAAACAAAACAAAACGAATGGTGTATTAAGGGTTAAACTCACATTAGGATATCTTGTGTTGGCTGCCCAGCTGGTTCATTATGTGTTGTTCAGAGGGACTCAGGAGATGGCTTAGCAGTTCAGAGCACTTGCTGCTCTTCTAGAGGACCTGGGTTCAGTTCCCAGCACTCATATTTGCTAACTTACAACCAGCTATAACTCCAGATCCAGGGGATCCATGTCCTCTTCTGTCTTCAAGGGCACCTACACACACAGCATGCACTCTCATAGACACACACATACACATAAATCGGTTAAAATTTAAAAATTATATTGGCCATAGATAGACTTGAGTCTGGAATACCTTTAGGATAGAAATCCTTCATCTTAAATATGCTATCTCTATCATAGATGACCCCAAATCTATTCATATGAGATCCTATGTCATTCTTTCAGCACATGCCTTGGCTCCAGCATTTGCCTTCCTAGTGGTATTTTTCAATCTAAACTGTACACTTTATTTCTTTCTGCCACACTTGCTCTTTTTCCTTATAAATCTCCATAATATTCACCATTAATAACCATGTCACTGATTCTACATAGGTTGTCTTGAAATTTCCGCCACCAAAGAAAATAATCCATTACTTTTCAACTTAGCCTGGGGCAAGCTCTTAGGTGTGGATAGACAGCAGACGGACTCTGCCAAAATATCCCAGTTTCTGCTTAAGTCCTTATCCCCCTCTAGAAATACTTTGCTTTCAGCACTACTTTCTTACAGGCTGTTGAATTTGGGATGCAAAGGCAATATGAAAATAAAGAAATAGAAACTGAATCCGAGCTCACAGATGCAGAGAGTTTTATTAGCTACGAGGGGCAAGTAACCTTCCCATGGGAACAGAGGTTGTGCATTGGGGTTAGGGGAAGTGTCAGCTTTATAGAGACCTAGAAGGAAGTTGTGCATTCTTGGGTGGTTTCATGCTTCTTCCTGGAATCTGGGGAGGAGAAATGAGGAGTTCTGACAGAGGGACCAAATGGGGTCATGTCTTCTGCAGGGATTTGATAAGGAACCAGAAGTCTAGGCATTCGTCAAACTGATTTTCCTTCACAGTTTCCTACTAGAATGGCCTGTTAAGCTCTGCTTACAACATTCAACTGTTTTTCTAACCCAAACTTCCAAAGTCTTCCACATTTCTCCCAAACCCACCTGCTTAAGTTCTTCACAACAACAGCCACCTGCCTCTCTGGTACCAATTTCTGTATTGGTTACTTTTTTGTTGCTCTGATATGACAAGGCCACTTATAGAAAGAAAGTTTATTTGAGCTTATGGTTCCAGGAGTAAGGGTCCATAATGGTGGGGGAGGCAGGGCAGAAGGAGGGGCTGGAGCAGAAAGCAGGGCAATCACATCTTCAAGCAGGCACAGGAAGCAGAGCGCACCTGGAAGTCTTACAAGGCCTAAGAACTTTCAAACCCTGCTCCCAGTGACGTGCTTCCTCCAGCAAGGCCACACTTTCTAAAACCTCACAAAACAGTGTGACTAACTGGGGACAAAATGTCCAAATACTTGGAGCCCATGAGGGACATTCTCATTCAAACTACCACACCGCCTTTGACAGACCTTACTGCAGGATGAATAAGAGAACTTCAGAGATGCTTCTGCCTTGTGTATTGGAAAGGAAGACCACAGAAGACGGAGAGGCAGTGGCAAAGGAAAACAGCCTAACTTCTGGGGATAGTTCTCCAGCTGAGCTTGTCAAAGTGTCACATTTTGGAAAACGGTTTTCTGAGCACCAACACATATCAGAGTAAGAGAGCCTCCATATGGGGAGTACGAATTCTCAGTTTCGTGTTGAGCCTTTCAGATCCTGAGGTGGGCTTTAGAGTTGGTGAGAATTCATGCTTGTGACTATGGTGTTCTCTTTCATCACCCACCCACTCAACTCACATGCTCCTTCACTGTCTCAAAGCAGTGGTTTAGAACCATAGATGCCGAACCTTTAAAATAACTTGCATATTTACAAGTTTATGGTAGATGTGTAGGTGTGGGGCAGTCTTGAACTCAGATAAATTTGGCTTCTAAGTATGGAAGAGCAAACTCACTGGATGGAATTTGCCTTCTTGGGGTTTTAAAGAGGTGCTAAAATCATGGCTTTTCAGTGATTCATTTCTGTTGCTTGCCCATGAATTTAAATACAATTAAAATAAGATATTTTGAGGCAGCAGTGATCTATTTTTACAGCTTAGACAAGTAGCATCATGCCTACAACCTCAGCATCAGTTTGGATCTCTGTAGGCATAAAACCAATCTAAAGCTGTTGAGTTCTTTGAGTTAACATGTGTGCGGGTAAGAGAGAACAGAGTTAGAGCCTCAACAAGAAATTCCACAGCAGAACTGTTACTTGACCCCATAGCTGCCCTGGGAGGAGATGGCAACCTCTTCTCCATCAAATCTGCCTCTTTCTTACGCACCCTCATTCTGTCTATCCTGGTTCTTGCCTCTACCTCTTCCATAATCTGTTATAGACCTGGAATTCCAATATTAAATATTCATAAGCAAGGAAAGGTGGTGAATGGCTGCAATCTCAGCATCTGGAAGGGCGAGGCAGAAGGATTTCTGCAAGATTGAGGCTATCCTGTGCTTAAAAGGGTCTACGGGACCTGTCAGGGCCATAGGAGGGGGTACCAGGCCAGCTAGGGCTTACAGTACGATCCTGTCTCAGTAAAATGTTTTTTGCACTCTCTGGTGTATTGAAGGATAAAAGATTTGTAGTTTTCGTTGAGAATGAACAGAAACCCAAATCACCATGCATGGAGTAGCCTGTTTTCACAGCCAGCCTTACTCTGTGCTGCTCCTTCCTTCTGATGAGTCCAAAGAGTACAAGAGTGGAAGCCTGAAGTCAGCATCTAGATTGCCTTAGGTATGAGAGGTCAGAGTCAAACACAGGAGTTAAACCAGAGGACGAGGCATGGAGGGACCCAAGCAATTCAGCTGGGAGGTAATTCTTGAAGATCATCTTTCAAATATTTTGCAGTTCTAAGGCAAAATCTTTCCTATCACCCATTTTGCTATCTTATTTAGGATTTTAGGGGAGACAATTCTTCATAGGTTTTTTATTGAGTTTTTAGATCTTAGAGGACATAAACCGACATACTCTGTGATGAGTGTCACCTTACTTGATAAATGACATTTCAATAAGGTTTGAAGGTATTTGTGACCCTTTTTGCAGATCTGGCTTGTGGTTCTGGCTTCAGCCTCAGCAAACCAGACCATACCAAAATGGAGTCACTCATGTCAGCCACCAGGTACTCAAATGGAACTGAAACCAGAGAGGTTCCTGAAAAAACAGGCAAGTTATGACAACCAGTCAAGGGGGGGACCCCTTTCACAGTGAAGCTAACTTCTTGTCACTGTAAGAAGGTAACTGAAACAGCCAATCTGCTTTTTGTGTTCTGTCTCTGCCTTTCTTAGTCCTTATGCAGAAAATCAGTCTTCTCTGTTGAACTCATTAGAATACAGACTCTTACTAAGAGTAGATATTGCTTGAGTCATGGCTCACAGTTTAAGGCCAATAGATCTGTAAATAACTATATCATAATTTTTCACTTTTGACAGAATGAAGAAAAGGCTTAGATTTGCTTTGGATCTGTATTACATAATTTTTTTTGTTTGGGGTGTGTACGAGTGTAAGTATGTTTACATATATGTGGGCACATGTGTGTGTTGGGGCACATGCACATGTCTGTGCATGCATGTGGAGGCCAGAGGTTCATGTCTGGTGTGTCTCCTGGATAGATCACTTTCTACTTTATTTACTAAGGCAGGGGCTGACACTGAACTTGGAGCTTGCCCATTTAGCTAATCTAGTTAGCCAACAAGACCAGGAATCACTTGTCTCCACCTCCTGAGTGCTACATAGGTGAGCTGTCACACTCACCCAACTTTTTATGTGGGTACTAGGGGCCCTCACACCTGCATGGCAAGTGCTTTATCCCTCCACTAGGCCATCTCTCCAGCCCACTGACTTATAGCATAACATCACACTTATAGCTGTGAGAGCTAGCCAAGTCAGAGCAGAATCTGACATGCCTGAAGTACAAAATGCTGTAGGGTGCTACAAAGGAGTGTGGCACTCTGTCACACTTTGCCTCTCCATGGTTCTACCTCGAGTTCCTCCTCTGGTCTTATTTTTTGTGCTTTCAGTACCCTTGCTACGTCAAAGGAGTACCCAAGCTAATGTCACTAAGGGACTGGGGTTGCAGCTGGCCTGGGCTCAAGTCCAACAACTCTTGGCTGCCAACACTGACCCTGCCCACTTCCCAGCCTACTAGGAAGTGAAAGACAGTCCAGAAATTCCTCCCCAGCCTTGCCAATGTCCTAGAGATGCCCTTGTGGTATGGTCACCAGAAACACACTGTTTCTCCCTTTAAGCTCCCCAAAGCCTTACACTCATGCTGCTGTCCTGGGTTAAAAGGCATGGACTTAGGAGAATGGACAGAAGACATACGCACTTACCTGCAAGCCTGGCTCCCTACAAAGAGATTTACAACTGGGTAATGCACTGCTTCTATGGAGCTTTTACAAACTGTTTCTCGCTTGAGTTATGACAACCAGTCAAGGGGGACTCCTTCCACAGTGAAGCTACCTCCTTGTCACTGTAAGAAGGTAACTGAAACAGCCAATCTGCTTTTTGTGTTCTGTTTCTGCCTTTCTTAGTCCTTATGGAGAAAACCAGTCTTCTCTGTTGAACTCATTAGAATACAGACTCTTGCTAGGAGTAGATGTTGCTTGAATCATGGCTCACAATTTAAAGCCAACAGATCTATAAATGACTATAGATAAATAACTATATTTCTCTTCTGGAAACTTGGGCAGAAAATGCCTGTCAGTCATGTTCCTAGAAGATCTGCAAGTGTTAAGAAGTGTACCTCCAATTGCTCACTCTACCAACACAGGCAGAACCTTTGTCAGAAAGCTGCTTATGGTGTGTACTGACTGACCAGCAAACATGGTGGACTCAGATAAAAGTGCAAAGGGTGTCTCTCACTTCCTCTGAGCAGCCACTGGGTGACGTGTGAAAGTACTCTAGTGGTGTAATGCCCATCCTCGTTTTTCAGGATGAAATGTTTTTCCCTCACAATCTAAGGACACCTGGGAGACATTAAGGTAAAATGATCCCAGTGAGTATCATCTAAATTAAACTCCCCCAAAATATGTCGAAGTCCTACCCCCTAGCATGTGACAGTGACCTTATATCTAGAAATAAACTTTTTGTTGACGTAGTAGGTTCAGATGAGATTGTACTAGAGGATGGCAGAACATTGATTTGATAAAAACTGCCAGTCTTCGATGAGAATGTCATGGATGAAGTAGAAGTATTATGGGGAGAAGATGGCCACGTGTCACTGAGAAGCAGATTACAGTGACCCATCCCCAAAGAAGGAATACTATAGAATGCCAAGGAGAACTAGAAGCTAGGAACATTCAAAGAAGGATTCTCTTTAGAGCCTCAGAAAGACATCTTGATCGCAGATTTCTAGGTGACAGACCTGGAGAGAACGGACATCTACTTTTTTAAGTCACTCAGTTCTTGGCACTTTGGTACATCAGCTCTAGGAAACAAATATACCAGTCAACAATGGCTGAGTAATGTCACCCTGCACTGACAAGGGTGCAGAGGTTAGCCACTGGCAGTGGCAATCGAACTTCCCATCTGGCTAGCTAAAACGAGCCCTTGCAGGGCAGGCCCTGTAACACGTTTTCTGTCTGAGGATGCTCCATTGCTCCCTGGTGATTTGTCTTCACTCTTTCTCATGTCAAACAACGTGGAAGTGTTAATATTTGTCATCTTCTTCAAGAGCAAATGTGTTTACTTCCTGAGTTTTTACCTTATAATTTAACTTTGTGGGACAAGAAAACAATTCTTGGGAGTCAAATTTCAATAGTCTTTACTTTCTTTTAAGAGACAAATTCACAATTATTCCTAAAGGAAAAATCTGGCATGAGTCAAAGACACACTGGTCCTATCACCCTTCGGCTGAATTCACCCACTTCAGATGAACGCTTCAGCCATGGCAGCAAATGGCTGAAGAAAGCTTGTACTGTCCTAAAAGACAGTCTCTGTAACATCAATTGGGGGATTAAACAGAGGAGAAAATTGGCCAGTGAAGGTAGCAGAGTGGGGACTGGGAAATCTAGACATGCTCAATTCACTACTGAAGCCAGGACAGAATAGCAAAAGTCAAGGGAATGGAGGCGCCTACAGAAGAAATAATTTGAATGTAAAGGAAAGAGGCTCTAAAAATAACCACATCAAAATTCTGAGGAAAAGGGGGCCATATAAGGGCATTTGTTTTGTTTCATCCAGGGAAGAGAGAAATCATTCACTGATTTAAAAATATCTAGATATCCAGCATTATTTTAGGTATTTCATAAACTTAAACATTATGAAAAACAGGATGATTAAAGAACAGAAAAGCGATTATGTAAAAGAGACAAAGAGGGAGATGTTTCCAAGTTCCTGCAGAGAAGGCACTATGAATATGTAGATGCTGGGACAAAGAAAGTGCAAATAATCAACTTTAGTTTTCACTGTGTAGGAAGTTATCGGGAGGCAAATTTTCTTGGAAATAAGTAGAACATTTTACCCCCTTAGTCTTTGAAGATATTTTTATGAGAATATGATGACACATATGTTATCCATATACATCTTCCACTTGATATGCACTCATATTCACATTTACGTATATAAATAATCTAACATGTCTTTCAAACCTAATAAACTGGAATAAGGTTTGGTTAAAAGTTTGTGTGGATTCCCTGATTTTTGTGACTACTGTCATATCCTTAAGAAACAGAAGCTATATTGTAAGAATCCAGGTAAAACACATGGTCACGTTCATGTGCAATATATCCCCACTTATCCATCCTCAAGCCTTCTAGACCAAGAAGCAGCCGTAGGTGGAAATTGAAAGACAATCAGTTCCACGTCTTACACAGCAAAAAAAAACAAAACAGATGATACCTTTTAATCCTCCAGGGTATAATTATCCTCTGAAAATCCCAGCTAGTGGAGAGATCTCCTTGCTATTGTTAGCTTTCTTTTAGTTTAGGAAGTAAGATTATGCTGAAAGTCATTCACTGAAAATTACTGGTTTCTCTACCATTGTGTTTGAAATCTGAGTTCTGTGGTGATTAATTTGGTGCTTGGTGCAGGGGAGTTTCTCTTTCCCTCTCCTTGAGTGCCAAGCTTGGTGCTGAATGGGCCGGCAAACAACCCCTTATTCTACTCTGTGTGTTCCCATAAAGCGGCAGGACTACGCTCTGAGAATGTTGAGATTCCTCTACAGTCAAGATATTTGTACCAGTGACTGTTTAATCCTTGAAATATTCTTTGTAATATAGCCCTGACTGGTCTGGAACTCACTATGTGTAGACCAGGCTGGTCTCAGTCTCACAGAGCTCTGCCTGCCTATGCCTCACAAATGTTGAGATTAAAGGTGTGTGCCACCATATCCAGATGGCATTTCTTTATTACTATCATAACTAAAGCCATACATAACCGTGGTCTGTGTACTCCTTCTCAGTTATCTGGTTGAAAGGAGGCCCCTAATAATATCGCTTGACTGCATGCGTTCTCCAGCTCCACTTCAGGGTCTTCTTGGAATATGTGGCAACTACATGGAGCAAGCAATGAAAGACTGCCTTGTACATCCAAGAAATATTAAACAAAATAAGAGAATTCTGTATGTAAATGAACTAAGTAAAAGAATATTCTTTCTCACTTATTCAGAGAGAGAAAGAGGGAGACAAAGAAAGAGATTGACTTATGGACTAGAAACTTCCACACCAACCAAAGAACCAACCAAAAAAATAGTAGAGAAAAGACCTACTCTAAAAAGACCTACTGAATAGTGAATGAGGTTAACATTTGTTGGACACTTTGGTAACCAGGCATGGAGGACACATTCTATGCACATTATATATCATACCCTAAATTCCTCTGCTGAGCAACTACTGTGTTAATTCACGTATTTAAGAAAGGGAAATTTTGCGAAGTCAGATGACACACGCAAATCTGTGTACCTTAATACTAAGGCCAGAGTGTGAACCGATAGCTGCACCATTTCTAAGCAACTTCTTTTTTCTCTTCTACTTCATCATGAATCTTGACAATGGTAGGCTAAGTACAGAATAAATCATCCCTATAATACATATGTATTAGCCAAGAGGATTAATCACATTGGCTCTAATCACTTCCAAATTAACTACAACATAATCCTCATTGAGTTATTCATTCTTCTCTGTACCAGTCAAATGAAACCTGATATACTCTTATGCCAAGTGAGTGCTTTCTGAAACCGACTCCTCTCCAGCCTACTAAGCCCACTTCCTCTTCTATCTTTCTTCCCCAGGGCATGGCAACTTCAGATCTTGCTTCACTAGCTGTCCCTCTGTTGTTCCTGGTATTTGTAAATGAGTATTTGGGCAGCTCACCAGTCTGCAGAATGGACAGCATTGGAAAATTTTGACTTTTCATAGTCCCTGAAATGGGCTCCATTTGAACTAAAGAAAATGAAATTTCCCAATGATCAGATTAGTGACCAAGAGGAAACAGTCAAGCAACCCTTCTCCACCCTAGCCCCGACACATACACACCCCAATCCTGAAATACCTAGACTAACGCCCATGTGATTATCAACGTTCATTGTTCTCCTGCTCTACCAGAACCTCTGCTGTCTTCCCTTCTTCCTCCCCTTCACCCTTCTTTCTTCTTTATTTTTTCCTTTTCTTTTAAAAATGATCCTCAAGTTTGTGTTAATCCTAGACCTAAGTTTATAACACAATTCATGATATACTGTTGTGGCATCTACTAAGTGATGCAACATTACTATTATACCTCTAATTAAAGCAACCTGATTCTTACCATCCATTTTGATGTCAAGAGTGGACCCCAATGTTGGGCATGGTGTGGGGTGGGCCTGCCTCCTGTGGGCATGGCATTCTGCCCTGGCTGGTCATGGGACTGGCTTCTGCCCAGCACCTGGAAAGAACCTGCCTACTTGGGGACAAACTTACTATTGGCTGTATTCAGGACCCCACCCCATAAGGTTATTGGCTATCCAGACCTATAAGAGCTTGTGCAACTATTGAATAAATGAGCTTGCAGTGCCATGTGCCTGGCCTGCTTCCTGCCCAGCTCCCAGAGGTGGTGTCTTGATTCCGTGTCTACTCGCCCCCTCCCCTCATTGTGGAGGTCCCCTCGGGCTGACCCCCAGTACCCCAACTGCTAATAACCCATTCCTTCAGAATTCTCTCAGAACTGTGCTCTTGAACAAAGGCTCAATCATTCTTCTATTGAAATAGTATCTCCAACATGAAATGGAGAAGTACAAGTTGTACCCTTATGATATCAGGAAAGAATTTCACCCATTCTGATGCTTAGGGTTAGATCAGCATGTCTACAGCCACAAACAGATGTTATCAATTTAATCCCATCTATTATCTGCAACACAAATGGGATAATCTTCATATCTTCATTGCTTTCAAAGAATATCCCCAAACTGTTTACAGTGTTTCCTTAACTATGTAACACACACACACACACACACACACACACATTCATGCAGACTTTGGGAGTCAAGGGCAAGGAAGTGTTATAAGGCAGGTTATGAGAGGAACTTAAGGCCTAGTGAGTTTGTCTACATTATAAACAAGCTAAGATAAGATTAACTTTTTGGTTGTAAAGTGAGGTAAAAGTCATTTTTCCAGAGTATGTCTGTACTGTCAAAGTCATTCCCATAAGTGATCATCATGTACATACAGGATGACACATTCCTGTTTGTACAAATGTAACCCCTCACCTTTGGTTTTGACTCTCACTCTGATTTTCTCCTCCCCAGGCACTGCTCTATTATACCGGAGAGGTGCCTTTCATGTGTATGTTTGTAGCTGCCACTGTTCCCATCTTCTTCACAGGGTAGTAGAATGTGTAGTTGAGTACCAGTCATGACCTTATTATTTCATTTTGGCCAGTGGAATATGAACAAAAGTGATGCTTACAAGTCCCAATTGTGCCTTTACAGAGCAGAAATATGTCCCCTTTTGTTTTTTCTGCTTCCTCTTGCCTGGGTTTTGGCTGTGGTGGTATAAGATCAGGTCGTCATGATAAAAGCCACATGTTGTAGGTGGCAAAATGATAGAAGCAGGTGGTGTCTCTGATGACTGTAAAATAGTGTATGTCCATGGATTGTCTGTCTGAATTTTTACAAGAGAAAAAAATTAGTCCATTATTATTTCAAGTACTTCTTATGGTCATTGACTGAAAGCACTGAGTTAACTGTAACCTTAACAATATCTAGGGGAATTTAGCATATCTGCATGTGGTCTGAATTCTGAGTAGTATTCTGTTTTTTAGGGTTTTCACTCCACTGTTTTAATATCTGTTAGTTCACTGAACAAATCTGGGTTCCTGCTTCTGACTAGGCTACTGTGTGCATGTGCCACACATTTCTTAAACATTCTCAGCATCCCACCACCACAAACAGGGCTTGATAATGTCCTTAATGAATGTTTAAAAGAATTTCCCTTGGGTATACGCTTGTGAGTTCATGTTCACTTTCATAAGATCTGTCAACTCACCATGCAGAATGGTTGTGCAGTTCACATCCTCAATAGAAAACTCTGAGGGCTCTGACTTGATACTCTTGTCTCTGCTTTGCACCATTTAATTTCTATTTTCTATCTAAGTGGTGTGTTTTCATTGGCAATTCTGTGATTACCAGTGTTTGTGCAACTGGTAACCATTTGGGTTTTTCCTCCTTGGAAGTGTTTCTTCCTCACCTTTCTATTTCTTAGTATGCTCTGATATTCACTTATGTTGAACTTGGTCAGATCCTTGATCTTTTGAGACAGATATCTTTGGACTATTGTTCATTGAAATGATCGAATTATTTGATGTCAGCTTACACATGATCTACACCCATATCTAATTCCAACATGTACATTTCAACTTACCCGAAGCCCAATCATGCCCCTGTAGTTCACCAGGTCATTGAGCTGGCCCATGTCCTCAGCTTGCACTAGTTCCACGGATATGCTAACCTTCACTTCTCCTCCTTTATCTCCGTGTTTAAGTTCCCAAGTCTTCCTTCCCCTCTTTCTCATCCAATCCTTCTCCTTTTCCTGATTTTTTTTAGATAACCATTATCATTTTCATTAACACATTTGTTGTTGAAAACATTAGATTTCATGATGAGATTTTCTAGCATGTACATCATATATTTAGCCTGTATTTATTTCCTTCAATGACCCTTAAGCACCCTTGACAAAGTTATTCTGCTTTGTCCCCATTCCTCGGTCACCTTCCTCTTCCCATAGTATTCTAGATTCTACATTTGAGAAAAACAATGTGATATCTGTCCTTCTGAATCTGATCTATTTTGCTTAATATGATCTCCAGTTCCATTTTCTTGAAAAGGACATAATTTTATTATTGTTTAGGACTTCATATATATATATATATATATATACATATATATTTACATATATATTTCTTTACATATATATTTCTTTATATACATGTTTCTTTATATACATATGTGTTTGTTTATATACATATATATGTGTTTATATACATATGTTTGTTTATATACATATATATATACATATATATATATATGTATATATATATCTCACATCTTCTTTACCATGCATCTGTCAGTGGACATGTAGACTGATGCTGTCACTTGGCTATTGTGATTAGTGATTCAGTAAACGTGGATGCACAGAGATCGATATTGTGTGCTGACTGAGATTCCTTCAGGTACATGCCCAAGAGTTGCACAGGAACTTCTGCTTTTACTTTTTTGAAAAACTCCCTACTGATTTCCACAGGAGCTACACTAATTAACATGGTTTCTACCACCTCCTCTTCCTCCTTTTCTTCCTCTTCTTCCTCTTCTCTAATCCAAAGACTTCCATTGACTTTGCATCTTACTTTTCATCTTAGATTTTTCTTTAGATAGAGTTCTGGGAGGATGCCAACTCACAAAAGTCAAGGACAAAAATTTCATACAGCTAAACATGAAGAAGGGCTTTTAGGAGCAACACTAGTAAACAAAACCAGTAGGGAATATGTTATTAGTCTTGGGATATTCCTTAATAAAGGGGAAAGATATTCCAGTGCTGGAAGAAGCTGGCTGGCATTGACCAGGACTTAAAGGAAAGGACACTGTACAGCATTCTCTTATCTCTCATTTCTAACCCTAATCTTGATCATTGCTGAAACCATCCTGGTTGCCAATGATCCCTTTTATTTGTCTGTCACTCCTGCTTATAAAATCTCCAACCCTGGCTGAATCCAGCGATGCTCCCTGTCTACTCCTATAAGAAAGATCCTGATGGGCCCAGCTAGCAAAAGCACGGCAAATCTATGGTTTTTAATCTCAATGGGGCTTTCAATACTGTCTAGCAATCTTCTCATGGTCTAACAGTGCCTAACCTCCAGGGTGTCTTTCTTTTTTTCTTCACTTACATACTTTCTTTAAGTATACATCTTTAAGCACAGCTTAGACTTGTATTTGACAGAGAATAAGAGCGAGAACAACAGAACCCTAAGTCTCCCTTTCAACTTACTGTATCTCATCCATCCTTAACACCCTCTGTAACAATGTCTGCTGTCTTCTGATAAAGGTTTCTCCCTTTACTGGATCAAACCCAGTGACCTATTATAAAAAACTACTTTGTAACTCTTTTCTCCTTTACTGTTCAGAATCAATACAACCTACTGCTATTATATAAATGTGTGTCCCAAAGTTCAAGTGTTAGAAACTTAATGTGATAACATAAAAAAGTGGGGCACCTAAGACTCAGAGTGGCCTAGAGAGTGGATCCTAAAAAAGGATGAGTTTGTTGTCTTGCCCAAAGCCCCCATATTAGTTTGCTTTATGTTACTGTGGTAGAGACTCTGACCAAGGGAACTTATAAAAGGAAGAGTTTATTTAGCTTACGGTTCCAAAGGGGCAAAAGTCCGTCATGGTGGGGAAGCATGGTGGAGATGTGGCTAGAACAGACAGAGAAGCTAAGTACTCACATCTTTAAGCAGGCACAGGAAGCAGAAAATGTCTAAAGATCCAGCAAGGATTAAGAACTCTCTAAGCCTGCGCCCCAGGGACGTGCTTCCTCCAGCATGGCCACCCCTTCTAAGACCTCCCCAAACGTGCCACCAACTGGGGAGAAAATGTTCAAATAATTAGAGCCTGTGGGGGACATTCCCATTCAAACCACCTCATTCCGCTCCTTGGCCAGGATAGGCTCATGACCATGTAAGATGCAAAATGCATTTAGTACAATCTTAAAAGTTCCCATGTTCTCTGCCTGTCCCAATACTATTCAAAAGTCCACAATCCAAAGTCTCTTCTGAGACTTAGGGCAATCTCTTAACTCTAAACCTCTGTAAAATCAAAAGACAAATTACATACTCCCAATATACACTGAAACCAAATGCAATTCCCATTCCAAAAATGGAAGAATAGAGGCAGAGTGAGGAAATACTGGACCAAAATCCAGCAGTGTAAACACCAACTCCAGTAGCTCCATATCCAAATTCTGGGACTTGATGTTCAAAGGGCTTAACTCTTCCAGCTTTGCTTTGTGCAACATACATATCTCTCTCAGGATAGTACCACTAGTATGCAGCTCCCTTTGACAGATGACTCACAGTTCTGGCATTATGAAGGTCTCCTTGGTTTCTATGCCTGTCGGGGGCCTTCTTTATACAGGGGTGTCCCTGCTGCATGCTGCCAGGCCTTGGCGGCTCTCTGAAATCTAGGAGGAAGAACCAATGGTCCCTTCACTCCTGAATTTTTCATGCCTCTAAAGCCTGCACCAGGTGAATGACACTGCCAAATCTGGTTGCAAGTTAGGGATGGACTCCAGCCTACTTTATGTACTTTCAAAGCTTTTCTCTTTGGAGGTTTTCTAATAGAAAACCCTTGTAGCATTTTCCTTTCACAAGTTGGAGGGTTTCACTAGGTGTATTCTTGCCCTGGAGGCACTCTCTCCATTGTTTAAGTGCAAATCTCTAGGCCTCTCCCTAATCACTTTAATCTCCTTATCAAAGAGATCCTCTCCTGAAGCACAGGCCTTGGCTCTAACATTAATCTTCCTAGTTCTCCTTTTCAATCCAAACTGTACATTCTGTATTCCTTTCTGTCCCATTTGTTTTGTTTTATTTTTCACTGTAGATCTGCATAATACTCACCATTAATAGCCATGCCACCATTTCTACATTAGGCTGCCTTGAAATGTCCTTGGCCAAAGAAATTAGTCCATTGCTTTTCAACTTAGCCTTAGGCAAGTTTGTGGGCAGACTCCATATTTTAACACTTTGTTAAAATATCCCATATGCTGCTTAAATCCTTATTTTGTTCTGGAACTACATTGTTCTCAGACTACTTTCTTCCAGGCTCCTACCAGAATGGCCTGATAAGCTCTGATTACAGCAATCAACTGCTTTTCTAACCCAAACTTCCAAAGTCTTCTACATTTCTCCAAAAACCCACATGGTCAGGTTCTCCACAGTCAACAGCCCACTCTCTAGTACCAATTTCTGTTCTGGTTTGCCTTCAATTGCTGTGACAAAACACTCTGACCCATCCAAACTTGGGGAAGAAAGGATTTATTTCTTTTACATCTTCCAAGTCACACACAGTTCATCAAGGAGTCCAAGGAACTCAGAGAAGGAACCTGGAGGCAGAAGCTGGAGCACCTGCCACGGAGGAACACTGGCTTGCTCCAGTGGCCCATGCTTAGCCTGCTTTCTTATACAATCGACAACATCTTGCCCATGGATGGCATCGCCCACAATGGGCTGGGTCCTCCCACAGCACTCAGCTATCAAGAAGATACCCCACAGACATGGCCACAAGCCAGGCCAATGGAGGTAACCCTTCAATTGATGCTCCCTCAACCCAAGTGTGTCACGTTGACACTAAAGCTATCCAGCACACCCCTCTCACTACCTCCTTCTCTCTTTTCCCCTGATATCCTTTGTTTTTTGTCTATGGTATTTCCACGTGGCAAGGAGGTTATTTGGGTCCTTTAATTTGAACTTAATCTCTATAACTGTAAGAAATGAATTCTAAATGAATTCATTATAAATTATCTAGCCTTTATTATTTCTGACTAAGATTGACTAAGATATTGGTCTAGACAATTACTTTGTAATTTAATATGGTAATTACAAGATAAAGGTGAAATTAATGTGTATATAAACATTCAAATGCTCATACTACAGGCAAATACTTGTAAATAATATGGAATAACTGTGATAGTTATGAAGTAGACTGAAACAGGAACTCAAACAACAGGAGCAAAAATGATAAAAAGAATCCCACAAAACACATTACAATCATTCTTTAATTTACAGTGATACATCCTTAAAATTTTACTTTCTAAAAAGTTACAAAAAGCTTATTTGTTTCATATATAAAAAGAAATGGGTTTGGGGTTGAAGAGATGGCTCAGGGTTTAAGAATACTGGCTACTCTTGCAGTCGTGGGTTCAGTTCCCATCATTGCATGGCAAGTAACAGGCAAAATACTCATGTACATAAAAGTAAATATATAAGCAAATAGTTTACTTTTAAGAGGTAAGTTTTGTACTCTAATTCTAAATCGGTTCCTACTTTACTGTTTGCTGAGTTAACTGTAAGCTCTTTGGGATGTGGAACTGTGCTTCATCTTGCTGTCTCTGCAGAACAAAACACATCCCTTGTCACTGGCCACAGAAGTCCTTAGCACTGATTAGTCATTGCAATTAGTCATTTCTAAACCCAAACTGTCCCATGTGTTTCTAAAAGGCTTCCCGCGAAAGCCATCAACTTCGTGTGAAGAACAGTTCATCTATAGTCTACAGTTCCCAATGACCTTGCTGTAGCAGCTCTGTTTTCAATCTCACATTCAGTCTCACCATCTCTAGTTATTTGCCCAGTTCTGTCTCCTGGTAAAGTCAAAACAGAATGCTTGACCCCTCAACAGTAGATACTCCTCCAGCTAATGTATTGTTTCCCTCCTCCTCTTCACAGCTAAATAGTATAGCAGTCTAGCCTGGATGAGCCTTTTCTTGCCTACCACTGATATCCTAGCCCATTATCAACTTTCTTTGGCTTCTATTACTTGAAATGCTTCATGACTAGGTTACACATGAGTTACTGATTCCTGGTTGTTATTGTTTTTTTAATCTTCCTTTAGTTTCTCTTTGTCCATCTCTTATATGAACACGTCCATCACTATCACTTTTCTCAATAGATACCATCAGCATTATCCAGTTGTCCAGTCAGTCTGGTCATCACCCTGACCACCACTTTCCATCACTTAACCAGCCATGAGCTTCTATTCTCCTCCCTTAACATCTCAAATATCTTGACTTTCCTTCATCTCTGCTGGACTTGCATTTCTCACCTGGATTATTATGAAGAGTTTCCTGATCCTCTTCACACTATGCATTTATCTTAGTTTCACCTTTGAAAAAACTATGAATAGCCATTAGAAACTTCAGAAAAACATCCAGACCTTTGAGTCCAGCAGGAACAAGTCTACCAAGTTTGGAATGTGTTGTTAAAATTTCTCTTTGGGAGAGGCAGACCAACTTAACCAGCCTCTCTCTCCCTGCCTTGCACCCAAAAAAGTCTCCCCAGGCCTCACAACAAGCACACAAATTTCTCCACTGACAGTTAAACAGATTCTAGCTAGTTTACTTGGGTTTACTAACAGAGCAATGGGTGAGGGGTTACTTACAGAACATGGGCGCCCACCCTCCCCTCCGCAAGATACTTTAGTAAATCCACGTGGCAGGTGAACAGATCCAAATGGCCCATGGGGGAGGGGAGAAAAAGGGCCGGCCTCCTGGCGCCCCAAGTTTAAATACTTTTAGCCCCTCCTCTTCTCACATCCAGGGCCAATAGACAGAGTGGGTGGGGCATAGGACTTTTCCAGCACCTCGTCTTTCCACTCTAGGTGGTCCTGGGTGATACTACTCTGGAGAGGTGTTTGTCCACCTTTTCCCTCAGAGAATCAATCCACTCTACAGCATGAATCCCCCTTGTCTGTCCTCCTCACTTGTCATTTATTCCCCTGCAAACTCACCCAGTCATAATGAATTACCAGTTCTCTCTCTGTTGGCACAGATCCCGCTGATATTTGTACATGCTGTTTTTTCTTGGATTGCTGCACAAACTTTCTTATTTTTTTTAATCCAAGCTTCAAGATATAGCTTGAGTAGATATCTTTGGCATTTCTGCCTCTGCCAGCATATTTAGCACACTGCACTGGAACCGTCTTTCTGGAATCTCCCCTGTCCTTGAGAGGGAGTTTCTTGATTGTTTCTTATCTCTGAAATTCCAGTGTCTAACATGTGATGACTACTCAATAAATGTTTCTGGTATGAAAACAAAAAGTGAAAAAAGAAACACCTTTTAGTGCTGGGAATATTGTTTAGTTGGTACAATGCTTGTATTAGGCTCTGGGTTTGATCCACAATATGACATAAACTAGATGTGGAAAAGAGACACATGCTTATAATCCTTGTCCCAAAACAACAGTAACAACAAAAGCAACAAAACAAAAACTAAAATGTTTGTTTGAATGAGGAGATGAACAAATAAAAAATTTGAGAGGCCATTGTATAGATGCTACACATGGGACATGGTCAAGTGTTCAAGGATAGGTAATGTAAGGGTCAGTTCAGTAATTTTAAGACTTAAACACGCACCCCCCAACAACCGAATCCTTCTTTATCAGTCTTAGACTCAGTCACAAATCCTTATCAGTTCCCAAAAGATGCAGTAATTGGTCCCCTGATTAGTAGAATGAATGTTCATACCAAATGAGGGTGAAGACCTTTTGTACCTCAAAGAAGAATGCTCATTATAATGTATGATAAAACAAGGAAGGTCTTGTATAAAAGACAGAAAAGAGTCAACTAACCAGATTAGTAAACTCATTCTGCAGCAAATGTCAGGAAACTCCTCAGAATTTCCATTAACACATTGGTTTAGCCAAGGTCTACTAAATACAAAACAGGAAGAATGTTAGAGTTGGGAGAAGAAGAACATACTGAAGAAAACATGTTTTCATAAGACTAAGTCTTTGTTTTTTCATGTCTCTGTTTATGACTGGGATGTCATATCTGATGAGTTAGGATGTCAGTCCTTCATTGTTAACACAACATTTTACAGTGGTTGGCTCTGGGTGTGGTCTCTCTATCTCTATCTCTCTCTCTTTTTCTCCCTTCTTCCCTTCTTTCTTCCCTCCCTCCCCTCTCTTTCTCTTTATACTTTTGGTTCCACACAAACACACAAAGTGTTCCTTTTATAATTACTTATAAATCAGAAGAGGTTCATAAAAAATAGTGATTGTGTTGCACAGTGTGGCATGGTAGTTCCCACCCATTATTTTATTTATTTATGCATATATGTACTTATTACTCGGTGCCGCTATAGTCCTAGCTGGCCTGCAACTCGCTATGAGGCTGACCTCAACCTCACAGAGATCTGCTGCTTCTGCCTTCTGAGTCCTGGGATCAAAGGCATGTGACATCACATCTGACTTCTCACCCGTTATTTCTTTACACATTATTTGTGGGAGGGGGAGTGTATCTTAACAGAACAGTTAAGAGTGAAAGGCCGTTCATTATAGGGCCCAAACAATGCATATGATGTGCCTTTTCCCTTCTTTCTTATTTGTTCCTTTTCTCTGTTCTTCCCTTCCTCCATTCCACTGTCTCTTTTATATAGAGAGCAAAGAAAAGTGTGGGCTGTGTGTGACAAAGATACAGAGACAGGAAAATGATAGGGGTTTTCCACACATTCACAAACTGTGTAGGAGTCAGTGCTTTTCAAGTCAAATGAAAAGCTCTTTAAAAGCCAAGTCCTATTGTGAGCAGCGCATTGGGGAGCGTCTCTTGGGAGGCACCAACTGTGTCCAAATGAAATACTCCCACAAGGCCATCTACAGCTTGAGAATTCTCCAGTGAGTTGGAATTAAACTGAATTTAAAGGCCAATATGTTCCCCTTGTTCCCCAAACTGCCTAGACAACAATAGTATCACCAAACACAATGTCACACAATTGCCAATGAGACAGCAATCATCAAGGACAGTTGATACTATCCAAGAACAAAAAAAGTAGCAAATTAAGGGATGAAGGTAAAGGAAAGAGAGTGAGAGCAAGAGAGAGAAACAGAGAAAGTAAATTGAGCTTGTTTGCAATAAGTGCACATTTATACATATGATACTTTGGTTTTGTCTTTCAAGAAACCAAAAGTAGTGGCATTTTCCAAGTGAGGTCTCTCAGGAGGAAGAAAGAAGAATCCCACAATGGACACATATCTGCTTCTTTCCCTACTTCAGACCAACTGTCCATGAAATGCCAATCATTTATTCCTGTTATATCACAATTGCTATGAACTTGCAAGAAAGCTTGTTATTGAAAATATGTGATTTTTATAAAATCTGGATTTAAGAGACATCTGATTATAATCCAAAATCATTTCATTTAGGCATAGCTTTGACTGTGACCAAATCCAAATCTCATTTCTTCTATTGTTACTTTTGGTTTCTGCTCAGATTTTTTTTTAATCCATGGAACACTACCTCATTATCTAATGGACATAGCAATCCAGAGGGTGATTCTCCTGTCTTTTCCTTATTCTCTCTGGCTACTTCCTTAGCATCTTGGTACAGAAATTACCAAGATATTCAGTAAAGTGCTTACTTGAAAAGTGCCTCTTTGTTGATTCTTTCCCAATCCATTTATTATCATATCTTCCGCTTTCTCAGCGTAGCAGGTCTTGAATATTATAGAAACCAGGGTTGGAATTATCTACTCATATATGCAAATGATTAATTGCTTTATCTATCTTTCAATTTTGATCTTCAACTAGTCTCAAAACTCCAATGCTACTTTCATTTAGGGTCCTTTTCAGAAGATACACTAATATGCAAAAACTTTTCAGAGCTCTAATTAAATCCATCTTTTGTAGGCAGTGGAATCTGGGACAATATTCCCTATTATAAGTAGCCTTCCTATTCTTCTTTTAGCCTGCAGCCTCCTCTAAAGAGCCTATTATCTCTCTGGCTCCTAACAAATGAAAAAAAAAAGTTTGCTAGGTAAGAATGTATATACCTTCTTGAAAAGGTTTTAAAAATGGGCTACTAGTAAGATGGCAAGTTTTTTGTTTTTATTCTTTGTTTTTGCCCAGCCTTTCTCACTGCAGGTAGCCAGGCAGAATGTCTCATGCAGGCAGTTTCAGGAAGTACATTGTTTCTACACTACTGGGAAACTTAAAGTAGCAAGGTAGCATATCCAGGTAGGATATCCTCCCACCTTGCCATAACTGCATCTCCATGGAGCCCATTGTTTCTACAATTCTGAGAAGCTGTGTTTTTTTTCTAATCAAAACTTTTTGTTAACTGAAAACCTCTTTATTAACTGGTCTGGTGTAACTATAATGATCTGATGTAACTATGGTTATTGGCCTTGTCCCTAGCATGATCCAATTATGGTTTTAAGCTTTATAAACTCTTCCCCTGCTACTTCTCAGGATCAAGATTTCTTCTGGGCATTAGTCCCCTCTCTGACTGCTGGCTGCTGATAAAGGACTCCCAATTCTACCATCCTTACGTGTTGTTCCTCTGTGCATCTCGCTCAGCATTAAAATAGCACACATTCACACTTTTCAAGGCAGGGATAAGAGAATTTCTTTAAGACCCTTTATGTCTGTGATACCCAACTCTTCTGCTTAGTTCATCGGAATACTTAATGTATTTTACGGTTGTGGTTTGAATTTGATATACTGCCCATATGCTCATGTGCTTGTTTGGTCACTTGTTTCTCATGCTGGTGATGCTGTTTGAGAAGGCTGTAGAATGTTTAAGAGGTGTCCATGCTAGAGGAAGTGGACCACTGGGGCAGACCTTGAGATGTTATAGTCTAGCCCACTTCTTGTTTACTCTATGCTTCCTGAGTATGTAAATAATGTGACCAGTCAGCATCCTGCCCCTGGTCCTATGCTTTCCCTGTTTGCTGCCATAATCCACTGCATCTTTTTGCAACTGTAAGTCAAAATAAATCCTTTCTCCCTTAAGTTGCCTTTGTCATAGTATTTTATCATTGCTATGAAAGTTACTAAGAGATTCTAGCATTAAAAATAATGCTAGAATGGTTGATCCTTTAAATTGTCATTTTGTTCACTTGCAATATAAACATAAATACTAAATATTAAATAACATAATTAGAGTTTGACAATTGGAGTCTTAAACTGGCAATCAATAAAGAAAGACAACTAAACTGTCATTTGCAATAGTGTTCACCTATAATCCAGCACTCTGGGAAGTAAAAATTTTAAAGCCAGCCTAGATTGCACAGTGAAAAACTGACTCCAAACAAATATGGGCTGATTGATCAGTAGTGCTGATTGTGCAAGCATGAGAATCTGAATTCAAATAATCAGGATCTAGGTAAAATGCCAAGGGAAACAGCATGGGCCTGTAATCCCAGTGCTGGAAATACAGAAGCAAGAGGATTTCTAGGGTTATGGGCCAGCTAGTCCAGTCAATCCAATGAGCTCCAGGTTTCCAAAAAGTAAGGTACAGTCAAGTGTGAAGGACAGTTCCCAGAAAAACCTTGCATCTTGAACTGAACTGCCTGCAAGGCTGACCAACAGATTAATGCCTCAGTGATTGCAGAGGCTGGAATGCTGCAGGTCCAGAGCCTAATTACCATTTATCTTGGCCTATCTTTAGCCCCTAAATAGTCACTCCTTGCTCATCTTTTTCTGAATTAGCATCTTGTGACTTAGCAAAAGAAACTATTTCCCCCAACCAAAAGGCTGTGAATGCCAACAGCGATCACCTGAGGCCTATGGCCTGGGTTTCTCTTTGCTGTATTCACCTAATTACTCTTTCCATCATTGTATTTGAATAGTGTCATTATTTATGGTGTCTTTGTTACTATAGAAACTGCATGAAACTGTTGCCATGTTGAAGCATGGAATTGAATCTGTGTTCCTGGGCATGGTCAATAATATTTGACTCCAGAATAAACTATCTCTTATCCCCTTTGAGGGGAGAGGTAAGCTTTTGCACTGACACAAGCATGGTAGTGCTCTTGATTACAGTACATGGGAGAGAGGCAGGTGGATTTCTGTGTGACGGAGGCCAGCCTGGTCTATATAGCAAGTTACATGAGATTACTGATGTCATCAGGGTTTTGAATATGTCTGAGGACAGATTTGTCAGCCTATATCTGTCTTCTTCCTTATAGATTTCTTCTCATAGACTCAGAAAAACAGAGAAACAAAGACAGATTGAGGCAGAAAGCAGAAGGTTGCTAATAAAACATTTCCACCCAGAATAATCAATTCAAACCTGATCAGAAAATCAAGGAATTCCTTAAATGAGTTTCTCATTTCTAGGGATGAGGTGAGGAAGGACTATAAAAAGACAGTAAGGAGAAGATGGAGGTGGTGGATTGATTTATATGCTAATTGTACTTGTGGTTGCATGAATGGTAAATGTGCTGAAATTATTAGTGCTCCCCCCCCTTCCTGAGAAAAAGAAACTTTAATTTTACTCTATATAATTTAAAAAATAATGATGACTCAATGAGTAAACTGCTTGCCATGAAAGCAGGACAATCAGAGTGTGTCTCTAGTACCCACATAAATACTCTGTGGACATGGCAGCCTGCCTGTAATTGCCACATTTAGGAAGTGGAGAAGGAATCTCTGGAGCAAGGTGGCTATCTAGATTAGTCACCTCGGTGAGCTTTGGGTTTAGTTTAGAAGCTCTGCCTTAATGAATAAGGTGGAAAGCAGTTTTAGAAGATTTCTGATCTTAGCCTCAGACCTCCACATCATGCCATGTGCATGCACCAACATACCTACATACATGTATATCATATATGTAATGAATGATTAGTGTAAAGTTGTTTTTAAAACCATGACACATGTTAGGTGTGACTGGAACCTCCAACCCCTTCCCCTCCTAGCAGTTCCAATCCAGACTCTCAAGTGCCTCTGAGGTCTGAGAGATCTGAGAAAAGAACTGACTTTCGAATAGATCAGGTTCTGAACCCAGGATTCACAAACAGCTGTAAAAAGGACTACTTCCTGGCCAGAAGCTTACCTTAAACATCAACCAGATGTCATGGCAACCCCAACCTGTCTCCCCTAAAAGCCAGGAGGGGGCTGAGGGGTTTTTAAGGCTTTGAGGCTTTGAGGAACTGGGACTTGGGCTTTTGGGCTGAGCTCGCTCTCCTGGGGAGTTTGCCTCTCACACTCTTCCTGAGGGAGCTCCTCCATCCCAATCTGGAGCCTGGAACACCAGCCTGGTTCCCTGCAGCCCCAGCCCCAAGATGGGGGTGAGGGGGCTAGCATTTCTCCACTCATGGGTGTGGAGAAGCTAGTCCCACCTGGCTTTCTCTTAATAAAACTGGGTCCTGTTAGCTCCCACCAGAGTCTCTGGTCTCTTGTCTGCTGCGTCTCTCGAACCCAGAGCCTTACGTAATGGTACCGTTCTCCTCTAGCTTCTTTGGGCTGATGTGTCGATGAGCAGAGCCATGGGGAGCAACATAAGAGGCTGGAATGGGTTCCAGTCCTCATCACGGTTAGGCAGCCATGCATATTTCCTAGGGAAGGTGAGCAGAGATGACTCTGTGGCTGGTGACCCTCCTGATGTATGACTGCTGCTTGAGTGGTGTGGAGTCCAAACAAAGAACAGCAGAAGGACAAAAGCTGGTGGCAGTCCTCCCATGTAGGTGAACAGAGGGACTGGTGCTGAGACAGTTTCTCCTGCATAAGAGACTGTAAACGAAGTGAGGAGATAAACTTGACAGTCCTCCCCCTCCCTGCCTCCTAGTGGGATAAGAGGACAGGACAAATCATTAGAGGCTAGCTGTGGTAACACTGTTTCAGACCTGAAAGGGTTAATGAAATGGGAGATTTGACACTTTGTAGGATCTGGTCCAGGTAGAGATCAAAGACAATTCTGCAAAAACTATAAGCAAGTTAAGGCTGAAGGGCTCTATCAGAGGCCATTAGGTTTCAAAAGAGGTTGGCTATTCAAATTCACTGAAAGTGTAGAACCAAGAGGCCTAAGATGAAAGCTGGAACTGCTTGCTATTTTCCTGAAAATTTAAGGAATTAGATAACATACATTTAAGGGGGCAGAGATGGAAGGAAGATTGACCCATGACGGAGGTCAGACAAATGAGGTGTGTAAAGGTTAGCTTAAAAAAATAATCCAGCCTAAAAATTCCCATCCATAGAAGTACATGCTTACATTTTAGTCATTGTCTTTGTTCCTGATTGACACACATCCTGGCATTATATCCAATCCTGAAGACCACGAGAAACTGTCAAACTTGGAGTTCCAGATACAGATGTGGTCCTCAACAATGGTTATTTGCTTAAGATGTTCTGTATAAGATTAGATACTCCTCTTTCAAGACTCAGACCTTCAATCACTTGCATAGACTCTTATTTTTTTTTCTATTCTGGAAATATCCAGCCCTCATAACCTTATATAAATCCTTTATAAAATATTTCCTTTCCTTTCCCCTCTTATTTTCTTTCTTAATTCCATGAGACTTAATAACATTAAGGCTGAGAGGGGTGATTGGGTACTCAGGTAAGAGTCCAATGACCCCACTTAACAAACCTGTAAGTGGACACAGCTGAAATCATGAAGATGGCACTTTGGCTCAGAAGAGTGCTGTGTAGTACCATCTTATTAAAAGAGCACACATAATGTTATGAATTGATATTATCGGTGTATACATTACACTTTATAAATTTCCAGGTGAGCTTGTAGAAAACATAAAATTATAATAGAGACAGAGAGAGAGAGATCTCCCAATGCTTTAGGCCTTGAGGGAATATATGAATAATCATAATAATTTATCTGAATTAGAAACCTGCCTTGCAGGGATCAGCAGGCAAAGTCCGCAGGGAGTTCCAGAGGCCGCCAGAGACAGAAAGATTAGAGGTGGCAGTTCGCGAGTTCAGGGCCTGGGCCCTAAAGCAGGGTGGGGAGTTGCGCAGCGTCCTGAGAATGAGGCACCTGAGAGTCTGGATTGGAACTGCTGGGGGGAGGGGTTGGAGCTTCCAGTCGCATCTAACAACACAAGCTTTCTAAATGCCAGACTGCTCCTGTGGGTGCCATTGTGTGCCTATTACTAACACAGTGCTGGCTTTCTAATGGGATATACAAAAATTTAAGTAGCCATTTGGAGAGCAAAATAGTCAAATATAAATCGGAGAAATATCTTAAAATGTGTTTTCTCGAAGAAATTTTTCTTCTACGTATATCAGGACAAATTAAAGACCCTTCAATAGCTATTAAAAGTGTTCAGTAATTTATAGAAATCAGTCCAAAAAGCTTCTCTTTTGCACACTTATTCTCCATATCTCCATAAGTTCCTTTTACTAAGTGATGATTATTAAAACTATCCTATAAACTTTGAGCTATGAGATTTATATGAATAAAATGTATTTACCACTTCATATTTTTCTGGCAGTATTTTCTTCTTGTTATTGTTGTACATAATTTTAGTCATGTGCTTCCCTGTGAAATTTCTAAATAGAAAACTGATATTATGCTTTGATTCATTCTTACATACTATTAATAGCACTGGCAGCTTAAGAAAACTAAGTCTTAACACCATTCCTTATGGTATTTTATAAAAGTATACTCTAAACTTATACAGATATTAGAACCATAATATATAATTTAGTTTTATCCTATTGGTTAAATTTATGAAAATGTTTAATGACTCAATATAATCATATTATTTTTCTCCATTAATTATCTACCTAATCCTCTTTAAAGGTTGGCAGACATTAACAATAGGAATATTAATTGCTATCAGTAGGTTTTTTAAATATATAAACTGACAACTTTGATAAACTCTACTTGTTTCAATATTTTTTTCATATTTTATCATTTTTATTTTATGTGTATGAGTATATTGCCTGCATGTTTGTAAGTGCGCCCATGTTGTGCAATGCCTGTACTGCTCAAAAGAGTGCATTGGATCCCCTGGAACTGGAGTTATGGATGGTTGAGAGTGCTATGTGGGTGCTGGGAATCAAATCCAGGTCCTCTGCAAGAGCAGTCAGTGCTCTTAACATCTGAGCTATCTCTGTAGCCCAGTATTTCATTTTTTGACTAATACATTCATATTTATTTCTCAAATCGCTTTTAATATTTCATCAAATAAAATATTTAGGATGAATTTCATTCCAAGAAATGGTTAAAATCTTATCTATATTTGAAAGGCAACATATAGGTCTTAATATCTTTAATAGCATATCCTTTATGTATTTTATATTGCTACTTTGATTAGCTATGTAATACATGATCATAGAAATACCAAAAATATTATGGAGTGACTTTCTGAAGGTTAAATCATAATAGGTGACTGTGCCCTCTGCAGAACCCAAACCCAGATCTTGTGTATTCTTACAGATTTTTCTTTATTAACAGTGTAGGCATGAATCCATGGAACTGGACAGAATAACCTAACCACAGGAGATACATGCTATATTCAGAAGTGATTGGAATCACCCTGGTTGCCCATCAACAGATGGAGAGAGAAAATGTGTAACACATACATAATGGAATTTTATTCATCTGTTAAAAAATGCAATCATGTCATTTGAAAGAAAATTTATGAAACTGGGGATTATAGTCTTAAGTGAAATAAGATAGTCTTAGATAGGTAAATATCACATGCTTTGTCTCATATATGGAACCTAGATTACATGTATGCATTTATACATATATGTATGCATATGCGTATATGGCCCTAAAGTAGAAGGAAGATCACTTAGGAAGAGGAAGAGGACTAGCAGGGTTGGGGCAGGAGAGGGTAACGGGAATGAATAACCAATTTCATTATGAAACTTATCTTTTTTTACGGTGAGTATATACTTTAAAAAGTTTCAGTATATCACAAAGGATCCATCTTTTTCATAAAATACAACAATGACTTACAAGAAAATGCAAACTATTACATGACCCTAATTCTTTAAATGCCCATTAGCCCTTTTCCATATATATACACACACACACATGCATAACATTCTTTAGTATCTTCTATCTAACAGACATTACATATAGAAAGAAAGAGTACACATATATAAGACATTTTAAAATGTTCTCCATAAAATGGGAGTAAAAGGATTTCATTTAAAGGTATAAGCCTTGCATCAGTGAGATGGTTCAGCAGGTTAAGGAACTTGCTCTTAAGCTTGAGGACCTGAGTTGAATCCCCAAGAACCACACAATATAAAGAGAGAACTAATCTCCACAAACTGTCCTCTGCCCTCTACATGCTTATGAAGATGCACATGCCTCTCTCTTCCAACAATAAGTAAATATAATTCTCTAAAGGCATAAACCTTCAGGGGTAAAGCTACTGAAAAGTAGGTAACACAATGTTTCAGAAGCTGTAAGCATGTAGGTAGTAAATAAATTAGTGTAGTCAGTAGAAACCTAAGCTCAGAGCAATCAAAGTCTATTGACAAAGTGATTAGAATCTCATACTACTTGAGAACTGAAGGACCAAGGGATCTTAATGACCTCTTTCTCTCTGGAAAACAAGCTAAACATAACAACACAATAATAACCATAAAGGAAAGCAGTAACATCCACATAAACCATCACAAACACAAATGTTTAGATAGTACCTAAGTAGATGTATCATATTCACCTCACAATCACAGTAATGTCTGTACTGGGGCCTATAACTTCCTCCAGTACCATTGGGAGCCAACCTTTTATTTTTCTAATACCAGACATGCATTTTCTCCCTGAAGAGTGGGCTCTAAATCCAATTAATAAATATTCTGGGGGTGCACATACCAGACGAGTCTCTATTACACCTGTAGAGATATTTGACAGTGAAGCACACAAGATCTGTCATTAAGCAAAGCTTTTCTGGACCATTCTCCCATAGCAATCTGCATAGCGCTCTCTAGCACTATGAAGGCCAGCCAGCCATTTGTAGGGAGTCTTCAGCTCGGTCCCAGCTAGATCTCTCTTTCCATGCTTGAACCATGTCACATCTTCAGTAATAGGGCCTTACTGTCCACTTCCAGTGTGCAACTAGCATTATAATGTGGCAATTGCCTTTTGTTTTGGTAGAAGGGGGCCTCCAAGGTTCCCTTGGCCAACAGCTCACAGGGATGGTCAACCATGCCTGGTACTGGAATTGCTAGTTAACAATTATATAAAGTATCCCTTTACTCTTTGACATCTATAGGCCTAGGCCCATAGAGCTCCCAGAACTTCTCAGCTATATTTCACCCTTGTACCCTGTATGAGTTACATTCCATTCTTGTTTCTTCAGGTACACTTGATGTCTCTCAACTGGGTTTCATATCTGTAAATCACTCAGAACATTACATTATACACACACAAGGTCTAACATAGCATGGAAAATTAGCCAGTCCTTTACTGTCCGTAGTTATTGTCAGGAATCCATTTAGTGTTCCAGAGTTCTCTCACGGAGACTCCATGCATTCCTTTATCCTTGCTATCCTTTTGGGGATACAATGGGCACAAGCTGCTTTGTCATACATAGGGCCAAGAAGGGGTAAGGTTTCTCTTGCCCCAGTGGTTTCCCAGGGCCAGGAGACACTCAGTCTGATTCCTGGCTCCAACCACACCTGTTGTCTCTCCATTGGCCACACCCGGCTATTGGGAGAGGCCCTGACCAGGCAAACTGTCTCCACCCCTCGAACAGCTAGTCACAGGGGAAACATGTACACTGTTTACTCTGGTGTGGGGGTTAGTATCCACCCCTGGGATAATCTTTATCTTCTGTGTCCCTTTTTTGAACCATTTCTCAGGGCTTAAGGCCTCCCAGAAGTGTTTTAGCACAGAATTTGGCTTTTTATCAATCTTTAGGAACTTGGGCTAAAAACAGTCTCACTACATTTGTCTATGAGTAACCCAAGCAGACCTCCTTTTCTGTTTTGCCTCTTATATATCCTTTACGTTGTTCTATTTTTCTACAAACATACTGTACATGCTGGTCTAGGTTGCTTAAATCTGTCAAGGCCTCTCCTACCTTGTGAAGATCTTGCCCCAATAGAGGTCTCAGTACAGATGTTAAATCTCTATATGAATTTTGAGGCCCCTGTTTAATGAAGTCCCTCATTAAATCTCTAGTCAACACAGTCCTACATGGTCCAGTGAATGGGGTACTGTATATTGCTTTCCTCATACTGAGTTCTCTTAACAGTGCCTGTCCTTCTCATGTTGTGCTCCAGCTCCTGAAATCCATGGGAATCTCTGCTGGTGATGACCAAGTGTCTCCAGTGGCATGTACAAGCCAGTTCATCAGAGACTGCTTTCCCTTGTATTGTCCCAGGTTATGCAGCTTAAATCTCAAGGAGGGATGAGTGGTTATGTTGCTCAGCTGTCCTGCCTCTCCAGCATTCAAGTTAAATATCATCTGCTCCTCTGTCCCATATTCTCAGGAGCCAGGTGATGACAGGTCTCTTGTAGCTTGTTTGAATGTTCTCCCTATTTTCAGCAAGTCTAGGACTGAAAGCCCTTTATTCACTAAATCCTTATGTTTGTTAAGGCCTCCATCAGCATGCTGACATTTGGATTTTTTCTTTTTTTGTATTACAGGTCGAACCTAAGAGGCATTTTTAGCTTCTTCTGGGTTGTTTCCTTCTTATTCATTGTCTGTTTTCTCTTGGGGGTTGTCAGATGATATACTCTGGCCTTTTTTTTTTTCTTTTTATTTAATTTATCAGTGAGGCCAGTGGCTAATGCAGTAAAAGCCAGTCTTATTTCCCTCTCTCATTTTAATCTCTTAACTCTTCAGTCTCTGTCCAGGCGACAATCTCTGTTTGGGATAAACTCCAGCCATCACCTGCTGGAGTTTTCAAAGTCTGCCTCAGACCCTCTGCTGTTTTCAGATACTCAAGTATCTAGAGAAACTCAAGGAGATCTTGATACTCTAGGGGTTTAGGTGGTTCATCCTATTGTCTTTCTGAACACCACCATTATTTACCTGAGTTATTTTAATGACACAGCAGAGAATCAAAACAAGTTAGACTGAAAACTTTACAATGGATATAACCACATCAAAATGAATGGCTAATTTATCTATTAGTGGCATCAAACTGGGTACAATTAGAGACCCTGGCACATTTCACATATGTGTCTGACACATAAGGAGTGTGCAGTACTATTGTTGGTTTGAATGTGAACCATTCTAGATGTCATGTGTTTGAACACATCGTTCCCAGTTGGTGGTGCTATGTTGGAAGTTTGTAGAATGTTTAGGAGGTGGAGCCTCACTAGATGAAGTAGGTCACTGGGGATAAATCTTAAGGTTTGATAGCCTGGTCTTATTTCCTGTCTTCCCTCTGCTGCCTGTTCTGCTGAGATGCAGGGATGAGGAGTCTAACTGCACTTCTGACATCACTGAGCTTCCTATAGCCATGCCTTGCCCTCCATGATGGATGGTGCCTTTCACACTATTAGCCGAAATAAACTTTTCTCCTCTGGAGTTCCTTCTTGTCAAGTATATGATCACAGCAATAAGAACAGAAATTGATTTAAGTCCAGTTGCCAATTTTGAGTCAAGTTTCCTCAGTATTATTTCTGAGTTGATGGTGCCTTTGTCTGAAAACAAAGATAAGCTGGCACAGTGAAGTTTCAATCCAGTTTTGGGGCAGTGCTCTAGAAATGACAAATTTAAAAAGCCCAGAAATCACTTTTTGTTTGTGCCCTTTTTTCTCTAGGCATTCTGAAACAAAGAAGTTGAGCTACTTTCTTTAATATTTTTTTTTCTGCTACCACTCAAAACCGGCCAGTGCTTCCCAATAATTCATTAGACCTCCCTACAATCCACTAGCAAGGTACAAGCTACAGTTTGAAAACTTCTGCCTGAAGTTATCAGAGAGATTAGTGCTTATTAATTCATTTGCTCTCTTAACATGGTACAGATTTTAGAGAAGAGGAGAAGATTCTAATATCACAATTCCTACATTTAAGATGGAAAAAAAGGTTGGGGAGATGGCTCATTCACTAAAGCATATGCATGATGACCTGAGTTTAGACCCTCACCACCCATGCGGAAGCTACCTCCATGTAGAAGCTGGGCATGGAGCTATGAGTCTGTAACCCCAGTCCTGAGGTAAAGAGGGGTGGAGACTGGTGGAGACTGGAGTTCATTGGCTAGCCAGGTGTGTTAATAACTTTTTCCTCTTGCTCTGATAAAATTTCCTGACAAAAAACATACTTAAGGGAGGAAGGGCTTATTTTGGCTCACAGTTCGAGAATACAGTCCATTTGGTGGGGAAATCCTGGTGGCAGGAGTCTGAGGTTGCTGGTCACATTCTACTGGCTGTTAGGACACAGAGATCTGTGATTGGTACTGCTTAGTGCCTCATCTCCTTTCCATCCATCCCAGGATGCATCCCATGAATTGGCTCACCTACTTTTAGGGTGAGTCTTCATCCCTTATTTAACTGAGTCAAGAAACCTCATAGGAGTGCCCAGAGGTTAAACTAATCAGGATAATCCCTTATAAGTAGAGCCAGATGCTCCTTTCCTAACTGATTAGAGGTCATGTCAAGCTGAGAATCAACATAAGCCATTACACTAGCCAGCAAATTGGTGAATGCCAGGTTGAATAACTGTATCTCAAAAAATAAGATGGAGATCAGTTGAGGAAGACATGGGAGGACTTCAACCTGTCGTCTCTACACACACTCACATCAACAAGTCTCTGTCACACACAAACACAGAGAGGGAATAAATGAAATGAAAAAGCGTAATTTAGAGGATAAATTAACACAGCCAGTGTTATCTAGCTAATTTGGTGGTGAAGAAGCAACTTTTTCACTGTGATAGCCACACCCACCAAATTTGTCTGAAACCACTGGCACCTTATTGGAAAAGACAGTGGGTATGTTAGGAGTCTTTGGGAGGCCAAAAAATGGGAGGTTTTAAGTGGCTTAAATAATAGCTAGTAAGCACCTTGCAACCTAGGGCTGGTTATTTTAGCAGGTTATCAAAGATGCAGTTCTTTCAGTCTTCTCTGATGCCCTTGGGAAAATTTCAGTTAATTCATTTTGTGGCCTGGAGACTTCATGCCAACCAGGATATGGAGATGTCATTCTAAACAGGATATCTTCAGGAATGGTTTCCAGATCCCAGAATAAAGAACAATTTTGTACTCTTCCACTTTCTAGGAATCAAGGATCTCTCCCCAGAAGTCACCTCATGACATTTTCTTCAATTGCAACACAGTGCCTGGCCTGACCTAACCATCTCACCAGCAAGAGGGAAGAGCTTCCCATCAAAGGCTCAGAATCAGTCTGTGAGAAGAAGGCAAGGCTGCATCTTCCAGGAAGCACCTGACCTAACTTCTGTGTGCTGGGAAGAAGGTGACATAAACCATTGTAGCAACTGAGTACAGAGAATAAAGCTCTGCAAATTCTGCACACCTTGTTTCCTTATTCCCCACACTGTGTTTCTAGTGAGAAGGTCTGATTCCTTCGACTGTGCTTTATCTGCAGTTTCATATTCTCCCCTAGCCGTCTTCGACTCCTTAGCTATCTCAGTCTGCTTACCCATCCACGCTAGGGTGATTTACACCCTTCCCATTGGTTCTTCACCATCAATTCCAATCATTTATTCATTCCTTTTCCGTTTACTGAAAACCTGCTATACACAAGACTGAAAAACAGTCCTTGTCTTTTTTTAAAGGTTGATATTAAGTAGTACATAGGTGTACATCTGTAGAAGTGTGGCTCCTCATGTACAGGATAGCCTATAACCCAAAGTCTTTAGGAACCAGAGGGTGGGCATTTGTTTGGGAAGTGTGAGCCTTTAAGCAGTGGTGGTGGTAAAACATGACTAAAGTAAAATGCAGCAAGTAGAGTGTAGGACCCAAGGAAAGAGAGGGAAGAAGGAAATATGCGAAGCAAGGCCTTGTGACTCATCTCCACAATGGCCATTGCCTCGCCATGAACATCTAGGAAGGCCATATGTCACTTGGAAGGTACTTTAGCTGAGTTGGAAATGCAGGGCTCATCCTATTGGACATCAAAAGGAGACCAGATCTGAGTTATCGAGGGAGAGAAGTCACTAATCTGCCTGATTCCTTACAACCTCCAGATTCCCAGTGATCAAAGTTCTCCCAATGAGGAGTTACCTCCTCGAACTTCAGGGTCATTTGGTCCCTGTGGATGTTCCTTGTGATGGCAAATGTCAAACCCTGTGTTATATGGCTTTACACAATTACTAAAGCAGTGGGGAACCCAGCTGTGTCTTTAAGAGAGAACCCAGTTGGACAACAGAAGACTGAGAATGAACTCAGTTTCTGTCTGTTACATCAATGCTATTTTATGTCGATGTCCTTTCCTTCTATTTCATCTTTCTATATCATTTAAATCTATATACACTTTAAACCTTTGCCAGCTTACGATGACAATCATTGTCCCATAGTGACAGCCAATCCCAGTTAAGAAGCTGAATTCATATCCCCAGCCCCTTACCAGCTTGATGGGAATTGGCCAAATAGGTGATTCTGCTGCTGCTCAGATTAACCTTAACCAGACCACCTGCTAGAAGGCCTGCAGTGACATGTATTCTTTGATTAAGTATGATATATTAGAAAGGGGGGTTGAGATCATATTTTGTAAAGCCAAAAGAGAAACAAGCAACACTGTGAGGTCTTGCACAGTTCTCCTCAGAGTGGAGTACTTGTTAAAGGTCCTTACAGATTTTATTATAGAAGCCACATTGGGGTTTGATCATTTGCTTTTCTGTAGAGATGCTAATCAGCTAAGGCAAGTTAGTGTTTGAGGAAAAACGATGGTTCAAAATCATTTTATCCTGAATGAATTCCTTACTAACAAGGCAAGAAGGAGAACATTATCTTAAAAAAACACACAAACAAAAAAAAAAAAAACAACTCACAGTGCAGTGGGAGAGAAAGAGTTAAACTGAGAAAAGCAACACCTAGAAAAAGCAAGCCACTATAGTGGTATGCACAGATGCTGATAGGAAAGGCTTTGGGGATAAAGGTACATTTAAATTAGATCTAAAGGGGTCAGCAAAGAGAGGATAGTATGCAGGATGTAAAAGCATCAGATAGCCTAAGCAAAGAGAGATGAGGGGTGGGGGGCTGAATCGTAGGGGTGGCACCTGTCTATAATTAATAGGAGGGAGCTGAGAGTGAGTTCCTTGAGACCCTTTAGTCATTATACATTACATTAAAGACTAAGAACTGGATCCCACAGGGAACCTGAGGTATCATTGGGGTTCTTCATGCTGTGGCAGTAGAGGGCCCACTTTTCTATCTCCTCTCAATTTTAAAAGTCTTGCCAACCCATCTATTAGGTATTTCAGTCACTGATCTCAGAAGTTATTTTTAGAATGTCTTCAAAGACATTGTCTGACTACTATATAATTCCATGTGATACCAAGTATGGTTTTCAATAATATAGGTGGTTGCTTGCTAAGCAGTCCTTTGATGTGGACAGTTACCTGAACAGTAGCAGCTATCCTTAGCTTCTGTCCTTACTCCTTGACCTTGACATCTGATAAAGGGGTGGGGGAAGCAAGGATGGAGTGACCTGTTTCTGTCTCTCCCTGCCTAGAGGCTCTAAATGAACAGTGAGAAGCAAGGTAGTGCCAGGGAGAAAATGAGCGAAGTGTTAAGATATCTCAAAGGTGAGAGACTGCTTAGTGCTCCGATTAATGCAGTCTCTGGGTAAAAGCAGTGCCTTGTACAAACTGGGCACTGAGCAAGTGGTTCCCACCCTATGCTTAATTCTGCTTTATTTGGTTCAAAACAAGGATCTTAGAAAAATTAACTCTTAGACACTAATACTCTTGGGACAAAACATTTACGGGGATCAGATCTGGAAGACCATGCCTGAGTGGCTCAGGCATTTTAAATGGCCAGCAAATGGCCAGTTGCTGAACAGCTATAATGGTGAGAGGGACTCCATCCTCTGCTGACTTCTCACCTGGCTCTGTTCACTTCATCCATCAGATACCTATAAGGATCCACTAAAATCTTCCCCCTTCAATGCCATGACCTTCTGCTCAGAGACATATACCTATCTCATCTTCACATTCTTGACATCTTTTTTTTTTTATTCTTTATGGTTTTATTCCAGGTCTTTTCTTCATTATGAAGAATTCTGACAATATAACTAATCTTATGCTAATGTGTAAATGAAATGAATCTGAACTAGTATCTGCCATCAACGGTGGATCATGAAAAAGAATCTGTAACATCTCTCTTGAAGGATGGTTTTGGGAAACCAAACACATTCCAACAGTTGGTTTTACTCCTTGTCAGCAGATCAATACAAAAAAGGAGATAGTGATGCAAGCTGTGTTTGCAAATGACCAGCCTCAGTACCCCAGCCGTGAGCAATCTTACCACAGTCTTCTTGGGCATCATGTATGTAGCTACACAGTAGAGTGGATCACAGTGCTGCTTATAGACAGTTATGCTTTTGATGTGGGGATCCAGGAGTGTGTGGAAGGGATCAAATGAGTTTTACTTCATAAAATTTTCAAGTGTGCTGGGTGTGGGTGATTCACACCACACCTGCAATACCAGCATTTGTGAGGCTGAGAATAGAGAATTACCCTGGATTCCAGGTCAGTCAGTTCTACACTGTTGAGTTCTAGGCAAGTTTAGACTGATGAGTGAAACCTTATCTCAAAAGTCTGACAATTCAAGTGCTATATTTTGTCATTGAAATGGGTGAAAATAGCAAAAGATGATCAAGGTAAAATTGGACGAGAAATACTTCAGCCAACAGTAAACCCCTCCCTCCACATACAGACTTCATACAGGATGTAGACGGCTTTGATGACCCCTCTCCTTCCTGTAAGTGAGACTGCCAGTAAACAATGGAGGATTTAAATGTAAACCAGCAGGTGTGGAAGGTTAATCAACAGGACTAATGTTCAATATATGCACTTCCTGCGTTCTTTTCTCTGTATTTCAAAAGCCAGACATTTTGTACTGTGGAGACCAAAGACAGAAATTATGGCCATCTCTAGTTTTATTTTTATCAATGTTGAATCTCACTGAAGAACAAAAGAGGGAGAGAGGAGAGAAGACAGAAGAGAGAAAAGAGAATAAATTCCTATTAGAGGAAAAAGGGCTGTGGTGTATGCACTCGTATGCACTGGGAGTCTTTCTGTGCCAGGAGAAGTAGGAACTGGAGACAGCAGCATTGAAATTAACACCTGGGCTATGTGTAACAGAACGTTCCTGAAGAAAGCCCAGATATACAAATGTAAGAGAAGGTGTGGGCACTATGAAAATGAACTATCAAGGGTCATGAGTTCCATGGTCCAATGCTTTCTGAGCGTATGCCCTTCCCTTACTCAGTCGCCCACACTCATTCTTAGGTGTGCCTTTCTCTTTCTTTTTATTTATTGCTTTTATCTTATGTGTATGAGTATATTGCCTGCATGCAATATAAGTGCACCTGTGCCATGCAATGTCTGTTGAGGTTCAAAGAGGACATTGGGAGTCCCTGGAACTGGAGTTAGCAATGGCTGTTAACCACCATGTGGGTGCTGAAAATCTGAGCCCAACCCTCTGTAAGAGCAGCCAGTGCTCTTAACTGCTGAGCCATGGCTCCACCCCTCGATCTTTCTCTTTCTTAATAGACCACTGTATTTCTATTATCTTACCATGTGTCCATGGTGCATCTCTTTGTCCTGAGGCACAAGAACCTGGAAACCAGCAGGTGCTCCCTGAGTTCAGATGCCTACCTGCAATATTAAAGCACTGGGAACGCAAGCTCTACTTACACACATACAACTCAGTGAGGTCTTAAGGAAATGGAACCACAAACTAGGGCTCCCAGAATCAGCATACATTTCTGGTATATAACACATACCAGCAACCAAGTGAAGAGATTGGGGCCCAAATGGAACTGTGGTGGTTGAAACAAGTTTACAGCCTGGTCCTCCAGTTAGCCCTGAGATGAGACCTTTAATCCTGGGTGTCGGCGCAGTAATAAGAGATGAGAATTCCTATCACTTTGATAAGATAGCAATTAATTGATAGAAAGGAAAGAAAAACAGTATTTCTTGGACACCCAAGTTTATGGACTAAGATTCCTAGCCATTCCACTGTTTGGTATGGAATGTTCGATATGAGAAGAGCGTGGGGAAAACAGCACTAGAACCAGAGGGCAAGGGCAGCTTGCTGGAACAGGGTTAAGTGGTTGGTGCTCTCTAACAAACGGGAAGATGGGTGTGGGGACTATAGTCTGCAAAATTTTGCTGCTATGGGTTCAAAGTTGTGGAAGGAGAGGTCTGTAGGGTAGGTAGGTTTAACATAGCAAATTAATGTCAGCATGGGGCTAAGTAGAGAAAAGAAGGGACCTGGAGTAGGGTTCTTAAAAAGTTTTATTTTTACTTTATGTGTATGCTTTACTTGCATATCTTTATGTGTACCCCGCATGTGTGCAGAGCCCATGGAGGCCTGAAGAGGGAGTCGGATCCCCTCAAACTGAAGTTACTGACGGTTGTTGTGTTGTTGAAGGAAAATCAGTCTGACTGAATAAACTGTCCCTGACCCTGCCTCCCCATTTTAGGAGGGAGATGCATCTATTTTGGAGGACGTGCCCCTAGCAAAAGACATCAGGCTCCCTATCAGCCCCGCTATCAGAACACCCTGTCTCTCCTTCCCAGATCCCAGAAGGGAGCAGGACTCCATCCAAGAAGGCATCCTATATTTTGGGATTTTTGGGGCCCACCTATAAATCCCAGACCTCCTCCAACCCCGATGCTCAACCTCCATTCCCGTGGGAAGTCTGCTTGCTTCTTGTAGCTAATAAAGCTAGCTGCATCTGCTGAGATCCGATTAGATGCCTATTTCTTTATTTTCCCATCACCTCCTCATTCTGCATTCTAACAGTAGTGAGCCACCATGTGAGTGCTGAGAATTGAATCCTCATCCTCTTCAAAACAGTAAGTGCTCTTAACTGCTGAGCCATGTCTCCAGCCATGGGATTTAAAGAAAGGAACTTGTTTAAATGAGAATTTCCTGGAAAGAACACACCAGGCACCTGTTTTTAAATTTATTTTTATTTTGTGTATGTGTGTGGACCTGCAAGATATAGTACATGTGTGGAGGTCAGAGGACAACTTGCAGGAGCCAGTTCTCCACAACCACCAGGCAGGTCCTAAGGATCAAACTCAGGTCCTCAGATGTGACAAGTGGCACTTAACTGCTCAGCCATCTCTCCAGCACCATCCACCCAACCCCCGTTCTTGATTATGACTATTCTTTGTTATAGGTGGAGGTAATAGTGCAGAGGCCAAGATGGATGATTGTATTTAATCACCTTTATTCTGCTGCCTATGGCTTGAACATTTTCTAGGGGATTAACTTTACTTTCATTTATCATGAAAATGGGTTGCTTTTCACACTTAAAACACAGAATTTTTGGAGTAGGCCAAGTTTTTCATTAGTAATAAGGTATACATATCTAAACTCTATCTAGCTTTAGCAAGCTAAAACACAAACAAACCAGAATGTTTTTATGGTATTAAGTTTAAAAAGTTCTCTCAGATTACCAAATGTCTTCTTGGATTGAATTACATTCAGCCTTTGAGTCTATGGATTCTTCCTCTGTGGGGTTTGGGGATTTATTTGTTCTTTTATTTCAGTTCAATTTTGAAGCAGGGTCTCCCTGTAGTCCCAGCTGGCCTAGACCAAGCTGGTTTCAATCTCATAGAGATCCACCTGTCTCTGATTCCCAAGTTTTGGCTTTCCATGTTACTATTTGCTATACATTATAATACCTATGTGCATACCATTTACATTATTTTAGGTATTGTAAGTGATCTAGAGATTACTTAAAACACATGGAATGCTCAAGTCATAAGCAAACGCCATACCATTTTACACAGGGGACCTGAGTATCCTTGCATTTAGGTCAGTGGGGGACCTTGGAATTAATCCATCATGGATACTGAGGGATCATTATATCTATTATCAATTTGGTGGCTATAGTCAACATATATAGTAACTACCTACTGCATCCTAAACCTAATTTTTAGAGCTGGAAATACGGTAGCATTTAAAGACCTTACTGTCCTCCATCCATGTTCTGGCAGGAGAGACAGAAAATAAACAGGGGTGCATATCAATTTGTGATGTGTTAACAAGAAAATAAAATGGGGTCAAGGGGATGAAGTGATAAATCAGGATGTGCATTTCACATGAAGTCATTGAGAATGGCTGCCCAGTTAAAGCCAGTCCACTGTCCTTACAGATAGTGGCCACCGAGCTAAAGCCAGTCTACTGTCCTTTAAATACAGAATGGCCGCCCAGCTAAGTCAGTCCACTGCCTTATTTTTCACTTCAGGATTTTCTTGTGCAAATGCTTTCTCAGCCTGGCTCTTCTTTCTCTTCTTATCAAACACTGCTGAGGTTCTTCACTGTCCTGAACACATTTCTAAGGTTCTGTGCACTGGACCATGTCTTTGTCACCTTTAGAGTACAGCTTTATGAGCAATGACTGTGTGTCCTTCCTGCTGAATCCTTAGAGGATTGAAACTTGTAGAATAGGTTTATAAGTAACTTCTGAATGTCTGAATGATAGTTTTTGATATGCCAGAACACTCAAACTCAGCAGACTCCTTCCTGGATCTATTTAAAGAACAGTGTGTTTAAGCCTATAGGCCATTTAAGAATCTTATGGATTTTTATAGACTAAGATTGACATCATTTGGTTTCATTGGATTATGAATGTCAATATTAAATGAGGTTTCTAGCCTTATACTTCAGAGAATTTCACTTCTGTTGGAAAAGTGTGCTAATTAAAGTACAACTTAAAACCAACAATCTTTATTTGTAAAAGACCAAGTCATAAATAGATAGGCAGAATCAACCCATGCTTTTATTTTCATTGCATATAAAAATTTTATATGAAGGTATTGATGTACAGTACTATCCCCATGGGCTGTTAGAGAGGCTAAGAAACCACTAAAAGAATCATCGTTTGTGATGCTCACACACAATTTATCACTCTGAAAAAACATGTCCAAAGAAATAAAAGAATTAAAAAACTGAAATCAGTAAGGATGTATTTTATAATTATAGTGTCTCCATTGTACTGTTTAAAACAAAAGTAATCAAATTCCTTTGGGCCAGGGCTGCTAAAATCTACAGTTTGTGTCACAAAACAAAATGAAATAATAGGAGGCTCATTTTTCCTAGAAAAAAGAATCTCTCTTTTCATTGATAAGTCACATGTTTCAAGGGCTGGGCAGTGCTGGGAGGAGGTGTCTACATTTCCACTAGGAATCGCTCATGGCTTTCAGGAGCTAGCCACTATGAAAGATTACATTGAATAATTCAACATGGACGTACATTTTACAGAAACAGTTTAAGAAAGAAGTGACTTCTTCATACTGTGTGAATAGCATCATATATAACTTTGTGTTTAGATGATTTACATATAAATATGTGCACATCTGTGCATGTATTACATATATCCATTTGGTTGATGTTGGAGAAAAAATTTAGTACTAAAAGTTGTCTAATTTCTTAACTTGACAAGGAGGTGGTTGACAGAGGACTAACGAAGATGAGTGACGTATGGCTTCAGTTCATAGGCTCTTCTTCCTATGAAATCTAAAGCCTTTCTACAGCCACTGGAGAACAATGTTTTCTTAGTATGTTTGGAAACAGAAAATCAATTGTATGTGCCTGTGTGACATATAGCTCCTGATACACAGCTGGCAAAAGACACCGTATGCGCACCATTGCTCCACGGCAACAAGTACTTGTATCTCAAAAAGGTCACTCGCTGTGTGTAGTGTCAAATCCAGCTACCGCCAGAGATCCAATCAGTGAAAGGTTTCGATATAAAATGCCCAGCCCTACCTCCACCATTACCTACTTTGAAATGCAGCAAAATAGAAGAAAATATTGGTTATAGTTAAGGCACAGCCCTGGGACCAAAGACCTGCAGCTATGTTATTTAAATTTATATATCTTTATGTATTTTATATTTTTCTTGAATCTTCCATAAACAAGCTCTACGATGACAAGACTATATTACAGAAGAAAAGAAAAATGTACAAGGAGTATGTATACACACCATTCATTCTCCCACCAAGAGTTTCCAAATGTATCAACACCATCCCATCGTGGAATGATGTTTTAATAAGAACTGATAATTTACAATTAACATTACAGTATATACATTGCAATAAATACATGGTTGTAAACAGACAAACAAGACTGTATTACAGGTAAGGTCATTTGGTGAGAAAAAAATGCATGGCACAAAAAATAAATAATGCATTCAAAATTATCATAAAGCTTTCTGTAAAATCCATTTCATTCAAGTTTTTTCTTTCCTTATCTGCAGTTTGTTCTAGCTACACTATTTGCTTGTGACTTGTGATGTAAAAGAAAGCAAATTAAAACAGCATTATTGTGTTCAGTAACTTGCAAGCTGAAATGTTCTGGTTCTATGCAATCTTGAACTTCTGGTTTTCCCCATTTGGTACCCAGATATTGCATTTTCTTATGGCATTTTAGGAAATGTAAAACCATTTGTATGAAGACGTTCTTTTTAAAGCAATGTGTATTTGTGAAGCACACTTTGGCGAGAAAGAACAGGGACCAAGGAAGGAGAAGGGGAGAGAGGGAGGGAGAGAGAGAATCATCAGGTTTAGTATGTATAGTGCATTAGTCCCTAACTCTTGGATATTATGTCTCTTCTATAGTTTGATTGTCCATCAATGGGTATCTTTACAACACAGTACCATTAAAAACCAACACACTGGAAAAAAAAAGGCTCCATTAGTGCAGTTATAAACCTTTGCAGGTGTAGATTTGTTTATGACATATTGCTGCTTTTAAATTTCGTTTTATTATGAAGATTCCAGGCACTCTGTGGGGGAAAATGCCAAGTGCAGGAAGAAAGCGGAAATGATCTGGAAAGAGGAATAAGCTCTCGACTCTTAGCCTTTCCTTCTGGACCTTTTTCACAGTTAAAATAAAATTAAAAGAGAAACAGGTTTCCAAATGCCAAATGCTTCTGTGGAAACCACCCATCACACAGGCCTGTACTTGAAAGATTATGGTTCGCTTGATCTTTACAAGGAAAAGAGGGTGGAACTCTGATAATCATTAGTTGGTTCTTATTCCGCTCTATGTAGACGATCAGAAATGATTTTTCTTTTCCTAAAGCTCTAAGTATCAGTTGCATTTCAGATTAAATAGGGACCATGCGCAGCTTGAATCATTTCCTTGGCTTATGGTTTACTTGCTTTGTTATAGATCAAACCTCTATACATACACATTTTTTGGTCGTGGCTTTTCTTCCTCATCTGTCATTGGGTCATTATACCCCCTTTAGTTTCTATATCTCAATCTTTGGGTGCAAAATCGAAAAATGATTATGTGGGCTCCAAACTCTACATAGAAATGCAACGCCTTTATTTAGATCTGATGTGGGGAGAAAGTCCAGAACAAATATATGCTTCATGAGGTCAACTATGATCAGCAAGTAAACAGTGGTAATTACTCTACAAAATTCCAATAGAGTTCTTGGTATTGAAATAGGAGTCATCTCTTAATGTCATATTTAGGCAAAATATTTGCCCAAACAATACTGTATCCTGTAACCAACCCCTTAGTGCCTGTGGCATCAACTCTGGTTCATTGTGTTTAAAGTATTCCCTCCCATAGGACATGCTTATAGAGCAATGATAATAGTAACAATTCCTAAACATTACACAGCTATCCATTAAGAAAGAGTAGCTGCTACACTCAAAGCCACTTCTCAGGGATATTCCTCATAGAGTTCTTACTCCCATGGTGAGCTTACAGAAACACAAGTGAATAGCTATCCTGGTATTTGTTAATATAGTCCGCTAAGAATCTTAAAAATTGCCTGTGTAGTACTTAGCATATTTTCCTCTGCAATCCCAGAGTAAAAGCTAGTCATGACATACAACCCTATGGTAGAAATGAATGTCAGCCCTAACCTGACTACTTGCTTCTTTACATCAGTCAGAATGGTAGTGAGATCTTGATAAGACCCCATCTAGAAAACATGAACAAAGGGCAAAGCATAGACACTGAAGCTGTACAAGGGGAAACTGCTTTGATTATTATAACTGGCTGTGAAGAAACAATAAAAGGAGCATGACATGTGTCAGTTATTACAAGGACACTCACTGCTGAAATGTACGTCTCTCGACAGGGGAAAACATCATGAGAAGACATTAGGTAGGAAACTACCTACAAAATACTGATCATGTTAGCTTCCAGGGATTTATACCTCTCTCATTTGCTTTAGACAACACCAACCGATGACTGAGTTTCTACAAGGCCTAAGACACATTTGACATAATGCACGCTGAAGCATTACAGCGCAGATACTCACTTTGTACACCATGAAGAAAAACGCTGGAGGAGAGCAACTCTCCTGACGAGTAGTAGGGAGAAGGGAAATGAGAAGCAAAGTCAAGGAACGCTTAGCTTACCAAAGGGGTTTCCAGCAACGTAAAATTGTTTCTCTGTTTGAAAATATGGAAGTCATTGGTATATATAAAACAATGAATCACTACAAATCAGTTGCTATGAACTATAAGGTGCAAGTAAAATTTGTAAATTAGATTTATCCAGTGTAGCACAGATTTGTACTGAAAACTTGCAAGTTACTCCTTAGAAAAAAGGAACCAGTGGCAGATGATGCTCTGAACAGAGTTTTTTTTTTTAAATATAATACCTCAATACATTTAATAATAAAAGTAAGCTCTACAAAAAATCCGTTTTACATATGATACAAAATGTAGAGGTGAGCGAAGCTCAACGAGCCGCACTATTTACTCATGTATCAGGAAGACTTGAAATTAGAAAATTACGGAATATCCGTGGCTCATCCTTCTATGGAACAGACTCAAGGTGTGTCCTGTTCATGACATTTTTTTGTTGCTTCACCTAGTAATCTCACTCCATCTCTGAAATGCCTTTTTGTTTTTTTCTTCTTAAAACGTCGCAAACAAATCAAAAAGGAATCCCCAATCCAATCTACTTCTGGATAGCCTGATGAGCCACGCTCCCTTGAAAACATTTTGGAGTTGATTTTATCCGCTTTGTCAGCTCTACCAAGCTGAAATCAAGTTAAAATCATGTTCATGAAAATGTCCCCCTTGCTCTGATGACATCGAGGTGACAAAACTGGTTACGATATTCCTGAGCGCCAGACTGAGTAGTTAGTTCAAGGTCAGTTTTGTTCAACAAACGTCCTGGCAGATGATAGTGAGGTGTGAACATGGTTGTGGCATGTGACATGCACTTTGGAAACAATTTTTCTACTTAAAAAAAAAAAAAAAAGCATGACAGTCTTTACACTGTTACGTGTCAGGACAACAATCATCTATGACACAAGTTTCGGGCTGGCTTTCCTCTTCTTCTCCCACAGCCTCCTCTTCAACCTGTTCATCAAGGGGAATTTCAGTGGACTCCGAGTCTTGAGTGCACAGAGTCTTGGAGTCACTGCAGCTAGTGTCTTCCTCCACTTGACTTCCACTGTCCTTTTCGGTGTCTGACTCTCCATCTTCCTCTAAAGTTAGTTCAAACTGGAATTTATCAGTTTGGCCCTGCCGGCCCTCCTCTTGGTCATCAGGTGCAGGAGAGGGGCTCTGAGGGATTGTGCTCTGGTACCACTCACGATTGTCCTCCAAAGTGTCCAAAATGTCCTGGGCATCAGGATGTACGAGGTCTGCCCATGTCTCCCAGAGTGGATGAACGATATAGTCTATGAAGCCCACCTGGTCATAAAAGAAATGAAACCCAGTGGGACTAAGGAACATGGAAAAGGTTAACTAGATCACCTCTCTGACACAGAAACCCAGTGGGACTAGGAAACATGGAAAAAGTCGACTAGATCATGGCCTCCACACAGAATCTGGACAGAAGGCTACTAACCTAATTGGGTAAATTAGTCACTATTTGAGCCAACAGATTATGTAAAATTGCTGCTACCAGCTGAGTACATTAACTTCTAGAACTCTTAGTTCAAGAGTATGCTTACAATATTTTAAAAATCTCTGTTCTTTATAGTAGGGTCTGGGTCCTGGACTTTGAGAATAGCCAATTTGTATGAGAATCCAGATAGATGAAATAAGCCAAATAGACTATGTATAAAATATAGTAGATGAAGATAGTTATTATGAATGAATACAATACCATAAGGTATGTGTGGCCAGGTGACTATAAATCCTCAGACAGACCGTGTTTTGAATCATCAACAGAGGTGAAATTCACCTTGTCAAATCCAAAGTTATTTTTTAAAATACCCATGAAATTCCATGATATATGAGTACCAAGTAGGCAAAGGCTGTAACACTGCAGCTTTGTCCTCTCTCAGAGCTCTCCCATGCGTTACCTGTGATTTTTCCACAGATGCATTGTGCTTGTCACACATGGGACTGATCTCCATGCCGCGCTCCCGCTCCCGGTCTCCCTGGCGGAAGAACTCCTCCATTATCCGGTCTGTCCACTGGCGGTAGAGCTGGAGAGGCTTGGTGGGGTTGCTCAGATCTGCGCAGTGCACCATGTTCTGAAGGACCTAAAATGGACCGAGGCATTCTTTGTTCAGCATCTGCTCTGTGTTTTAAAAAAATATTTAACTAGGAATTCAAATCAGATGACTGTGACACTTAAAAATACACGTAGTATAAGATTTATTTCAAACAACCATTATGTGCCTGTGTGTAGTCACACTTGTATTAATAGCTCCAAATTATGCCACTTCTAATGCATTTAGGTGTCATGAGAGAAAATGTGTATGTGCATGGATGAATAAATTCTGAGCTGGCCAAATGGCTGGTTATTCAGGCGTTAGTTTTTTATGTATATTGGAAGACTAGTATATTAAATACGAATCTCTTTTTAAAATGAAATCCTGTAAAATTTTTTTGCTTATGACAAAGAATTCTAATCTTTTAATGTGTCCCCCCTTCCATGAGATCCGCTATAAGCCTTTTGTTTACAAAAAAGGCCCTGATGCATTCAGTAACCTGATGGTCTGGGGTGGTGAAGCCCTTTTCCCCTCCATGGTCAAGCCTCTTCCCACTTCTTTTGCATTGATTCTTTTAAAATAGAACTGTGGAAAAACTGTGAGGTAGGATCCCAGCCAACAGAGAAGACACAGTACTCTCCAGTCAGAGATAAAACCTTCCCAATTGCCTGGCATGGTAGCACATGCCTTTAATCTTAGCAGAGTGGGGCAGATTTCTGTGATATCAAGGTTAGCCTGGTCTACATACTGAGTTCCTGGCCAGAGTGAGGAGGGGTCCAGGGGTGGGGAGGGGGCTGATGGCCTGGGCTTGCTTGATCTGAATGACAAAGTGAGATACTCGTTTTGCAATAGTAAAAGCTGCTTTGCTGAACTATTGGTGGGGTTCTTGGACCTCAGATTTTATTTCTAACAATACAATATATGAATGAAAAGTCCAGCAAGATTTGACCCTGTTTAGTAAGAATGTGGATGAAAATCCATATATAGTTTCTAAATGTATAAGATTGGAAAAGGAAACCAAATCTTACTTATTTTTCCACATACACACAAAGGCATGTACATGCATATTCAGCCACATACAGAACAAATTCAAATGATTTACCTGAATCCTATCAGAATAATTATCAAGAAGGAGAACTCCAGAGCTTGTCACTTTCTTAGTTTCAACCATAGTTTTCAAATCAGCCAGAAGATTCATGTGTTTTGACATGTCTGTGGCAAGAACCTTAAAGGGCAAAGAATATTTCATTAAGCAAAGCCCAGAGGAAAAAGTGAGAATTTGCAAATGAAAAGAGAAATTATTTTTAGAGTTAAGAAGGAACAGAAAAACACTATGACTTCTAATGATAGTGTGTAGAAATCTTTTTGTTTTGGGACAGTCCGTCTTCCTCTTTACTACCAATTTTTCTGGAAGCCCAGGAAAACATACAAAATACACAGAAATATTAAATACTTGACACTTTTTATCTGTGTGTAAAACACCATCATACTTTTCTGAGAATGCTTTTAGTCCTTGGAATAGAAAGTCGTTACTCAGCTGCACTGAGCTGATTCAAAGCTACCCAAAGACTACTTAAGGAAACAAAGCATTTTGGTAAGTTTTTTCCTGATCCAGGACAGACAATTTTTCCTTGTGTATGAATAAAGCTGAAAAGTATAATTTGAGGGTTGTTGAGACAGTTCAGGGGGTAAAGGTGCTTGCTGCCATGTCTGATAACCCATGTTTGATTCCTGGGACCCACATGGTGGAAGGAGACAAGTTATTCTCTGACCTCCACATGCACACCACAGCACAGGTGAACCCCACATGCTATACACAAAATAAATAATTGTAATTAACAGTTTTTAAAGTATAATTTTACAATACCCAGAGGTTTTCCCTGACTATCAGAATAACAGAGTAAAGTCAGAGATGATGCTAACTAGAGAGAGAGAGAAGGTAAAGAAACTCCACTGGTGTTGTGGTGGATGCCCTCTGTGTCTGCTGAGTTATCCTCATCCGCCTGGCCACTGGCCAAGAGGAACTCAGAAAACAAAGCCTCTTTCAACCACGATGAGCTAGCATTATTCTTAGATCCGAGCTGCTGGAAGCAGTGACTCTATCACAGAGTATCACTGGCAGCAGCAGAGGCAGTTTCTAGAACATAAATGGCTACAACAGGCTTGGAAATGCACTTTTCAATGAGACATTCATCTCATTCTTCTTTTTTTGTTTGTTTTTTAGGAAATAATTTGAAGAACTGAAATCAGTTTTATCTGCTACTTACAATGTCAATGACCATTTTCCTTAAAGATTGTCTCTGCTTTTTGGTCAAATTCTGGAAAATATCACAGTTTTCTTCCTGGAGTAACTTAAAACCCACAGCCAAATGATGGTTCTCTAACACAGAAGAGTCATTGTACATCAAGGCAAGTTCAGAATCTGAAAGAAAAGGGGGCGGAAGGTCACTAAAGCTGTTTAATTAGATGTCTATCTCTTCAAATAACTCCCAACACCCTGGGGCTCAGTGAGAGGTCAGTCTGGGCAATCAAAGAAAATGAAAATAAAAACCCAAGTTCTATGAGGCCTTGGGGTTTAGGTTACAAGTTCCCCTGAACTTCTCTTCTGACATTCCCAATATCCAAGGGTAAATACGCCAGCTAACATAACTGCCCTTTAAAGGTAGACTGGAGTCTTTATGAATTCCAGTGTGACTAATAGGTGCTCATTACAGTCTGTGGGTCTCAGCTTCTTCCTTTTTGAAGTGAAAGAAGGGGACCAGATTTTCATTTCCCACTTCTCAGGATCTGCCATCAGTTCACCAGAGTGTGGCATTATTCCTAGCATTTGCAACCATGGCTTACTTGCCCTTACAAAACGTGCAGATCCCAGGGGCAAGACTCTCTATACTCAGAGCAGGCACCAACACAATATTAGATTTGCTCATGTTGCTTGTCTTTCTTGTTCATTTTACTCCCATTTCCTTTTCCAAGTCTCTGGCAGTGCTCTAGAAATGTAAAATGCCCTCCTTGCCCATGTGCTCAGGGCTTCACGGAAACGCTGTGTTCAGCTGTCTGCATGCCCGACAGTGGAGATTTTGATACTACTCTTTTTTTTTAATTTAATTTTTATTTTTTATGTGTATGAGTGTATTGCTTGCATGTGTGTAAGTGCACCAACGCCATGCAATACCCGTGGAAGTCAGAAGAAGGCATCAGATCCTCTGGAACTGGAGTTACAGATGGTTGTTAGCTGCCATGTGGGTGCTGGGATTTGAACCTGGGTCTTCTGCAAGAGAAGTCAGTGCTCTTAACCGATGTGCCATCTCTCCAGCCCATTTGGCATTCCTCTTATTGCCTTGTGTATTAAAGGTTAAGAAGACAGTTTGCCTTTTCCTAGTTCTGTAACAGCAGCACTACACTGCGAAGGTAGTCTCTCTCTCTCTCTCTAAGGCACTTAAGTCACTGCAAAAATTTAAAGCACATTCATTTGATCTTTGTTTATCCTTAATGCTCAGAATATATTAAGAGTCTTCTTCTAAGGCAGAAATGAAGGAGTCTGGGAGGGCAAGGGAGCTTGTGAGGAGACCTTATGATCTATCTGATGGAATTATACATATATTGGGGCCCATCAAAATGTTTGCTCTCACCTCCAGAAACAAAGTTGTATAGAGTTTCAGGGAATACATATATAGGTATTATTTTATTTATTTTGAAAGATCAACACCTTTTAAAGATAGTGTCTGGTTAAGTCTCATAAATAATCAGATACTGAAGGGAAGACATAATGTTTTCTAACTCAGAGAAATAATGGTGACTTAATCTTCTAGGGCCCTTTCACGGGAGTGAATGCATATATAGATAAGGTATATTAACATAACAATTCACAACGCAGTAAAGCTGGCAGGCTGGGGGCTGTGGCTTCTTGGAGGGAGATTAGCAGTGCAGAGGCTGCATTCTACTGGAACTGAGGTTGGCCTGTGGTACAAGGCTGATGCCCAAGGACACTAGCTAACCCTGCTTTGGAAAGCAGATATCTCTTGACATTTAGAAAGATCGTAACTGGTCAGGAAGGTTAGGAAATGAGTTTCTAGTGGATGGTGGTAGGGTTGGGGTACTCTATTACCTCCCTCAGTCTCTGAGTCTGTCACATGACCACTGGCACCTGGCAGTATATGATGAGTTCTAAATGAACAAATATTTGTGTTTAAGAAATTGGGCATGAGGACAGTCTACACTTTTTGGCTGCAGGTATGTAGTTACATGTTAGAGGAAAGGCCATGCATTGAGGAAAGATGTTCGCCTAGCCCTTCAGCACTTGGAAGTAGTTCTTGAAGTTTGCACTGGGGTACAGTGTGCATACAGTGCAGGGGGCAGAGAGGATAGCTGACCTGCTGTTTCTGCTGAAACCTTTCATCCTCAAGTTGGTATTAGCCACTTCTTCCACCAAGTCTTTTCTGATTGCCCCAGACACCAATGCTCACTCTTCCTCTCAGTGAAACGGGTGAGATGAGAGCGTCCCCTAGTGGGATCTTAGTCTCATTCATAAAGGAATTTAAGAATGGACCCAATCAGAAGCTTTAGGACAATTTTATTGGAATTTAGAAAATCCTCAAGGCAGTCAAGCTGGGAAGGAAGAGAATGGAGGGAGAAGAAAAGAAGCCAAAAATCATGCTAGTTTAGAGCCTGCATGGGGGTCAGACACGTGGCTGGGGGAAGGAAGCTTTAGAGAAAAAGTACAGAAATATAAGATGCTGGGACAGTCCAAAGCATTAGAGAAAGTGTGTTTAGAAAAGGGATATGAAGAAGAGAAGGAAGGATTACGGAGAGCTACATGTCTGTGGCCTGGTCCAGAAGAACTGCACTGGGAGGCGGGATTCCAGGCAGGAGAAGTTCACTGCCTCATGAACACACTCTGTATTCTGCCCATCTATTTAGTATAACATAAGTTGAACCCACCTTCCCAAGGGTGGTCCTCTGATCAGGTGACTGACCAGTGAAACTGGAAATGTGGGTCTTTCAGCAGATAAACTAGAGAATTAATAGTCTATCCCAGCTAGATAGCTATTTGCTCTCTAACATCAGCACATACACTACCCACACAATTCACTTAATATTATCACATGACCCTTTCTGCCCTTATCTCTGAATGAAGCTTTCAATAGACTCTCTCCTTGACTCTCCCAAACTACTTAGAGACTTGAGCTTCTAAATAAAAGGAAAGATTTTCACTTAATTGTACTGGTTATCTGGTTTCTCCAGCTCTTTTCCCTAACTTAAAAAGACCAAGAAGAAAAGAGCATCCTAAGACACCATATTTAGAATATTTAGCTGCCATGTCTTGTAAGATGGAGGGGTGTAGTCTATTTAATGCTCACAATGTCTCTCTTAGGAAGAGTTTAATGTGATTCACAAACGAAGAAAATGAATCCTAGGGAAGTTAAGCTTACCAGCATCACCTTGCTTCTACACCCTAGGGCCACTACTTGAAGGCAAGCTGTCTGTAGAGCCCACACGATATACTTTTATTATGATCATTTGACAGTAGAGGTAACAGTGAATCTACCAAATCGTGATCTTTTCTTTTTTGGGAGGTGGGGGAGGGGGAGAGACTTGTTTTTCTGCTTTAGTCTCATTGCTAGTTATGGATCTGTTTAAGTTGTTTTTACCTTCTTGATTCTAATTTTGATGCTTCCAAATTCTAAAGTCCGATGCCATGAATCACCTATAGAAGGCCTACTCATAGCTCCAAAGAACAACCCTATCTGTCAATGGCATGCCAAGCACCACTGAACTAGTGTTAGATAGTAAACAGCCTCAGAAGATGAACTGGGATAGACCATAAATTCGCTAGTTTATCTGTTCAAAGTTCCACATTTCCAGTTTCACTGGTCAATCACCTGATCACAGGACCACCCCTAGGAAGGTAGGTCCACCTTAAGTTATACTAAATAGATGGGTGGAATACCAAGTGTATTTAATGAGACAGGGAACTTTTCCTGCCTGGAATCTTGCCTCCCAGGACAGTGCCTCTGGACCTGGTCATAGACTCGTAGCTCTCTATAAGTCTGCCTGATTTTCTGAATTCTTCAGAAAAGCGTAATCTTTCATTTTCTTCTTCATATCCCTTTCCTAAACACGCTTTCCCTAATGCTTTGGGCTGCCCCATTATCTTGTATTTCTGTACTTTTTCTCTAAAGCTTCCTTCTCCCAGCCATGTTCTAAGCCTGCATGACTTCATGGCTTTCTTCCCCTCTCGCTCCATTCTCCTCCTCCAGGCAAATGTTGAGATTCCCAGCGTGCCTGCCCTATTTGTCTTCAAATTCCAATAAAATTGTTCTAAAGCTTCCATTTGGGTCCATTCTTAAATTCATTTATGAATGCGGCTAAGAACCCAACAGGAGATTCTCTTTCTCCCTGTTTCACCCTCATGTTATACTTTTTTTATGATCATTTAGAAACAGAGGTTACAGTGAACCCACCAAGTCATGAGTTTTTCTTTTGGAGGAGAAGTCTTATTTTTCTGCTTTAAGCTTGCTGCTAGTTATGCATCTGATTAAGTTGTTTTCATTCTAATTTTGATGTTTTTAAATTCTAAAGTTCTATGCTATGAATCATGTATGGAAGACCTGCTCATATCTCCAAGCAACATCCCTATCTACCAATGGCATGCCAAGCACCACTGGACTAGTTGCATCACAGAGCACCTTGCACAGCAGCCTGGCTCAGGAAGAGCCTTCTTTTATTCTGAGTTCCTGAAAAAACTAGCAGCAGCTTTTCAAGCCATTCAGTAATGGGCCAGAGTAACACACCTCAATGAAGAAACTCCTGCTTCTAAAATCCACTCAGGCCCACTGTGCCTTTCTTGGTTATAGGAGGGGTGACCCCATGTATTGGGCCCTTTGAAAATTCACTTAGGTAGAAAGTCCCTGAATTTTCACTAGATTTGTTTCCCAATCAAGATTCTCACTTTAACAGTAAATGTCTGGAAAGTTTAGAGCCCACTGTATTTCAGTCAGTCACAGGAAGCTCTGCCTTTGATTTTCAGCAATTCAACTACAGTACAGAAGGCTCCATGTCTGGACACACCTAGAAACACAAGCTGTCTATGCGTGCTTGATCTGGGAGTTCCAAACTCTGAGCTCATCATTCTCAATCAATATCCAGTGACACTGGGAGTAATTAAGCAATGTCATCACATTTCTGCAGTTTCTAAAAAGGGTTGGCATGATACACAGTCACTCGGCTTCTTGCTTCTCACATGACTGATGAAGAGTACCCCAGGCATTTATCTTGGGTATCTCCACAAATACTGCAAACCATGGAGTACTGGTTTTTGCTATACTACTAGAAATAGAGTCATCAGTGTCTTCAAATCTAAGAGATTAGACAGTCAGTATGAGAAATCCTAGAACTAATTCAGAAAGCTCATCTTTAAAATTCCATTCCTCCCAAACCACTCTTATCTGTGTGAGTCATGCTTCTCCAGTGAGGCATATCCAAGACAGATGGATATATAAATCCTATACATTGACTGTAGGAATTGGCTCATGCTTGTGGAAACCATGAAAACTTGGGATCTGGAGTATATGAGCTGGAGAGTCAAGGAAGCCAGTGGCAACACAATCCTAGTCTGAAGGCCTGAAAAGGGAACAACCAGGAGAGAGGGAGCTAATGATGTAAGTTCTGTTCCAGTCTGAAGTTCCCAGAGCAAGAGGCATTGATGTCTGAGAGGAGAAGACCTATCCCCGCTCAAATGAGAAAACCATCTGCCTTTCTTTACCTCTTCTACTCTATCCTATTGGGTGATGGCATCCATTCTCATTGGTGAGGGTGATCTTCACTTAGTCTGCTAATCTATAAAAACACACTCAGGTTCACCTAAAAATCAAGACTGACCTTCCAGCTTTTTAGACACCCTATAGCCTAGTGAGGCTGACATATGAAACAAACCGTTATATCTTCTTGGAGTCAAATCTCATTGGCAGCAAAGACCTGCTTTCATGCTGCTTTGATAATACTGTAGTCCTTCATATACAGAGGGCAAGTACTATGTACAAAAGGAGTTCTTAGTGACCATGCTGCAGTTTAGGTTGAAAACAATCTCATTTTAAAGTGCCTTTTTACTAAAGGATATAATAATGGGGAAGACATGTGAGGTTCTAAAAAGAGCTCTGCAAAAAAGAAATCTGAATTCTTTTACCAGTCAAACTTAAAATTATAAAAAACAAAACAAAACCAGAAATGGCAAGGGTGTAGGGGAGAAGGCAAACTGATGGAAAGAATGTAAGTGGGGATATGCTTCCTGGGAGACCAATGAAGGAATACATATAAAATGTAAAATAAGAAATTTAACTCTAACACTACACAAGTTCAAAGGGATGAGAACAAAAGAAAATGAACAGCTAAGTATCTATGCATAGAAGTCAAGTCAATTCAGTTTTTAAAAAATTTTTTTGTAGGGAACATGTTCATACTAGATCTCTAAGTAGATAAAAGGTCATGAGAAAACACCAACACTGTGAGTTTTATGTGTCCAAAGTCCTATGTTTGTATTGTTGCCTAGAGAGATGACTGAAAGGCTCGGTAGAATTACATCAGGGGAGGAATTTCAGGTGGGTTTTAATCCCTTCATTTTCTACACTGTTTCTCTGTTCTCCCTTACAATAGATACATTATTTTTGCAAAAGTCTAGTTGAATAAATTTTTTTTAAGTTTACTCTGAGAGTCTGAGAGAAAACATATATTTTAAAGTAAGAAAAACATAAGATGGAATCAAATCTCGAATTTACAGAACTGCAATGTGCACAAAAGGAACATTCCATGCACACTTCTGATTTGCTTGATTAGCACAGTTTTAAGAAGAAATAAAAGGCATGTGTTTGAAGTTAAAATAACCACAAGTTTAGAAATCAAACCCATGTGGCTGTGAAATCAGCACCCAATCCCTCTTCTTTGGTTCTATCTCTAAAATAAGAACAATCCTCACCAAAGTGCTAGGATAATTAAGCGATGTTATTAGCAGAAATGAAACGGAGGGTGCAACGAACAATGCTGCTGACCTGTTCTCCGTAGACTACCACTGGAAAGACTGTGGTGACTGCTGGAACCTACATCCTGGCAGCTCTTACCAGTGGAAACAGGCAGATAACAGCCTGTTTATGTGCACGAAGAGCAAAGGCAGACTAGGCCCTCATGCGATGGTAAGAATGCTTACATGCAGCTGAACAGGTTAAGACCAGATCAGAGACAGTAGGTATGTGTGTACACTAATAGAGAAAACGGCACTGTTGGCTCTATGGCTTAGCTAGATTGGCCTGTTAGAAAATGACAGCATGCTACATCACACGGTATCTCTAAGTCACTGGAAGCATAAAAATGAATCTGAGAGGGACCAGTGGGAAGGTGGAGAGGCAAGAGATTGCAGGAGGGGGGTGAATTTTATCAAGATATATTATATACATGCATGATAATGTCAATGTCATAATATAACGCCAAAGTATCTATGTATATCTATGGAAAAGTCATGTATTTAAAATGTCATTATTCTGTACAATTACTACATGCTTTTTTTTTCCTTTTTCATTTTAAAGGGACTTTTGAATAAAACATTTCAAAAACTGTCCTGATCTCTTCCCCATTCCACAGCCTCTCCAGGCCCAACAGTGTCTGAATTCATCCACTGCATGGAGCATATACCACAGTATTCATTTGTGAAGCACAGCGCAAGCTATTAAGAGTCAAAGTTTTGCTCTGTTCTCTATGTATTTCCAGTGCCTGGAATTACTACTTAATGTTCAGTCGGTTTTCACACATTTCTATTGAATTAAAATAGTCTCGTGGTTCGATCTACATAGTTACATTTGTTAAAACGTAAATTTACCTTACTTGGAAGGGTTACAGAGGCAAAGAAAATTCTCTATATAATCCACTAGTACAGCTCTGGAAAATATATGTTGAAATAATATTAGGGGAATTTCTAATCTGTATAAATGTACATACTGGCAGTCAACTCCAACTTCAAGTTTCTATGATGTAATGTCTCTCTGCTCTTCGAAACCCAAAGACATATGCTTTGAATTCATAATTAATGGGAGTAAACCTTTCTCTCCAAACTTAGAAAGCTTCACTATAAACAAAGCTGATCATTTTCCCAAGTAAAATTTAATGCTATAAATGTACTACTTTTGTGTCTTCCCCAGAAAATAAAGCTGTAAAGTCAAATGTTTTTAAATGACAAATACCTTTTGCCATGTTTTATTCAAAACTTTATGATGCTGGTCACACTTGATGGGTTCATGTGTGTGCACTGTCTTTAAGAAAAGCGAGATAGATTCCCATTTAGAATTTCTGTTTCTCTACATCCTAGTCATATACCCCACACTCCAAATCTTTTATTAAAGCTTAACCTTTCACTATAAACTGAGAATCAGTAAATGATCTAATTTTGAAACAATAAAGCTTCATCAGCTTTGTCAGGTAGAAATGACTCCCCGCGGTTAGAGTAGCAAATAGTCCCATAAGATTAAATGGTCAAGACTGTAATCTCTAGTTTATCTGTTGGAACCCATCTTCCCAGTTTCACTGGTCAGTCATCTGGTCATAGGCCCACGCAGAGGAAGGCGGTTTCACCTTAAGCCATGCGAAATAGATGGGGGGACGACCTAGTGTGGTGATGGCGAATTCTGCCTGGAACCCCGCCTGCTGGCGCAGTGCTTCAGGATCAGGCCACAGACATGTTGCTCTCTGAAGGCCTGTCTAGAGAAAAGTGTCATCTCCTTTTCATGATCTTTTCTTCTTCGTATCCCTTCTCTAGACATATTTTCTTTAAAGCTCTGGACTGCCCTAGCATTTTGTATTTCTTTACTTTTTCTTCAAAGCTTCTTTCTCCCCATCTTGTGGCTGCCAGGTCCCCACACGTTTGACCTCCACGCAGGTTTCATGGTTTTGTTTCCTTCTCCTGTCGTCCATTCTCCTCCTCAAGGCAGCTGCTAAGATTTATGGTTTGCCTGCCCTGAGGATTTCTCCTTAAATTCCAATAAGATTATCCTAAAGCTTCCATTTGAATTCATTCTTAATTCTTTTATGAATGAGACTAGGCACCCTCTAGTGGGACCCTGTTTTTCCCCTATACCAGTAAGATACATAGTTTTCAAACTATGGGTTTAAAGATATGATTAGATTTCAAGAATTCCCTATTAGAAAAAACAGACTAAACTCTTGACTTTGGGCAGTTGGAAGCTCCAGCTCTGAGCCAAGAGGTGAGAGTGTGTTAATCTGACTCACTGATGCTGAATTCATCCACTAAAGCAAGAAAAAAAATAAACAAGTCATTTTTTAAAGGATTATTGTAATCAAAATAAGCACATAATTTTGATAATGTATTCCACAAAGCTATTCTATTTCTTACACATTTCAAGTCATTAGAGATTTGTTTATTGCATGCTGTGAATGTAAAACATTTTCATTACTGTGAAGGAAGAAAAGAAAGGAGACACAGAGAATGAGCGAAAGGGAAGGAAGGGGGTAGAAAGGGAAGGAGGCAAAACTGAGGGCTTCCATGGTCTCAGAAAGCTAAGGTGGTAATACTGATGGGCCTTGGGGTATTTCTGTGCACCAAGTAGTAGAGCCAAATAACTCACTGACTCAGGAATAACACCACCTCATCACACCCCAAAATCTGAAAACCATAGCAACCCAAAGGAGGCAACTCTAGGAACTGAGTTTCTCTGGGCTGCTGTTGCCCCACAGATCATCACAATATTAGTAGGTGGCAAAAAACTTCCAGAAGCAGAATATGCATCTTCTAACTAGGCAAGTCACCAGAAAGACAGTCTTAAATAGACACCTTTGACTACTCTGTAGATCTTTCTAATTGTCCCAAAGTTTCTCCATTATCTGTTTTAGTGTCTAAAATCTTTAGAGGATAAGGGCTGTCACGAGTTTCATTGCTGCCATGACTGCCCACCACAGTGCCCAGGTGCCAGCCAAATCCCAACTGCCCTTGAGGTATTCGCAGAAAGAGCAGAACTTGTCAGTTATCCTTAAAATCAGCAGAGCACTTGAAAGACAATGACTCTATTCTGAGTTGCTTAAATATGTTCTCTATTACTAACTTTGGTGCTGTGAGGAGTGCAAAGAAAATATCTTCTCAGTGTTTGATGTTCGTAATTTAAAGAAACATAGCATCTTTACTAGATATCAAAATTAAATCTAAATGAAGTATGCTCATGTATCTGCTGAAATTGATGATGCTGAGGATACACCAAGACATGCAAGAACATCAAAACACCGAATTAGGCCAGACTTATGGAAAGTACCAGTGCTCGCTGTGCTGTGTGTGATCTGCTAGCTCTTCTCAGAAAGGGGCCGTCAGCAATGCAAGCCTGGGGAGCAAAGTCAATGGTGATGAATATTTTTGTGCACACTTCGTGAGTCTTCAAAATGCCTGCTCCAGGTTCTCATAAAGTAGCTGGAACATGAAATGTATTCTGCATAACCAGCATAAATAAGTTGCTAGGCCTAACATTTAAGTTGTGGCCTAGTAACCACATATACCAGGAGACTGACTTTTCTGATCCTCTTTTCTAGTGGTGAATCCCTATTTTGTTACATGGTTCTAAGGACGCTGTTAAAAGATAGAAAATCAAAGCTGACTCGTAAAGACCTCAATTATACCTCTCAAGGCACAGTTACTTTTGAATTCTGTGTTTAGATTTGGCTACAATAATGTTTAAGAAACAAATTGAGAACACACTGATACTAGTGTAGGCAGATTGCTACAACACACACACACACAGATTTAAGCAGAGGAAAGGCAGATTCTTAAAGTGAAAAAAGTCAACGATTTTGGATTTTCTCATACAAAAGAGTAAATGTATATCAATCTAACATTTCACAATGGGAGAAACTTATGTCTTAGTGCTTTTAAGTCATTTACCTGTTTGTTAACTTCAATACCAAGTAGCATCTATACATAATGCTACACTCTTTGCAAAGGCAGAGAACAAGCCTGCCCTAAACGTTCTTACAGAGGTTTGCTGTGCATGTGTAGATCAGAAATGTCCGTCCCAAGCATCTCTGATGCTCTTTTTATTTCTAGACACATTTCTTACACAATGAGAGGTCACAAGTTTTGTGACCTTTCCTTTTAATAAGGAAACTGAATGGTTAACACTATTAGATTAGGAGGGAAGGTCCCATTACCTCCACCAGCAGATCTGAAAAGGAACGGAAAGGCCTAGACATGGTGATGGGGCAAAGAGAGCTACATCTTCAAGTGGGGATTAAATGATGATCCGCATAAAGTCCAGGAGGCTTAGTATTAATTTCTGCAAGCTTTGTTTGCTTTAGTCAGGACAGAAGAGCTAGCTAAAAGAGCTGCATGTTTTCGCCTTGGATCACCCTATCCAGAAATGGAGCAGAAGATGACTTGTAGAGCCGTGCTGGAACCTGCCCATGCTTTTCACACATCATCTGTCTCATGGGATACCATGATAATTTTCAGAGATAAACCACATTAGCATTATATTTACACTAAAACACATTTAACTCATGTCAAAGCATATGATGGCTTTGAAGAATATGAGTTTATAAAGACTACTCAGTTTTAAAAGACGTACAAAGGAAAAAAAATTGTTTTGCAGAAATAAATAAGCTTCACCTACTTGTATTGATCAGAAACTGATTCGACACACCAGGATGGTCTACGTCATGTATTGCACTGGCAAAAATCGCTGCAAGAATCTCCAGATCTGTAAACACAGCCTGGAAAATCAGACAGTACGGGTGACATTACTGTTCTGTTAATCTACAGAGATACAAACAAAAGTATACAAGCAAATGAAAAATAAAGGTTTTCTAGATCCGATTTCCTAGAATTCAGGCAAACAAAATGAAACTTTACACTATTACTACACAGCACTAAGAGGTTTCCTTCAAACACAAGATGTCTATGGAATTCTTAAATGTGACCTTAAAACAAAATGCTTTATCCCATTTTCTTTTATCACATGATCAAATCTCTCATTTGCCACATTTTGTAAAAATATCATAGAGTGCCTGAAATTACGCTGCAAGAAACTACATGCTTACAAATTGTTTAACAGCACTCTGAAAATTCTCATCAAATTAATAACCTAAGGAATTACTTTTTTCTTTCTTTCCAATCATGGATTCTCATTCTCAGCACAGTTAACACGGTGAGTAGATGATTATCTTGCATATTATAGGGCTTTTTAGTGAATTCCTGGCCTACTCACCAGATGCTGGTAGCATGTACATCCAAAACTATCTCCAGGCATCCCTGGGTATTGGGATGGAGGAGACCAGGACGTACATTTTGAAAAATCACTCAACCAAATAATTAGGGTTTGACAAAATTTATAACGGTCTGAATCATATAGTAAAAAGGACTCTTTCCCCCAAATGATTACGGAAATCAAATCCCTTTATTTGACACATAATGGAGAAGTGGGCGTGGTGACACACACCTTTAATCTCAGCATTTGAGAGGCAGAGACAGGTGGAACTCTGAGTTCAAGGCCAACCTGATAGTGAATTCCAGGCCAGCAGGGACTACAGGAAGACCCTGTCTCAAAAACACCAAAACCAAAAACCAAACAAACCACCACCACCACCACCACCAGAAAAAACCCAAAACAAAAACATACAATGGAACAACTTAGGATTTGGAAAACTTAAAGAAGGATTCGCTTCTAATTTTTAGAGAGTATTAATACATGGTCTATATTTTAGAAAACAGTCATCCTTTGAACTATAAACATAAAAGCCATCAGACTTTTATTAACAGACATTACATAACAGAACAATCTAGTCAGAAGTCAGTCAGTCAGTCAGATGTACGGTATGAAATGCCCCTGGATCATTTCAAAGAAGCAATGTCATAAACAGATGAATCCCTAAATCTTTGCCTAATTTTCACAGGCCAAATTTATCAAAGGCTCTTTGTTAACTATGCGTATTTCTCCCTCTTATTAAAAGTCAACATATTTCCAATAAAGTTAGTTATTGTCTGCGCTGTAAGCCTTTCAACAGGAAAGTTTAAGAGACCTTTGTGAGTGGCAAGTGAGAGTTACTACCATCTTAGGAAATGGACTTACCTCCAAAGCAGGTGTAGATAGCAGCACGTGAGTAGACTGCACAACGTCTGCAGCATGGATGTTATTGTGATAGGCCACGTCAGCATGGTAATGGTCTTCGAGAGTCATAAGATATGTAATTAAGGTGTCTACTGGAATTTTAAATGTTTTTAATAAATCTCGTTCCTGTAAGAAAAGAAATCCCTTTAACATTTTTGTCTTCATATTAAAAATAATTCCTCAGAGTATGCAAAACCTCCATACACCGCTATTGCCTATAGATAAGCCAGAAACAGAAACATCTCTGTCCCAAGTTTACTGAAGGAATGGAAACATTTGGTGAGGCTAGACACTTCTGGGGAACAACCTTGCAGCTGAGCTGTCCTTCCGGAGCCAACAGTGGTGTATAATGTGAGGAATGCTGCCAGCCCCAGGGTCATGCAGCCAGCTGCAGGGAAGCCACTGACTTAGCCCCTCAGTCACACTAGATGATACTAACACTTGCTCTAAGGCTGGACTGCTCCATACAATCCCAAGGTATCAACACCAGCCTCAACTTCTCATTTCCATCTCATCTTGACCTAGGGCAAAGGCAAGAACGAGAAAAGGATAGAGAACAGACAGCAGAACATTACTAAAGAAATCTTTCTCAACAGGGTGCTTGTCTGTGTATAAAGTGAACAAGTCAGCCTTGTAGAGATGATTTCACAGCTACTGTGCTGGGTGTGGCAAGGCACACCTTTAATCTCTGTACCTGGTAGCTGAAGCAGGTGGGTCTCTGTGAGTTCGAGGCCAAGCTGGTCTACATAGCAAGTTTCAGGACTACAGAGTGAGACCCTGTCTCAAAACAAACAAAACAAAACACCAAAAAAACTACTGTAGTAGTGCAACTTTTTCTTCAATAGAAAGAAAAGAAAATGCATTTATTTGTGTTTTATGCATATTCCCTATTTCTACATCTTTGTTCCTTGTAATGGTGAGTAAAATGCACAATGCAGTCCAGAGACTGGACAGTCTGAGTACAAAATGACCTCAAAAGCTCATGTGTTGAGGCCTAGTCTCCATCTCGGAGGCGCTGCTAAGAGGTGATTGGATGATGAAGACACGGACTTCAGTGCACTCACAGCTAAATGGGGCTTAGTTGAAGGAAGTAGGCCACAGGGAGCCTGTCTTTGAAGAGTGTCTTGTCTTGGACTCCTTTTGTCCCTTCTCTTTCTCCCTCTACCTCTTGAGGTGAGTTGCTTTACTCCATCTGTTTTCTGATGTGATATCCTGCCTTATCAAAGCTTAAAGGCAATGGAACAAGTGACTAGACCTTCTGAACCTGTGAGCCAAAATAAAACATTCTTCATACTAAAATGATTTCCTCAAGTATTTTGTCACAGCAGCTGAAAACGACCAACACAGTCCCTGCTTAGAAGAAACTCAATACATTACCTGAAAAATGGTATGCATGATGACAGTCAGAGGCCGGTTACCAGACAGCTCTGCTATTCTGAAAACATGGAGGCCCCATTTGTTCACATCTTCTAGTTCCTAGAGTGAAGAAAAATATCAACGATTACAAAGATGAAGAATGGGAGACACTGAACAGAAACATTTTCAAATTACTGACTTTAATGGGAAACATTGCTAATTGCTAAGATTTTTTTTTTAAATAATGATGCATTTTAAATGTAATGGATGTAACGTAGTTGCAGGCAACCTTTAGGCAAGCTGACTCAAAGATACTGAAAACTAAACAGTATTCCTTAAACATGATTCTGACAGGAAATTATATTCATAGGCTTTGAATATTAATTTCAAATGATCTCTTTATGAACAAAAATCTACTCACAGAATGCAACCAGTCTTCTAAAACCTAGAAGAGTTTTAGAAAGTTTTAGAAACCCAAAAGTCAAATAAAGGAGGCTGAAGAAAAGGCTCAGTGGTTAAGGGCACTGGCTGCTCTTGCAGAAGACCCAAGTTTGGTTCCCACCAACCACACAGCAACTAACAGTCTTCTGTAACTCCAGTTACAGGGGATCTGGCATTCTCTTCTGGCCTCCATGGGCATTGCAAGACATAGGTGCACTAGCACACACACAGGCAAAACACTGAAAAGCATAAAATTTCTTTTAAAGTTTTAAAAATCAAATGATGAGACAAAGATGTTAAAGACAAAGTCAAACCAAAAAACACATGTAGCAAACCAGCTGTCCAAACACTATATATTAATAAAATCCAATACTTTATAGATCTTTGTGAAGTGATTTTCCCATTTTCAAAAACATACCCCAGAGATCACTGAACTTCTCTGTTTAAAAGAAAGTAACGAGGGTTGGGCATGATGGCATATGCCTTTAATCCCAGCACTCAAGAGGCAGAGGAAGGTGAACCTCTGTGAGTTGGAGAATAAGCTGGTCTACATAGTGAGTTCCATGCAGACAAAGAAACACAGTGAGATACTCTCTCAAAAAATAAATAAAATTTGAGCCGGAGAGATGGCTCAGGGGTTAAGAGCATTGTCTGTTCTTTCAGAGGACCTAGGTTCTATTCCCAGCACCCACAACCCTCTGTAACTCCAGTTCCAGAGGATATGACACCCTCTTTTGGGCTCTGCGGACACTGTACAACACAGATGCACTTACACACATGTAGGCAAAACACTCCACTGAATAAAATAAAAAATAAATTTAAACATATTAAAAAATATCAATTAAAAAACAGAAATTTCACACAAAGGCGTAGCAGCACACCTATGATTATGATCTCTGAAATCGCCTTACCTTGGCCAGGACATCTTCTTGTTCTGTTTTAACCCCAAACCTCGGGATACAGGAATTGGTCAGGCTGGAACTGTGCATCAATTTTTTGACTCCACTGATCTGAGACATTGGCCTTTTCTTTTTTTCCTTTTCCTTCTGAGTTGGAGAGGGAATTTCCACTTCATGTTGCTTATCTTAAGACATTTAGAAAACATCCTATGTTTATTATTGATTCTATTTGGTTTTATTTTCTAGTCACTAATGTATAAATGAACAAGTTGCAATTGCTCACTGTGTATCCTAGGAAATGACTCCAAATAATACTTTTACTTGTAGAGTTGTCTATAATCTGATATCCCCAAACACAAATTTAAACAAATCCCACTATAAGCTATTATTAATAAGGTTGTCCCTTGATAGAATGTCCTACAAAAAAACTGTGCAAAACATAGTAGAGATTTGGTTATTTACTGTCATAAACTCCATGCATGTTTGAAATTTCACTCAGTAGTTTGAAAATGTTTGGCAGCTAACCACTTGTGTAGGGTAGCTGCAGTTGTAAACCTGACACACCTGGGAAGACACTCCTGCCAGGCTTCCTTTGATGATGAACTGTGATTGGGACATGTAAACCAAATAAACCCTTTCCTTTCCGAGTTGCTTTGGTCATGGGATTTATCACATCAATAAAAAGTTCACCAGGACAGAACTCCAGTTTCAACATGTATTTTGAAACGGTATAAATGTCATACACAAATATAATAAAAGCACCAGAGTATGAGTCCAACAGCTAAGTGAGGTAAGTCACACTCTGAGAATTGAACTTTTTATTCCCAGGCAATAATAAGGCAAGGTTTACAATGTAACCAAGTTTCATAAGAACCAGAGACAATCTAAAACATTATGCAATAAGTGAGAAGCACATATGCTAATTTACATTTTCTACAGAAAAATGTATACACATAGAGTATTTCAGTACATTCATCTGTAGTAAAGGCAGACAGTAAGCTCAACTCATCCGGGTACATAGTATAGGTTGAACAAATGTGTGTAGTAGCCTGCTAATTAATACACAGCAGTTTTATTCTGAAAATCTGAATCAAGGAGATGTTTAAATTACTGACTTTTGTTTATTGTAGTTTCTTCCTGCAGTTGAGGAAGAGTTGTCTCGCAAAACCACACTTGACTACTATCAGCAAACATTTCCTTTGCAGTTGTATTTGTCTGCCAGTTTGCCAGGCTTGGTACTCATTAGATGTTCAACCCACCAGAATAGGGAAGATTTCTACATTACTGCTAATTACTTAGTTTCAGTAATGGTGGAAGTTAACAAAAACTTGTCTGATGCATGCATGAATATCTCTATAAATATTTTATAATTTAGTACTATAGAAAACGTGGCTAGGGATGAAGCTCAGTGGTACGGTTGTGGGTTTGATACCTAGCATAGCAAATAAATCTATAAATAAAATAAACTATGTCACCCTTGATTTTATGACTTAGAGACTGGTAGTCTGATTTTTTTTAACACCTATTGAGTTTCTAAGATGAGTTGGAATCCTGATTGCCCTCCAAAAATAAACAAGCAAACATCATTGAATTGCATGCTGTTATTCTCACCTAAGAATGTGTTTGATATGTACTCTGACACCTGATTTCCAGACCGACTCATTTCAGAGAGATGGGTGAGCTCCCGATTAAGCATCCTTTTGAACTGAAAGACAAAAAGGTGAAATGTGATAACGGAAGTGGAAAATTTTAAGTGAAATCACATAAAAATGTCTTAAGACACAGGAAGTTACGCCCAGAGAACGTTTAAATCATTGTGGCAATTTACTGTCCAATGGAACTTTCTCCAATGCTGGAAAAATGACAGTCTGTGTTGTGACTGTGTCTACCAGGCACACATGGATGTGAAACATCAGAGATGAGGCCAGTGTGAATGAAAAAACTGAATTTGATTTATATTTTCAATTTAAATAGTCACATAGAGTCAGTAGCTACCACACAGTACAGCACAGCTTTCAACATTGAATGCTATTAATTGACAGATAAAAGATTTTTAAAATAAAGATAAATATAAATGATTAATAGCCACAATGGGAAAAATATAATTGATGAATAGAAAGAAACTAAACATAATTTTGAAATTTTGCTTGTTTCTTTGTTATTGTTTGACAACGTCATACATCTATAGAATGAATTTCACTCATTCCCACATCCCCTTCCTCTCCCTCGCCCTCCTCCCTCTTCCACCGAACACTTCTTTCCAGGAAATCTCACTTCCCACTTTCATGTCTTCCTTTCTATGTATGACCCACTGAGTTTAGATGTTATTCCTTTATCAGTTAATTGATCATTAACAAAAATGAATACATAATACTGGTCAAAGGTTAAAGTAGAATAGTCTTAAGCCATAAAGAAAAGCTGAATAGACTTATTTGAGTACTTTTTCAGGGCTAGCTTTGGAACACTATACCATTTGAATAAGTACTATATTATTCCCTTTCTATGACTAAATGTAAGTAGAAAGTATAGGAGGTATTAGTTCTTAGAAACCACAGTTTGTCAATCCATTTCCTAAGTCATGAAAACAGAAAACAGGTTGATGTTGACATTTTACAGCTATGAAACGAACTTCACAGTTGTAGAATGAACTGCACAATTCCTTCTACTGAGGTCACAGTCTGTATTTCATCCAGGCATGCTGGGAAAATCTGCCACCATGATGTAGTGATACCAATATCCAAAGTACTCGAGGATTTTATGCTTCCCTACTTATCTCAGCTTCTTAGCGTGAAGCCTGGCTTTGAGAATGAAAATCACCCAACCAGGCCTTTTAATATGCTCTAACAGTTTTCAACATTCAGAAACAATGCATTTTTATAACATAAAAAGTACCTGTTATTACATATTTGACCCCAAAAATGCCTAAAGTATTTTATTCTAATCTTTAGTAGACCTCATTTCATCATGCAATCGCTTAAGTATGGAGAGGAGGAGTATGTTTACCTGTTAAAAGTGTGTGAAATGTAACTCTTAGTATTGAATTAGTTTATTTAGAATTTTCAAAAACTGTTGCTTCTCTATATAATTCAGATAAAGATTATCTACCAATATAGTTTGACAAATCTCTTCCAAAATCAACCCTACTGGAAATTTCAATAAGGAATAAGAATTTAACTACCATCACAAAACAAATGAGGGGGAACAGAAAGTATTTCAATTAACTGCTAGATACAAGAGGTACATACTAGCTTTTTCTTATACTTAAAAAAGAACTTGCCATGACGAATACGAATTCTAGTTGTCAGTCTGCAGTATAGAAAGTTTATTCTCAAACTCAAGAACACAAACTTCACTTATTTGTGTATTTTTATACATTTTTGTTAAGCATAAGATGTATATGTATGGTAGGACATAGAAAGCTTTATAGAAGAAAAAAAAGAAACCATTTGACTTCCAGCTGCTGAGGTAATTATCTATGCACCACAGATAATAAGCTGTATTTTCTTCCATGCCTTTGTATCTACATATATGTTCTTTAAGTTGGCATCATGTAGTACGTGAAACATTGGATCTTGCTTGTTTTCACTTAGCATTATATTACTATCTACTGGAAAAGTGAAACTTGCTGCTTTTAAAGAATGTTCAGAAAGATAGTTATACTAACTACTGCTAAAAATGTGTTCATCTTTACCAAGTTATGTTCTCTTAAGTAAATTATTAATTCTAAACTCATTAAGTTTGCTGACAGCTTAAAGTGCCTTATGTTTTGCCTGTCACATAATATGTGTTCAATATTATTTGAGCTCTTTCTGGTGTTCATCCCCTGACTTGTGAGCCTTTAAAATTGGTTTTCATCAGCAGGACACAGGGATGGAACTGAGTACAGATGTGTGTATAGCCAGTCCTCCTTTTTAATCCAGTTGCATCAAGGAATAGTCACGATGGGAAATCGTGACTATTTCAAAAACATAATAAAACATCATGTATAATCTCTCACATGTAAAACAATTATTGCTATATAGATGATATTCTCCCTGGGAAAATCTATTCATTAGGCAAAATATTTTGAACTTGTATTCAATGCAGCATAATCTCTTTGATGTCAGGTTCTCTGTGTTCTGGTCTGGAGCAGCTGTTTACTACCTGACCATGACATAGTCCTTTTCTAGAAAGATGGGGGTACCAGGCTTTGCTTTCAGCAACTGCAAGCCTGGCAGCAGGTTGTACAGGAGCTACCAACCACCCTGACTTCTCTCAGTTCAACTGAACAGCATGAGGGAGCTTTCTGGGGGCAAGTGGGAATGCCAGATAGAGACCTACAGACCCACCTTCTGCCTTGCTCATAGTCTAGAGTGGTAGGAATATTTTGCAAGATGCTGAAGCAGAAATATGTTTATATTATCTGCAGATATGCTATGCAAATTATTGAATTTTTCTTGAAGGATATAAACAATGATGTGCAGTTTCTCTGGCATTTTGTTTACATAACTCATCAAAATAGCTAGTTAGTGCAGTAACTAAGGTTAAACATGCCACTGAAAAGATTCTGCTGTGTAGACTGAATAAACGACAGGCTGCATATTCTGCTGATTATTACTGCACCATATTCACTACTCCTACATTTCTCTCCTCTCTTTGTTCAGAGCATAGACACATGGGTTGGAGAAACCCCTCAGCACACACCTAGCTCTTTATCATAGCCTGCTCTCTTCCAAAGAAACTGACACTTCATTTTAACAGAATTATAACAGAAAATAGTTAAACCATCTCCCTACAAATATTCTTCTCAAGGGAGTGAAGTAAGGTGGACTTCCTGCAGACCATTTTCAAAGAGTCAATTCAATAATAACACAAGGGTATTTTTGAAGAGGACTTAAAATTATTTTCTTTTTTTTCCTACTGATGATAAAAATTTCAATCTATAGAAAAGCCCAGAAATAAGTGCTTTCACGACTTGTAGTTGATCCTATATAACTTGATTTTAAAGCATAAGTCTGATGTACTAGAGAATGGCATACTAGATCATTTAACAAACATTTTAATTACAAGAGAAATTTCTGTCATTTTGAGAAACGATATAATGTCTATTAAGATGCAGAGTATTCTGTGGGTAGGGGAGAAATATGATTTAAAAATCTACTAATTTTAATCATTAAGGAGATATTTAAAATGTCTTCTACTTGTGACCATTATATTACTTAATATACCTCTATCTATCTATCTATCCATCCATCCATCCATCCAGGATAGACAGAAAACAAAACTATTTTTCAATAAAAACTGGATGCAAATTGCAGAAACATTTAATTGAGCATGTAGTTATTTTTAAAAGTTACCTCTAAACACTTTATATTGGTGAATTTCTTATAGGTTTTGTTCTACTATAAATGGTTTGAAAGCATTACAAAGAACCATGGTTCCAACTCAGGCAACTAGAGAGAGTGCATCCATTTCTAAGTGGATGCACAAAGTCTTTGTTCTCATCATGCAGCAGAATTTCTGCGTGCAGCATTTAAATCATCAAGTCCAAATGCTGTATTAGGTGTTTTTGAACTTGAGTTCTTCAATATACACTCTTCATTTAAGATAGTTAAGGAAGCAAATTATGGAATAAAACAAATTAATTTTGTGACTTTCAACCCTCTGCAACTGTGCACCATTAGTGTGCATGGCAGATCCTGCTGGTGTGCATATAAAGATGCATTGCAGGTCAACAGTGAGAACACAGTTGTTGTATTCACCGTGCTATCCTGATAAAGAGCATTTGAACATAATGATGGTAGAAGCATGGAAGATATCAATATTAAAAGCTATTTAAATGAGTATTGCATTGGCTTTCTAAAATGAATCCCTCAGAATACATAAGATCAAATATTAATATGTGACCTTTCTTAAAATCTTTTAGGGGCAGAGTATTAAAACAAATATAAAACAATCCAGGAAATTAATTATCAAAAAGATTAAGTTCTAAAATTCTGTATTTAGATTTGTGTAGGAATTGCTCACAACCACAATGCAAACATAAAGTCCTTTAAAATGCCTCAAGATGGGTTCCCTAAAAGCGAAGAGACAAAGTCTAGGGGAAGGTCTGAGTATTTCTTACATCACTTCCTATTGAAAAATTTAAACAAAAAATGGCTAGTGAAAAAAAAAATCAAACAATGAAAATCTCTGTGCTCCATGAAGCATTTAAAAATTCTGAGCCACCTAGAGATTTAAAGGGAAGTGAGAAATAATAACTGTGAATTCCCAAACAGGAATGAGTTTTCTAGCTTTCTTAGAATTCAAGTAAATCTCAATAGTAAAAGTGAAATTTTCCTTTGCAAAGAAACAGAAAAAAAAACCATGTTCAATTCGAAAGTCTTTAAAGTAGTAAAACAGAAATCTTTGACCTCATGATTGACTCCCTGCTTTCTGTAAAGATGCTTCGTTTGGGATTAATAAGGGTTTTCTATCTCCTGCTTCCATCATGGAGACAGATCTCAATGCCAGTTTTACCATCCAGCAGGCAAAAAGCCTGCCAAGCAGCCACATAATTTTACCAAATTGAATGTATGAATTCATTTGAGACAAACAAAAGTAGCAGTATGAATAAACTTTCTTCTAGTTTTACAAGTACATACTCAAGTTTTCATGATAATAAAATACCATTTAAATAGTCCAGTACTGTCAACTTGTAATACTATTACAAACATCAATTTGGATGTAAAGGTTTACATTCAAAAGTGGAAAAAAAATGTATTTTCCTCATGAAGTTAAAGTGGTACTGATGTTGAGAGCCACATGTAACTGTATAAAGTTTAAGTGCTACATGCTAATCAGAATCCATGAGGCACACTAAGAAATTTGGTCCAGTAATTTATCTGCAACTAATTTATTTAATTATTTTGGTATTTTGTGGCATAACTCAAATTTACATCATTGGATAAACAGAAGAACTACTGCACATCAAAAAGCTTTCTGCATGCAAACTATACCTGACAGTTACACAATCTTATCTTCAGCACTAAAAAAATACACGTTTCGTTCCTAGTTCACATCCAAGGGAAGAATCTAAAATTGCTAAGACACCATTATAATTTGTTACAATTACCACTTATGTAAACAGAGTAATCAGGAGTTTTCAAATGCAAAATAAATCTTACCTTTATGTAGCCCCAAGACACTGACAATAAATAGTTTGCTTCAGGCATTTTTGATCGATTATGTGTCTGAGTATATATAACAGTAAGTTCTAAAATGTGTCTCTTCAAACCTTGATATTTTAACAATCTCCACAAGCCTTGCAAAATGTGCAAATTTAAAGATTTTTGGAAATTAAGTATACATAAGAAAGCCTCGCATTTTGGTCCCATCCAGCCGTCTTCCCATTAAATGCATGCCATTTATAAAACTCCAGAACGGAACAAAATTCAACAACTATTCTGAATAAGGAATATCCATGTGATAAAGGAACAGCTAAAGACCTAAGGGTCTGCATCTTTCTCTCTCCGAGCTCCAGGGCTTAATGAATAATGTATGTCAAGATGCTTAGCTGCAAGAAAGACTAGTTCTGTCAAAAGCTACCAAATAAGGAACTGCGGGGGAAGCCGGGAAGATAGACACGAAACCCCTCCCACAGAACCCCAACTATGCACCAATCACATTCCATCCCTGGTCTGTGAGGGCAGGGGGCGTGGGTGCGGGGCAGGCTGCTTCGTGATTGGTTGGCGAGGGTGACCCTCTGGGGAAAAGAGGCTTTCCTCCTCACGCGGTGAACGCCATTTAATAACGGTCTCCCTACAGCTCCGAGGCTGCCTTGTGAAAAGATGAATGGGGCTTCCCTCTCACAGAGATGGATAACGACCATAAAACTTAAGAGTTCCGTCTTGAATGAGCATTGCCAGTCCTTTGGAGCGGTTTCTGTGAATTTTAATCTGACAGCCTTCCAAATAAAAGCTTCTGTAAAAAAAGACAGTCATGTATTTTAATTGCCTCCCTGTCTCCGTTTTAAACAAGTGCCTTCCCAGAGGAGTGAGACAAACCTGTTCCTTCCCTGTCCAAACGTTCAAGCACAGCGATTATGAAATACAATCAGTCCAGACTTCACTAATGGGAAAGCATCCCTTCACCTGTGTAGGAAGGAAGGCTGCTCTCAGCATCTTTTGTTTCTGTGGTCACACGGTCGAACTCTACACTTTCCAAAATTTAAAATCTAAATCTGCTCAGGGAGAAAAGGTATCTGAAAGTTAATGAGCCATGTATGAATAAAGGGTGCAGTTTTATATATGGATTTCAGCATCTACATTTCAATCACAGGAGAACATTTTTTTTTTAATGGCTACTCACAGTGTTAAGAAAGGACTGAGTAGTCTTAAGGAACAGAGTTGACATGGAGAGTAATCACATCTTTTATCAGGAGGTTTAAATAAGAACTTAATATTCTTTGGGGAAAATCAATCTATTTACCATGAACCTCTGTGTCTCAGTTCATTGTTCTGTGCTTCTTACTGACGTGGTTGTTACAGAGTCTTTTCTGTCAGGTCTCTTAGCTGGTTCTCACTGTAACACCTGCCTAGCACAGCAGTCCCTCCTCATTTGCAATGTGACTTTCTCCAATTTGTTATCTTTACTAAACCATGTTCTGAAAACGTTAAATGCAAAATGCCATGAATAAACATTCACAAACTTTTTAATACCACCAATGATAGTATAATGTTGCCATTGTTCTATTTTTATCTATGGTTTTAAGGTTCCTTTCTTTTTTTTTTTTTTAACTGTGCCTTATTTATAAATATGTCAGAATTCTATGTGCATGAATTAAAAATACAGCATGTATAGGATTCAGTACCACCTGCTGTTTTAGGGCAGCCAACCAGGGGTCATGGCTGGGACCCAGTTGATAAGAGCACAGGCAAGGTCCTCCCTGCCTCTCCAATTCTAGTAGGTTCTTCACTGTTAAGTGTCTCAGCCACTCTTCACTCTTACAATGCTCACTTCCTAAATTATTCTTAATCTTCTACACAAAAGGAACTTAAACCCCAAGTACTCCACTAAACCACCTTCTGACTATCTGGGCCCTCCTTTCATCTGTCTTTCATTTCCTTACCTTCTCCGGGGTATCCCACCTTGTTTGATCGTGTCCACTCCCTCCTCTTCTTTGATTTGCTCTACATTTCCCTGGTGGGGCTTCTGTTGCCTTCTATTAATGTCTGAACTCTGGATCTCACAAAGACTGTTCAGGCCTATGTTCTTCAGTGACTTCTCACCTGAACGCTCGTACCAGATTTCCAAACATATAGTACTCTCCCATTTCAAGTGTCCTGCCAGTTACTTCAAACTTTTTCAAAACTATGAAACATTTTTCTATTTAAAGTTCTTATAACTACTCCCATTGCAGCCACCAGGCCCGGGTTTCCTCCAGTGCCTCAGATGAAATCTGTGACTCTTTCCGACCAACCATTCAGTAGGTGTCTCATGTGAGTCACAAGCTATCAGGTGTTTAGTATAAATATCTAACTGAATCCTTGAGTAACCCTAGCATGTCCCCTTCTACGACATCACTACCTCCTTCATACAACACTGTGACCAAATCTTGTCTTTTCTCAACACCATTTCATTCAGTCTGTTCCTTCCCAATTCTCCTGGAATGTCCATTCAGTTCTTAGGAACAGGAAGCAGCTGCAATGTCAGTGCTCGCCCTCATCTACAGCCCTCATTTCATATGAATGGAGACCTAGGAGGAAAATGATTTCCCCAACTCTGTCCTGCTACAAACTCCATGGGCTCCAACTTCAGACCCTTTAGTACCCAGCTTCTTAAATTGTGGGTCAGGATTGCGCACGAGGTGCTGTAGGTGAAGCTAAGGTCACAGAATCTTTTGACGTAGTAAAAGGTTTCTGAACACACAACAACCAAACAATAATTCAAAATCAAATGTACAATTAGCCCATGGTGACTTTGGCAGGTCCTGACCTGTGTTGCATCATGGGATGCGCGCTGTACTTTGCACTGTGCATGCTATCCTCCTAAGAGCACCAAGGAACAGTGCTGGAAACATCCCGGCTCAGAGTCACTTCTATGCTAAGAAAGAACTGCAGTATCTTTACTGTATATACAAAGTTTAAGGACAGAAAACAATTACTATTTTCCCACCATCATTCTTTAGCATGTATCAGTTTGGTATATCTTTGGATTGGACTGCATTAGAATGTTTGACTTAGCAATTGCGATTTGAGGTGTTGACTTGAGTTTTTAAAAACCATTAAATGAATTTTGATAAGATTAAGACAGAATTTTCAATAATCTTTGAAATAATTCTAATCTTTCTGTCATTTTTCTAGTACATGTTTAGACAACACGGTGTCTTAGCATTGACAATTACAAAATTAAAATGTTGATTTTCTCTGAAAATCAAGATACTCTGCATCCTATAGGATCAGATATTCAGCCAAGATTTGATCCTTTATGTAAAATTAAACATGCATCTCCACCTCATCAACATATCAATTTATTCTGGTCTTTAATGGCACATGTATATCAAAGCACTATTTTAAAACAAAAGCTCAGTATTAGTTACTATCAGTAAATATTTGATTGATATGTCTATTTTGTATACCTATATCACCCAGGGTCACATAAAAATTTATTGGGTAAAAAGGGGTTGCAAGTGGAAAAGGTTTAAGAAACTCTCTGCTCAATCCTAACTTCTAAAGTGATTACCGTGGCAGCCAATCTGCAAAGGTAACTCTGAATACGTCAAAACACCCTACAGCGAATCATAGCTGGCCATGTAACCATGTGATGCTGCAGAAGCCACATAAAAATAAGCTAAAAATAAGCACAAAAGATCTGAAGGAGCACTTTAATACTAAATAGGTGAGTTTTCAGATGCCTTTGGCCCCAGTGGTCACACGATTGCAACACACACTGATATTACCAACTTTACAACAGACAAGACAGGAAATACCTTTCAAGACAGGGAAAAAGAAAAACGAACCAAAGTATGGCAAATCTGGGTCACAGAAAGACGGAGTCTCACTCAGTCAGGAAGCAGCAGATCAAGGACTGGACTCAGGCTGTTCAGCTTCAGGGGACCTACACTGCCGAAGACACAGATAAGTGCTGCACGTTGTCTCTCCTATATGAAAACTTACAAAGTCAAAGCTGATTTGAAAATACAACAGTGCTCATTAGGGGTTGAGAAGGGTCTTGGGGTGGGGGGAGGGCAGGGAGGATGATTTGATTAACACGTGTTGTATGTGTTTGTGGAAATACCACACTGGACTCCGGTAACATGTATGATCAGTGTATATTAACAAGAAAACGGCATTTTGGAGTTTGTTTTCTATTTCCCTAGAGTTGCTATGAAAGGCCTATTATCATCATCATAGCTGCATGTAATATTATTGTGCTTGTAATATTTACAAATGTATTGTAATATTGCAAATTACTGACTCTTCGATTGCATAAGCCTAAGGAATTTTTTCACAGAAATAGTATTTTATTTAAGTAGGGCTTATAGAGAAGAAAAAAATTTATCCTATAACCAATCTACATATATTTTATACCTTTGTACTTAAAATCAAAGTTCTATAGCTGCTATTAAACAAGAAGCCAATCTATATAAAGCAGGTGCTTTCATATCCTGTACCGTCTAACTTAAAAAATGAAAGTATTACTAAATTCCCCCAAAAGAATTCTGAGGCAAAGTTGAAATTTACATATTAAATTCAATAGCTATAGCAAAATAATATCTCTGAAAATGGTCTTTTTTTTTTTTTTCAAACACCTTAAATAGTTTTAGAAGGGGTTGGTAATAATATAGAATTCATTTGTAACCAATATCTTAAATTATATAATTTAAATTTTTCTTTTCATATTATAAAAATGTACTTTCTTGGGAAAAAAAAAAGCTAATTTTGAAAAAGAACCTTAACGCCGGACAGACTATCACATTTGCTTGTGTTTAGCACCACCTACTGATGAAAAATGTGAATCTGACTTAGACCAGCTTTGAACACCATGAAAATGTCAAGATACAGAAAACAAAATAAAACAAAAGCAAAATGACAAAACAGAGGATCAGAGAGATCAACGGTATCATTTCAGAAAGGAAAACTTCTTTTGAGAGCTTCAATTTGAGACTAATAGGAGCCCCAAGTTGATTTTTAAAACCTGTGCCATCATCTGAAAATTCTAAGACTAATTATTTAATATGGCTGGAAATTTTTCATCAAAACTGCTTTATTCCTAGCAGGAAACACCTGCAACACTTATTGAGAGAAGAAAGTCTAATACAAGATGTTTTATTTGTATTGGGAAGTTCCCTGAAGCTGAACTAACACAAGCCTGATGTGATAGCTGTATTTTCATTTCTTTGCTGCGTGAACTATGCATTAGCACAGCATTCTGTAATTGTTGATACAGCTTGGATTCATACAGACACAAAGTTTTATATGCTCAAAGCTGAAGAGTCAACTCTGTTGAAACCATCATCATCATCTCTATACCTAACAGGGCTATTGTTTCACTCAAGAATGATCAATGCCTCACCCACCATTTTGTGTGGCTGTGGGGAAGCCCCTATCCATTTTAGGGTGAAGACTAAGAGGCCTTAGAGGGAGGGTGGGGGAGGCTTGGGGTGGGGAACAGCCATACTCCTTAGGAGGAATACCACTGAGATGGGACAATAGCCATGTCCTGAAAACAAATGAAGAGAAGGTCAAGGGTTTAATACCTCCCACATCCATGTCGACCCCCTCCAAGGCTCACAGATTCTTACCAAAGAAAATATCAGAAAGAATCAAACATTTACTGAGTATGTACTTTGTGCCAAGGCCTGATGAAAGAAATTAAGAAGAATGTTGAGAGTCGGAGAGATGGCCCAGTGATTAAGAGCTCTGGCTGTCTTGCAGAGGACCTGGGTTCGATTTTCAGCACCCACATGACGGCTAGCAACTGTCTGTAACTCCAGTTCCAGGGAAGACTCATGTCCTCTTTTGACCTTGATAGGCATTGCATGACATGGGTACACTTATGCATCAGTATGTGATACATATTGATCAGTACACATAAAATAAAAATAATAAATATTTAAAAAAAGAAATTAAGAGTAGATCATGGCTGGAGAGATGGCTTAGCAGTTAAGAGTGTTTCCTACTCTTCCAGAGAACCGGAGTTCAGTTCCCAGCACTCAAGCACAGTGGCTCACAATCTCATATAACTTCAGCCCCAGGGAATCCAGCACCCTCTTCTGGACTCCGTGTGCACTACATTCACATGGACATACCCACACACTGACAGACCATTATGTGTGTAATTAAAAAAAAAATCTTTCGGGCTGGGGAGATTTGTCAGCAGGTAAAGGCACTTGCTGCCAAGCCTGACATCCTGAGTTTGATCCCTGAAACTCACATTATGAAAGGAAAGAACTGACTCCCAACATTATCCTTTGACCTGCACACATGCATGTGCATTCATGTACACATGCACAATAATAAATACATTTTAAAAATAAAATCTTTAAGAGAAAAGAATCAATGCAATAAATGGGTAGACAAATTTCAAATAAACGAGGCTTCCTGCCCCAATTTTTAATGGAGGAGGTCAAATTGTCACTGTTAGCAAATGACATGATTTTATGCATAGCAAATTGTACTGACTGCATCCAAACAAACAAACCATCAGAACCAATAAGCAAAATAAACAAAAATTAGTCATTGTGGGCCACTTTTATGCACTAAAATAAAAAACATGTTTAGTGTATATTCTATTCCAAGTGCTGAACTGGCTGCAAGAAAGATAAAAGTCCAATTGAATGGGTGAAGGTCCTTGAACAAAATACTATTTTCCAAACCTGTGTGCTTTTTGAATCTTTCTGCCAGTGTTTACAGGACTCAATTTTTTTTCTATGCATTGGTTGTCAACCAGTTCTGTACATAGCATAAATTTGCTCACACTTCTTCCCATTAAGATGACTTTTTTTCCTTAAGAACTACTTCTCATAATGTGTTGCAAAGAGCAGCAGTCCAGGACAATTGCTTTCAGGACAATTCCAATGTCAAACAATGTTTATGAAATTACAAACCTTTATGGAGATTGTGTGCATAGTCAAAGCTCTGCCAAGGCTGTAATGCATAACCTTGTTTTATTTAACATAGCATTTCCCAAACTTACTTTAATATTGAACCCTTGTTATGACCAACAAGTAGAAACAAGCCACAGTACTAAAGTTGCATGGAATATTCCTAAGTAATGGGTTTTTAAATGTCAGAGACAGCATGTTGTAGAATGGTTATTTGTTTATTTTATCCACATGTGTTTGTTAAATGTTTATGGTGTCCCAGCATGGGGAAAATAGTAATAAATAAGACAGACAGCTCTGTGTTCATGTAAGTCTTGGACTGTGGAGCAGAAAGACAATAAAGCATCAGACAAAAAAAAAAAAAGAAACAAAGAACAAAGGAAAGAAAGAATAAATGAAAAAAAGAGGACAACCTGATTTGTACCATGAGGGGAGCTATAAAATTAAATACAAAAACTTACACTGATGATATCTGACTCAACTCACTGGAAAGAGCCAATTACTGCAGTGCTATTCAGACAATCTGAACGTCAAAAAACTGATGAGTAGAAAAAGAAGGCGTGATACATACACACCACAGAATACCATTCAGACAGAAAAATCCTGTTATTTCCAACAACATATGTGGAAGTGGAATAAACTGGGCACAAAAGGACAAATGCCACATGATCTCACATGAAGATGGTAGAAAACGTTATTTCAACAAATGGAGAGCCCCAGTGGTTGGGGAGAGCAGGAGGAAGAAGGAGAGATGTAGAAGTCTGAGGGGGAGACTGAGATGCAGGAGACGGGAGCAGGAAGTTCTGGTCTAGTCACACAGCAAGGTGACTACAGGTAGCAATCATGTACCATGTATTCCAGAAACCCAGAAGTAAGGGTTCTGAATGCTTTCAGCATGAAGAAATGCCAGTAGGCATATTCCACCTGATGTAAAGGTTACCTAAGGTATGCATGATTGGAAACATTCCTTGGTACTTTTTTTGCTTTTATATTATCAGTTAAAAACAAATGCAACTTAAAAAGTAAAGTGGGGTAGAATACGCTATACAGAACGAGACAGTAGGCAGGTGAAGTGAGACTGTCTTGAGACCTTGTGAGCCTTCTGGAGGGTGTGGGGATATCAGTGGAAGGCTCGAAGTGGAGAGTGACACGGGTTACATTTTAAACATGATGTGGTTTAAATCTTAAGAAACTATTCCTAGAAAGAATGGTTTGCAGAAGGGCAAAAACAAGATGAGAGGATATAGCCAAGGGAAAACATCCATGACTTGACAAGGTGAAGATTGGGGGTGAAGACAGACTAATGCATGCTTTGCTTGGACTGTCAGAGGTGCTTACTAAGATGGAGAGGTACAGTTTGCAGGAAAATAAGAGGAAGAAAAGTCCTACCAGTCAAGTGCAGCAATATTTAAATACATCACGATTTTGGATGCTTTTTAATATCAAAGAACCATCTGCCACCAGCCCAGGGCTGCCCCATTCTTCTCAGAGTTCTGGACCAGAAGAGCTGTTTGACAGCACAGTTTGAACAGGCAGACATTTTTAAATGCCTTTCAAAGGCATTACATTAAGATCGACCACCTCCTTCAAAGCTTTCAGGTGTTTTTTTTTTTTTTTTCTTTTTAAAAAAATGCTCCAGTAGAGAGGGTATGAACAGACACTTTTAAAATCTCACTTCACAACTGATTAGGAAAGAGAAAGGCTAAGTGACTCATCATGAAGGTTATACAAAGTGAACAAACTTAGAATTTAGCATACACAGTGAGGAGCATTTTCATTAATGTCCTGTCTTATCTAAATATGTTAAGGATGAAAACGTAACTGAGGGCAGTAACGAATAAAATTAAAAGTAGTATAATGGAAGACAGGCATTATAGCACATGCTCCTAATTACATTTGATAGGCTGAGTCAGGAGGGTTGCTGTATGTTTGAGGGCAGTATGGGATGCATATCAACCTTGGCTAAAGAGTAAAACTGCATCTCAAAACAAGAACAAGAAAAAAAGAAAGAAAAAGCTCAACAAAGCTAAACATAGTATGATAATGAAATTTTAAAAGTTTGCAACCCTGAGAAACTTGTGAGGCATACAGTGGTACAGAGTACAGAGGACGATAGTGGGTTCGTGGGATTATACAGTATGTTATTTAAAGGCTCTTTACTGTGTAGAGAAAATGGGAGTTCCATACAAGTGATGTAGTACAGTGTTCGGGGCCAGTATCAGGAGATCAACAGTTAAGTTTTATTACTGCTAAAAGCCCTGAAAGTTGTCACAGGGATAACAATCAAATTAAAACAGAGGCATCAAGATTCAATGATGTCTACCCAATAGAGTGTGTACTTGACAGTTTGTCTGAAAACTACTGAAATGACTAATAGCCGCTGAGAAAGCCTCTGGAGCTCTCCAAGGCACTGGTATCGTTTTCTCAGAACGTTCTCAGTTGATAAATACAAACACCTAGGCAGGAGTGCAATAATACCGTCTTCATAAACTATCTGCCTTTCCTGGATGTCTTCTGCTGTTGTGTGCGTTCATTCCACTTGATTAAATGTATATTAGAATATTCCATTAACTGCATTCTTCAAAAGGAGCTCGTTTATGTGTCCCCTAAAATTGATTTGATTGCAGACACAGCAAACAGAAATAAACTATATCAGCTAGGAATGGTGGCACACGCCTTTAACCACAGCACTTTGGAGGCAGAGGCAGGCAGATCCCTGTGAGTTCAAGGCTGCCTGGTCTACAAAGTGAGTTCCAGGCCACCTGGAACTACAGTGAGACCCTGTCTCAAAAAGACGAAAAAAAAAAAAGAAATAGACTCTATCTCAGGGATGTATTGTAAAAACTGCAACACAGAGAGAGGTAGTAATGAACCCCATGCACTACTGAAAAAACACTGCAGGTCTTGTTAACAGTTATCGAAATGGTTGAGCATGGACAATAGCTTTGGCTGTCACTTTCCCCTTACTTCTAGGGAAACATGCATGTGAATTAGAACGTATGAATTTCCATTTGGGGTACTAAGAATATAAGCTAAGCAGATGGCATTACACTCGTAGCTTCCAGAATATCAGTTCTAATAATCCACCAATTTGTCTTCCCCTAAAATTCACCGTAAAGCATAGTAAAACTAAACTGTATATCTTACGTGCCAAGGACAATTCTGAATACGTCACTGGCATTATTTCATGTGTTTGATGAACATCTCCATTATTCTCACTTTCCAGATGAGCCTTAAGGATTCAACTCTCACTCTGAGCAGAGTGGAGAAGCCTTGCCACCTCTCCAGACCTCTAATCCTGTATTGTTTTATAGCCCCATAGAATTTCATTATGTAATGTATATGTCTGAATTTTCATTATCCATTCATTATCTGATGACATCTAGGCTGATTCTGTGGTCTGGCTATTGTGATTACAGCAGCAATGAACATGAATGAGTAAGTATCTCTGTCATAGGATACAAAGCCCTTTGGAATATTGCTTGTACATACATAAATGCACCTGTGTCATGTGTTGTGCAATGCCCACACAGGTCCGAAGAGGGTGTTGAATTCCCCTGGAATTGGAATTATGGACGGTTGTTAGCTGCCATGTGGGTGCAGAGAAACCAACCAGGGTCCTCTGCACGAGCAGCTACTGTGCCATCTCTCCAGCCTGGTAACTACTGCTAACTTTTGAGGAACCTCCATACTGAGTTCTATAGTGGCTACACCAGTATCGTCTACAGTGAATGAGTGTTTGTTGTTATTTGTTTTACTTTTTTCCTTAAAGGTTTATTTTATTATTTATGTGTACATGGTGTGAATGTGCACGTGCGTGTGTGTGTGTGTGTGTGTCTGTGTGTATGAGTCTGTGTGAATGCATGCCACGTGTGTGGATATTCACAGAGACCGAAAGGGGATGCTGAATCCAGTGGAGCTGGAGTTACAGGTAGTTGTGAGTCACCTGACATAGGGCCTAGGAAACGAGCTCTAGTCCTCTGGAAAAACAGGGAGCGTTCTTAACTGCTGAGCATCTCTCCAGCCCTATCATCTGCTTTCTTAATCTTGGTCCTTACCAGTGGAAGTCTACAGGAAATTTCTACTCAGACATGAAACCTCACCTCAATTTCGTACTGACAGAATGTGTTTGTTTTGTTTGAGACAGGGTTTTGTTTATACACAGCCCTGGCTGGCCTGGAGCTCTCTTATGTAGCCCAGCCTGGTCTAGGACTTAGAGCGATCTGCTTGCTTCTGCACATGTACCACCACACCTGGCCTCACACCTACAACTTTAACTGAGCTACTGTCCAACACCCCCACCCACAAGTGTCTTCTCTTTTTAAACTTATGTTTGTTTTATTTTTTGAGACAGGGTCTCCCTGTAGCCCCTGCTGGCCTGGAACTCACTATGCAGACCAGGCTGGCTTTGATCTTACAGAGATCTACCTGCCTCTGCCTCCCAAGAGCTGGTAGTAAAGGTGTGCGCCATCATGCCTGGTTTCTTTTTAATTCTAATTATCATAATTGTCATTGTCCAGGCGTAGAATTTCACCATGCTTCCTGGCTCCAGCCCCCCAGTTTCTTTTGTTCTGCTGGCCTCATTCTCTCCTTTCACTTTGGATTCAACCTGCTAGGCCCTCATCACTTCAGTGCCTGATTCTCTAATTCTAATCCTTATTTCTTAGGCCTTTCCCTTCAAGATGACCTACCTAGAACCTACTTCCTGACATGCCCTTCTAAAATTACTGCTATTTTCCTTCTACTCAATGTGAGAATTCTTAAGAGTTCCTAGTTGCAAGTGATTTTGACTGGCAACTAAGGCGCCCGCAGTGTGGTGGAATGTACAGGGCTCACACCTGACTCTGTGATCATGACTGGACTCTTTCTTCCAGTCAGATTTGAGCTTCTAGAAGACCCATTAATATCTCATCCCCACAGTCATCTAAAGCATCTAAATCTACAAGCAGGTCCCATTCTACCCCACTCTGTCTAACTGCTAGAATCTACCTCCTCCCTCGTTAGTGCTGTGTTACCCCTCGAGGATGCTCAGATCCAGCCTCAGTGGCACTTGTTCTGGGATGTGTCCCAATCATTCTGCTCCTCTAGGATGAATGCACTTGGAACTTCTCTACAGGGCCATTAAGTATCTATTGTGAATTAATGTACAACAGGCTTGCTTATATGGGCATACTATCAGTAATATGTTGGTATGTTTTGAAACATATCTATGTGCTTGCATATGAGCACTCATACATAAAAATCTCATTTTGTACAAAAGAGCCTTGGAGCAGGCAGGTGCTACTTAAGAAGGCTGAAATGAAAATTCCTCCGTGAAAACAGAAACTGGTGGTGTTTGTCATCAGCCACAAAATATAAAACAAAACAAATTCTTACTAAAGACTTATTTTCCTACAAAAGTGGTATCCTCATATAGAAAATGGTTACAGATCATTCCAAATAACAAAGATATGTAAATTAAAAATGTCATTCAAAATAGGTGCAATAAAGACCCAAATGAGGGTCAGGTCTTGCAACAAAAAGTTTGTATTTGCTCAAAGATAAAAATCTTGACAAGCATCAGAGAATTGGTTTGTCCGGGGTCATGTTAACTTGGGTGCCTCTTGTTAAGTTATTTGCAAAATGAATTAGGTGGACAAGTTGATCTCACAAATCTCTTTCACCTCTAAGGATAAAGATGTTGGAGGTTTTTTTTTGTTTTGTTTTTTGTTTTTTTCTGTAAAGCAGACTTTGAATAAGAAGCCGAGTCTAATTTCCCTGCAAAGTGGCTGACACTGAGTGTAAAGTGGAAAGAGATCGTTCACCTGAGCAGTGACTCATATGCAACCCCTATAACGACTGCATAGCTAGGGAATTTCTTGTCACTGGCCATGGCTAGTGTCAGACTCATGACTAAAACCTCATCATGAAGCTGGTAGCAGACTCAAGGTCACCTCCTCCACTCCTGATTGGATTGCCACTTCGAACCTGTGCAGAGATGAAAGGGGTAGCCTTCTAGCTCTTGTTTCTGTTGCACCAGGAAGAGACACATCTTGATTGATATTTGACACTTCTCTTAAAGTCTCAATATTTCACAGAATCACAAAAATCACTTGAATGGATACTGGAGGTCACCCGGGGTCATGGAAAAATTAAAGCACAAGAAAGGACCAATTCTGAGATAAGAGAGTGAAAATCTATATGTGATTTTTATTTTTTCCCTGAGGCTGCCTTCATACATACTCTTTCCAAGTAATCGTAATTAACCGGTCAGTTTAAATAAAAATATGCTATCACAGGATGCTAGGTTACCAAGCTAAAACTAAAGTAAACAAACTCAGTGGGCATCACATATGCAACCTAGTGAGGTCTCATAAATCACCATGACTGGGTATCAGGATTTCAAAGGGACACTCTGTAAGCTTTCCCTCTGGCCTGTTGACTCAAGCTCCAATTGCAATGGGTTACCTATATGGCAGCATATAAAGTTGACCTTTTCAGTTTAAAAATAGTTCCAGTCCTCATCCCTACTAAAGATAGGCCACAGCGTCTACACAGGCATGCAGCATGCCACACACTTTATGTCAGTTTTACTTCGTTTTCACAAGGGTCCTATGAGGTAGATTATATTAGTTCTGAATTATACAGAAGACAGAGGCACAGAGGGATTGAAATTTTAATTATCCAAGGTCTCAATGCTAGTGTGGGGTGATTTTTATCCAGACATAGAACAGGATTTCCAAACTCATCAAGTTTTGGAAATAAAGCTGTATCAAGAGAAAAGTTCACTTTCATCTGCTTCTCTGTTCCATTTTGCTCTCCTGGCGTCTAATAGCAGCTTACGGAACAGTGCTGGGATGGACCCACGCATATTTTGACACAGTTTCTTCCCTCATTTACAGTTTGCTCCTTGCTGTCCCACAGCCCATCAACTTCCATTTCTCATGCTCAAAGCACCACATTCCTCAGGGGATGGCCCAGCAGCTAGATTGAGCAACGAACGAGTACCCGCGCTGCTACTGGGCCATGACTCAAAGAGGCAACAGGTGAAGGAGGTGACACCAGCCAGGAGTTCTAAAAGACCGAGCCTCATGAAATACACAATGCCTGTAAATCTCACTCTCCAGGCAGCCCTCTCCCTCCTCCCCCACTGCCACAGCTGACTGTCCTCCCTTAAACATTTACACCCTTTGGCTGACCTGTCTGGGATTTCTTTTTTTTTTCCCCTTCAAGGCATTCTCAGTGGCTTGTGACAACCACATTTCACCATATGAATCCTGAGGTTGGGAAGAGGGCAGGAACATGAACTGGTCGGTTTGCCCCAACCAAGCAGAGACCTGACCCCAGTCAGCACCAGTCTCTCCCACCTTCCCCTTCCTCACTCACACTGTATTTTTCTATATTCATACAACTTTTTTCTATACTTTATTCCTTCAGTGTTTCCCTTCTTACCCTATCCACGAATCCACATTTCTTTCCCATTTTGCCGATACCATACCAGGTAAACAAGTCTCCAAGTCAATCTCATAGTGACAAGCTAAAATCCCAGGCCTGACCGCACCTTTCCTGAATGAATCTGTACTTAATGTGCTGCCATTCTCCCCACCATCAGAAAGGCTTCATCCTCCGTCACACTCTCAGCCAACTTGGCATCTCAGCTTCTGTTGCTTGTCTCCTCCTCCTACTGACACCACTGCCCTTGTGAGAAGATTAGTGTCCTGTTAAAAACCAGCCTGCTAGGTCAGCGTCTAACTCCACACACAGTCTTACTTCATACTCTTCTGTGAGCTTGGAGTTGAGATGGTTTTGTTCCCTTCTGACATGACTTGGAGAAGATGAAAGGCAGAACAAGATGTACTAGAGGGTTCTCCTCTGGGAATTAAATTTTGCTGAAATTGCTCTTACTATTTTAGAATCTAGTACTCACTAAATAGATGAATAAATAAATTAAATGTTTGGATATACTTTGAAAATATAGCCTGAGAAGGTTTATTCATCTCTCCATCTACTTTCGATCCCACATCTAAAAAAAAAAAATAGCCATCTTCACACCCAATAAGAATCAAACGGGTTTTGGACAAAAGTTTAAATGAATCTTATATTTTATCATTGTATCATGGAAGAAAGTGTTTTGGCATGTACTACGACGTTTCAAGGATGCCATTGGAAATTCAAAGTTGAAGGGGTGAAAAAACATACAAAGGCAGGGCTTATGTTAGGTGGTGAGAGCATGCTGGAGTTTTCTAACTAGCTGTAGTCAAGAGGACTACTCATCTATATCAAAAGAACATGTTAAAATGTTTGACAGGACGGCTAAAGAACAACAACTGATTTTCCCATCTAGTACGACTTTTCCTTCAGATTCTTCGGGTAGGGGATAGTGCTGTCTGCTATAATGTCATCTCTTTGATTTCTATGTGCCCTTCAATCATTAACAACACATAGAAAAATTAAGGGTTATCTCAAACAGTATCTTTCAGGGAAAACTAATATTTCACAATAGACAGTAAAGCAAAAAGCCTGTTTTTAGGTGAAGATTCGTTATTATCATTAAATTCATTTTCTCTTATCTTTATGGAGACCTAAGAGATCACATTGGGATAAAACGTTAAGAAAACAGAGAATGAAAAATCAAAGTTTACACCAAAGGTGTTAATACTTTTCACTTTTCAGATATCATAATTTCTGAAGGTAACTTTGAAATTTTACAAAAAAGATACAGGAGGCTATGTGCATAATAAAAATAAATAAATAAAAAGGAAAGGAATAATCAACAGCTATTCAGTGACTACCTAACGTATGAAAGGCACTGAGAAACACACTCAAAAGAAGTTTTCCCAAATCAATCTAATTGTTTTAGATTCTTTTCACAGAGCTATAACTTAACTTTTCTTGTGACAAGAGGCTCTCCTTAAAAGAACGAAATGATACTAGGACACAGGTGAATGCTTATGAAAGAAATCAATCTCCTTATTAAAAGCTGAAAGCTCTTCCCAATTTGAAATCTACTTTGTTCTTAAATTCTTGCTACAAAGTCCACCAAGGCTACATAATTCATTTTCTTTCCAGAAATATGAATAAAAAACCTAACAAATATAAAATATATTTGTTTATAACCTAAGATTTTTTTCTAAAATTTGGAGTTGTTAAAAAGGTATAAGCAAAATTTCTTACTATGAAATATTTTTCCTTGTAAATCTGTGTCATTCGATATAATTTGTAATTCCTTGCAAAGGCGATCTTTTTTGTATGAGTAATGTTTTTATTCCTCTTTGTAGTTTCCCACTGTAACGAAGCATTCGCTGCTTTTCTTTAATAAGTTTGGATTGAAATGATCAGGTCAAAGTAATAAAGAGAATTAACAAAAGGAAAACACTTTGATACAGCACTCTCAAAATATATTCAAGAGCATTTCTTTCAGAAATACTAAAACAAACACAAAGCAACGAGAATGCTGCTATAAACAGAGACAGCAGCCCTGAAACTGGCCAACAGTTTTCTGAAATGGAAAAGACGCACATAAGCCTGAATCTACTCCAGTACGGCAGCCACATCTTTGCCTGGTTGCTATGGACACATCCCCGTCATGCTTGTGCTTTCTACTCTCCAGACCTGTTTATGACAGGCAGAAGTGTTTCCTATTATGGTGCCTATGTCTGCACAGCACACTGTTGCCAGCAATAAGAGCTGGAGGCTGCCACTCTATGGATTACAGTGCAGCAGGCCAGAGATGCTGATGGGGGAACTCAAGCACACCCTGGGCAAAACTTCACAGAATCCTGTCCAACAGGCAAAAGCCAGCACACATATCATTTTTTCCCCAGGCTAGCAGGGAAAACATTCAGAAATGCCATTTTTCAGTTGGAACAAACTAATAATAAAAATGTTATTGATAAAAGAGTCCTAGAAGAGACAAGGTGAAAGCCAGGTATACAGTCTGTATGGTTTTGCTTCTGTATGCTAAAATTTTAATAAGGTAAGGCTAAATCTAGCAAATACTGTAGTAACTTTTCTGAAAGGTTAATAGCTATCAACAGAGCTGAGAGCATTACTGAGATGTGCTGAGATGCTAATCATGAAGGAAAAACATCTTCTTAAAGGCAGGAGTTGAAATGCTCAGACCCTAAGTCTACCAGATCAAGGTGAGAAATGATATTTACCTCAAACCAGCATCACATATGTATCAAATATCACTTTATGGCAAGACCCACAAAGTGGTGTATTGACACCGAGTTTTGGAGAAATTCAGTGTGTAGGAAGCTTCGTCACAAAAATAAAACCAATAAAATATGCTAAGAGAAAAACTACACTTAAAATCCTTTTGCAAAGTCAGAAAAGAACTTTATAACCAATTGGGGGGTGGGGCTTGAGGCTGAGGAGGTCTGGGAGAAAACAGGTAAAAATGGGCTTCCTAGCAGGTAGCATTTCAGATCAGCCTAGGAGGATGGTTAAAATTTTTTAAATACTTTGTTTTAGAACAGGTTTAGATTTACAGAAAATTTGTGAGGGCATTATAAGGGTCAGTTATAATCCACACTCAGTTTCTCTGAATATTAGCATTTTACATTAAAACTGAGCCAATTTTGACATAGTTAACTGAACTGCACTCTCTGCTGGCATTTCCTCAGCTTTCACGACTCGTTCCTTTTCTGTTCCCAGGCTCTACCTAGGACATCACTGGTACCCTGACTTCCCATGGCTCTTTAGTATCCTCTTGGGTATGAGTTTCCTACACTTTCCTTGCTTGTAATAACCTGGAGAGTTCTGAGGAATTCTGGCCGAGTATTTTGTAGAATGTCACCAACAGTGACGTGTCTGGTACTTTATTCTTGCAATTAGATTGGGGCTACATTCTGAGTATGTGAACAACAAACACAAAGTGCCATTTTTATCAGGTCAGATCAAGGATGTATATGATCAACACAACTTGCCCTTGTCCACGTTGACCTTGAAAACCTGGCTAAGACAGTGTTCATCAAGATTCTCACTGAAGAGCTACTTCCCGCCACCCCTTCAGACTGTGCCACATAAAAATCAATGTGCATAGCCCAGACTCTAGGACTTTCTCTTTGTAGGTAGAGTACCTACCGAAGAGATTTGGAATTCTGCCTTGGAAGTTGGTGTAATTTTCCCCTACTGTTTGCTCAGTTAGTTATTTCTCTCAATATAGATTTGTCTTTTAATTTGGGTCAGATCCTAGCATCACATAATTTTCTTGCTCAAATTGCTGAAGCGTTGGCCACTGGGAATTCTTTTGGTGTACTCTTGCATCAGTCCTGGTGTGTCCTCATCATGGAGAGAGTTCTGTGTGTTTAATCACGTCCTTACTTTTGGGCACTACAAGGTGTTCCAGGCTCGTGTGGATATTTCTATCTTAAATTTCTAGAACTAGCTACTTCTCTAAAGAATCCTGATTCCCCTTATTGTAGGACGATATTAAAAATCAAAATGTCAGTGCTAGGTATGCTCATGTTTACAGGGTATGGTTGCTTGTCATTCCTCTTGGTTGATATCTGAGGTATCCTAGATACCTAAGATGTTTTGAAATGCAGTGGAGGGCTATGTTCTGAATATACTTTCCTCAGCATTAAATATTAACAAGACATGGTATGCCTGAGTAACTTTCAGTTTCATTCAGAAGAATAAGAGATGCATTTGTTTATGGGAAATAAAACAGGCTAGACTATTTACCACTGCTTTAGGTGTTTTTGCAAGAAAAAGCTCAGAATTTTAGGTATTATGAAAAAAAAAAAAAACACCTCATGTTAGTTTGTTGGGTTATATTTGTAAAATTACACAAAGAAACAAAAGATGAACTCCCTGGAAAACAGAAAGAGAGAAACAAACACAACCAAAACATTGGCTTTGTAAAGGTCACAGAGGGAAAGAAGATCAAGTGAAACATGGCAATAGTTCTCTTGGGTTAGTATTGACATCAACAGAGGGAATTGCATTCACTTAGAATGGTTGCAAATCTCACTCATCCCCACTCTGTAAAAAAAAAAAAAAAAAAAAAAACTAAAAGAAAACAAGAAAAAAGTTTTTTAAAAACCCTGGGAAATAAATGACCTAACATACTCTGTCCTTTCTGCGTTCCTGACTGTGGACACAGTCCACGAAACACGTATGCAACCCTAGCAAGACGAGGAAAGGGGAGGGCGGGTCCAATATACACCCAGAAAAAGGCAGAGGATGAATCCAACTTAGGCAAATTGACAGACCGTTCTGTTTGAGGAGTGAATGGCTAATGAATGGTAGGTTTTTGCTCTAGAAAGTTGACATTTTCTCCTCTAGTCAAGAAATCTCCTTGGTAGCAGAAATGAAAGCTCCAGATTCCAGCCTATGGAATTAAAACTGAAATGCAGTATTATCTTTTTTGTTGTTTGAGGACCCCACCTCGTGTCTATTAGTAGTAAACAAATACTTTAAAGTGGACTATAGGTGAAAGTATTCTCATTTTAGTATACATTAATTTAAATGTGTATGAGAAAAATATAACTATCACTGGTTAACACGAGGCAGTCTGGACCTTGTAAAATCACTTTAAAATGAAAACTTTTACCACATAATGGCAGATATCAAAGAACACAAAAACTACAAAATTTGAACAACATGAACTCAGACTATAATTTTTTACAGAATACAAATTAGGAAATACTGTGTTCTTACACTGCAAGGAATACAGGATATAGGGTTTTTCTTGATTTCATTTTTGTGTATATTCCAGACAATTGAGCATAGATAATTTATGGAGCATCCAGTGTACATTATGTACCAAACTGGCCTTTGGGTACATTATAGTTGATGCTCCTCTCTCTCTCTCTCTCTCTCTCTCTCTCTCTCTCTCTCTCTCTCTCTCTCTCTCTCACACACACACACACACCCCTCTGTGTTTGAGACATCTATATCCCAATTTGGGCTTCACTTCTCTACATAGTGGCAGACAACCTTGGACTTTGATACTTTTGTCCACTCCCTGAGTACCAGGACTACAGGTATACGCCATCAGGCCCTGTTTATGCAGTACAGGGCACTTAACTGAGGGCTTCTTGCATGCTAGACAAACACTCTACCAACTGACCCACATCCTCAGCTCAACAATCATTTCTCCTTTTGCTACTCCTGTTTATAAATTAAGAAACGACACTTTAGAGAGGTAAGGCATGTTGCCCAAAATATTAGGTAGGAAACAACAGAGCTGGAATTTGAAACCAGGTTTGCCTGACAATGGACATCTAGTTCTTCCCACTCCACAGAACTGCCATAAGCATCACTAGTGCATACTCCAGGCCAGGGAGCAAACATCACTCATCTTCCTTAAGTACAAACTGCAGCAAAATGACATTTTAAAAAGTCAAGAATACTAGACAATAATAACAGAAGAAAAGTGCTTGGAATTCTCTAATAGTAAAAGATTATAAACTTACATTACATTATTACATTAGTGGGTTGGCATACACAGTTAAGTTAATTTCCAAGTGGGCACCATAGAACCATCTTCTGTATAAGTAAATATCTAGACTTATCCTCCAGCTTTTTGAGTGAAGAAAATACCTTCCTAGTATATACATTTCTACATTTCACAGAAACCTAAAGTGCTTCAAAAGCATCATCTATCACCCTTATTTGGGAAATAATTGCCTAATCCTTCTGTAACCTTAATAAATGTACTATCGTATATTAGTTTAGTTTTGTATTTTGAATTTTTTAATCTTTTCTGAGACAGGGTCTCTCGCTAGCCACAGCTGGTCCAGAACTTTCTATGAGCACCACGCTGGTCTCGATCTCACAAATATCCATTTGCTTCTGCTTCCTGAGAGCTGGAATTAAAGGTGTACACCAAGCCTGATGACCTGCGTTTGATCTCCAGGACGCATGTGTTGGAAGGAGAGACTTAGCTTTCAAACACTGTCCTCTGACCTCCAAACACGCACAACAGAACATACATACATATGCACACACAACTAAATGAATACAATTTCAAATTTCAGACAAGTGTCTTCTTTACCCTATTACTACTTAAAAGCAACGAAAGACATTTTTTAAAGCAGTGATTATAGAAACAAGGACTCCAAACCCTTCATGCTCACTTTAAGGCTCTAGATGTAAAATATAAAAATATTTCCCAAATATGCCTTTACTGAGAAGTTGGAAGAGTAGAAACGTAACTGAAATTTTTAAGAAGCTGATTTTTCTGTAGCTATAGAAGATATTTTCTGGTTAAACTAAAATGTTTATTTAGGCATATATAATAACTCTTAACTATCCTTTTCTATGTTTTAATATTTTAAAAGCTGTCTCTATTTTCACTCCATAAATTAAAATGCCTTTTCTAACGAACAGCTTCCTTCTTAGTGAAAGTTCTGAATTGTTCTGAGGTATCTCATACGTGTGGCCGGTTGGAATGTCCTAAGGCTGAACCACTGCTATGAGCATCCAATGTTCCTTTAGGTAACCCTCCTGACCCAAAACAAACCATGAGCAGCCTTCATAGAGAGCGCTGGTCTGTGCTATGCATTGACAGATACAAGGCAGCAGGGGGAGCAGCCAGAAACAGTTCTGACAGAAACCACTCCAGAAGAGCGGCTAATTTACAAGCAAGAGAAACACACTAGAGATGTTCCTCCCAAACCACAGAGACAAACTAAATTGTCTGAAGAAGTCCTGATGACTACCTGTGCGGAGCAGGCCTAAGTGCCTTTGGAATGAACAACAATAACAACAGAAACAAGGTCAAAAGACGCTCAAATCCCAGCTTTAAGACAGGCCTGCAGCTTGAAGCCCACTGGTTTCCAGCAATGCCGAGCCTTGGAATTGTCCCCAAAACTTGAGAGCAGAAACAAAGTACATTTTGATGCTGATATGTGGAGAATTCAAAATGATTGCATTTCTCACCTTCCAACATCACTGCACTTAGGGGCCTGGTAAAATGTACCTTATTAGGTCACAAGAGGGTTGTTTCAGGGTTTAACGGCAGACTTCACAGAGGCCCTGAAAACCTCCTCCAACCCTCCAATTATTTCTATGAGGGTGAAAAAAAACCAAACATTATGAAAGTATTCTTCATTTAAGGCACTCTACATAAAATCTTCAATAAAAGGACAGAAAACTGGCCTGAAACTCATCTGACACTATATATGTTCCAAAGATTAAAACGGCCTATATTTTGAGTTACAGTAGGACAGAAAAAGTGCATTCTGTCTGAAATTCTGTACTTGAATTTCAGAATAAAAAGTTAGTCTTTCTAGTCAGAACCTCAAAATGTTTTTGTTACCTATGTTAGATAAGTTAGAGACAGTTATCTAAGAATTACAAAAATCCATAACATGATTGCTATACATGAACTGTGTAGCAGAAATTACTCCTGGACCGTAAATAAACAAAAGCAAGTATTTTAGCCAAACAGGTCATCAGGAAAATTTGACCTAAATCTTCAAACTCTTATACTGACCTTTCAAAATTATTATTATTAAGCCCACATTATGCTAAGGAAACTGAAGGAAAAAATAAAAGTTTACATTAGGTCTTAGTAACTCAGCCAGAAACAAGGCCTGCACTTCCAGGCTTGTCTGCCTTCAAAGCTGAGGCCTCACTAAATTGCCCTCAATTGTAGCAATGAGGTTGCAGAGGAAATCTGTACAAATCTCAGGCAGATTAATGTACTTATGAGGGCAAATGCTGTAGATTTAATCACTCAAATTAAATGCCATCTGGAATCTCTTACCCCACTGGTACATGCATCTGACATGTGCTACAGCCAGCCCTGGCCTTGGCCAACAATTCAACCATGTTCTTGCTCTCATACCATAAACCAACAGCATATGCAGTATGATACCAATGCAGAAAAGACAGCTAGTTGCTGCTAGACATCATTTTAAAACTACTAACTCTTTCAAATTTCTTTTATTAAGATCTTTTAAATATATGAATTATTAACAGGCTTAAGGACTCAGTTTCCCTCTTTCTAACCTCCAAATAATTTATGTAATAAATAATTTTTATTATCACTTTAAAATCCTGACTTGTCAACTGTGTGTCAAAACCTCCACAGACAAGAAAATTGTCCTGAATTTTTAAGACAAAGGAGAATAAACTGAACACGTTGACAGAATGTGGAGTATTAAGTCTAACAGTCAAAAAGGAATGCATTAGATTGATTCATTCAGATCCAAGAGATTTCAAAGAACTTAGCAATGTGTTAAGGAAGCTGTTCACATTTCCAATCCACTTACTCCTGCCCTTGTTATCAAGCGGAAGGGTGACTTTATAACCTTTACCAAGGGCTTTTCTTCTTTCTAGGCTCTTATCTCTGAAAGATCATGTAAGTGGAACACTATTTCCAAATGAATGGGTTAGAGATGAAATGAAGAGCTTAGGTATTAAAAATTCTAAGCAACAGCTAGTTAGAACCAATCTGAATTTAAAAAATAAGTGCCAAGCCAATAATATTCAAAATAGGACACGTAAGCACAGCTGAATGCATTTCACAAACATTTTCTAATTTTATACATAAACCACTTCAGCCAAATAAGTTCGCCTCCCATACTAATCCTGCAACAGTTAAACAAAGTTTGAAAGTCCTTAGCAATGAAGAGTTAAAAACATACAAATCCCCATCTTACGGTTCCTGCAAAAGAAAGGCATCATTTTGAGCGATTTCTGTGGCATGACGGTTTTAGCTGAAAGTATAGACACAAACCATTCCACAGTTTAATCCATGCAACATACGTTATTAGATCTCACGTCAATCATCAAACTCAAATTCAGGTTTCTACATAAATAGGATGAATTTTGGGAAAAAGTAGTTGTAGCCAGCTGCTCAGGTGCATTTTGCTGAAAAGCACTGTGAAATAACCTTGAAAACACAAACAAATGCACACATCTGGCAAGGTCTCAGATTTTGCCCTGCGTTTTGCTACCTACAGTCAACCAGACAAGAGAAGAACTGAGGATGGCTCATTCAGCAAGTAAGACACGGGGTATTCACATGTCTCCTGCTGTTATGAAGCAAACTGCAAAAAGAAAATGATTCATATTTTATAGTATTAAGAATCTGTTAGTCAAACGAGTACAATGGCACTTAATGCCACACTGCAGGGAGTGACAGTCCCAGTAAGAAAGTGATAACTGGTCATTCTAATGAAGAGTCCTGCCAAATCTAGAAATGAGGTCCAGATGATGAAAAGAAAAGAAAAAAATAAGGAAAATAAAGTCCTGCAGATTTGATTATCAATACGGTGCACACCAGTAAGATAGTGTGTCTGTGGGGGAGTGAGACCTCTTGGGGAGCCCATTCGCTTTAAGGCCAACTTTTCAGTTCAACAACAATGCTATCTATACAAACAGTGTTAACATTAAGACAATCCAGTGACTGATAGGCTATGGCATCTGGGTAAAAACTGTGTGAGAAATAGAACAGGTAGGATAAAAGCCAGACTAAATCACACATCGCTCATTGAAAGACACGTACCAATGGTAAAATGGCATACCCTTCCTGACCTTGTAACCAGGTGTCCCAAACTATATACACATCTTAAAGAAACAACTATTCCAATTGCCACATATGACCAGACTTCACTGTCTGACTTCTTCTGCATTAAAACACATGCATGCCTCCTTTGCTTCCTCCTATGCCAGGCAGTCATGAAAACAAACAAAATAAAAAAACTCCCAAAGTATCTCTTTGTATAACCAAAGACATTGAAAACAGAAATTTTTTTTTAAATCAAACAAAACTAAAAAGACTCTACCTTGCCTTCAAGGCTATTTTAAAGCTGTTTCATGCTGAAGGTTACTCCTCAGCCCCCCAAACTCCATTAACTGCCAAGGCCAAGTACCTTGGCACATATGGCCCATCTGAAGACTAGTGGTAACTGAATGACCTCAGAAACCTGGCCTTGCTCCTTTTCATGGCTGAAGGAAACCAAGGTGTCATAACGAACCTTATAACTTTGTTACCATCCTGCGTGGATGTAAACAGGAACAATTAAAGGCTCAACTCTTACCCTGAAAACTAGCTAAATAAACGTGAAGGTTACAAGTTCCGTGAACTCTTGTGAGTTTGAGTGAGGTAGGTGGTGCCACCCTAGCCGCTTCACGGAATCCACCAATTCTTATTTCCAACCAGAATCTCAAGCAATACCTTAAAAAAAAAATATGCAAGGCCACCAGACGCTACTGGGTTTCTATTGAAAGGGCAAAGTGTCACTTGAACAACCTACGTCCTGGGAATACTCAAACTATGCCAAAGTTGCTTCTGCAAAATGTTTAATTTACCTGAAGTGAGTGGGGAAGAAAAGAAGCGAGGTGTGCAAAGAGGAACAGAACAGTTAACATGCAGCCATTGTGACAAATTTCTCTATGTAACCCCCGGGGTCACAGGGACTGGTGCTTCCTCAGCGTGGGAATCGTTGACAAGAGCACATGGGGCTTACCTTGTTGGAGGCCATCTCACTGACAGAGTGCCTAGTCTGCAGGGTCTCTAGCTGGTCCAGACACCAGTCCAGCTCCTCCAGGGTCTCGCTGGCCAGTTTCTGGTAGGCCTCCTCTGCGAAGAGACAGGGAAAGGGGGGCTCAGTTCTCAAGCGCTTCACGGGGCCACCAGAGAGTTCAAAGGGGGCCATCCTGCCATACCCCGCCATGCTCGGATGCCCGGTGCCCACACATGAGGGCTGCTCCTTCATATTGCCGGGCCCGGCAGCGCGATGGGGGCCGAGGCTTCGCTGGCGGGGTGACCGGCCTCGGGCAGGCGCAGCTTCTCCAGCTTGACGACGCAGATCGGCCTCCCGGGAGGGCGCGCAAAGTGCGACAGGCCAACTTTGAGACCCGGAGCAGGGCGGAACGGGCGCGGGGCGGGTTTCAGACGGCGCAGCGGGTGGGAATCCCGGTCCTGGACGTCCTGGTCCCGGGCACAGGGATGCTGATGGGGTGGCGCGCGCCTGGGGGCCCGCCCCGGGGACGGCCGAGTGGTCCCCGCCGGGTGGCGTCGCTGTCCGGGCCGGAGCCGAGGCCCCGCGGCCGCCCCTCCTGCCCAGCCTCGCGCGCTGCGCTCGAAGCGAATGAATCAGCCGCGGCCGGCGCGGCCACCACGTTTCCTGTTTTCTTGCTCAAGTCCTCGGGCGGCGGGCGCAGTGCCGCTCCATCACCGCGGCTTTCCGGGAACACTCCCCTTCACGCCCCTCTCGGCCCTCGGCGCTGTCTGGCTCCTCCTCGACTCCCTTACGAAAAGATTCCGGATTGCCAAAGGCCGTCCGTGCCACCCGCCGCGTCCTGCCCCTCCGCCCCGCCACCTCGCCGTGGCATCGCCAGGAGCAGCGGGCGCCGCTTTGAAGCGCAGCCGGGGAGGCGCGGCCGCTCGCGCGTGTGAGTGAGTGAGTGTGTGTGCGCGTGTGCGTGTGTGTGCGCAGCGCTATGTGGGGCTGTCTGCACCAGAGCAGAGGAAAACCCGGCGTGGAGCGCCTGCCACCCGCCTCCTGGGGTCGCGCCCAATGCGGGGCTCAGGCGGGGCTCCGGCAGCCCTGGCGCGCAGGCGCGTGTGGACCGCGCACCTGCCCCGCGGGTACCCCGCGTGCCCTGCCCAGTCCCGGGTCCTCGGCTGCTGCCCGCCCGGCCTCTCCTAGCCTTGGCGTCCCAGGCGCCGGTGGCAGCCTGCCAGAGTGCGCAGAGGGGCCCGGCAGGAGACACACGCAAGGTGACTTAGGACGTGTACAGTCCTTTCTGCAGGTTTACGATTGAGAGTTTCCCAGAGCTCGTTTCTCGAGGTTGTGGGAAGATCGTTTCTGTCAGTGGCAGATTCTCAGTGCTCAGCCAACCTCTAAGTATCTAAAATTTGGGGTGGACAAAAGCAAACTATAGTGTCGTGGGTCAGAACGCCTTAGAACTTGACAATATGCTATATTTCATACTCAGAATGATCAAAGAGTTATCTTAAAGAAACAGCAACATAAACGAACCACAGGGAGGGAAGGTTTACACATGCCTTCCATAGGTGTTTCCTTAGAATGCACAAGACCACCATGGTCTTGGGGTACTAAGGACAGAAAGTTTGGAAGATTCTTTCTATCCGCCATATAAACTACAAACGTGAGGAAAAGACCCCATCAAAGGCATTACAGGGCAAATGTGTCGACCCAGGGGCTATGGGCACTTCACCTAAACTTATCAATTCCAAGAGAACTAAACAGTAATGACATTTCAGAGAGAGAAAAGCCCAACCCCCCAATGACCACCTTTTAAAAATATTGGCAGTAAGGAAAACATTAAAAAGCTTACATGAAGTGGTGAGGTCTCCTGTTATACTTTCTAATTTACAGGTATTGGGGGTGGAAAACTTGTGTCGAAATGTAGACTCCATCAATTATCAGTGGCACAACAAAGAATGTCGGGCATTGAACTTCAGGACGGAGGGATGGATTTCCCTGATAGTTTTGCCCATGGAATTTATAAAAGAATTACTTTCTTGGTATGTTACATGAGTTATGAACTTGTCATAAAAGATTCTTGAATTATTTGCTCTTCATTTTGAGCATGGTGCATTAAATTTTCCCTCTTTTATTATACTTTTTTTTTTCCTGTGTAAATTTCCTCTGTAAATATACGTTAGGTAAATAACTGCCTAAACCCTTGCCAGGTGAACTGAAGCTTAAGCTTAATGCCCCCTTTCCCCTGTCTTTAACAAAAGGAACGACCTTAAAGATAATTGTAGATGGTAAATATAAAATACTTTATCTGTTTAGTTTTTCCCTGATTATATGCTTGTTATAAAAAAATAAAACATGATACACAGAAAGTGCTTTGTAATTCCACAACCTAAAGATCCTAGACAAGAGGTTCAGTTGCTCAATATACTGATTCCATTCCATGTACCTATGTACCATGGCACCCATCCATTGTAGTTTTGCTCTTGCTTATTTTCTTCTTCTACTATGTAAAAGAGGAATTCATGGAATTGTAGGAGGAAAGGGACTTATTTTATGACCATTTGCGTTATTCATATTTTGCCACATCCAGTGGGTTTAGAGGCAGAGCTATGGTGCAGGATTTGTTCACTGCCATCTTGTCAGCTGTCCAAAGCCATTCTCTGCACATCTCTAAGGCTTGGCTTTCTTCGGCCCTGCCGCCTGCAAGCCAATTGTCTAAAAGTCCAAGTTCCAAAGGGAGCATGTTGAAGATGTTGGATCCATACATTTTACATTGTGATCTTAATTCCAGATAGTCAAATGGTTAATCCCTGACTTGAATCTTGTAAAGTGTATCTTCTGAAATAAGTTGCTCCCTCCTGTCACTCTATCACCCTTTTAAAAACAAATCCTGTGTCAAACTTCATGTCTTGAAGCATTAACTCTAAGCTTTTCCACATTAAAAAAAATAGACAGAAATATAATATATGGATCCCTATTCTGCTAGAGCTGAGGCCTGAAATGTACTTCTGACTCCAGGAAACTTTTAGAAAGTTAGTAAAGATAGGAATGGGAGTGCAAACTGTATATGTATACATATACATATATATAAAATGAAATTACCCAAACCACTTGTACATATAGGTGGAAAATATTTGTGTATAACAGAATAAACAATGAATTTCTTTTGTAAAACCTCTGTTGAAATAAAGACTTGTTGAGCTAAGAAGTCTTTCAGATTCCTAGTTTGAGACAACTATGACTAGCTGCAGTTTGCCAACATAGTTATTAAATCTTTACTTTTAGGAATTTTGACCCCAGGTGTTCAGAAACATCAAGTAACTGACCTTTATATCCCTCTCAAGGAGAAAAAAAAAGCTTCAGTGTGGAGTTGCCAACTATCTTAGAGGAAATTGAATCACCACACCAAACAACACACCTAAATGTCATCTACAGCTAGCAGGACAAAGACAGTGAACAAGTTTAATTCTGGCCTTTTCCAAGAACACACACTGTATTCATTAATAAAATACCCCATAGAGAGACGTATGTGCTGTGGCCTTACTTAAAAATATATGAAAACTCTTCTACTTAACTATTCAAAATCTTGCTAACTCAAGGAGCTAAGAAAGAAAAGCATTCAACCAAAACCCACTGGCTAAACTCCATACAGGCTAGGAAAAGGCTGCCGGAGAACAACTGAGAAATAACTTGAGACTTTGGCAGTGTCTCCCATGGCAGCCTCGGTGTTCTTCAAGACACCCTTGAACTATGTAACACCCCTGGGTCTGCTTCAACCCTCTTGTGAACTTGTAGGGCTCAATACTTTTGGGTCAGCACTTGGCTTCCGTCATTGTGATGTGTGCAAGGGTTCCCCTGACACATGGCCTGGAACTCTGCCAAGAACTCCAGGAGAGGATGCTGAAGCAGCAGCTCCTCTTTGAAGGTAGAAGTGTCCTCAGTTAGGAGCCACAGTAGTTGGCCTAGAGGTTGTGAACCGTTAGGTCTGTTACTCTTACCCTTAACTGATGTGAGGTGAAAGGATTCACACTGCAGGAGGGAACCCTATAAATGTTGTTTTCTTTGTCAACATGTATGGGGTTAAAAGGTCTGTGTAAGTTAGGCACAATTCATAGAGGGACCTATCGCTGCAGATACAGAAGAACATAGTTTTTTAAAAAATCAAAGAAACAAAAACAAAATACACACAAACTTTAGATACCATTTGCTTCTCTTAATTTCTCTTACAAAATCATAAAAATGATCACAGCTGACTCAGATTGTTTGTAAGGTAAAACAAACTCATAAGAGTAAATGTTAAAATATACTCCTTGCTAACCAATTCCAGTTTCTTTTCTAAGTCTCATTCCGATGCCTTTTGTTCCTAAGATAGAATTGATAGCATGTGCGTAGACCTGGAGAAATGACTTCTCTCGCATGGGTATTGCTGTGAGCTAATCACTCCCTGACTTCGCTACAGTAAAAGATCTCTGCAGGTTAGCTCTAACTTTGGCTGACATAATTTCTCTTTTCCTTCTATATATTTTATCTGATGGGAAATGCATGAAAGGCCCTGAATTCTCTTTCAATGTATACGTGCAGCAGGTTTAAGCAGAGCCTGCCAGTGGCAAGCTGCCATCATTTTCAAGTGCATTTTTGGCACCAGGTTCTTGTTTTGAAGTATTTTTAAGTCTTATAAAGTATATAAACTTTCGCTTAGTACTTCAAAAAACATTCAAAGTGACGATTTGTGTAATTCTGTGGGTTTTTTTTTTCTTCTATCTTTCTATTATGTACAAGTTTTTTCTAATGCTGCCTAAGGCTATAGTAAAACTTTACAAATAAAGTAAACACAGTATTGAGTTCTACTGTCTTCTAGTCTGATCAGTAACTCAACATGTATATAGCACCTTGTGTTACGAAGGTTATTAGAGTGTTATTAGAGTCCACGGGGCCCAATGCATATATGAGTGTGTACCTCATCTAAGGGAAGACGGGCATCCAGCCGTAAAGACAATTTCAGCACACCATACAGTAGAAGTGGATGGAAGCACACGGGCTGTGGACCATAAGAGACGATTGTTTAAATCAGATTGGTGCACAGGCAGAGCAGGGAAAACTGAAATCTTGAGGGAAGAAACTAAATGTGATGATAAATTTAGATAGTCAACTTTATTACATTAAGAAACACTCAGGACATTAATAAGGCACAGCTTTAGGCGTGTCTCTGAGGGCTTTTCAGAACAGGATTAATTTAGGTGTAAAAACCTTCTTGAATGTGGATACCATTACACCAGGAATGAGTCTGAGAGTGAATAAGAAGAGAAAAAGGAGAAAGCCAGCCTAGCATCAGATACGAGGAAAACCAGCCACATGTTCCCACCTTCATGAGATCAGCCATGCCTTCCTCACCATCACTGACTCTACACTTTCAAATCCTGAGCCAAAATAACTCCTTCATGGCATAAATTGCTTTTTCTCAGGCATTTGGTCAAAGCAATATGGTAAATAACTGATATAAAGATGTGAAGAAAGGAGAAAGGGCATTGAGGGGAAAGAAAATGAACAAACGCCTGAACCTAGGATCAACAAAATGTGTGTATATGCCTGGAGGAGAATAAACTACCATAGGCAGAGTGCCTGGAAAAAAAAAATCTGAGAAATCAGCAGACACTGGCTATGGAAATCCCAGGGATCAAGCAGGTAGGAATGTTGGACTATCATCACAAGAAGGAGTGGCTGAGTGACTTAGAGGACTGTATGACGTGGGATCTCCTTTCATTTTAGATGGAAAACTCTCTGGCTGGACAACACATGAGATTGTAGGAGGAAACACGCCAATGAGACTATTATATCTGGACAATAGTTATATTAAAATAATATTAATATTTCTAAGACTATTTGCTTCACTGGTAGTTTTTCGTATCTAAGATAATCAGTGCATTCACATTCTAAAATTTTTATCATATGGTAATGGGATGAGGGGAAACTATTCACTAGACTTCCTTTCAGGAAGCTAGCTTATAAGAAAATATATAATAATGTTCCTTATGATAGAATTGAGGCTCAATGAATTCTGGTTCGGTTAATACTAATCTGTGGTCTTGTCTATATAGTGAAGCAGAGGAATAAATGGATTGCTAGAGAGGGAAAGAGTGTATGTATGTGTTTAAGGAAAAGTAACCTTGCTCTGTGGGTAACTACATGCTGCAAAATTCTCCTTCCCCTAGTCTTCAACATAGTTAGTGAAGGCACGAAGTACTGAGTTGTTTTGTTTCAGTTCATTGAAGAGACTGAGGTGGAGGCCAGGCTGTCTCAAGCACAAATGTCTGCCTGAGCTAACAGTGGAAAAGGAGGCAGAGAACAAACAGCAAGCTTCTTTTCCTCTGTGTGAGAAGGGGTGGGGTTTTGTTCAAGGACTAGAATTAGAGCCAATTTTAATCAGATAACTGGGGTAAGGGCTCCATGGACATGTATGTAATTATAAACATTGTTCCTTGAAGGAAATGGAAGCGATGGAAGTTTCTGTATCAAAACTTTATATAAGACATAATGTCGATTTCCCTAACTTTGAAGAACCAATTTTTCCACCTACAGAATGAAGAGAAGAATGAGAACTTTGTCAGTTATTTTAGGTTAAACGAGAGCTTGTGTGTTAAATAATTTTGCATTAGTTATTTAATAAATTCGTTTCTCTTCTCCATTTTATCTCCCCTTCCTCCAGAGTTATCTAAAGTCTCTAAACTTAAATAATCACACTAATTCAAATACAGCTATTGACTAATAGGGAAAAACAAGAGGTCCGGAATCCAAATACTTATCTAAGGTAGTTTGGAGCATGGAAAGAAACAAAACCAAAATTCAAGAAGAGGAAGAAGGAGTGAACCTAAAGACATTTATATTCCGTATAAATGTGCTTTAGGAAAACCTTGCTGCTAGATTTAATGTAGAATTTGCATAACTTTGAACTCTGGGTCTATTCATACAACAAATGTAGCTTTCTTTTGACAGTGGTTTCATTTGTGGTTAAAATAAAAATGATTTCTCCCAAGCCAGGCAAGAAAGATGAAACACTAGTTTGTTTGCTTTGGATTATAAATTTTTGGTTTTGATCAACACATTCATTCATTCAACAATTTTCTATGTATGTACATAGTACATGCTGGGAGATTAAACACTGAAAAAGTAGGCAAAAGTTCCTGCTCACCAGGCTGGAGAGATGACTCAGTGGATAACGGTGCTTACCACTAAACCTGACAACCTGAGTTTGATCTCCAGGGCCACATGGTGAAAGGAGAGAACTGACTCTCACAAGTTGTCCTCTGATCTCCATGCGGTTGCCATGGCCTGTGTGCACCACTCCCAGTAAATAAATAAATGTATGTAATTTAAAAAAATGAAGTTTCAGCTTACCCTTAGTTTACATGCTCCTGGCAGGGTGATCTATTTTTCATTTTAATAAACTTACAATGAAAACCTGCTATGTGTCACATGCTAAATACACTGAAAGAAAGAAAATAAACTGGAACCTTTGGGTGCTCATAGTCCAGTGAAGAAGACAATTAGTGGGCAGCATGTCTGTAAGCTATTCACTAAAACAAGGAAGTATGAATGAAACAATGTACGCCTAAAGCAGAGACTTGAGACAGGATAAGTACCATTTGATACAGCCTTGAAGACATCAAGAACGGCTTTTCAAAAGAAGGGATGTCAGTCTTGAGTCTCCAAGGCAAACTGAGGGATTAACCTGGAGGAAAGCAAGAGGTGGCATTTGAGGCAGAAGGCAGAGTTGCCAAGGCTGGCTGGAGAACCTAGGCTCTTCAGGTAGCTATAAGAAGATCAGGATATAAGGTTTAGGCAGGCAGATAATAGACAAAGAAAAGGTGGAGAGACAATCACTGTTTTCTAAGAACATATGGCTTTTCCTGAAGAAATCATTAACATTCTTCCAAGCAGGACTGGAGAGATGGTTCAGCAGTTAAGAGCACTAGCTGCTGTTGCAGAGGAGCCAGGTTAGGTTCCCAGCAATTACATGCTAGCTAATAACAGTCCATAATGCCAGTTTCAAGGGATCTGCTTTTACATGCATGCAGGTGAAACACTCATATACATGAATTAAAAATAAATTTAAAAAATTTAAAGATTCTTCCAAGCTAAGAATTCACATAGTAAAATTCATTTTTAGAATGATCACTCTGGGAAGAGAATGAAAGGAGGCTTGGAAAATGGCAGGGCCAATGTGGAAGTATCAAAAGTAAGAGACGCCGTCTCAAGTGTAGAGAAAAGAGAACTTCAAAAGAGTTTATTGTTATGGAGTGAATGTTTGTGTTTCCCTAAAATCAGTATGCTGGACTCTAATCTTTACTGTGACAACATTTGGAAGTGAGTTTGGGCTGAAGTAACTAGGTCAGGGGGTTAGGACCTGTACCTGTGAGATCAACACACTTCAAAGGGGACCTAAAGCTAAATTAATTTTCTGTCCTGGGAGAAAGAAAAGAGAAGGAACTGGCAGTCTGCATCCGGAAGAGGGCTCACACCACAGTCTGACCATTGATTGCAGACATACTGCACCAAGAACTCTGAGTAATAAATGTTATTTAAGCCTTCTAGTTGAGGGTATTTTGTTTTGGCAGCTAGAATTAAGACCAACACTAAAGCATTCCCATTAATATTCAAGGCAGACCATATATACCCACAGCTTAGCTAAGATAATTTGCATTCCAAACTCATATTTTAGCAACAGAAGACTAAAGAGGACATTAAAGCATGGTAATGAGGGATTACATAGAGAGACTCTTTTCAAAATAAAAACAAAACAACAAAAACTCCAAGACATTGATAAAGGAAACCAAAGAAATGGAAAGAACTTTCATGCCCCTGGCAGAATTAATATTGTGAATACTACCAAAATTAATCTGCAGACTTAATGAAATTCCCAGCAGAATTCACACATCATATTTCACATATCTAAAAGCAATCCAAGAACTCATACAGAAGTACAAACGACCACAAGTAGCCACAGCAATCTTAAGGAATAAGAAGACAGCTGGAGGTAGTGCAATGCCTGACCTTAAATCATACTACAGACCTGTACTGATAAAGAAAGTCTGATGCTGGCATAAAAACAAACAGGAGACCAGTGGAACAGAACTGCGGACCCAGGAGTAAACCAATAAAGCTGTGGCCACCCAGTTTTTGACAAAGGAAGCAAAACTATGCAGTGGAAAGAAGCCTATTTAATAAATGGCACCATCAAACCTGGATTTTCACCTGTAGAATAATAAAATTAGATATACATTTTTCACCGTTCACAAAGATCAATTTGAAATGGAGCAAAGACTTTAAAAATCTGAAATGCTGAAACTACTAGAAGAAAACAGAAACTACATTTAACGATATTTCTGAACAGAAAATCAATTGAATAGGAACTAGTCCCAAGTATCAACAGATGTGAAATTTAAAATTTAGAGTTTCTACACAAAAGAAACCATTAGTAAAGCACACAGATAGCCCATAGAATGGGAGAAAAATCTTTACCAGCTATAGTTCAGATAGGGAATTAATATCTAGAATTTACAAAGTACTACAGAAGGGCGGGAGAGATGGCTCAGCAGCTAAAAGCACTGGCTGTTTTTGTAGAAGACCCAGGTTCCAATTCTAGCACCCACGTGGTGGCTAACAACTGTAACTTCAGTGCCAGGGAGATCCAACAGCCTCTTCTGCTCTCTGCAGGCACTGCATGACAGAGATATACTTACATGCACGTAAGCAATGCACTCATACACCATAAAACAGAAATACTAAAAAATCTACAATGTACTACAGAAAATAAATACTGAATAAATCAAGCTGCCAACCCACAAAGGGGCGAATGAAATGAAGAGACAACTTTTCAAGACACACAAACGGCCAATAACTATTTTAAAAGGGGTTAAACATCCCTAGTCATAGAGGAAATGTAAATTAAAACTATTTTGAGATACCACCTCACCCCAGTTAAAATGGTTATCATCAAGAAGTTTAACAACAAGTCCTACATGTGGGGAAAGGGGGACCTTTATTCACTACTGGTAGGGTACAAATTAATATGGCCTTTTGGAAATCAAGTTGGAGGTTCCTCAAAAAATTAAAGATAGAACTGCACATGACCCAGTTATTCTGCTCCTTGGCACATATATGCCCAGAGAACTCCATATCTTACTATGGAGATATTTGCATACCCATGAATCTTTCTGCTCTATGATAACTAGGAAATGGAACCAATCAGATGACTAGATAATGAAAAAACAGTACATATATAAAATGCAATATTATTCAGCTGTAAAAAAATGAAATCATGAAAATTTCAGGAAAATGAGTGGTCTTAGAAAGTATATTAAATGAGGTCACCAAAATGCAGAAAATAAAAAAAATGCTACTTGTCCTCTCTTTTTTGAAGATCCTGGTCTATAAGGTATATGTTTAAATGTATACATATACATATATAATGTATATAAGTCTATGTGTAAGCAGCTGTAAGTATGGGTATAGAATAACATTTAGAAAGGAGGTCTCAGGGTAACATTAGGGGACGAGGAAGGACAAAATGCAGGCAAAAGGACATGAGTCATGAAAAGATATGACACTAGTAGTTTTTCTAGTTTCAACTCTGTCATAGTGTTTTTTTTTCTTGTTGTGGTGGATAAGTGCATAAAAATGTAATTGAAAGTGAAAGTGTAAAACCCCAAGAGAAGCTCTGTGACTTCAGAATGGTCATTTTAACTGGGCAGAAGTTCACTGACCTGCATAGAGTTTGGGTCTGAGCAAGTGTTTAGGTAGCTTGATTAAACAAGCTGTATGATGTTTATAATTAGGGAGTTCATGATAATGAAGTGATTTTCTATTTAAACAACTAGTAGGGGCTAAGGAGAAAGTTCAATAGGTAAAATATCTTCTGCACAAGCATGAGGACCCAAGTTTGATTCTCGAAACCCACATGCAAAAACTGAACATGGTGACAGGCACTTGTAATGCCAAAGGGAGGCACAGACAGGCAAATTCCTTAGGCCAACCTGACCTACTCAGCCACCTCCACCCCTATCTTAAAACCCAAGATGACTGGTCATGGTGGCACGTGCCTTTAATCCCAGCACTCCAGAGGCAGAAGCAGGTGAATCTCTGTGATATTGAGGCTATCCTGGTCTATGCAGCAAGTGCCAGGCCAGCTGGGGCTACAGGGAAACCTTGTCTCAAGGAAAAGCAAACAAACAAACCAAACCAAAGAAACAACAACAAAAAGTTCAAAAAACAAAAACAACCCCCCCCAAAAAAACACATAAAAATCGCACAAAACCATCAAGTTTGATGATTCCTTATAGATGACATCTGAGGTTAACCTCTAGTCTCCACACACATGCATACACACTGCATGTGAACCAGAATATACTTGCATCCACATGAACATGTACCCATATATGCACATGCATGTGTGAGCACCCAGAAATGCACATGGATGCACACACGCATACACACACAATCACCTACAAAACTAAAACCCCACAAAACTAAAACAAAAAACAAGAAAATGATCACTAGTGGCTTCCCCTCTCTTGCATCCATCCATCCTGTGATCTCTGACTCTTATCTGGGGTAGGTACTGGTTTTGAGGTTGGCTACTGCTACTTAACATGGGTTCAGTCAGCTAACATTATAGATGGAAATGCTGACTAAATGTGGAGATCCAATATGATGATCGTAGAGTCTTAGGAGCTAAGTGCAATCACATAATTGTGAATTTTTCATATTTAAAATTGAAACATAAGGATTGGAGATCATTGGCTCTTCATTTCCAAGCACACACATGGTGACTCACAACCGTCCTCAACTCCAGTTCCAGGGATGTGACTCCCTCTTGTGATCTCTGCAATCATTGCATGACCGTAGTGCATTTCCATATGTGCAGGCAAGACACACACATAAAACGTAAAAAAATTAAAACAAATTATCTGTGAAAAATAAAATTATTGATGGATAGAAAGTCTTGGAGTGAACAGAGATACAGGGAACTAATGCTTCCAGAATTTAAAAATGGTTAAGAAAATCACAGTGTTTTGATATAGTAAAAATATTAATATTGAAATCCAAATGTCACACGCTGTTGCACATATGTGGAGTGATCTTTATAATGTAAGGTGAAATTTTCAATCTATTAATACACAAGAAAAAAATTGGGGGAAAAATAGGTGAATGCACTAAAATAAAATAAATACTGTATGCTTTAACAACAGGAAAAGAACAAACTCTTATGAAGACCCAGTGGGAAAACCACCAAGCTTCCTGCCCCCTCTGGATGACCCAAGCTCAGCTTATTTGTAATGCTCATTTTTACTTTCCAATAGCCATAATTAAACGTCTATTTCTCTTTCCATACAACAAAATTCAGTCCTGTCTCCTTCCTTGTTTGATTATTCTGCTTTACTTCTCTGTCCTCACCATCTAATCCCCACCCGCTGCTTCTCTACCATGAACTACCAGAACAAACACACACTAGCTTTTCCTTTCTAAGGGATTTGGTTTAAGGTTCACACCTCTATTAAGACATTCTCTAAAACATAAACTGTCAGTCTTAAAAATAATTTTATAACCTTTATAATTCTTAATCATGCTGAATATATATTTGTTTTCATAATCAATTTTTCCTTATTAATCCTTATCTTGTGTACACTATCCTCTTCCTTTCCCAGTCTTTGCTCTTCCAACCCACCTAGTAGGCATACTGTCCCAAATGAGTGTCCATAATGGGGTTATTGATGGAAGACAAAGTTCTAAAACTTTCTAGCACTTTGAAAGGCATGAATCCTGGTTCTTTTGAGAGTCTAGTACATCTTTTGGGAATCTACTGTCTACTTCACAAAATCAGCATAAATTCATATAATCAGTATTTGCTATTCTAAAAATAGTACCGATCCCCCTAAAGTCTCCAAGGACTCCAGGATGAAAATTATTGTCCAGAGAGAGTAATTATTTTAATCAAAACTTCCCCTAGAAACTTTAAAACTTATCCAGAATAAGAATCTGCTGTCTTCTTTCAATTTCTCACAAGTCTCTGTTTTGCATTTCTGTCTCTTTTATTGTAAGCTACTGAAGGGAAATAATGCCAAAAAGTAGAGATATTTATTTCATTTAAAACAATAACAGTTGTACTGAAGAAACACCTGCACTCCCCTAACTCCCCCACCCCATGCACACACACACTTTTCCAAAAAGATTAGGGCCGTTTAAATATGCTGTTCTTTAAGAATGATGTGTTAAAGTCATGATTGGAGTTAATCTCAGTGAGTGGGTAAAGTGATTGCTATACAAACATGAGGACCAGCATTCAGATCTTCAGCACCCATACAAAAATCTAAGTGGGTGTGATGGGTTGCCTATAATCCAAGCACTTGGGAGGCAGAGACATAGGATCCAGGAGCAAGCTAGCTCAACTGGTGGATTCTGTGAGCTCTGTGTTCAGTGAGAAGCCCAATCTTAATAAATTAAGTGGAAATCAATAAAGAAGGCACCCAATGTCAGCTTCTAGCTTCCACATGCATATATGCATGTGAACACTCCAAACGTGCCCACACATGCAGACATGTATATACACATGTACATACATAATATGCACATACACAAAATGGAAATTAAAACAATAATACTATGAACACAGCCTAAAAAAGAGTAATTTTCTATGTTGATATTTATTCTCATTGCTCATGTTATATGATACCTCTGTGAGTGTGAATATTAGTCTGCTGGTAAACCTGTTTGTTAACTACATATTAGACAAAGTTCTAAAACTCAAAATTATACCAGGTTTTGAATTTGCTTGTGCACCGATATATACAAACTCTAGAAGAGAAATTAGTTTTATAGTTTTGCAAGGGTATTCAAGGAAATACAGATTTACATAAGAAAGCTCTTATACACACAAGCAAGAATCTATAACCTCTAGGGTTCCTCAGCGGAAGTAGAATGAAAGATCAGAAAGAGCAGGACCTGGACTCACTCTTGGAATCTGCCAGCTATGTTTCTGTTCTGTGCCATCTTCATGTAGCATTTACACGCTTGCTCCCATTGTATAAACTGGAGATTGCCAGGTTATTATGAGAAATGTATGTGAAAATGTATATAAACCCCAAGAGCAAGTTTCTTATCAATTTGACTGAGTAGGTATTCAATCAATGCTAAGTATTCTGACCTACCTTACAAAGTTGTTTAAATAAGCTAATCTGTAATCAGATACTTAATCATGGATATTTCCTTTCAGATTCTTGATCCTAAAACAATTACAATTCTCCTAACAACGAAATCAACACTCAAGCACTAACTAATTATAACTAGAATATAAACAAACAATCTCAGACCTAGAATAGCCTTTGCTAGACCACATCAAATTATGCAGTCACTCTGCATGGAGAAAATATGTACAAGGTAGAGCATAGGTCGACAACAGAGCATCACTTACAATGAGGTTACAGGAAGGGTCACTGCAAACATGTGCCAGTCAACCTGATCTTCACAATATTCTTGCTGCTAGAGTTCTTAGACTAAACACACTTGGGAAATCACATGTGCAACTTCTTTTCAGTAACTATCAATGAACATGAACCAATCAAAATCTAGAAGTTCTATAGTTAAGTTATTGTCGTGTAATGGGTTTTTAAACAATTATTTTATTAGTTTTTATTTTATGTGTATGAATGTATCGCCTGCATGTATGTAAATGCACCCATGCCATGCAATGCCTGTGGCTTGCAGAGGTCAAAAGAGGTCATCAGATCCCTGGAATTGGAGTTACAGACAGTTGTTAGAGGCCATGTGGGTGTTGGGAATCGAACCCAGGTTCTCTGCAAGAGCAGTCAGTGCTTTTACTCATAGAGCCATCTCTCCAGCATTGACTTAGCAAATTTTATCTAAACTTCTTTGTCTTTGGAGTAATTTCTTTGATGTTTCAACTATTGCCTCTTGATGAAACATACCATAAAACACTGTCCTGTGCATCTACACATGTCAGGTGACTCTATAACACAAATACAGTCATGTGATATATAGTTTCCTAAATGTTGGAAAATTCCTGATATTTTCCCATTCCTCATGCCTTCACAGTCTGTTTTTTATTATGTATGCATGTATGTATGTATGTATGTGTGTGTGTGTATGTATGTATGTATGTATGTATGCATGTATTACTTTGAGATGGGGTTTTGTTATATTGCAATGTTTCCTAAGCTGGCTTTGAAGGCACTATCCTCCCACCTCAGGAACTGGAACACCTGGGATTACAAGCTTGAGCCACTGTGCTTGGCTTCCTCCTGCCTTCATAATGTATGCTGTTGAGAGATGTTTATAGTAATGTTCCTCCTTTTTGTCTTCATTTTTCTCCTTTGCTTTTTTCCAGAAAGAGAGCAATAAAAAAAAAACATACATATTTATTGCTTCTCTTTGATGTGCTAGTTGCTGTGAAATACAAGAACATGAAAGATTCAGTGGCCTGGACCTAGGAAGGACCTTACAATATCCTACTGAGAAAATCAGACACAAGATCAGCTGCTGCCTACAGAGAGTGTAAGGTGGCATATAAATCATTCAGCTGGGGAGTGCTGCTGGAGTTCAAAGCAGGGAGAGGGAGGGGATGGATGCAAGCTAAGTGTGCAGAGAATGGGGAAGAAGGCTTCCTGGATGAAAGTCTGCAACAGAGTCTGTGGTTTGAATGATTGAAGGAGGAGGAAGTCAGGCTGGCATTGTTTTCAGGTAGAAAAAAAATGCCTTAAGCCTGAATAAGGGTTAGGCTCATGGGTGAAATGGCCTAAGTAGAAGAGATTTCTTCCAGGGAGAGAAGGGAAGTAGGACTGAAAACTAAATGTATGACCTTGAGCTAATGGATTTTATGGGCATTAGGTAAGTGCACCAGCGATTCAGGAAGACAGCACAGGAAAGAGTCAAGAAGGCAGAGGTACAGAGAGAAGCAGACTTCTGTAGGCATTCATTTTGGTGCTGCTATGGCCGCAGAGCCACAGAGCATTAGGTTCAAATGCTATCTTGGTAAGTTAGCATCCATTGGGAAACCTGAGTAAAATATCTTCTCTATATTTTAGTTTACTCTTCTATAGACTACAACCACGAAAGAATAAACAGCAATAGGACTGTAAGAAAAAAAAAAAAAAAACCTCGAAAGTTACCCTGGCCATTTTCCCATATTATATAAGATACTTTTTGGTTGTTTGTGATAAAACACCATGACAACGCAACTTACAGAAGAAGTGGTTTGGGGGGCTTATGTTTCCAGAGGAATAAGTCCATCATGGAGTGGGGGCATGGCAGCACAGCCAACCAGAGAAGAAAGTGGAGTGCTCACATCTTGAAACACACAGGAAGTAGACAGAGCAAGCTGGACATGTGGCAATGCTACGAACTCTAAAAGCCTTCCCCAGTGACATGCTTCCTCCATCTGGGCCACACGGACTGAAGGTTCCACGACTGCCACAGACAGTGCTACCCACTGCCCAAGTTCAAAGACTTTAGACTGTGGGAGACACTTCTCATCCACATCATCATGCATATTTTGTTTTGTTTTTCAATCTAACTTTGATATAAAAATCATATATAAATGTCCATATTTCTTTTAAATTGGATCCATCTAAATTTAAATACATGATTTGTTTGTAAAACATTTATCAAGTCTATTACATGCAATAGCTGCTTTTAATATCAATTCATCTCTTTCCCATTTCTTCCTAAAGCACAGATACTAAAAAACAATCCTCTTTTGCTACATATTTGTCAATGCTAGTGTGACTGAAGTGACTGACTGATTGAATGAACAACACAGTGACTGGGGACATAGGGTGTGATGGGTGCACTTGCAGGGGACACATCAGACTGTTGGAACGCTCACCAACCATTGCCTCATCTTCAGTTTTTAAAAAAGGCCACATTTTAATTACTAAGGAAACTTTTAGCTTTTAGAAATTTCAACAGTTTTTAAAAGTTAAATATTTTGAGGGTCAAACAAATTAAGCGTATCGGCTTTAGTGTCCAGTTATCCTTCTATTTATTTAGCTCTCTCTCTGTGGGTGCGGGTGTGTGGGTGTGTGCACACTTGTGTGTTTGTGTTTGAGTGCAGGCACATGTGTGCCATGGCATGCCTGCAGAGGTTAGAGGACAATTCAGATGTTGGTCTTTACTTTCTACCTTGTTTGAGACAAGGTCTCTTCTTGTTTGCTGTGTCTATGCCAGGCCATCTGGCCCCCAGGCCGCCAAGGTTTCTCCTGTCTTCACCTCCCATCTCACCATAGGAACTGTGGGATTATAGATACGTATGACCACATTCAGCTTTACATGTGTTTTGGGGATTCAGACTCAGGTCTTCGTGCTTGTGTGGCAAACATTTTACCCACTGAGCCATCTCCCCAGTCCAATTGTCCTTCTAGTACCAGCATGCTTATCACTAGTGACAAAAATCTTCCTAAAAGTAGTACTTTAGCAAAGCCTACAGAGATTTGATCATTTTGAGGTGGAGAAATTAAGTATATTGCCACTCATGGTGATACATACCTGTCTCCCCAGCACTCGGGAGGTTGAGGCAGGAGGAACACCTGTGCTCAGGAGTTTGAGACAAACCTGAGCTACAGAGCAAGATCTCATCTCGATGAAGCAAAATAAAACCCAGCCAATCAAACTAACAACAAAAGCCAATGCTTCTGGCATGAGTGAAACTAGTATGGGGTCACTGAAAGACTACTTGATTTGTAGTCAACAGACAGATTCTTTTCATATCGCCAGCAGTTACTCAGCAGGCTTTGGTCAAATGATCCCAGCTGTTCCTGAACTGGACCTATATGAGCTGTGCTGGAAGGAGCACAGACTGACCCAGAAACACTTAACCCTGTTGAATGACTTATGACTCGTCAGTCAGACAGCACTACTTCCCAATACCCCTGTCCCTCGCAATACTAACCCTTTCCTGGACCAATGAACATGAAGAACATATTTTTTCCATTGGGCCTTTATTTTCCTTTGTAGGTATTGAAATCATATAATTACCTATTTCCTAAATTTCTGGGGATCTTTTCTTCTTCCAATACCTCATTTAGGATTTTATATTCCAAAAGCATCTCAGCAATAGTTGAAATATTTCTTCTTACTCAACACTATAGTCTAGACTTTTCATGACTATAGGTTTCATCCAAACTTCAACTATTCTCTTCAAAGACCCTCTGAAGTCCACTCTTCAGACCAACCTTATTTCATCAATCCAGAGCTGACCTCACCTCCGCCTCTGCATCTTGAGAAAAAGTTTCCCGTGAGCTCTGATTCTGCATATCTGGCCATACTGGACTAGTTCTTAAATTTTAATTCAATTCTTTTTGTCACTTGATCATCAATAGATCATTTAGATGATCAAGTTCCTGCCTTTCATAGCCTGCTTCCTTTATGTGTAAGTTCCCAAAAGGAAGCTCTGCATAGACTCCAATGACGCAGATGACAGGCTCTGCATAGGAGGGGCAGGAAGGCCCAGGGTGGAGGAAGTTGGTCCTCATATCATTGAGGGAGAGAGACACTCAGGAGGTGATTCAGAGGAGCAGGCCCTACAGTTAGAAGGAATTCACATACTTTATTGGTTTTGTTTTCCTTAGCAGTGAACTCTTTCCACAAAGTTAGAAAACTAGAGGCTGTTATGATTCACTCTTGTCTATTTAAATATTGGCTTCATTTATTACCTCTCAATAAACAGCTGCTGGATTGCTAGAGGACCTGGCATTATATGTGGTGCTCTATACACAAAACTTAGTTCAGAAGATATCTGGCTTTAGGGAGGCCTCAAACTGGAAGAACTGCTCAAGGGATGAATAATTGTAGATTTCAACAGAAATTAATTTATGATTAGAACAAGAAAAATACATAAAAGGTCAGCAGTGATGAGGGGTCTGTGATAGCCAGCACTCCTGGGGAGGATGCCATTGCATCAGGTTTTGCAGACTTTGTTGGAATCTAGATAACGGAACCACAGGAACAGGGAAGCTCACTCTTATCTCTAGGTTTCAGGCACACCATGCACAAAGCAATGTTTTCTTTTTCCAACCCTCCATGTTCTCTATAGTGCATGACTAGTTATAATGTAGGGAAGGCCTGGAGAGTTACAACCACTAGAGTAAAAGAATAGAACCAAAGTAGAGAAACTCAGACAGTTCACGGCTGAACACATTGTTTAAAAAGGGCGGTTCAGAAAAACAGGGACTTCTAGATAGCGAGTGTGAAGAGAATTCAGCCCTTTGAGAACTTGATTCTATTTTACAGCTTGAACTTTCTACTTCTTGACAATTGCCCATGCTTTACCTTAACTGGAATCCTGTGGTCCGGTGTGATGGTTAATCTCAATTGCTAACTTAAAGAGATTTACAGTCAATCTCTGGAAGATGACTCTCTGAACATTCTTGTAAGAGATCATCTTAATTATGTTAACTGAAGTGGGAAGACAGCCACCCCGGTGGCACCTTTCCCTCGGCTGGATCCTAAATTATGTAAAAAGAAGAAAGTGAGCTGAGCACAAGTAATCATTTTTGTCTGTTGCCTGACTGTGGACACAATGTGATCAGCAGTTTCAATTTCCTGCAACCGTGACTTCCTTGCCATGATAGACTGTACCCTCAAACTGTAAACCAGAATAAAGCCTTTCTCTCCTGAGTTCATCTCCTCAGGATATTCTGACACAGCAACAAACAAAGTAGCTAATACATTCAAGGCCCTTTTCTCTTTGTTAAATAATGGACAGTTAAGTTCATTGGGGCAAGGGCCCAATGTTAGCCTAATTCTCTCTCGGACTGAGAATGGGATTCAACTTGTTTGCTCAGATCAGCTCTGATATCCCCATTCCTTCTTTCAGAAACAAGACCAGCAGTTGATCACCCTCTAGATAAAAGTGCCACTACTGCATCAATAGAGATAGCTTGCTGTGTCAGTCGTGGTTATTAGGCTTTAGGGCTGAGTTAGACTGTTGATTTATAACAGCTATCTAATTGGACTTGAAGATATCTCAGTGGGGACTCATAGGTAGCATTGTAAACACAGCCAGCTACACGTGGCTGGAAAGGTCATAGATCCTAGACAAAACCCTAATTCTGTCATATCTCTAAACAAATGAAATTTTTTTGTGATTGCTAAATATGGATTCTTATATTTATAGACAAGTATATCATACACTACTCATTAAAGAAGCTTCTTTTTGCAACCGATGGAGGTTATTATAGAATTCCACAACTGCTTACACACAGAGAATATATATATCTGAGGGATGTTCAGCCCTAAATGACACATCTACAGTAGAACCTCTCATAGCTAAGGCTCATGGAACATAATCAAACAGGGGGTAGAGAGAACACTAATACACCCTCAACTTTTATCAGAGAAGTTTCCTCATAGAAGAGAGTGAAATACACACAGAAGGCCACAACTAGTTAAGTTTTAGGGAATAAGAGACTTCAGAGTATGTGTCCCTCATGAGGATGTACCTCATCCATCCACAGCTCAAGGATCATTGTGGAAGAGGGGGTGGAAAAATTGTAAGACAGGTTCGGTGCATGAGGCTTTCAGGCTGCTGGGAACTTGTTCATATGACATTGCAACAATGGTGACAGCATTCAGGAGACCCATGCTGACTCAGTCAGACAAAAACGCAGCATGAGGGAAATGGGCATCAGGTCCCAACTCTAGGCTAGGAGCTATTGGCAACTGATCACTGCTGGATGAGGGAGAGTAGATCTTCTCTAAGGGAGAGATTCTACATAGGCTGGCTAGACTCCAGTGGATGAACTAGCACAGAAGGATATCTGGGTATAAATGCTTGATCAGGAAGTACTTAACATATGACAGAATTCAAGAAATACTGTGTGTGGGGAAGCTCTGGGGGCATGGATGGGGTCAGAGGCCTAAATTTGACTAGGCTCTATTTTAAGAAATGCACAAAAGGTCGATAAAAATATTTTTAAAAACAAGGCCAGCAGATCTCTTTTTCTCCCAATTCTTGTATGCATTATGCAGTAGGTTATGCTAGGATAGAGAGAGATGTTATGAAGGCCAAAATTCAAGAAAACAGAGTTTGGAGTAAAGTAATCCTTTCATCCAGACCTAAGGTCTGTCACTGAGGACATCACATAAGATGGAGATGATTGTATGAGATAATTAATTTACCAGTCCTTATTTATAAAATGACAAGAACAATAGATACATGATGGAGTGTTTCTGATGATTAAGTAGATTTTGCATGTAAAGCAGTATCTGGAAAATTAACAAATGTTCAAGAATTTACAAGAAAAGGAGAATTGCATATGCAGGCATGTTACTTTTAAAACCATCTCCAGAGCTCTGATGCTCTGCTCTTCTCCAGGACTCTGTTATCCATCACTGGGATAGACGGTCAGGTAGCTTTTCCATTTTTGACAATGTAAGAGCACTAATCCTGGAAAGCACTCTCAGATTATTTATCTAATTGAACAGGCAAGTCCTTTTAGCGTGGACATCAGAAGTCTCTATAATATGTCTATGCTGATTTAGTCAGAACAATTCATGTGGGAGGGAAAAGCCTTTAGGGTAGAAAAGGAGTTTAGTTAGAAAAGCTAACTGTAGTCGGGACGCACACTGGTTAAGAGAGATTTATTAAGCAGTCCAATTGGGCTTTTTCCTTTGATATAGTTTCTTGCATTAATAGGGATCTGGGAGAAATCTAGGTTACTAAAGATACATATGGAAATATCATGTTTGATGCATGGGAGTCAAATCAGAACTAATTCTTAAATTCATTACATCACTAAACAGTATTGCAGAGATTTGTTTATTACTAGACAATTTCTCTAGGGTTGACATCATGTAAGTTCATTTTTGATATGTTGTGCTAAACTCTTATTGTCAAACACTAGATGTCCAGTAAATGCTTTGTGAATTCAGATACACTGAAAATGCATGGAACAGTCATTCTCCTTACAAAACTTTCCTTTCCACAGCATTACAGGGCCTTCTAGTGCATCTGAGCATCAGCAACTGCACTGTTTAAAGAGCACGAACTTGATTTATGGGGTTTGTAAATTTCATACTCAGAGATATGACATGAACAGAGTAAGTTGTACCAGGGGGGAGAAATCTCTGGTGGACTGATTCTTATTTCCATCTTTTTATCTACTGTGGAGAGCTTTTATTCTCTGGTTATCTGCATGTATTATCTCTTTTTCTTGTTAGATATATATTAATCCCCTTTTTTATGAATAAGGGGCTCACATATTCCAGTTGCTCTGAAACTTGCCAGATTTATATCTATTATCTCAGCCTCACTGTAAATAGCATTGTACTTGATTATAAAAAAGTACTTTGTTCTGAATGCCAAATCAGACTCCCTAATTATGGGGGACTCACTGCACATCAGTCAGCTGCCCAGATCTATTCTCCTTGGATTCAAGGTACCACACTCTTCTGGGTTTTTCCTCTGTGAAGACAGCTCTCAATCAGTGCATTCACTTCTGAGAAATAGACACCTCTTGTGCATACAAGCACAAAAGAATACCTAATAATTACATTCCTAAATTTATTGAAATCTAGAAGCCATGTCCATTTGAAAGCTCTAATCTAGTAATTAAGCTTAAGCTTCTCAGGTTAAACTGCACCTTAATAATGTAGCTTATTTTGTTGAAATCAGTTAATGCTCTTTAATATGATTTGGAATAAATGGACAGACAAAAGTTAAAATGTGGTTGGTCAAAGCAATCAGAAATCTCACTTCATTCTGTCAATAACAATGGCAATTTAGCGAGTTCTTTTTACTATAGGGATGTAATTGCTCTTGGCTTTAATTTCTTGTAATGATGGAACAAATGCAATTACTTCATACTTTTAGGAACATTTGGCTGCATCATGTTTTAGTGCTTCTCTAAATCCTATTGGAAATTAAATCAGTCCTGTGATTACACATTCTTCCTATTGTGGAGCATGTCTACCTTGTGTCAGCAAAGTGGTAGCTATTGTCTACCTTAATCCATTGCAGTAGTGGTAAAAGAAATGACCTCCCCTGCCTCTTTCATTTTACATCAAATTTTGGCATGTTTGCTGGAGCACAATCTTGTTAGACCACGTACCTATTTTTCAGATATAACTTTAGAGCTCTACAGTAAGGTCAAAATGCACCTGTGATTCAAATTTAAATGAGAGTATGAGTTTCTAAGAACATCAAGAACATTGACCAGTTTGAAGAGTAGAAACCACTTCTATTTTGTGCCACTGGCTTATCTTTTTCCCAATTCCAGGTGGACACATAAGCTTGGAGGTTGGAAGTCTCCTACCTACCATGTACCATCAACATTAATTACTCTAGTATATTTCACCTTTAGATTCTTATCCAAGGAAGCTCAAATAATCTGACAAAGCTAGCACAAATTTCCTGAATACTGAAGCTACAATTCTTATATAGTAAAAGGTCATATAATGAATTGCATTACAAACAGGGTACTGTAGATTGATATTAAATATTAAAATGCAGATGATATTAATTACTGTTATGTGCAAAGACTGTTTAGCTGTCCTCTAATATTCTTTTCTTCTTTAGTATTAGATTCCAGTTTTCGAGAAAACATACTACTGCCCCCAATAGAGGAAGATTTCAGACTCATTTGTGTTCAAGCATTGCTCTTTAACCAAGTTCTAGAGAATTGGTTCATAATAGAATCATTATGTGGGTGCTCCAGGAATCTTTATTAATAGATGCAGTCATTATCTTTTACTTGCTTGTCTTTGTTTTTATCTCTTTCTTACTGGCTAGAATGAGAATTTTGTGGTTGGAGCTGAAGCAACCACACTAGACTAATAGTAGAATTTGGGTACATCTAACCAAGCAACAAACTAGAAGTAGCATGTACACTCAAAACTTCTATGGAATCACATTTCCATATTGTTGATATTGATGCCTTCTTTCAGATTTTTAACATGAAAATGAAATCTGCATCTACCTAAGGCAGCTCTGTTTAAACAGAGCCAAATGCTATTCATGTTAACATAAAAACCACTAAAACAATAGGAACAAAGCTTAATCTTAACTGAAAGATGTGTGTTCATATAGGCAATGTTGAGATTGGATGTTGGATGTTTAGTTTCCAACTTACTATGATTTAAATATATAACACAGCAATAGAAGACTAATTAACAGCTGGTTTCAGATTTGTGTGAAAATGGTTTTAAGAACATCAGCCAAAAAAATCCTTCAAGAACCACCCTGGAGTTTCCCCAAGGCTTCAGACACTTGTCATTGTACCCTGTCTTGAAATTCATTCCAGCCTGGAAGCCATTGTGATGAACCAAAATGTAATGCCCTTGCCAGGAAGAAGAACAGTGTCCTCACTGCCAGGAGCTTCTCCACCCAGGCCCCCTCTCCCTCTTAGTTACACACTAGGGCATACAGATGTTTACAAATTTCTCCTTGCTCAATAGTCTTCAAGCATACTGCTCTTGTTAAGTCATTAAAAGCTGGAGGGTCTTTTCAAAATAATTTCTTTCCATATTTTGTCATTTGTAGCCAATAGTCTCTCTTCCTGGAAATCTGATAGCTTTAAACTAAATTCTTGTGGATACAAGTCATGCCTGAAAGATTTATTGATGACATACTATAGTTGCATGATTAGAGCACAAATACTTCTTAATGCCCAACATTTTCAAGCAAAATATTTTATGTGTAAGCTCTGTGAGGTTACAGACTAATGGCTATTTATTTATTACCAAATCCCTAACTTCTAGAAATAGTACTTCTCAATATAATGTTGAATAAATTAAGAAAAAGTTTACAGGACTAGTAAACTTGTTGTTTAACATTTACACACACATAAAGAATCCTCACATTGTCAGAGTGAGCTTGGGGCTGATTTCGTGGGACTGTGTCTCTATGTTGTCCTCTGCAGTTACTAGAAATCTACCCATCTTTCACAAATTCTTATGACAACACCACTTCCTCTTCCTGCTCATTCTAAATCCCTGAAGCGCTGTCACTCTCATTTGTATCCCCCAGTGCATAGACTAAGTGTTCAATATACTCATTTGGGTAGAGTCAGAGATGCATGCTCATGTTCCCTTTGGGAGGGGATTGCACCTGTCATAAGTGGTAGTTATCAACAATTAGCAGCATGGTTTGTAGAATATAAATCTTTGCCCATTTTTCACATCACTGTAAAGCTACATTTTAAGGTCATAAATATAAATTGTAAGTGCCATTTAGAGGGAAGATTTCCAGTATGTCTTCCAGTGAAGAGTTGTCTGTGGTTGTGTATTAGAATGACTGCCATCTAGATCCCCTGCTCCTTCCAGAGCCCAGTTCAGTATCTCCAGGGCCACTCTGCTTTTTTTAGTGCTTACTGTCAGGGAGCAATGTAATGCCATTGTCTAAGTAGAAACTACCTCAGTCTTTCGAAAGATGGGAATATATGTTCATAAGGAAAGAAAATGGGATGAAATATAGAAAGAAAATGTATTCTAGCTGGTTGGATGTATCATTAAATAGATAAGACCTACTAATTAAGGATAGTTTCTTTCTATAAACATGGCCATTAAGTTGTCATTCAATGAACCTCTAAGGCACAAAACTTGAGTCCCTAGAATCAGTACTTAGCCATTGTCCATCAATTGTTATTTCTTATATGTTTGTGAAGCTTGAAATGCTAAAGGTATAATTTTTCTTCCCAGATTTTCAAGCTAATTCCTCAACTAATATTCTGCTTTATTTAGTATTTAGTATCTAAATTGAAACTTGAGATAAAAACTTATAAATAAGCCAGGCTACCAAAATTTAAAGTCCATTATATATATGAGACCATATTGTAGTTATGTAGAAATGTGTCCTATTCTTGGGAATTACACAGTATAAACTGGGAGAGTTCGGGGATGGAAGATCATTACTTGTGCATCTTTCCCTCAGGTACATTACAGAACAAAGTATTGAGGATATCTGTATGCCCATGTGCATGTATAGATGTATATGCAGAAGAACATGATACAGACATGTGAGGCAGAATCCTGGGATGAATCTTGTTGAGGGGTATACATTTTTTATACTACTCATGATGCCTCCGAGTATGTTTGAAATAATTTCCAAATAATTTTTAAACAGTGACAGCAGATAACACAATCATTTGTTATGAAGCACTCTTTCCTGCTCTCCCCTTACAGAAGACACACACAGAAACTCACATGAGTGGCACCTTTGTACTTTCTGTTTACTAGTTGAATGTTAGCACAAATCATGAGGAGAAACTCATTCTTCTTATCTATCTATGCAATCAAGCCCTAAGTAACTCTAGGAGACATTTGATGCAGCAACTTGACTTTTAAGACAACCATTTCAAAAATGTAATATAACGTCATACCTTATAAACAAGACTGCCCTTTTGTCCTTTCAGATTTGGTTGAAACTGGTCCATGGAGTACAGCTACCTGAGAACATATCCTTGAGCAAGACAGCCCAGGCATCCTGCCCAAACCACAGGCTATTGGAAACTTGTCCGAAAGTGACTCCTTGGGACCATTGACCTCCAGAGTGCTGATGAATACAGTGAGTGAGCTGAAGAAGACGTATGATTTGTTTTGAACACATTTACTATGATTGATGACCCATATCTGGCAAGTTATGTTCAGTCCCAGTAGAGATGAAAGTTTCACTCCTTTACTTCTTTCAACATTCCTGTTGGGACAAGTTTCTCCTTTACTGGCCAACTACTTGTAAGTCACTTATATTTGCTGCATAATGGACTCATTAACTACACAATGGATCGATGTTATGCATAATATTCCTGAATCAACATGAACTCTTTACTAAATTTCCTCACCAAATGACTCTGGAAATTTTCCTTCCAGCTACTAAGGTCTAAGTATCAGCCAGCTAGTAAAGTTTTGAGATGGGCTAGGGCCAGAACCAGAATCAGGTTAGGAAGTTATCTATTACGAATGGCAGGTTGTGAACCACAGAATTGTGATAAAAAATACCCCCAAATGGACTCAGACCATTTTATACTTCATGTTATTCTGAGGGAGTATCAGCCTAGTAAGTCAACTGTAGATTCTGTCTCAAAAAATCTAAAAGGAAGATTACAAACAAGATAATAAAGTTCTGTGGCAGTGGGCCAGGGTCGGGGGAGTGAAGACACTGAACAAGAGTAGGACAGTCCTGGTTCTGTAGTATGACACTGAAATCATCATTTCAAGTTGAAAATAGCATACAGAAATAGAAAAGAGGCCAGTGACAGCCTCCAAAGCTCTTTCCAAGTTAACTCTGAGGAAGAGGCTGCTTAAAATCTGACCTGGATTGTGGCCAGAATTCAACTGTTTTGGTTTTTTGTTTTGTTGCCATTATTGCTGCTGCCCTTACATAAAGAAACATGAGACAAAAAATATTTTCTTTGGGGCCCAAAAGGAAAGAAGATATGGAAAGATGTGGAAATAAAACACAGGAAGAAAAACAGAGGAGTTAGAAGTATGTAAAGTCTCTGCCCTCTTTAAAATAAGACATTTTGCTAAAATACATGGAAAATGTTTCTTTAATGTTTATCATTTTCATTGATTGGCAGGTTAGCTAGTCAAGATGACCTTTCTAGTCTTGGTACCCTTACAGGTGAGCTCTATGGATTACTATCAGACAGTCACAGCTTTCATTGATTCACTGTGCACTAATATACCATACAGCTTCTCAAATAAGCCTCAAGACCCTGGTGCTGGACTAGATAAAGTAAGGCTTAGTACATGGTCCTACAGGTTTTTTTTTTTTTTTTTTTTGCATCAGTGTATTATCACAACACACCAACTCGGAAACAGGCTATATATCTACCAACAATCAATCTTCTGTATTTTGCAAAGACTGGTGATTTTTTAATTTAGATTGAGTCTCTTTTTTGACTAGTTTGTTAGTCCACTGGAATGTATTCATAAACTATGAATCAAGCAAAATTTAAAAACATAGTACTAGCAATAGTCACATTAATAGATTCATAATGATCTCCTTGATAATATTTAATTATTCTTTTTAGCTACTAGTTTTTTCTACCTTTCTAACAAATAGCCTGACTTCCAAGAATAAGAAATACTTCAACATAAGTAGAAGAAATATTCAAAGGATGACCTACTTTCAAAACAAGAAATAATTTGATCCAGCAATCCCGCTTCTTGTTCCATATCCAAAGGCACTGAAATCTTAGGCCTAAGAAGACATCTGTCTTTCCACATTCATTGCAACATTATTTACATTAACTAAGTTATAGAACCAAACAGTGATGGATGAAGAAAAATGTAATATATATATAATATATGCATATAATATATATATATATATATATAATTGAATGGAAAATTATTTAGTCTTTACAACGGAGGAAATCCTAGGCCAGACATAGTGGTGTACACCTATAATCCCAGCACTTGTAGAACTTAGGGAGGAAGATCAAAAGTTGAAGGTCAGCTTGGGTTACATAGCAGGATTCTACTACAAAAACTAAAACAAACAGAAAAAAACAAAAACCTGAAAACAACAAAAAGGAGCAAGAAAACAAAGGAAATCCTGTTGCACTTGTGATACCGTGGATTGACCTGAAGGACATTATGCTATGTTAAGGAAATCAGGAATAAAAAAGACAAATTTGATGCAATCTTGCCTACAAGTAGAATCTAAAATGCTAAGTCTTCTAGAAACAGAAAGTAGAACTGTGGTTGCAGGGACTGGAAGAAAGGTGCAATGGGGGTGGTGGTGGTCAAAGGGTGCAAAGTTTCAGTCTTGCAAGATAAATTCTGGAGAGCTACTTCGCAGCATAGACCATGTAATTTGACAGCACTGTTGTGTATTTGAAATTTTGTTAAGCAGGTAGATAATAGCCTAAATGTTTGTACTGCCAAAGAGAAACGACGAAGGAGAAGGAAGAGGAGGAGGAGGGGCTAGATGAGGGTCTTAGGAAGTGGCCTTTTGGACGTTGCTCAGGTCATGAAAGCACACAGCTACTGAACAGGATAATATACCTTTATAAAAAAGGCTGGAGAAAGAGAATTTTTCCTTTCTGTTACACGAAAGCATGGTCAGAAATGTCTTTTGTGACCCAAGAAATAGGACCACATTACATATTAAACTTGCCGGTGACTTCATCTTGGAGGCACCAGGGTCAAGGACTTTGAGAAACATATTCCACCTCTCGCACACAACCCAGGACATGGTATTTTGTTGAACAGTCTGAACCATCTAAGAAAGAATAGAGAGTGCACCTTTTGAGAGAATAAGTTAAAGGCACAAGGTTCCTGAAGTCATATACTTTACAGATTTCTAGACTACAGGGTGACACCCAAGTATTGACTTGATTTCTGATACATTTTCTGGAGTTTGAATGTCACTGCAAAGATGAATAAGCCAAACAGATTGGATTCGTATGGGTCTGCCATATGACATATTTTTCCTCATATAAGAATAAAGGAAAAACTGATTTCACCCTGTTTCTTTGGGTTAGACTAGAAGTTGCTACCATTATCACTATCCCTTTGTCTTTTCTTTTGTGTTTAAAATATGATGTAGGAAGATGTAACAAAATAAATAATACTTTTCGTACCTTTTGGTACTTCTAAATTTTGTGGATTTTCATAAGAAATAAAAACAAAGCAGAGACTGACAAAGAAAAAAATAACAGAACATGGAATTTCTTTTCTTTAGTAAAACTATATCACATCACAGATTATGAGCTTTTTAGCCACCAAAGAAATATTGCTATAGATATTGTTATAGTTTGTAACTTATATGTTCTTCCTTCCTTCCTTCCTTCCTTCCTTCCTTCCTTCCTTCCTTCCTTCCTTCCTTCCTTCGTTCTTTCTTCTTTCTGTCCTGTCTTTTTGAGACAGGGTTTCCCTGTAACCCCAGATAGCCCGGAACTCATTGTACACACCAGGTTGGCCTCAATTTCATAGAAATCTGCCTATCTCTGCCTCCTAAGTGCTGGGATTAAAAGCGTGTACCACCATGCCCAATTGTATGTTATATATTCTCAAATACCCCTGTTTTAAAAGCTCCAGAGCTCACTGTCAAGAGACGGTGAAAATTTTAAGAGCTGGAACTTAGTGGAAGCTTTAGGTCATTAGGGTGGGCCCTCTGAAGTGACAGTAGGACCATAATCTTTTTCTCTTTTCTCTCACTCCACTGCTATGCACTAGCTGGCTTTTTCTGTATCAAATGTTCTTAACATGATATACTACCTTTCTACAGGCCCAAGAATATGGGAATCAACTGACCATCAATTGAAAACTGTAAAACTGCAGAGAAAAATAAATTTTCCCTCTTTATGAGTTGATTATATGACAAATATATTTGTTAACTTTCTCAGTAAAAGACTACACAGAACTGGGATGCTTGCTGTTAAGTGGCCAGTGTTAAATTAGTCAAAACTCATAAAAACCTTAAAAACCCTACCCCATAATGCTCATGTATAGATGCTAGAGTGACAAAGGCTGAACTACACAGGTTTAAGGTACAGGGTTTCGAACAACCTAAGTGATCTTTGGACTAGTAATTATAAGTGCAGAATTCAAAGTTTGAACATTGAATATTATGAAGTCCTGACTCTTTGCATAGGAGAATGTAGAAATCATCCCAGTCCATACCATATACATGATGAAATTCCTTTGGATACAAATTTCATCTGACTTAACATATTTTTGATATTAGTAGTATATTTCATATGAGCATAGAAAACTTTATCTGGACAATGGGACAATAACAAATTAAAATCATTTTATTTATTTACTTTTATTTTATGCGTATGAGTGTATTGCCTGCATATGTGTAAGTTGCACCTGTGTATCATGCAATGCCCTCAGAGGTCAGAAAAGGGCATTGGATTCCCCGGAACTGAACAGTTGTTAGCTGCCTTGTGGGTGCTGGGGCTCAAACCCTGGACTTCTGTAAAAGCAGTCAGGGCTCTTCACTGTGGAGCCATCTCTCCAGCACCAATAATAGATTTTTAAAGGCACTTAGGTCTTAGCCCTTCTGCTTCATTCATTTGTTCACATGTTCACTCAATTGTTTATTTATTCACTCAAACATATATGATTAGCAATTTATGTTTGGCAAACATTATAACAGGTGCTATAGTCTATTAGTGATAAAAAAAAAACCCTACATTTTTTAAAATTAGACCTATGGATCCTACCTTGTAGAATGCAGAATAAAGCCAAGAACATCAACAGTATGTGAAAAAATTGATTAATGTCCTTTCCAAGAAAGGACAACTTATCTATTAGAAAATTAACGCAGTGCCACGGGGCAGCCAGACACGTAACAAATCTCCAGTAAAATGATCAACAGGTGATGCATCTTTTGAAAAAGAAGGCACGTTAGGGAGGGAATCCTCAGTCTACCTGTATCTCAGTGTCTCAGTTTCCTTCTCTGTAATGTGAGACTGAAGCTACCTGACCAGGTTAGAATCTGGAAAAGGCCAGGCAGCTCACTAACAGGCACTTACTATAATTTTATTTTCTTTTAAGTTTTAGTTGTGGAAGTTTTCACACTGGAGGGGACTTTTCAACTTTGTAAGAGTATGTAGGCATTTATTGAGCTGAAAAAGTTTGTTAAGACACTCTGGAGGGAAGGAAGTAATGTGCAAATTCAAGGAACTATGATGAAGATGAGGGATGGAGAAATAGTAAACAGATCCTTGCAGCTGGAGCTAGAAAAATTTGCTAGTTATCCTGTCACCAAATAAATGAAAGAAGACATTTCAAAATCTATTTAAATCTTTCACCATCCTTAGTCCCTCTCTGTGCCATGGAAATTCCGCTCTGCCTCAGTGTTGAGAGAAAAGTAGATTATCCAGGTTAGCAGATTTCACAGCATCAGACAAAATAATAATAATAATAATAATAATAATAGAAATACTAAAAATAAATAAAATAAAAGCAAAGCAAGGGACTTAACAGCAAACATGTTCTATGTGTGAGCTTGGCTGCTCCCTGGGTTTAGAATACTCTATTAAGGGACTAAACATTGCTACAGGGAGATTTCAGTGATCTTCAGGCTAACCATTATTTTCTTTCTGAATAAAATCTTTCCCTACCATCTCTTACTGCTCATAGTGTTTGCAGACTCTGTTCTGAGACAGGAAGTAATTTTATATTTTTATTCAAGGAAAGCCCTCTCCGTCTTCCCTGGGTGATCCCTGAGCCATCAGGAAAACAACATTTACATTCTAGTACTTGCACAGAGACTCTCTTGGCGCCAGAACTGACTCACACTTCCAGATGGCCTTGTTAACCTTCACCCACACTCCCCTTTTGGCATCCTTAACCTGATCTGATGTGGCAGCTATAAATTGTTTGCTTTGAAATGAAGATTGGTCTCTTAAAAATTAAAAGTCTTGGGTTCACCAGAGGGAACCACAGCTCCGGCTCATGGGAAGGGATCACAGTTCCAGGTTCACGGAAAGAATCTAAAAAGTATGGCTTCATTCTTTTCTAGGTTTCTATGTTAATCTTAGGAAAATGTATGTCATTTTAATTTTTTAGTATTCACATGTGTCTTGGTAATAGAATATATCTCTTTGGTTGACACATTATGCTTGCTAAGCCTATTAATGTGTTAAGGAATTTTTCAATCATTTTCTTCTACAGTTTTCTCTTCTTTCTAAAAGTTTTGTTATTTGGGATTTTAGACTTCCTGGACTAGTTCTCTCTCTTCCTATTTTCCCTTTCATATTTTGTACCTTTTGTATTTTTGCTACATTTTCATTGAAATGCCCTCAAATTTATCTTTAAATTCTTCTGTTGAATTTTTAGGCTATGCTATTATGTTTTTACTTTCTAAGAGTTCCTGTCCTCTTCTCTGATAGCTCCCTGTGAACTGCAACCAGTTCTTGCTGCATAGAAGCAATGTTGCCGCGATCACTAAGGCAATATCAACTATTTCTCCTCTTATCTTTGCAAGGGTATTACATTTTCTTCTCCCTGACTTTTTCCAAGTCAGTCTTTTTCTATCTTTAGGTCTTTTCTCTTGGGCTGATAGATTATAAAGGACATAGTTCAATCTCCTGTCCTCCTGTCCAGAGGGCTTCTGCACATCTGGAAGCTGAAGAAGGGAAGAAGGTTGGAACTCTTAAATATTTAATACATTTATAGACACTCTCTGTTCTACCCTTTGGGTATATGGTGGAAAGCAAAATTGAAAAATCCTTGTATTATGATAACTATGAATATGTAAATATAATTAATACCTCTGTTTCCAACATGGCACCTCAAAGCATAACATATTTGCGATTCCCCTATGTAGGGATCATGTTTTATACCATCCAAAGAATAAATGTCTGTGATAAGAATAAAGTTGCTGGGGTAAAGAAAGGACAGGAAGTAGCCCTACAGACCACAGACTGGGTTAACGTTAACTGTGCTAACTAAACTAAGCGGATTTGACTTTTCTACTCTCTTTAAGGTACTGGATATGGTTGCCTTCTGGAATTTTTATTGTTTTATACTATTCATGTCCTTTTTCTTTGGCATTTCTCAATGATAGAATAGAATCCTGCTTTAACTACCTACCAAGGCACTTATCACTCATCTAGTTACTTTCCAGCCTCCCCCCCTTTTTTTTTTTTGGTAGCCTCAACTGGCGTGGAACTCATTAGTAGAACAAGTTGGCTTCAGTCTCTTAGAGGTTGGCATGTATACAACTCATGACCTGCTTAGATAGACTGAAACAATGAACATTTTACCAAAATGCATGGATTTTAAAACACACAGAGACTTTAAATTCATTTGTGTATATATATACATACATGTATTCATATGTGTATATGTGAGTGTGTGTGGGAGCCAGGTCAATATTGGGTGTCTTCCTCAATCATCTTCTACCTTATTTTTTTGAGACAAGGTATCCTACTGAACCTAAAGATCAGCCACCATTTGTTAAAGCGACTGTCTAGCAAGCCCTGGGAATCTTCCGGTGTCCACTCCCCTGAACATTTGTATTAGGGGCATGAGCCACCAAGCCTGGCTTTTTATGTAGGTTTCAGGGGACCAAGCTCAGGTCCTCATGCTTCTGAGGGAAGCACTTTACTGATTGAGCCATCTCCTCAGTCTAAAATTTCATGTTCTTGATATACATTTGAATGACTAAAATCACTCTCTCCTTGTTTCTTGCTATATGATTCAATATATCACATTAGTTAGCCCCTTTTAAATGGAGTCTCCTGTTATTGCTGCCTAAACATGTGTACCAATTCAATCTTTTGATTGAAATCCTTTTACATGTAAATCTCCAATGACTGGGCTTTGAACTTTTAATGAAAATATATTGATCTTTAGCTATATTAATTGCAAAAGTTTTTGTTGAACAGTCTTTAGGTGTGAATACCACATCCTTGAGAATGCATATAAGGAATCTCTTCATTATAGGATTGTCAGGAGAAAACAGCTCAATAAACAGCTATTAAACAATAAGGACTGGTCTGCTATCAGAAGTAAAGCTGAAGACAATTCCTTTGACTATTGAGTTTGGAGGAATTAGATAAGGCTTCAAAGTTAAAGAACTACAACATAAGATGGGTTTTGGAGTTCAAGCAGCACTGCCTGGTTGGAAAGGTGACAAAGAAAATTGGAGGCTAAAAAGTCAGAAAATGGGGCTGGAGAAATGGTTTAGCAGATAAGAGCACTGGATGCTCTTACAGAGGACCCAGGTTCAAATCCCAGCACCATATGGAGGCTAACAAATTTCTGTGACTTCAGTGCCAGGGGATCCAATGCCCATTTTTGACCTCCTCAGTTATTGCATGACACAGGGGCACCTACATACATGCATGAAATATACTCATACACATAAAATAAAAATAATAAATAAAATAATTTTAAAGAACAGAAAGTGTAAAATGTTAAAAATTTATCGGTCATAAAGAAAGGCAAGAAGTCTCTAGATGTAGCTGAAGCATAGGAAGAAGAAAAGGTTGGCAATGAGAACAAGAAGGTCAGTTTGGTTCAACTCGTGGAAAGGTATCTGCATGCATCCAGTTATGAAGACATCTTTGCTGTCTATAAGCAACCATGAAATTCTGTTCACGTGTTCGATGGTTAATGGTTGGAGGAGGCCAGGCCCTTCCCAAACCATCAAACTATGATTGACCTTCGCCAATTTCAAGGCATTTCTCCTGCCAGTAAGCAGCTAAAGTATAAGCATATGATAAATTTCATTCTAAGAGAAACCTCAGAAGGAAACCTGTGAAGGAGCATCTGGAAAAAATATTACCTTGCTCAAAAAGGGATAAAGGGAAGTTTTTGTGACTACCTTATACCTAGAACTGCAACAACTCTAAAATGGCATTGAGATTGAGCAAGAACTAACATAATGAGGATAGAGGAATAGAAGGAAGGCCTCAGATCCTAATGTGTACTGAATGACTGAACTCATTCTATCATGTAATTCTGGTTATATGACTCAGTAAATCTGTTATTATTTTAACATGTTGAATGAAGTCTTTTGTTGTTTGCAGCCTAAATACATGCACTGATTCAAACTTGTAGCAAATTATTTCACAAGAAACATAATAATTTCATGCTGTTGACTGAGGAACAAATGATTAAGTTGTCAAGGAAACTTTCTCCTTTGAAAAATACTGGAAAGGCGATTCTCTATATAAATACACATACATTATATATATTATATTATGCGTATATGTTAATATATGTGTATGTGCAACATGCATTACCTTACAGAAGCAATAAGGAACAATAACTTGTACAGGGCCCCAGAACAGGAAAAGCTAGTAGTTCTGAAATGGAGACAAAAGTAAGTAACAAGGTCCAGGAAGACAGAAATATAAACTAGGAAAAGAAACCAAACATCATAGAAGGATGAAACTGGAAAAGATTTTTAAAATTGCCTATCATAACTCCCTTCATTTACATAGTGGAGTCAGTCCTTGTAAAGTTACATAGTGTCAGGATTTCACCATTAGTGAGGGAACCAAACCTGAACAAAATCTTTTTAGAGCATGTTTCATTATAGCATTGAGTTCCCTATTCCTTACTATAAATATAAATTATTTTTTCTACAAGTAAATATAACAAAGACTGATCAGAAGACCTGTGAGACACAGTTAGGCTTCAAGTGTAACCTTTGCTAATGACTCTTTGAATTGTTTGAAAAGAATTTCAAGGCTTTTGGAAAAAAAAACACAATTTCGTAATTATGTCTACCTTGGGCATGATGGAAAGTGTGCTATATAGTATTTTTTTTGTGGACAAAACCCACCTAATGAGGAATGATAGGTGGAAAATACAGGAAAAGAGTAAACCATATGAAACCTGTGACTGGCTTCTTTTGGGCTTATCTTGCATTATCAAAGTTATTCTTTTGAAACCTTCATTTGCAATTGCAATTTCTTTCTCACTTACATTTGTTGTTTCAGGCAGTGGAAATGCCTTATATTTGAACTTGAGACTATGGGAAATCATTACTTAGCTATCTTGGTTGTTTTCAAATACAAACTTCATTTTTAAAATAATTTAAATTTATTGACATTCACATTTGTTTAAAAAAACAGCTTGTGAAAATTCTCTTATTCTCTCATTGAAATAAACAGGCATTTATCAATACATTATATATCTAATGAAAAGGATCCTACAGATTTTCTTCAAATATCCATATATTCTTAATCAGGTAAGGATAAAAGGAGACATTTTAGAATATAGGATTATTTTTAAAAGATTATTACTTATAAAGATAGAGCATTAAGAGTGTCTTAGTCTCCTAAAATTAACTTTAGGGAGACTTAAGCTTTGTCTTTTAGAATAATAATTTCCCAAATATTTCTTACAATTCATTTATGTCCTTGTTTTTCCATTCTCTAAACACCTATTTACGTTTCTTAAAGATCAATACAGTTTTTATTATTTAAATTTATACCATGATGATATTTCCTTTTTAGAAATGTTTTATATATTTTAATTTATTAATTTGGTATGTGTGCACATGCATGCACATGCATGTGGTGTGCCATAGCCACGTGTGGAGATCCAAGGGTCTCTGGAATTGAACCCAGGTTGTCAGGCTTGGTGGCAAACACCTTCACCCACTGGGTCATCTCCATAGATCATAATGTTATTTTCTTGCCATATTTTCTACTTCCTGGTGGTTGGTAGTCTTAAAGTTGTGACCGGTCCTTCTAGAAAGCATCTGTCAAGAACAGTGTTTTATTTTGGAGTTACTGAGTAATCTTCCAAGGATTCTTTGAATAAACCAGAAGGAAAACTAAAGAGGCAAAAATACTACAGTTTCCTTAGTGTTAATCAAACATAATCCCCTGGCTCACTTTGGTAATCAATGCAGATTTGAATGGTCATTTTCATATCAGGGCTTACATTTTGAACAATATACACTTTAAACTAATATTATATAGAGGAAAACCAACACAATTCTTAAGGTATAAGGGGAGCCTCTTGGCAAATTAAAAAAAAAAAAACCCCTCACTTCCATTAGCAAAGCACTGGAGTTTAAATCTATAGAACATGTACTTAAGAAACCTGTTAGAAAAGTCTCTGATTTGTATTCTGGGTAAGATATTAGGTTTGAGAATATTGCTAAGTAATCACAGAAATGCCAGCTGGGCTATTTTTAGTCTTGAGTGACAATAAAAGAAACACAAAAAAATAAACTCATTCCATCTACAAAGAATATAAAGAAACTGAGGAATGCCCAGTGAACATAAATGTCTCCTTTATGAGTCTGAGAATTTATAAACAGTTCAGGTATTGGGCAAGTTTGATATTGTTATTACTCTCAAGTAGAAACAAATGTTCTTAGCTAAGAGCAAAAATTATTATCTAGCAGATGGTATTACTTTTTTTGCCGACTTATGTTCATAATAGTAAATTCCTTAAAATGTCAAAAGCCTCAGATTTTAGACTAATATATGCCAACTAATTTTTTCTGTCTGTTATCCTACTCTGAAAATTCAAATATTATAGTAAAGAGAAAGCTATTTTTGCTACTGCTACATGCATTGTACATACAACCAGGAAGATAATTTTATTTGTAATTCAACATTTTAATAATCTTATAAAGGATCATATTCAAGGCAGTAGTCTATTTCAAGTTCATTTAAATTTATATGAAAATATTTAATTACTAACTAAACAAGATTCTCTCTGATATGATGCTAAGAGGCAGAATTTTTAATACGTATTGACTTGGGTTCAAATCTCAACTTTGTCACTTAGATACTGTATAATAACTAGTCAATTTCTTTAACCTCTCTGATCTCATATTTCTTATTTGTAAAACTGTAATAGCTTTTATCTGGTGGTTTGGAATATTAAAAGGCATGTTTAAAAAGTTCTTGGCATGATGTCTTCACAGAATAAGTATTTAACAAAATAGTTACTGATACTAGCTTAGTTATTAGAGAACTTGGATTTTAAATAACTCAGGGAGCACCCTGGTTTTCTAATGAAATATTCCTCCTAGTTTTTCTCTAGTTTGCTTTGAATTGTAAAACTTTGCTGGCAGCTGAGGCGGCTACATTATCCACCCACAGGTTTGGCAAGAGCTCTCACTATTTTCTTTACTCAAACACATCTGAGAGCTACAATGAATGCCCTATCAACCAGATACATCAGGAAACTACTATAGGGATGGGGCAGGGAATTCCAAATAAAATTATCCATGAGCCTTTTCTTCCTACCCATCAAACTCCACGCATATACAATAGAGCAAACTTTCAGCTACATATGAAAGATTGCTCTTTATTAAGGACAGCAAAGACCAAAGACATCTCGGTAATGTATAGTGTGGACTTTTGCTAAAACTTCTTTTCAAGACCTCTGAAAATTTGAAACCGTATACTCTCCAGTGAAGTTGCTATTTTCTTAATGAGCATCATAGAATTTTAAATTTGTTGAATAATCTGCACTTTTGAAAGGACTAATTCCATACCCTTTAATGTCTTCTTTTCTTATGTTTACACCTCTGCTTATTGTTCTTCTCTATCTTTATAATTAACCGGTTTAAAAATTAACCTACTATTAACTGGGTGTAGAAATAGATGTCTGTAATACAGACACTTGGAAGGCTAAGGTAGAAGGATTGCCTCAAGGTCAAGGCCAACCTGGGCTATATAGTGAGTACCAGCCCTACCAGGCCTATATAGCAAGATTCTGTCTCCAAAAACAAAAATTACATTATCCATCAACAATCAAAAATTTGAGAAACAGTCTAGGAAGATAGTTCAGTCAATAAGGTGCTTGCTGTACAGGTATGAAGACTTGATTCCCATCTCTATGCTAAAATCCCAATGTGCGATTGGAGGAGGAGGAGGAAGAGGAGGAAGAGGAAGAAGAGGAGGAGGAGGAGGGGAGGGGGGAAGGAGGAAGAGGAATGGTATTCAGTACTGGCTCAGCCAACAGAGCCTGCTTAGTGAGCTCCAGGCCAATTAGAGACCCTGTCTCAAAAACCAAGGTGGGTGGTTCCCAAGGAACAATACACAAGGATGTTCTCTGGCCTCCGAACACATGTACACATAAATGCATTTTTATCTGCCCCGCCCCGACAAGTGCATTCAAATGAACACTCACATGCCTACCCACATTAGTACACACACACACACACACACACACACACACACACGAATAAATGAGTGCTGAAATATCAAAAACATTTTATTTCTATAGAGGAAAAATCACAAGGAGCTAAGGGCTAAAGTTAATCATCTTCTACCCATACAGCTTAAGCTGTGCTATGGACATGATACATAGAACAGGGATGCTATAGCCACACACATACATGTTTTCCACATTCTCAGTCCTAGACTGTGGTCAAAGAGGCTAGAGATTGCTTGGAAGTCAGTGCTTAAGCCACTGACCTAATTCTAAGGCTTCCCTCTGGTCCATTTCTGGCATGACCTCAGAATCTGTCATTGTAAATCCCAAAGTAAGACAGTAGTTGCATATTTTGGAATGTGGGTTATGTTATGTAACTTAAGTAAGTGTGATAGATGTGACCCTGGGTCTCTGTAGGCCCCAGTTTCTTTGCCTCTAATTGATCTCTACAATCCCTTTTAGCATCGTCTGCAGTGGACTATAAACCACAAGGAAGCACAGTGAATTCATCACTATATAGTGCTCTGTTTTGAATTCTTAAGTCAGTTCTTAGAACTGCCTATAAAATGGTTTCCTCCTTCCTCTGTGCCAGCCTACTCATGGAATGGAGAAGCAGTATCTCTCCATTTACAAGCAGCTTCACACTATTTCTTGACACTCGCTATTCACAAAGTAGTAAAAACCCTGTGGCATCAAGTACTCAGCTGAAAAATGTTGCTGTGTAGAAAGGACACAGGACAAAACAGGACTACAAAAGCTTTTAGGTGAGAGACAAGATGATCCCTGGTTTTGATCTTCCTTGAAGTTTATTAAAAACCATCTTGAATCTGCAGGATCTTGACAGGAATGGTTGTCAGATTCTCAAGTGAAAAATGGCAGGCTTCCCAGGAGTCTATTTGATCCTGTCCTATAGACCATGAATCATCTTACAACTCAAAACCTCAACTACTCATCCAAAGAGAGGTGGCACATAAATATATAATCTTTAAAGTATAACTAGGTAATCTTAAAAACAAAATAATTGTCCCATTTTGCCCATCAGCTATTATGTAGGAAATAAACAACAAAAGTCTTCAGCATAACCACAGGAAATTACTTTTAATACTTCTAATAAATAGGGATAAATGAGGTTCAAGTAAAAATTAATATTCAAAGTGTTGACTATCATGTCGGACATCTATTGTACATAAAACAATAAGGAACAATAAGGCATCAAGTCCTATTATACCTAAGTGAGATTCATGTTTTGCAATGATGTCAAGTATTATAGCTTGGATTTGAATCATCCCACATGTTAAAGACTTTTTCTTTATCTTGTTACTATGGGAGGTGATGAAATCTTCAAAAGATGTGACTTAGGAACAGGTCTTCTTGTCATAAGAAATGTGCCTTACAGGGGAGAGATCTTAACTGCTTATCTCTGTTATTTTGCACCCTGGATACCAGGGAAGCAACCCTGTTTTGTCATGCACTCATTCATAAGATGTGTTCCATTGCTAGAGGTCCCAAATCAAAAGGGTTCACCAATAAGTGAAGAACTGAACCACCTAAAACTGTCAGCCCAAACCACCCTTTTCTTTTTATTAATACATTTCTTTGGGAATTTGTTACAGTAATGGAAAGGTGACTAGCATACATGATCCATAGTAGGAAACTGATTTAGTTTTTCAAATATATTATTATTTTTACTTGATATATTTGAGTGTATTGCCTGCATGTAAGTGCACCATGCTGTGCAATGTCCATGGAAGTCAGAACAGTGTGCTGGATCCCCTGGAACTGGAGTTACAGATGGTTGTTAGCAACCATATGGATGCTGGTGATCAAATCTGGGTCCTCTGCAAGAGCAGCCAGTGATCCTAACCACTGAGCCATCTCTTCAGTCTTTTTTGTTTTTTTTTTTTGAAAATTCTTAGTTGATATGATGGAGATCCAAATAGTAACTAAGCAATAAATTACAGAACATACAAAACTACTGAGATCAATGACTAGAGATTGGTTACTGCTGTTCTTAAGAAAAAAAGTCAGATTCCTGATGTTTATACAATAGTAACTTTTTATTGTTCTGTCATCCTTTTATAATCATATAAACCATAAATAACAGAAAAATAAGATCTTTTTAGAAATTATGTATATAAATTCTATTGAAAATTAAGTGGGATTTTAAATCTTCTTGCTATTAGTTATTCTGAGTCATATAGACAAGAAATAACCTGTCTTGGTACAATAAAAAAAGAACAATTCTTTGTCATGAAAATGAAAAATTTCATCCTCAATTCACAATTAACAATGAGATTAATCAGAAACAAGAAAAGATTGCTATTTTCACTATTATTTAATATTGATTGGAAAAGTATAACCTAAGCAATGAAAGATGAAAACCAAATTCACAGTGACAATGTTTGAATTATATTTCCTCTGAATATTTCACTAACTCAAGAGAATCAATTAAAATGTATAAGAAATGTGAAATATGAATTATAAGAAAGGTAGGAAATTATACTATATCTGTGTGTGCATCCACAACAGATTTTTCTATATACCAGGTAGAAAATGGAAAAACAAGGAAAGTGTGTTGGCACACACCTTTAGATACAGCACTGTGAGATCAAGGGCAACCTGGGCTACATAGAGAGTGCCAGGCCAGCTGTGCCTACACGAAGACCCTGTCTCACACACAAAAAGAAAGAGATTGGGAAAAAGTCTCATTTATAATTTACATAAGACATTCTAAATATTCAGAAATAAATGTAATGAAAATGGAAAAGTCACACAAGCAGCATTACAAAACACAAATGAAGGACAGTTTTAAAAACGTGAGAGTATTTGTGTAACTGGATTTTTTGGAAGGGTTAGTATTAAAACGATATTAAAATGGTCTTAGATTCATCTTCATGCCTATGAAGTTAGTTTTGCCATATAGTGTTTGGAGGCTCTTGGAGTCATAGTTGAATTATGGGATCCATTTTCTTTTTGAAGTCACTTTTTCTGGAGCTTGCTGACAGTCCTTTCTAATGCAGGATGCTTGCTTTCTAAGTCTGCTGAACTGCCTCCCTGCTGGCTTGTGTCCATAGAGCACCTCGGTTGACCCTTGTTTTCCTTGTGCCCTCAGTTAAGGTTAACTATTTGATTGGACTCTGTGGGTTTTGTTTGTTTGTTTGCCTGAGGATGCCTCCAGTTGTATTTTTTTTAATTAGGAAGAAGAGAGTACATTTGTAAACTTGAGTCATTATATGCTTAAGTTCATCTTTAGTTTCTCATAACACTTGACAGCCCAGCTATTTGAATTTTCAAAACCTTGAGATATTTCCTAGTCTTTCCTAACTTCCCATTGTGCTGACAAAAAGTCTGACATTTTTGAAAGATTTTTTTTCTTTGACTTTAAAGAGATTTTTAGAATAAAGTTTTTATTCTTGGAATTGTAAAACTTCATCAGTTTGTATCCTTTTTACCTTGGTGAGCATTTTAATTACTGAGAATTTGAATTACTCTTTGGGTGAAGGTTTTGCATTATTTTCTGCCTTTCTCTATCCTATTTCTTTCATGTTTATCAAAACTTTTGATCCTTTCTTCCATATTCTATATTCTGAACTCCTTTTTCTATATAGTAAGATTGACTTGACTAACCCAATACCGAAACATGGAGTCTTTTATCCAAATTTCTTTCCTTTTCTTTTTTTCTTTTCTTTCTTCCTTCCTTTCATTCCTTTCTTTTTCTCAAGACCTCCTTGCTGTTATTTCATGTAAGCCTGAACCATACATAGTAGACATGTTATTCTCTTTCCATAAATTCCTCAGAAATTTTAATGTTAAAAACTTTCCCGTATTTTAAAATTTCTTCATTAGAAAACAAATAAATGCTTTCATTAGAAAGTAGATTTGTTTCATTTATTAATTTCTTTTAATTCATGCTATTAGTTTTCTACAGATGTCAGATAATTCTATGTATTTCCAATGTAACTATGTAGTACTAAAATTTTTCTTATAAGAAACATAATGAAGGCCAGGCATAAGGTGTTGCATGCCTTTAAATCCCAGAACTCACAAGCAGAGACAGGCAGATCTCTATGAGATCGAGGCCAGCCTGGTGTACACAGTGAGTTTCAGGCCAGCTGGGGCTGCAGGGAGACCCTGTCTCAAACAGACTACCAATACTACTACTACTACTAATAATAATAATAAAGGGGTTAGAGAGATGGTTAGAGGTTAAAAACATATACTTCTCTTCCAGAAGACAGTTTCCCATAGCACATCTGATAGCTCATAGATGCATGTGGCTCCAGCTCCAGGGAATCCAGTGCCTCTGGTCTCTGCAGGCACCTGCACTCATGTGTACATGATCACACATATACATGCACATATGATATGCACTTGATTGAAAATAAAATAAATATTTAAAAATCTTAAAGTATCTACAAAAAGAAAAAGAAATGTCAACAGGCTTTTTTAAAATGCAACAAAATAAGGGTTGGTGAGAAGGCTCAGCAAATAAAAGTGCTTTTCAGCAAGCCTGTTGAGTCAAGTTCAGTCCTTGGGGTCCACAATGTGGAGGGAGAAAACCAACTCCCATACCTGTCTTCTGACCTTCACATGTGCAGACTGGCCACACACACACACACACACACACACACACCTGCCACATACAAAATAAATAAATAAATAAACAAGTTAAAAATTCAGAAAAGGATCATGTGAGGGGTGTATCTTAGGCATTTGACTAGCATGTGTGAGACCTGAGTATCTGATCACCAACATCACATCAAATAAAACAAAACAAAATATTTAATATCTTTTGTCTGTAAATTCCGTTCAAAAATAACAAAAAAGACAAGCCAATGGGTAAAATATATATATATTAGTCATATATATATATATATGACTGTCTCAGACCTATGGAAAAGATTTTAATATTCTTGAAACTAAATTAATTCATAAATACATTAATAGTACTTTGATCAAAGATTATAGGTATGTTATATAATCAATAGTCACTCAATAAATATTGGTCACTAATTTTTAAAGTGTTTGTATTATATCTGGGTTGTTTATGCAAGTTATATCTAAACAACTATCCCTTGGAGAAAGCTCAAGGACATGCTATAGATTATGGATTCATATAAATTACTCCAGAATAATAGGTATATGCAGAAAACTTTTCAGGCAAAACAAAATGTACAAATACGCTAAAGATGCATATTGACTTTGAGAGATATACAATCAACAGCTAGGCAAAGCATACTTGTAATCCTAGGACTCTTCATGCCAGGGGAAGAGAACTGCTACAAGTTCAAGGCCATCTGGGTTACACAGTAAGTTCTATAGATTGGCCTGGGCTACAGTATGAGATCCTGCCTCAGGAAAGAAGAGAGAGGGCCAGGTCTAGGGGCACAGGCCTTTCATCATAGAGGTAGAGGCAGGCAGATAGGTCTCTGTAAGTTCCAGGTCAGCCTGGTCTACATAGTAAGTTCCAGGCCAGCTAGGGCTACAGAGTGAAATCCTGTCTGAAAAAATCAAAACCAAATAAATAAGAAAAAGATAGTGAGAGTGAGACGGGGAGAAAGAAAGAGAGAAGAGGGAGGGATGGAGGGAGGGAGGGGGCAAAATAAGAAGGGGCCAGAAAGGGAAGAAATAAGAGATGGTATAAGATCGGAATTTTCTAGAACCTTCCTTCTTTTCAAATAAGAGTTCTGGTGGGAGGACAAAGAATAGAGTGTCCAGCAGCTTATATAAATGATGTGCTTTAGCACCTCTGACTCTTGCAAGGGGTTTATACAACAAAGTGAAAATGAAGGTGTCTGATAAAGCATGAGCCAGCACTGTCTCAGCTTTACACATGAGAAAAAGTGAGACTGGAGATTAAATAACTTGTCCCCACAGTTGCAGGATTAGAGTGGACAGCTAGCATTCCAACCTGATGACTCTGACTTCAGAGCTTGTATTTTTCCCTCTGCTGCACCATGTGCCTTAGCCAAGCTTCACGTATCCCTTAGCATGAATCTTGCGTGTCTTCATGAGGTTTCCCCACCCAGAATCGATGATGTTTCTTCTTTCCTTCCGACTAAGTCCGTCCATTCATAACCAGCTCATATACGGCTTTTATCTCACCTATGTTACAACAGTTCAAATCATTAGCATCTTCTCCGGCTAGTTTTTGACCTTTCAAAAGTCACTCCTTCTCAATCTCTTGGATTCTTCTCTATCTCCAAATTTCTTTTCTTATCTACTGTCCCTGCGAGCATATTCATGCTCCAAACTACAATATTTACCTTATAATACTTACAAAATCTTTCTGCTGAAGACCCTGGTTTTGATTGCTTTTCCACGTTCCTCAAATTTCTCGCAGAAAGACGCAGATGCCTCCAATTCTATCTTTCGAATGCCGATATTTACCAAATATGTAATTTGGGGCATTATATTAATAGCAGATGTTACCATCATTCATATAGTCTGTGAAACCAGAAATTCAGGTATGATCCTTGAGTCCTTCTCTCAAACTCAGTCTCTCCTTAGAGTCACAGACCTCTGTCTCTTCTGTTCTACAAGCAACTACTGAATTATCTCATCAAAGCTCTCTCAGACTAAGCCTCTTTTGTTTCTCACATGAGCAACAGGCTCTGAGATACTCTTCTTGGTGCCTGTCTTTCCCCCCCAACACTCCAGGTCTGCTTCTACACCAGCATTTCTGAAATTTGAGCCATCATAGACTTCTAAGGTGTACTTGTAGAACATATCATCTCCTTATGAGGAACATTATAGCTACAAACCAAATGCTTTTTCATCAGCTAATTAGTTATGGCTAATTCAGAAATGTATGCATTAGCAAAACCTCAAGCCAGTTTATGACACATGATCTATAAAATGTTTGTTTGCGGGTTTTAGATATATACGACAAAAATTGAAAAGAAACAAAATTTAAAATTCTCACAAATAGCATTTTAACTCTAAATTTTTCCAAAATTAAAGAATATTATGCAGGAAGCTTCCTGATAAAAGATTAAGCAATCCTTTAGAAGTAAAAACAGAAAAAGAGTAAGAAATCTTTCCAAGTAGGGGTTGGTGCTTTTGTCCTTGAAATAAGTCACTTAGTGGTGCTCAGTGCATAATATATACAAGCTTCCTAGCAAAAGAGCTAAGATTCTTAGCAATTCATGATACATTACCTCCCTTTAATTGCCTCCTTACTCTGTATTTCCTCGTTATCTATAATGTCATCAAAGGCAACCATTGTAACGAGTATGTGGCTCTCTCTTGCCTCGTGCACTGCAATGTTGCTGTGGACAACTGACAGATAATCATATGCATTATCCCGCCTTGAGTTACCAGCATCTTTTCATCCTCAAAGCCCTAACTCAAAACTTTTCATCTCTGGAAGAATGGAAGAATTTTCATTTTGTAAGAATCTCCAATTTTATTTTCTCATCCTTTCCAGTATTGGAATGGTAGGTGTACATCTATAGCATGCCATAATGGAATATGCATTCAGCTTTCTTGTTTAGCACCTTTGACTGCTGAGATATTAATATCTGATACTGCTTTAATCCATATTTCAGCCTCTAAGCCTGGTATAAATCCTAGTCACATAATACATACTTGACAAATGAATGATCTACATCCATATTTAATTTTCCTTTTTCTACCGCAGTTAGCTCATTTCTTTATTCATCCACGATTGCCTAACTGTTAGTTTCTGGGAATACAAAGATGAATAAGACATCATCCTTGATCCCAAACAGTATCTGACTGTGGTTTCATCTATCTTTTTTTCTCTCTAATCATTTAGTTGTGTATTTTTCAACATCCTTTTAATGCCTTGTACATCTAAAACTGCTGTAGAATTTCAATTCATGTTTCTAGAAAACAGTTATTGACATGCACACATACTTCTATCACAAATTTCCCCTGTAGAGAAAATCCTTAGTGTGATACTTTAACTAAGATGTGCCAAGGGGCATAGGGGTTACCATTATGAGTTCAGAAAAGAAACGGAATGTTCAATGTGATTCTGTATCATCCCACTGTGTCATTGACTTCATCAAGACAAAAGAATGAACAGGTGACCCATGGACAATTGTGGAAGAGGCAAGTGGAAAGATTCTAAGAGCCAGAGGTGGTGGATGATCAAAATGAAACAGAGTTTTCCAGACAGCTGGGAAGTTACACATATGAACTCACAAATGGTAACAGCATGCACAAGACCCACACAAGCTCAAGGCCAGACAAAATTCCAGCTGGCAGTGGGGAAGTGGGTAACAAGTCCCAACCTTAGCTGAGAAACTTATGGCAACAGATAACTGCTGGGAGAGGGAGAGTCTGTTTTCTTTAAGAGTGTGATGCTAGATATGTTAATGAGGCTCCAGGGAATGGACCCAAAATAAAGGAAATTTGAGGACACAAACTTGATTCGATATGGCTTAATATAAATGACAAAGTACATGAAATCTTGCAGGGGGCCTATAAAAGGGATGTATATAGCGGAAAGAGGTCTAATATGATCAAAATATAGTGTATGAGAATCAGAAAAATTCAGTTTAAAAAGTTGTTCATAAAACATGAAAACAATAGTGAACTTGTGTTAAGTTTTCTCAGCATTATGCTAATTTTATAATTCTTTAGGAATTTTAAAGGATCACTTGATTTTAACACTTATGTTTTTGTTTCTTGTAAAGAATGCAGTTAGCAAAGCTAAAATCTACTGAGCCTTTATGTTGGATGAGTAGGATTTTAAGCACACACACATGTATTTATCTCTCTAACACATATATGTACATACTAACACACTGAATCTGTACATTCTTATTGTACATTCTGGTGAAACTGAAGCATAGAGAGCCTCAGTATTTACGTGAGGTAATTCAGCTAGTCAGCCAGTTTAAACTGTTTACAATCTTATGCTCCATTCCAAAGAAGCTCTGAAGTAACTGTTAGGAAACCAGGTTTTCTTAAGTGACCTTTCAACGCATAAGAGTGGAATGAATTTAAATATATATAAATTTCTGAGTTTCATATGAAGAAGAACCTTTAAATAATCTTTTATAAACTAGGTAGGATCATAAATTCAAGAATTTTCTTAGAATATGCTAAAATTATCCAACTTGTACAAATTACTTTTAAGAGTCTGACGTGAGTGTTCCAGATGAAAGAAGATGCTGGCACTGGATGTTCAGACAGTACTAACCAAGCTAAACTTCACATTTTACTGCTAACCCTGAGGGAGAGATTAGAGAGCAGGAGAATGGGAATCAAGAAGGTATGAAGTCTGGGAGCGTAATCAGGCTCTATTAGACATCATTGTCTGGATCACTTAAAGAACATTAACAATTAAGGAATTAGCAGAGGTAAAGAACTTTGGGGAAGAAACAAAAAATACAAAAATATGTTCACTTTTTAAAAACAATCATCAGAACTATGTGTAAAAGCATATGTAATTTCATTATGTATCTTTCCTTAAAAGAAACAAACTTGATGTTCTAGCCAGTTGCTATTAGCAATCATCTGGAGAACAGTACTCATGTTTCATGCATAGAAAAGTTGACACCTATCTAGGGCATTTGGCATTAACATAGGAGCTAGAACAGAGCCTATGTTCTGTTCCCAGTTTTGTGCCTTGTCAGTAAGGAAGTGGTCCTGTCCCCACAGGGAGATCTGTCTCGTCCTGTGATGAGAACATTGATGTACTTGCTTCCTCTCTATCTCAAAGGGATGTTCTGAAGATTAATGAGGCAAAATCTGTAGCATTCTCAGGACTCTTTAAAGACTAGTGAGAGCGGCAGTTGGTGTGGGAAGTACTATCGCCCTCTTTATTACACACAGTTGAGAGGAAATTGAGCCTTGAGGGCAGTCCCAGAGCACACAAACATTCAGTTTAAAAAGTTGTTCATAAAACATGAAAACAAGAGTGAACTTGTGTTAAGTTTTCTCAGCATTATGCTAATTTTATAATTCTTTAGGATATGAATGCTAAGATAGGAATGCTAAGCAAAAACAATCATGATGACACTGAATCCAAACTAAGTATTGCCTTCTACATAGATTCTCAGAGGAGGGCTTCACTTCATCTGCTCCAGAGGGACTATAAGTGACAAACTGTAGTAAGTCATGAGATGACACTAAACATAGTTCAGTTATACACAGAGAGCCAGGAGTTAATGGATAAAGTTGTCTGTCTCCTTGCTGTACTGGGGCAAATGCTTTAACTTACATGACCTTTGATTCCCTAAAAGTGATAAAAATGTCATTTAAAAGTACTTCTTGTGCTGGGCATGATGGTGCACACCATTAATCCCAGCACTCATGAGACAGAGGCAGGTGGATTTCTGTGAATTCAAGGTCAGCCTGGTCTGTATATAGCAAGTTCCAGGCCAGTAGGGGCTACAGGGAGACCCTGAACCAAAAGGCCAAAAGAATATCTAAGCGCTTCTTATAAAGAAATTTGATAACAGAAAAATTCAAAGGTCTAATATATCAATGAGATTTCTGAATATATATGCTTGAATATGTTCTTATTTTCATCTGTGATCAGGAAAACGCATTGATCTTATTCTAGAGTCTCCATATTTGAAATAAAAGGATGGGGAAAGACTGGCAATGTCAGATATTTTGTTAGGATCCATAGCAACAAGTCCTCTCATATACTTCTCAAATACTTGGGTAAACCTTTTCTTCTTATCTAGTGAAATTAAAGATATGCATGACCCTGGATACTTCTTCTAGATATATTCCCATTCGTGTTTATATGCTTCAGGATGCCTTCATAATATTACTAAACTGGAAGAGTCCCACCTACTTAGGAAGAAAAGACTGGCTAAATAAATTGTTGTTTTATACAGAAGAATGTGATCTGGTCATGCACAAGAATCGTAGTGTACAATCTTCAGATTCATACAGCAGTGATGAATCTTTCAAGAGTAATATTATGAAAAGAAATGATACACAGAAGTATCCATAAGATGAGTCCATTTTCAGAAAATATAGAAACAAAGACTAAAAACTTGGGGGTGGGATGTAATGTCCACTGATAAGACATTAGCAAGGAAAAGAACTTGAGTGTTTTCTCCCCTAAAATATCAAGCAAGTCTAGTTTAACTGAAATTGATGGCATACAACACAGCGCACCTAATTGAATTTTAATCTGAATGATTTCCAAACCATGTTTGAAACATAAACAGACATGTGAAGGTTCTTCAAGATGTTGGGCATTTCTCTTTCACAATTCAAAAGCATACTTTGCTTATGAATCCGCTTTTAACAAGCTTTGACTGGGTATTCTTCCAGATGTTTGGTGTTCTATAGACACAACCTCCATCTCTCTGAACACAACTTAAACCATTGCTGTAATCAGTGTAGTCATTCCACAAAATGGGAAGAGGGCAGACTTCAAACAGATTGTCTATGTGTTTATATAACGAAGAATACCCAGTTCTCACAAAATCCCACAGAGTAGACAGTATCTATGCTTCTGGAAAGGTTCTTATTTTATTAAAATGCAAACATATATTCTATTATTAAAGCATTACTAAATATGTCAATCAAGAATTTGGCTAGAGGAGAAAGTCAAATTATGAACACTGAATGCCATATGTGTGTGTATTTTATTTTTTCATTAAAATCTTTGTTTCAGCAATTCTAAGAAGTAAGATGATGTGGCTACGGAGAGAATATTCTTTAAAGTCAGACCTGGATTTAAATATTAGCCCTGCCATTTACTGACATAAGCAAGTTGTATCAGTTCTTTAGGTATCTACTTCCTGTGTTCATACAAGGAAAAAAGTAAATAATCTATGCAAATAACTCATCAAAGTTCCAGTACATTGGGAGCACTTCGTAAGTGTTAGTTATCTTTGTCAACATCATCTTTGATGATAATTTGTAAACATGTCTACCTGACCCTAATGAACTGTGAGAGGGACTGTTCCAAGCCACATTCTTCCTCAGCTTGGGTTCTGCTGAATTTCTTGAAAGGGATTGTGAACAGAGAAACAAAACTTACTATAAACACATGTAATTTCTATCTTTCTTTCTTTCTTTCTTTCTTTCTCATCAAACTAAAGTGAAAGTAAAAGAATAAAAGCACATACATAGCAAGGCATAGACAATGAGGAGAGGAGACATCAGCAAAGGAGAGATACAGTTTGATTTTTGTGTTACAGGGAGTAAATTATGAGAAACGTGTGCAAAAGTGCTGCCAACTCCAGAAAAATTTGGTGCTTGGAAGTCACATATGCCAAGCAGAGAAGAGTTTAGTAAGAATATGAAAGTTTATGGAATTTAGATGGAGCCTTTGGATCCCAACCATCCTGTCTGGCTAGAAGCCGAATCTTTTATGTAGGAAATAAAATAAAGAGATTTCAAACTAATAGATCAAGTACCACAGCAAAGAAGGATGGGCCCTAAGTTAAAAATTAGGTGCTTGACGGTAAGTCTAGACAGGTGCTAGTAAGAAACTCAAGTGCCTTTACATGGCATGTTCCCCAATATTAGCAGTCATGTATGTGGAAGTGCTCTAGGTAAGTTCCTCCCACAGCCATTAGGGAATCCACTTACAATGACATTGGGAAATTTAACAAATAAGCCAGCTCAACAACCAATCATTGAGTGATGAAACCCTACCATCAGCTCCTATCTGAGCTATCAGAACTCTCAATGGTGTTTATAGTCAACAATGTTGCTGCTGTCTTGTTATTTGTGTGTATTTTCTTCTTTACTTACTTTAATAACTATACATATATTATTCTTGTTCCCCTTTTTTCAAATCCCTTCTTCCCCAGTTCCTTCCTATTTCATTTCTTTCTTTGTGTGTGCGTGTGTGTGTGCGTGTGTGTGTGTGTTCCATTGCATGAGCATGAGTGAGTTTTTATTTTCACTGAACAGGAACAATACACCAGTGGCTACATCACTGAGAGATATGGCTCTCTCTTCTCCTCTCTGCAGCGTGTGGCCTTATGAGCCCCATTACCTGTTTATGAGTTGTTGGTTAGGGAGGCTCCAGAAACCCCCTCACTCTCAAACCATACAGGCTGCTGCATTCCTCTTGGTTGTCCCCCAGAATAGATGATGAAGATCGTATTGCTGAAGGCACCATACACTTGAGTTGCAAAATACAGACAAATCAAGCCAGAACTGAACTGGAAGCTTCCTCCTTGATGGCTAGCTTTCATAGCACTGGAAGGTGCTATGTAGGCTGCTTGAGGAGAAAAGTCATCAGCAGTCTTATCCAGCTGTGAACCTTGTAACCTATAATACAAACATATTGGGCATAATGTGCCCATTGGTAGAAGAGTGGCATGACTATCACGAGAGTAACCAACTGCTTTCCAGTTGGATTCTAGATCTACACAAAAGGAGGAAGTCCTACTTGATACTATAACCCTGGTCAAAGTTCATGACACTGGCACTAGGGAGGGGTAGGGAGGGAACCACTACTGTTGCTTTGCTAAATGGACATGGTATCAAACTGTCTTCCAAATATTATCTTTATACTCACAGACTAGTTTTGCTCTCGCCTTGGTCAGAGAAGTTTTGTTTGTCGTGGGAAATGGCTAATGCAGAGACTCTTAATTGGCGAAAATGCTGAGAATAGGTAACTGCTGAGTGTTCAGCCTAAAATTGGATGATTTATATGACACACTCCAATGCTCAGGGAACATTACAGAAGAGAAGGCATGAAAGAAAGAATGTCAGATCCAGAGGAATGCGAAAGGGCGCTGTTGTGGTGGCTCTGAGTATTTGAACACTTGGTCCACGTTTGGTAGTGTTGTTTGGGAGGGTCATGTGACCTTTAGGTGTGGCCATGCTGGAGGAACCGTGGGGCAAGTTTTGAGGGTTCATAGCCACATCCTATTTCTAGTTTGTCTCTTTCTGTTTCCTGCATGTGACTGAAGATGTGAACATTCAGCTTTCTGTTCCTGCTACCTCTGCTACCATGCCTACCCACCATGACAAACTCTTGTCTCTCTGGAAATGTAAGCCAAATAAACTCTTCCTTCTATACGTTGTCTTGGTCATGGTGTTTGATCGTAGCAAAAGAAAAGTAACTAATACAGATATGAAATGCTGTCTTCTGGATACGACATGGCTATTGCACCCATGAATGCATAGCAGCAATGGGTTACTTGAATAAGGCAGTGTTCATCAATGTTATCTCATTTCTCACTTTTAAATAAGAATCAAGGGACTTTGAAGAAAGTTCCTAGAATAAATTAGAAAGACTCACATAAGTAACAGTATCAACCAAAGAAATCAACAGGAAACAGAGAAACAGAGGAAAACCTCAAAGGAATAGTAATTTGTGCTCTTAGAAAAACCAAATATTCCTTATATAAGATTAGATACTATTAAAATAAGAGAGAACAAGGAAATGCTGAATTTTTAAAAATCCTTAACAAAAATAAAAATTTTAATAGGTTGAAAGATTTATCTGAACAAATTTTCTAGAAGGAAGAGTAAAGAAATGAAAAGGTTGAAAACTATTTAAGGAAGTAAAGGATTTTGGCCTAGAAAATTCTACACAAGACAACATGAAACCAGGAAGAAACAATAAGTAATACAAAGTGCATAAAAATGCAAATAATAATCATAGGAAAAAACACACAGTGGAAACATTCCTGAAGAAGAAATCTTAAAAGCTAGTTTTTAATGTCTAAATTTGATTCCAAATAGAGAAACACAGGAAAGAATCAAGGATAGATCAGGGTACAGACTCTAGCTCTTGAGACCAAGTTTTTCTATTTTGCTAATACCACTGATTCAAAAGGCTAATCACAGTTATAGAGACTGTCAGATTTGTGCTTCTTAAAAAAAGGAAAAAGATGTCCATTTCTCTCACAGCTGAAAATGTAGGTCAGTAGGTAATATGCTGTAAGAAATCAAAGCCAAATTCTCATTCTTTATCTAGTTTGCCTATATTTTATGTGTTGCCACTGAATTTTACAAGTCATAAAAATTAATTAAGATTGAATAATCTTCTGTTATTAACTCATAACCTTTGTCTGATATGACATGGTAGAAAAATATTTTCTTATTTTTATGCTTATTAAATTACAGTGGAAAACATTCATCAACCATTCCATAATGAGTTGTCCTTAGATAATAATTCTTACCTAAAAGGAATGAATAAAGTGTTACCAAATTTTAAAAAGATTCTTATGGTATTCTAGTTTTCTTTTACAAATGATATGCTTCGTCACAGTAAATTATTCTCTCTTATACTCAGAGTTATAGTATCAATGGCTAAAGTACAAACTTAGGTAACAGTTTGCTATGGTTCTTTCAGAAACAAGAAAAATAGCTACAAGGGCCAAGAAAACTTACTTTGTACATTTTCTTTGACCCCTCTCATGATTTCTGGTTACCCTATTGGCAGCGACAATAGCTTCTGATAAAACTCCAAGTCGTCTCTGAGCTCTGTTAACATGACCCTGACTACCAGGCAAAAAGAAATTAAAGAAAACATGTTCTTCCCTTTACTTAAAAAAATGTGTTCAAATGATTGGAAACATTAGGTTTCTCTTTTATTATTTATGGTGAATTTTTGAGAATTCTATGTATTACATCTTAAGAACATTTAGACCCTCTCCCCATCTGCATCTCCTCACATACTCCCCACCACTAGATTTCATACACTCTATCAAATATGTTAAGGCCTGCTGAGTCAAGTCTGTGTCCCCAAATGTCCCTCAGTGTGAGTCCATCCACTGGAGCCTATCTGTGTCACTCCCTTAAAGAAGACCAACTTTCCATCTTCCATTAGTCATCAGTTTCCAATAGTTCTTTGATTAAGGACGGGGCTTCATACTCACTTCCCCAACGTTAGGTTCCTCCTTCTTTATTCTCCAAGACTAAGATGGATGCTAAGAGATTGGTAGGTATGAAATAATTATAATGATATTTCTACTCAAAATAAGTTTCTAGAACCAGAAACTGAAGTGAAATTCAGGAAGACTTACTGAATAGGCTATTTCAGTGTTCTCAACTTATTCCTAATGAGGCTTTCATGTCCTTCAAGCGTTCTTTAATCATCTGCCAAATTTCTTAATTGTTGACCCTATACAAAGCAGTGAGTTGGCCACTTTGAATTAAGGATGTTGGGGATACCTAATATTTTCCTTCTAGGGAGATAGGGACTCTGTGGGAGCTTGTGGTACTGGAACCTACACAAGGAAGTGCTGAACAACCTGTTACTGGGGAAATTAAGGGTGAGCAATTACATTGTGAATGAAGAAAGGTACAGCCAAGGTTCAATTGGTAACTGGTGAAATGGAACTTGTCTTTAGCTCCCCGCTCTGCAATCATTTTGAGCTTTAAATATATACTTTCTGATAAAGTTCACTTGGGAAATAAGACTTGGAAAGCTACTAGGTCATGAGACACAGGGAAATATATAATAAGAAGTTACTGGTTTGTAAAGAAACAAAGCTGTACTTCTAGTGTCCAACTGGTTCTTATGGATGTCTGGCACTTATTTTTCCTTTCTTTTGAAAACAGTGTTCTGATGGCCTTGATTGGAATGTCTTTATGGTCAGAGGAGCCACTCTGATGAAATGTTTCAAAGGGAGGCCTAAAGAATTAAATATATGATACTTATTGAGGAGATGCTCTCTTTTCCTTTTAGGCACATAACCAGGAAATGGGTGGCAACACTTTTCAGACACAGATCATTTTTCCAATTGGATGGAAGCCAGGGATGGAGGGAAATGGAAAATTGAAACAATGTCTATCTTCTGTGTAAAGCTTATGGGAGACTGGGATACTGCACAGTGGTAGAGCAATTGGTTCATATGTGCAAGGCCTTGGGTAGTCATCCCCATCGTGGTGGAGACAAAGCAAAACACACATGGACACCACATTAAACGGGGGGAAATCATCAGAATACTAATGCACGGAAATATGTCCAGACTACAACATTTTACTAAGTGTGAAAGCAAGTGTGTAACAACTGCTTAAGGATCTGTCATCTTCTTTGTAATCATAATCCACACTGTCAATTTTTGTCCATTAAATTCACCAGCAAATTTGGGTTAATAGGGTAAAACTTTGAAGTAGAGTATTTTTAAACAACCAAAAAAAAAAAAAAAACATTTTGTTTCCTTTCTGCAAATTTATATGGACCCAGAAAAATCACAAACATGGAGATTATTGACACACACATGTCAACAAACAAAACCAACCAAATGGGCAAACAGGAGAGAGAAAGGAGGAAGGGAAAAAAAAGGCAGTTCTTCTGATGGCTAAAAGCACAGCTTTACAATACGAGTTGGGTAATGCATTTTAACTGGCAATACGTCACATTAGTACTTTTATTAAAACCACAGCCATGTCTGTCTTCCTGAAATTAGTCCCTGCACTCTAGAAAAGGACAATGTGAAATTTCAGATGCATATTAGGCAGACTCACGCTTGTAGAGTTCTAACAGGCTTTGGAAGTCCCTGCTCACTAGATTTCACAAATAATTCTCCCTTTCTACCACCTCCATTCTAGACCACAGACGAGAGAAACATAACAAAGCATGATCCTAGATGAGTGCCATAACCTCTCACAAAGAGGCTTACAAAGAATAATATAATTATCATAGAACAGAACTTACTTCTTAAACATTATTTTTCTTCCCATGGAGCACATACAGAGCCAATTCATAAGTGCTTATGTGATTCTTTTCTGGTTTTGACATTTATTTGTTTTAAAAGAAAGTGCAGGGAAATCTTCTTAAAAGCCAAATATACTGATAAATGTTTATTGATAAAAATCTTTCATATGGCACTACTTTCAAGGAAGGTCAATTACCAGCCTTGTGTCTTGCCTCTTAATGATATCCTTTAATGATCCTTTTCCTCTCCAAGAAAATTAAGTCACAAAAACAACTCAGGCTGAGAATGAGCCAGTAATCCTCATAATCAAGTTGTACTGACAGACAAAAAGATCAAAGGACAGGTGCCATGAGAAACTGAGGTTTCTAAAATCTTATTATGAAATTCAAACTTGCTACTCACTGAACATGGTTTTAGCTTCCAAATTTCTAAGTGTAATATTTTGAAAACTTTTATGGTTTTCTTGATTAATAGACTTTCTTTGATTTTTCTCCCTCCTAGTTTCTACTAATCATTAGCAAGTCCTCACGTTTTGTGGCTGTTTCCAAATGTTCAATAGCTAATTTTAGATTTGGCAAATTATGTTGAAATTCTAATAGAATTAGGAAGCTCCCTGGCTAGATATTAGGTCAATGTCTCCCATACTGCAAAGAGAAAAATCCAGTGGTAAACAGTAGTATATGAAGATAAAATGTTATCAATATATTAGAGCATGAATGGTGCAGCAAGCAGGGTCTTTGATAAGACAGGTGCTTACTTTTGTTATAGAAACAGATTAAGACTGGAATGATGATACCAGGGTTACTAGGGACTTAGGCTTTTATTACTGCTCTGCTCCATCATCTAATGGGTGCCTTCTATCTCATGGCAATTTCAGTTCTAAAATGGCTGCTCATGCTCCAACCATTATCTAAATACTCCCAAGCCAATGTTAAAGAAGAACAAGGGTAAAAGTTCACTCAGGCAAGAACGATTTCTTCCATTTCATTGTCCATACTAACCCTTAACGGAGTCTGGGAAATGCAATCTTTTGATTAGGAAGATGCTACTTGAATAATCACGATTTTCTTAGTAACTTTAATTACCTTGATTGCCAAGTGAACAAATCAGCTAAGGATATTCAGCCAGCACCAACAGTCTTTGAGCAACACAGAATCACTCATTTCTTCATATTGTATGAAATTTGATCTGTTGCTCATAGAGAGATAAAGTGAGAGCAGAACTATTAAGAGGTTTTCCCCAAACTACAAATCAAAGATGCTAGTCAAATAAGAGCAAATGTTAGAGGCCTGTTTTCTCAGTATAAACCTAGTACTGACAAAGCAACCTACAACAAAGTCACCACAGGAAATTCGGCTCACCATGGTGAATAACACATCTCTCTACCTGGGTCAAGCCTTCTGACTCACACTTCAAGGTTCATGGTCACAACTTGCTCACAAACTGTAACATTCACCTTCTTTGGTAATAGAGTGAGAATCACCCTTTTTGTCAAAGTCATGTTTATAAGGTCACTAAATTTCCAACAAAAGGAGAGCTGTGCTGGGTCATGTAACCAGTTGAGTTACTGTTGATAGAGAACAGAGTGCTGCAAGCTCATGGGCAAAAATTAGCACTTGAATTGCATGAATGACTCTAGATCTTTTATGGTGTTGGTTTTTTGAGCACACAACACATTATTATGGAATGTCTTAAAGACAGCATTCTTAAAATAGTGCACATCATTATACAAAGCTGGTTGGATGCTTTGGGGTCAGTACTATTATCTTCTTACCTTTTCTTTGACTATGGTCAACACTTCTCGAGAGACTCTTGCCAGGAACATTCTTAACCGACTGTAGTCCCCAATCCTAGTTTATGTGCTATGTGTATAGTTCAGCATAGGAACTACACTACTGGGCCTTGTTTTCCATGTTACTTACATTCCATTTCAAGCTTCTTGAAAGCAAGGCCAATATGTTTATTTTCCATAACACTTAACATATGGTGAGTTCTTCAAGTCCTCTTCATGATGTCATGTTCATCCTCATGATCTCCTTGCTTCCAGGGCTTCAGTTGTTCCTCTACTCGCAATTGAGATGATTTCTCAAAAGTACACATTACTGCAAACCACATTCACACCTCTTTGGTAATGCTCCTTTATGCATATATAAACAGAAGTTCCCCCAACCTACACTCATGCCTGTTTTCCTGGCTGCTCTCTCCATTTGTACCTTACAGATTATAGGGCACAGTTCTAGTCTGCTTCCAAGCACTGTAACAAAACACTCTGACAAATATCAAATTGGGGATGAAAGGGTTTATTTTATCCTATATCTTCCAGGTCACAGTTCATTATTTAGGAAACTCAAGGTAGGAACTCAGGATGGGAATGTGGAGGCAGAAGCTGAAGCACAGGCTGCTTACTGGCTTGCTCCTCTGGCCCATGCTCAGCCTGCTTTCACATACAATACAGAACAACCTGCCTAGGCATAGCACCACCCACAGTGGGGCTGTACCCTCCCACATCACTCAACAATCAAGATAATGCCCCACAGACATGGCCACAGGCCAATACAATGGAGGAAATTCCCCAGTTGAGGCTCCCTCAGCCCACCTGTGTTAGGTTGGCAACTAAAGCTGTCTAGCACAGGTACTTATAATATTCCCTTCTTTTTATCTGTGGTTTTGTATATGCTAATACCTCTGTCCAAAATACCCTTCTTTCTTTTGTTTATGGGAAGATTCCACCTGAACTCCAAGGTAATTATTATTTGTGTAAAAGGTATCCATACATATACCTTAGAATTTTCTAGTAGACAGGGAAGTTCAAACAATAAATTTTGCACACAGTTCCATCTCACTCCTAGTCTGTTGAATTTGGAAATGTTATGAGCGCAGAAACCATGTTCACTTTAGTTTAATCCCAGTTTCTGATGTACTTGAGACACTTAATAGTTTGCTGATGAAATACATGTCAGTTTCCTTAAACAGTCCTGAATAATTTTCTTGCGTGTCTAACTGCTTGTCATAACAGATTTTATCTCATCTGATTCTATATCCAAGAGGCTGGCATAATACTTCAATGCAAATATTGTCACTTCTCTTTTTTTCTTTTTTCAGTTAATCACTAAAGCCCAGAGAAACCCTTTCTCTAGGAAATCCAGTCTGTCTCTCCTTGGAAACTCTATCTCAGAATTTTCCAGAAACCTCAGAAGTTATTCATCAGTGTAAAGTATAGTCTGATTCTGAACAGCTGGTGGACAGGGGAAGTACAATTAGCATGAAGATTTCGCACTGTTTGCCATGGGCTACATCCTTGGCACAGGTCTCCCAAGATTTTAGGCTGCTCCAACCTTGGACTCCAAGATTGCAGCTCTTCCATTCTATTCTTAGTTGTTCCAGGAAAGTCAGTTCTGCTCAGCAACCTTAGTGGCTTTCCAAAAGCCCAGTCCAGTGTCCTCTGCTCCCTGAGGCCTTTAGCTCCCTAGAGACTGTTACATCAGCATTCTGACAATAGACTAGATTACTCTCTTGACACATTCTAATTGCTTTCCCAGACCTTTAAGACAGGGAGAAAGTTGAAAGTTGAAGGAGGGTTTAGTCTCTGCTCTTAGTTGACTCCTGAAATTCTTATAGAATTTGGGTGATCCTCTTCTTCTTCTTCCTCTTCCTCCTCTTCCTCCTCCTCTTCCACAAGGGTCTCTCTGTAGACCTAGATGACACCTGGAGTGTACTATGTAGACCGGACTAGCCTCCATCCTCCAGAGATCTACCTGTCGCTGTCTTTTAGATGCTGAGATTAAAGGCATGGGCAAAGGGTAGTTTCTTTTTACCCTCTTTGCTGAGGGAAATATATGAATATAGGTGCAATATTTACATAACTATGGAGTTTACTTAGAGACTTTTCTAGAAACAAAGGTTTGAACCTCCTGCAGGATTTTCAATAATAGAGTCCCAGGGGAGTACAGATTTAGAATCTGCTGCTCTTTCACCGTCTTACATATTCATGAAAATGCTTTTTGGAATTAAGAGTCACATTTTACAAATTATTTTATTTTAGGACAATTATAAAGACAAGGAAGGATTGGAATAGTTGAAAAGCTCTTGTCCTAAGTGTCTATTCCTGATTGACCAAGGTCTTAGCCATTCTGATGGCCACTCTGATTATGAACTATTTAAAACAAACAAACAAAGAACAAAAACCCAACTGGAACTGCAGAAATGGCCTAGTGGTTTGGAATACTCGCACTTTTGCAGAGGTTGAGTGTCTGGTACCCACAAGGCAGCTAACAACTGTCCTTAATTCAAGTTCCAGGATATCCAGTGACCTCTTCTTGCCTAAATATGCATATGATGCACTTACATACAGGCAGGCAAAACAAGCATTCATATAAAATAAACAAATGCTTAAAAAATAAACAGTTCATAACCCTCCCAATCCAGTAAGACAAACAGACTCACTGTGAGGTAAAGATCTGGCACTTCAGAGTCACATTTGAGGAGAAGTTGAATACAATAACAGTACATTTCAATTAGATGACAACATCAGTTATAGGTTACAGAACCAGCAGTGTTCTTATTCCATTAAGAATTTGGAAAGGGACTGACCATTCACCTAATGTTTATTTAAACAAGATATCTGGGAATGCTTTCTTCACACATATCCATACAGTTGAACCTTATATATAATATAATTCACTATATTCCTACATTGATAGTACCTCTAAAATCCAGCAGTGGCTTCTAATAAATGACATCTTGAATTCATTCCATATTTTAATTGAATCAAATAAATACTTTAGAAAAGCAAATGCAGATAATCTAGAAATTGTTCAAATAGCGAGGTTAAAGTCCCAAAGCTCAAAATATGAATCTATTACTCTATGAGCATAGTAAAATGGACACAGACAGTAGTATTATCCCTTCAAAGGGGAACAAGCTGTCAGCTTCAGATGACAGTAGAACCCCAGGGGTCTCTCACTTAGTAGTCCAACTGCAGCAGTAGCAGCAGCACCAGCAACTATGGGGACTTTGCTGCAAAATTCCAGGTTTCATCCCAAAAGAACTGGATAAAAATCCTTGGACTTCAAGAATGTATCATTTGAATTTCATGAGGCAGTCTGCTCTGGGCCTGAATTTGAGAACTGGTCATAAAATAGCTAGATTAAGAAGACATTTGGAAGGGTATGTTTATCGTGTGTAGGAGGCCTGGGGCAGTCTAACATTTTAGCCCAGTGATAGAATGACCATGCAAGAGGCAAGAGTCTCAAGACCAATAGAGGGAAAGAGGTCAAAGTTACTAGTTGCTAGTTCCTAGTTTTTGACTCCACGCATGCCTAAGCAACTTCTAAGTAGGAGTTTGTTTCCACAGTGGCTAAGCTGATAAGAGAGAATGAACTGACCCAGCTAAAATGGTATCTGCTCAATATTTCTCTCACTTCAGGGTACTTGTTGATCTTGAGTTGTATTACGTTCATGAGTTCTGAGTGTCTGTAACAGCACCCACTCTAATTGGGTTCTGAGAAAGCCAAATTTCTAAACCTAGGAAGCAAACTACAATTTTGGGTATATTACAAAGGCTTGGTTCAAAGAGTCTACTACATGTCTAAGCCACTTAAGTGGACAATTTACCAGGTCAAAAGAAGTGGAGAGTTAAGGGCAATTACGATAAAATTGCAAAATGGTGGATCTGGTCCACAGATGTGGTTTGTTTGTACCCTCCCTCCATGGCTTAAAAATTTTTTAAAAATCACATAAAATTTTATATTTCTTTCTATCCTAAAAAATAATAAAATATTCAATAAGAGGGAGCCTACTGCCTGTCTGTTTAGCACTAGCTTAGAGCCAAGCAGATGATTGCTCCTTTAGACAGACTGGCTTCCCCTTTTATAATTTGAGGCTGGCTCTGGAACATTTGAGTTTTAAAGAACAGTGGTCCTTTAAAACTAATTTTCATGGACTAGGTAGTCTATGCTCATGAAAGCTTTTTATTGGAAATAGATAATTGTGGTGATTTGAATCAAATGAACTACTTGAAAACCAACTTCAATCTCATTAAAGCCATCTGTGTGCATGTGTGCACACTAGTGCAAACATAAGATTCTTTTCAAAACAGATGCAGGTGTGGAGGAAAGTGTGCTAGGCAGAATAGATAGACACCAGACCAAGACTCTAAGTGAATCTGCCACTTAGTAAATGTTTAATTTACTTATCTGTCATATTATATGCCACACATGTTAACTGTGATGGGTGAACTAGGTTACTAAGTTCAAGTTCTTAACCCCATAAAACCTCAAAAATGTCTAAATGAATCAAATTTTGCTGATTTTATTACTTGGATTTTACCTTAGAAAAGATACCAAATTAACTCTTCAATAATCTTTTATTGGGATGAGATAAAGGAATTAACAGATCTGTAAACTACAATCCAGGTACAATGCTGGGTGCTGCATACACACTGTTTTCTGAAGCCCTCAAAGCAAGACCATGTGATATTATTGTCCCCCTTACAAATTAAAAAATCAGAGCTCAAGAAGTCTAGGCAATCTAATCAAAGTCACATTAGCTGTCTTGCTAACCAGGGTCTATCTACCTCCAAAGTTCTTACATGTGATTACTTTACTGTGTCCCAGTGGCCTGATTTTAAGATTCACTTGGGCTCCTAGTTAAAAATATAAACTTTCCTATCACTTCCCAAACTTGCTTAATCAAAACCCAAAAGAAATAATCTTTCAATGTACATGTTTTATGAAAGCTCCAACTGGGCCTTATGGTAAGACTGTAAACAGGTAGAAGAAGGCAAAGAGAAAGAAACTGCTTTCCATGATCCTCAGTAGAAGAGAGGAAACAAGGAGAGGAAGAGAGGAAAAAGAGAAGAAAGGAAAGAGAGAAGGATGAAAGACATAAAAGAGGAAAGAAAAAAGACTGCAGCACCCAGGTCCAACACTGCATCATGAAATGAGTGCACTTCCGATCTGGATGCTTTCTTTCTATGTGCACCCAGCTTGTTTACAGCAGACCCAAGGACCCAGCCAACAGGAAGCTCTGTTTGCCACTGCAGAGGAGTAAAGCACTTTGAACTGCAGGCATCTTGTACACCCAAATTACATACTGTGATACACATAGTATTTGAGTTGTTCCGCAATACAGAAGCCAATTATTCTTGGCACATACTTCTGTCGTACTATCCAAATTACCATGCCTCACATGTGGAACTGTGCCACATCAAATGCACCAAGCCATAAGTTCCTTAGACTCTTTGAGATGAAAGTAAGAAGAAGGATAAAAAGATAGTTTGGTACATGCACCATGCTGCAGAAAGGATGCATGCTTAACTTCCTATTACTGGATCTATTATGAATAACTGGACTAGCAAAATTCTGCCTCAGGAGATTTTCAGGGTTTATACTGAATTTTTTTTCACTAAGGTAATTTGGAAAAGTCATTTCATATTCAAATTTGAATAAAATGATTTCATTTATATAATTATCTTTTTCTTTTTAAAAATAAGAGTTATTGTAGAGGAAATATACTTTCTAAAAAAGAAAGAACACATGGAATTATGAAATTTCAAGTCCTGAAAGTAAACTGCCAACCAAGATTGCTATACCTAGCAAAGTTATCTTTTTAAAAACAATTTTACTTATTATTTTTATTTTATGTGTATGAGTATATTGTCTGCACGTATGTAAGTGCACCTGTGTTGTACAGTGCCCATGCAGGTCAGAAGAGGGCGTCAGATTCCCCTGAAACTGGAGTTATGAAGAGTTGTTAGCCTTCATGTGGGTGCTGGGAATTGAAACTGGGTCCTGAACATGAGCAGCCAGTGCTCTTAACCACCGTACCAGCTCTCCAGGCCCCAAACTTATCTCTTAAAATGAAGTACAAACATTCAAAAACAAACTCAAATTAAGTCAGTTCATGAGAGTGAAACCAACACTGAAGAACATTCTTGAAGAAACACTACATATAGAGAAAGAAGAAAATCTCATTCATGAGAACGCAGGAAAGAACACATTCCATGAGAGGAATAGATAAAGAGAGAAGAGCTGGGAAGTTCAACACTGAAATATTTTATAAAAAAAGAAAATCACAAAAATTCCACTAAAAAAAAAAAATCAATGATTGTGCTTGCCAAGAAAGAAATTAGGAAAAAAATCTCATTCACAACAGATTCAAGTAAATAAAGAAAATACTCAAAAATAAATTTAATCAGCATAGCGAAAGACTCTGAAAATAGAAAATAAATTCAGACATAAAGAAAAATGAAATAATGCATCTGGAAAATATTATATTAAGTGAGGTAACCCAGACTCATAAAGACAAATACCAGATGTTCTCTGTCATATGTAGATCTTAGCTTTTAATTTTTATTTATGAGTGTATATGTGGGTGTGTGTATGGGTTTAGGTCATGAAACTAGAAAGGGAATCACGCGGGAGGAAAAAGAGGATTTGAGGAAGATGGAAAGGGATACAGATACACATGACATGAATCCATAAAGGAGACTGTTGGGGGTAGAAGAGCAGGGAGAGAAGTGGACTGAGGGTCAGGGAGGGGGTAGCAGGATCAACAGAAACAAATTATACATGAATATGTCATAAGGAAACCTATTGCTCTTCATTCCAAGTTAAAAATATCAAGAAAAAGAAAGAAAATTTAAAGAAATAATCAATTCATAAGTTTTAAATAACTTTTATCACGGCATATTGTTATAGTTGCTCTTCATGTTAGTATTGTTCTTAATCCTTTATTATGACAAACTTTTAAACTGTCTCATAAGTGTATATACATAGAAAAGACATAGAATCAACAATTCAGTACTATCCCCAGTTTCAGGCATCCACTGGGGGTCTTGAAACATAGTCCACACAGAGGAGAGAGAGAGAAAGAGAGAGAGAATATTATATGGGCATATCCATACCAAAGCAAATAACAAATCTGTTCTATGTACGATACTGTCTCTCTTTCCTACAGTATTCCATTTCCTCTTTCCTTATTTCTGGTTGTGTTCTATTAAACCAATAACATAGTGCAAGAGTTGTGTGTGATCCTTAATTCAAAAGTACTGTTCTTAGAGGTGCTAATTCCTCAGAAAAATCTTCATGCATATGCCATGCACTGTGGTAGCTCTTTGGGTACAGAGGTGAGGAAAGTAAACACTGTTTCTTTTCATTGATACAACAGTCATTAAACAATAACACCATGCATAAAGTGTGAATTAATTTTAATTGTACTAACTGCCAGGAAAGACAAAGATGGGAGGCTCTCTGAGGCTTTGATGGGGAGACATCACTGAATTTGGAACATCTAAGTGGATTTGCTTGTGGATGTTGTCAATTGTCAACCTGATGAAATCGAGAATCACCTTGGAGACAAACCTCTGAGCAGGACTGTGAAGACTAGGATTAGTTTAACTGAGGTTGGAAACTCCACCCCACTACTGTGGGTGGCAGCATTTCCTGGGATGGGGTTCTGGACTGAAGACAAAGGAAAGAATGAGCTAAGCCTGTGATCTTTGGTCACTCGATGCTTCATATTACAGACACAAGGTAGCCAGCTGCCTCAAGTTCCTGAAACTGTGGCTTCTCTGCTTCGATGGGTTTATACTTCAAATTGCGAGCCAAAATATATCCCTCTTTCCTTGACATGCTTTTATCACAGTAACAAGTAAAGTAACTAAAATAGATATTAAATCAGGGGAAACCCAAAGTAAGAGAAGTCAGTCTTCAGAACCCTGATGATCCAGCAAGACTGAATGGGAAAGAGCAGAAGCTACCACTTAGTAACCCAGTGAGTCTAAGTTGGTCTGGTGTGCCATCAAACACCATATGTTGGCTGGAGGTGATGACGTATGACTTAGTCTGTTAAACCTAGCTTACATTTAATGGAGGTTGGGATGCACATGGTCTCACAGTTAGTAAATAGCAGGACTGAGCTACAGAGCTGTCTGATTACAAGGCTGTCAATGTGAGCTAGGTCAAAAAAAAAATCTATTTGTTTCCAAATTGTGGTTTGGGAAGTTTCTATTTTTTAAAGGAAGAATAATAGTAACGAAGAGGGTGAGCTTTGACACTCTTGGACTTTATTCAGCTCCTGACCTCGACCTCCATCTTTTCTCTTTTGGACTTCACAGGAGGCCACAGAGAACAGATACTACAGACTTTAACTCTTTTTAATTTGCTTCCTTCCAAGACATGGCTATGTAAGCATCATCCTACAAATATGAAATGATCAGGAAAATGCAGGCTTATTCTCTATGAAGTTTTTGTAGGTTTCTAAGGAGATAACAGAAAGTGACTTAAGAATCCACTCTCTAATTGGCTTTTCCAAGAATGACTATGAGATTTCCTGAATGTTTCCTATTATGACCTGCCCTAACGCAGGACTGACCACATATAAAAACATCAATTCATAACCAAGACCTCGCTTTTCAAAACATGGTGGGCTGTTTGCATATGTTCTCTACTTACATTTTCCTACTCTAAATTCAAAGAGAATTAGGCATTGGTTTTCTTAAATCAATGAGCTGATATCCCGAGTATTCTTGATCTTCTAATTGAAACTCTTGGCAGGGTGAGTTCAGCAGTTAGAAAGGGGCTTTTTAATGGAAAACCAATGAAGCTAAGCCATATGTATAAAAGAAACACAGACATTCACTTTATCAAGAATGTACTGAGATCCTACTACATGGCTGAGATATTGTTACATGTCTATCTACATTGATCTATATCTGTATACCTATAATCTATTATTTATGTATCTATATCCCTGTCTGCCTTCTTGACCAAAACAAACATTCTTGCCCATGAGTGGCTCACAGTCAATTTAGTAAAAGAGACAATACCTAATAAATATAGTAAATTGTGTGTTATAAGGAAATACACTTTGTAAAACAAACAAGTGTAATGTAGAGCAGGGACTAGGAGTGGGAGTAACAGGATGCTATTGAAACTCAGATGTCATGATGGTCTCCTGGAGAAAATGAGCTGTGAGTAAAGACACAAAGAGAGCAAGGAATTTTGCCTGAGATTTTGAAGGAAAGCACTTTCTCCATAACACCAAGATCTTATGGTAAAAGTGTGTCTAATGAGCTTGAAAATCAACAGTGAAGGTGGACTGACTGAAGTTGTGTGACTGAGAGGGAGAGAAGAGTGAGAAAGAAACCCAGAGACAAAGCAAGTGGTGAGTCAAACTGGACACTGTAGACTGGAATCATCACTTACTAGAACCATGGCTTAGAACTGTAAGGGAAGTGGTGAGCCACTGTAAGGTGACGAGCAGGGGAATGACTTAATTTGAATCACCCACTGTTTTTGGAGGAGACCATAGTACATCAATAAAAGAAGTAATTGCCTTAAGAAGAGCACAGCAAGACAAGACAGAGGCTTGCAATAGCGTAGTGGCTGCGGAGCCTATGGAGATTTGGACTCTGGAAGTTAGAGACTTCTGCAAGTAGACACTTCATGTATTGGGGGACTTTGGTGTCAGGTATAATAGAAAGAAGGGGAAATGGGCATCTCCAAACTTATAGAAGTTCTATCTAGCACAGTTTAAGTGGGGAGTGTTGGGGAGTCTGGGGTTCATCTCTGCCCATTCTTGTCTCCTTTCCTCCATCACTTCTCTCTCTCCTTCCTTTTTGTTCTCTTCCTCCATCTCTACCCCCATTTGTTTCTTTTCTTCCTCCATGTGTACCTACAAATATGAGACACTATACCTGTAGGTACTACCGACAGAAGACATCCTCACCCACATACAGGATATAGAAAGCAAATGGGGTGGAGATGTAGCACTGATGACAGGAAACCTGCCACACACTACTATCCCCTCTTAAAAATTTAGATTTGGATATTAGCTGATTTGAATAAGGGACATTTTTATTACACTATTGAAAATGAAACAATGCTTTCATATTCATTCTATTTCAAAAGACATGTTAAATTGGAATGGGATTTTTTTTTTGCTTCCTCTATTATAAAAAAAAAACTAACCAGAGTAATCACAGATATGAATGAAACACTTTTGTGTCTTAGAAATGCTATCTTCCTTCTTTCTCTGTCTACTAGCCTTAACAGTTCCTGATTAACTCAACTATATCATTAACTAGTTTTACTCTTGGAAATGTAAAGCTAAGTGATACCCTCTGGTAGAAAGAATGTCCTAAGTTGCAGCAAAAGCAGACTAGCATTATTTAGGAGGCTAATGTTTGAAGCAGAGGATCCCAGTCTAATTCCTGACGATCCTTCTATTATTTGTATCTGAAATATTTATTAAACTACTCTGCTCCTCATTTTCCACAACTATGAAATAAAGACAATAATGTTTCCAGTCTTCGTCTTGAGGGTGGAGAGATGGTTCAATGGTTAAGAGCACTAATTCAGTTCCCAGCATGTACATAGCAGCTAATGACCATCCAAAACTCCAGTTCCTAGGGATCTGACACTCTCTTTTGGCATCTGTGGGCATAACATGCACGTGGTGCACTTGATACATGCAAGCAAAACATTTATACACATAAAATAAAATTCATTTAATTAAAAAAATGTTTTTAGTTTTGCAGACAATGAGGGCAAAGTCCCAGAATCCTTAGGATAGTCACACATGGTAGCACCCAGGTACCCATTATGCCTTCTGTATGGTTAGATTTTATTGTCAACTTGATACAAACTAGAGCCACCTGGAAAGAGACATGCTCAGTGGAGAAACTGCCTCCATCAAACTGGCCTGTGGGCATGTCTGCATGGCATTTCTTGTCTGTTGATCGAAGTAAGAGGACTCAGCTCACTACCGGCAGTATCATCTCTAGGCAGGAGCTGTGTTCCTCTGTGGTTTCAGCATCAGTTCCTGCTCAAGCTCCTGCCCTGGAATCCCTCAACGATGGACTGTAAGTTGTAAGATGAAATAAACCCTTTCCTCTCCGAGTTGTTTTTTTGGTCTCGCTGTTTGTCATAGCAACAGGAAAAGCAAACTCAGGCACCTTCCTAAACTAGGAAATTCTCTTCTCCCTTCTCAAGAGCTTATTTATATATTTCATGTTATATGTCTCCCCCCTTTAGTGTTCATATCTTTCGAGAGGAAAGAGTAAAGAAGGAAAGCAAACTACAACAGTGACATAAATATTCAACACCATTGGCTATGTAAATACTGCAAGATAATTAATGACAAAATGAATTTTGAATAAATATGTTTTCAGATAAAAATGTTCAGTTTTTATTGTGGATAAGTAGGAAAAATTATATATAGACAGAGGGCTTGGAGTCATGGGACCAAGCTTGTGTGAATCATTTTTAAAATACGGGCATACATTGGTTAATAATGTCCATTTGTCTTAGTGGGTGAATGTTGTGAATACCCATTTGGACATCCACAGTTCCCATTCACTTCCTTCCTGATGCTGATTTACATTTCAGTAGAAAAGCAACACTAATGGGAGTTGAGGACTGAATTTTTGATAGTTAGGTTGCATACTATTGTAAATAACTAAGGTATACATATATATCTATTTCTCAGCTAACTGAGAAACAACGGCTGACGGACTGGCTTTATCAAGGTTTACTGGTCTTCCATGGAATTACATACTTTGTTGAACAATTTTACATTATCATCAATGATTATTTATTTACATTAAACATATTATTTATATATATATTATTAATGGTTTTGAAACAAATCTGTAATGCTCTTTATTTTCTGATTTCTAGTAACCTAAGTTCTACAGTATTCCAACAGATTATTTCTTACCTTAGAGAACTGGTGAATTAGTGCTTGCTGTAGTCTCAACTAATAAATATGCAGTCAAAAATTGTATAAAAGTATAGAGAATAAAATACTTCAGCATCACGCTTTCAGCCTCTAGGATACTGAGCTGTATTACATTGCACTTTTTGCTCTAACATACTCAAGAAAATGAAATGACTTTATGCATTGTATAATCAGAATAAACAAGAAAAGATGGTGTTTTGAAAGCTCAGTTCCTAACATTTTTAAGTTGATATGCTGTATGGTAAGGCTGAAAACTGTCTTCTGATTAATTTATCAAACTTACTCAGCTCAGACCTACATAGACAGATTTTGAAAATAGCATCTGCCAAGAACATGCGCAAACATGTTCTCTGAGCATTTAGGTTCATGTATTTTAACCTCTTCCCATTCCCATCTGTGTTTTTAATTGTCAGCATGACTGCAGTAAAAACTGCTCTATTATTGAGTTGTAAAGCGATGTGCTGAAAAGCCCATTTGAGTTTTAAGAGGGTCAAAAAGAAGATTCTCTGTGCGCACCCTAAGGTTGCACCATTTAGGGTTGTGAGGTGATTAATGTGCAGCAGGTCGGGGTAGTCAGGATGACCAGTGATCTGGACTTGCAGGAGGAACAGCAAGGTGCGTGAGTGTGTGTACGTGCGCGGGGTGTGGTGTGTATCTGACAAAGTAGAAGGCAAAAGACAGCAGGAAACAAAAGGGTTTTAGATACCAAACAGAGACAAACCTAACCCAGTTCTCCATGTTTTGAATAAGTTCATTTTTAAGTTCAAAATAAAGAAGACAACTTGCCACAAGACGAGAGGTTCAGGCATCTGATACTAAATAATTAACAACTGGTAAATATCCAACAAAGTTTTATCAACAGTAATGACAAAACTAAGAACCTATAAGAACTCTTTACAGTAGTGACTCTGTGTGCCAATTCCCCCACATTTACTATTTCTCCATTTAGTCATTATTGTTTCTTTTGTTCCCTGGTGTCTTTACCCAATAGTCTAGGATACAATTTCTTAACATGGGAGTTATAAAATTCCAACCTTACTGCTGACGTGAAATATTCTTACTCATAAAAGGCAGATTTCTTTAGCAACTTATTCTATTCTGGAGTCTTATTGCTCTCAATTATTCAACTTATTACCAGATGTGTCTTCTTAAAAAAACATATTTTCCCAAATATTGCTAGTCCATCTGGTTTCAAAACATCTTAATGTTACCGACCAAAGCTTTCACAGCCTAAATAAAACACTTCGATCTGTCCTCCCTTACTTGTCTGGATTTTCTGATACAAGACTGTCAAACACGTATGTGATTCAGCACTTCTCGTCACAATTGGAGTTCTTGCTTCTATTCATCCTTTAGGTTAGGACACTATCTCTAAATCATACACAGTCTTCTGTCTTTGGCAGTAATCAACTGATTACTAAATAAAAAAAATTACTAAATAAAAACTGATCCTAAATATCTTTGATATTTACTTTTTGTCAATTAAGATTTTTTTTTAAAAAAAGCTTTTTCCAGGTAATCTTTTTTTCTTAATTTACTGATTTTTTTTATAATTTACTGTTTATACATTCCCTTAATTCTTCATTTTGCTAATCATCTCCAGTTCTTTGTTTCTACATTGTTTATTGTCATAAAAATATTGATTTCAATATGTATGACCTTTCCAGTCCACTTAAAATATTGTCAAGTTCCCAGCTTTTAACATGGGAGTTCTTGGTAATAGCATTGAGCCAAAGGTTGAACCTTCATTTGTAAGACTCCATTCTATACTGTCTGTCTTCTAAGAAGTACTACCTATATAGGCAATGCAAATGACCTCATAAATCTGGGAATTCTAGGCCCAATAATCCATCAGAAGTAACTCATTATGGAAGCAAGGCATATAGCCCAATGGTCCAAAACCAAAGACTTGGGTCTACAATCTTAACTTTGTTATGGATGGGCTACAGTAACCTTTGCAAGTTACTTGAATTCTCCAGACCTCAGCTTTCTTTTCTGGACAGCAAAGGAAGGCAGCTTTGCCTTTATAGCACTTCCTTGCATTTCTATAACTTCTGAGACCATCAACATTCTACCTCAGAAGCAATGGACAAGTACAGTATAACTTTGGAAAATATCAAAGAGAAAGAACTTTATTACTACAAATTCTGCTTCTGGTTCTGCCCCCAAAGTATCTTCCCTATAAGAAACACTTTAGTAGTTTCTACTGCCTTTTGTGTAAAACTGAGAAAGGCCAAGGTGATGAGTTTATCACTTGCATTTTGGTAAGGGTTTTCCTCTTAACTCTCTAAGATTAATGATTACTGCATGAAACATAAGATGTTTCAGATGCCTTGCTGCAGAATTCAAATGCTGAGTCAAAGCCTGTACTACAAACATGTGTAACCTCCATGCTTCTAGGGTTGGGTTACAGCAGTTCCAGGAGGTTGAGCTGTTTTGTTTCCATGGTTCATTAAGCCAGGGTTAGAGTGCTGTCCATAATCAAAATCACTATACTTCCCCTTGTCTCTTCCCTGAAAAGTAAGACCATACCTTCGGGAAAAGAAAGACCCCAAAGAGTCTCACAACCCCACCAAGTCCAGGGAAATTCTGTCAACAAAGGAAATTAACACACCTGAAAATGATTATTATTTTTGTATCTTCTAAAGGACCTCTGGCCATAAGCTTCTTCTGCCAGTAGAATGCCAAACCTAGTTATGAATTCCCATCCCTCAGCAGGCTCACTAGCATTTCCTGTTACAAATTAATGTTCAGAGCATTGGAGCCTGATCCCAAACACATCCAGGCTCTGGGGGCTCCTGGGCTTCCTGCTAGATTGCCCAAGGCAAAAGGCATATCACCATCACCAGGACATAATCTTTTAATTGTGATCCTGGTGTTCCAGACATGAGGAAATGACGTCGGATAAGAAGGTTGACAAGTTGGGAGGAAGACTTTCATTAGTTTTCACTGGAGAAAACTAGTTGGAGAGTAACAGTATTATAGAAGGAGACAAGTGGGACAGGATACATGGATGAATGACAGAACTAACAAGAACAACCCGGGAAGACATCTGAGAAAGCTTGCCATCTACATGGAAGGCAGAAATGGTTGGAAGAAATACAGCAGTGGTCAACATCTACATTGTGCCTTCTATCCTTGTAGGGTGTAAAGTGTGCTATGTCAAAGACTCTGGCTCTGAACCCTTACTTCATTGCCACAACATACAAATATATACATTCACAGACTCAGGATCCAGGGGCTCTGAGTCTCTGAGGAACAGGCCAGGACTCTATCATGTACTGTAAGCCTTATGAACATTTTCTTTTAAAAGAATCAAGGAGAGAAAGAAGGAGGGTCAGGGTAATAGAGGCAGGAAAGAAGGAATGAAGGAACAAAGAATGAAGGAAGAGAGGAAGGGAGGGGGGAAAGTGAAGGAAAAGAATCCCGTTATAAAGTGAACATAGCAGCATGGAATTTTTTACTTTTATTTTTATGTTTATGTGTATGAAAGTTATGCCTGCATGTGTGTAAGTGCACCAGTGTTGTGCAGTATCCACAAAAGACAGAAGAGGGGGTCAGATCTCTTGGAACTGGAGTTATGAACAGTTGTTAGCTGCCCTGTGGGTGCTAGGAGTCTAATCCAGATCTTCTTGCAAGAATAGCCAGTGCTCTTAACTGCTGAGCCATCTCTCCAAATCCCAGAATTTTTAAAAAGACAAAATAAAATGCAAGACCAAAATAAAGCAAAAATCAAGCCAATGTAATCCAAGTTATAGATTTAAACCTCCCTTTAAGTACATGCGCAACCAGAATTCCCACATGTATAATTAGCCATCTTTCCACATAACTAGGAAGATACGCTATATGCACATTCTAAATGTGCCACCCTGAAAGTCCTCATTTTGTTTATTCCACCTTAAGAAACTTGTCTTAATTTTAAGATAAAGGGTAGGGAAGAGTGGATTCTACCTAAAGTATAATTTATGTTTTTGAAAGGCATGCCATTGAGTGAGTCTTTCTTTTCAAAAGAAATTGATCTTTGGAACAAGAACCACCAGCATCGCTATACTCTCTCATCTGTCTGCTCTTCTAGTTCCTGTCCATTTGAAATAGAAGTTTCATATAATGCAGTTTATGAGGGCCATGTTTTCTGCCAGATTTTGCTTTGTGTGCATATGTTCTTTTTCTTCTCTACTAATATTTCCACGACTCAAATGTGATTAGATATTTCTAGTATAGCCAGAAGATAGGGATTTGAAAATCAGATCAGCAAAAGATTCCATGGACTTGGGAAACTGCCATTCAATGCTGTAAAATAAAGCATGCGACACAGCTGATTTCATTGCATGTCTATTCTATCTCTTTCTAATAGTGTTGGGGGGGGGGCGAGAGCGGGGGAATGAAGGTGGAGCCCAAAGAACTGGGAGAGGCAAAGAGAAAAGACTCCATTGACTGTGGAATTTGAAAGTGGCACAGTTTAAGCTAAAGAATTGCTTTCAAAAACTTCCTCACCCCAAGACCTTTTCCAGACTAGGTAACCTTTGAATTACAGCTGGGAAGGGAAGTTCTCAGGGCTGCCTCGGAAATCACACACGCTAGTAGTGTTCCCTTCCCCAACCCACAACTTTGTCATTTTCTCAGGCAGACACATGCTCAAGAGTCCGCAGTAATGTGTGTGGGGTGTGGGGCGGGGGAAGGGGGTTACTTTGCAGTAGGTCCTTTGAAGTGTTTAATTTCTCCCTTGTAATCTATGCATCAACACACATTGTAAGCTGTCAGTTTTAGTACAGCAATTCCGTTCTCAGGGCCTGATATTTTTCCTTGTGGCCCAGGGCGTCTGTCCAGCACCTGGGTGGCATAGTTTGTTTTATCTGAATTCAGAAATGCTAACAAATTAAATTAATATTCTTTCTGTGTGTATTGGTCTCCTTCCTTCTCTTCCCTCCCTCTTGCCCTCTTATCTACCGCTTCTCTCATTTCTCCTAGCGTGCCCTCAATTAAGCCTGAAAAAGCCACTGCGGCAGTGTGTGTGTGTGTGTGTGTGTGTGTGTGTGTGTGTGTGTGTGTGTGTGTGTGTGTACTCCTAGGAGCGCCGTTTGTAGGCTTTTTGAAAATACAGGAAATGTCTAAAAGAGGGTTCAGCGGGAGCCACTGGTTCCCCTCTGCTCCGCTCCTTCCCCGCCCCCACGCCCAAGCACCGGCTTTTAATTTTCAAAGGCACTGCAATTGCTTGGTGTGGTTTCAAGAGCTGGGGTGCCATTCTCCCTGATGATGACTCTGCTGACGTCAATGGCATTCTTATCGTGCCTAGTGCGACATCAGAAACCAGCCCTCAGAGGCTCCTCTTATTCACAGCGCCTGGGCTCTCAGCAAAATGTGGACTGGATTTCTGCAAGGCAAAGGGCTCCACTGTCTTGGCAAAGGCAAGTTCTCCCTGGTCTGTGGCTTGCCAGTTCAGATTCTGCCCCATAGTGCTCTCTCCTGCTAGGACCCTTAAGGGAGAGAGGCTGCCCAGTGCACACGTACCTGCCCCCATGTGAAGGTTTGCAGATCTGTGGTGTGAGTCCCTCCTAGGACAGAGACTCTCCAAACCCTGCTTCTGGTTGTTCTTAGAGCTTTAGATAAAAAATGATTTTCGTATACTGTGTTACCGACTCAGTCCTTGACATGCTCTTAGTTTTTACTCCCTGGATGCAAAACCTGAGCCCATGCTCACTAGAGACTGTAGAAAGCACTATTTCCTCCCTTTTAATAAATAATAATAATAAAACCACTAAGTTGTGAGGATGAAGGAAACCATCATAGCTCAATATAAAACAGTGTCACTGAGAAATGAACATTTTACTGTAAGTGCTCATGACTGTGGAAGAGGTCTGATTGCAAATGCTGAATTTGCAAAGGAATCACTAGGTACTAAGTCCATTAATCACTTCCTAGCTAGCTTTGGGGCAGCAATTACCCTGGTGTTGAAATGCCTTCCATTTGCAGTCAAGTTTATTGTAGTCCAAATCCAGCCCAAAACATTTCAGATATGTCCACAGCTCAAATCGGGATGCTTAAAGACTCAAGGTCACTTAGTATGACAAAACTGTGCCTGTCTAAGCAGGTGACATCTGCCTGAGTTTCCACAAACAAGTCAAAATAATCTTGGTATTCCCCCCAACCAAATAATGTCATGATTGCTCCTCTAAGATTACCAAGCAGCCATTATAGGCTTCTCAGGAAGAATTGTTCATAAGAAAAGCTGTTTAACACAACACACACAGCACCTACAATCATGAGTTCCATCTGTGATGCTTAGAGTCATAACAGGGAGGGGATGTCAGTCTGTGCTTGATTCAGCACTTCCACTTTCATGGGAGGAACTGACACTCAAAGGATGGTTATGATTTATTCAAGGTCACAGAACTATTAGGCCACAGGACTGACAAACTCAAGCTGTCTTGCTCTAAATGGCAGGTTCTTCCCTCTGTGACATAGCGTTCCCTGTCATTAAAACCTTCTTGACCCAGATCTAAACCCATTTGTTCAGGAAATTTCCATTTAAACAAAAATTCTAAATTTCTTGGTTAAAGTGAATTTTCAGGAACTTTTAGATGAATAGAATTCTGAATCAGTTTTCTTTTGTGTCCAGTAAGTTTTATAATTTGTGAAAAGATTTAAAAGAGTAAAACCAAACAATATGCTATTATTAAACTGTTTCTTAAAAAGGACTAAAGGGGTCTGGGAACATCACTCGGTTGGTAAACTTCTTGCCTTGTAAGCATGAGTTGGGTCCTCAGAAACCATGTAAAAATGGCAGGCATGGTGGTGTGTACTTATAAACCCAACCCTTTGTCACAAGCAAAGACAAGAAGATTCCTGGGAGACCAGTAATCAGTCATTATAGCCTGATTGGTGAAATCCACAGTAATAAGGGATATTATCTGAAAGGAGGTGGGTGGCATTTCTGAGGTTGACACCTGAGTTTGTTCTCTGGCATCCATAATCACAGACACACATATGAACTTGCACATACATGAGCATATATGCACACACACACACACGCACATGCATCTTTTAGAAAAGCAATAATGGGAGTTGGGTGTAGTGTTATATACCTGTGATCACAGCACTCAGAATGCTGAGGACCACTGTGAGTGCAAGAGTAGGTCTGGGCTAAATAGTGTGACTTTCTCAAAAAAAAAAAAAAAAAAAGATAAATTTGCTGTGCTATGGGAAGAAAGAGCAAAAGTTTACCTCGGTCCCAAAATATATGCAATTCACAGACTCAACTCTCTGCCTCATTTACTGTGTGGGTCTTGCTGCTGTGCTGCTGGCTACTATCATAATTTACTTGCTCCCTAATTCACGCCAGTGCTTTAGTATTTGATCATATGTATGTGATCTTTACAGGTAATTTGCTTTGCCCAATACTGTTGTCTTTTCTTCAGAAGATTATGGATACTTTTATGAATCTCTTTTTGATGCTTTTGTTTTTGATACATGTGTATTTTATTCTGGTCCATAAAGGAGGGATGATCAGAGTCTGAATGATAAGGCTTTAGGGGCAGACAGGCCGTAAACGGAAACTTACTCAAACTACTTTCAACTACATAATTTTACAACATTTCACACTTTTGTAAGCCGTAACTTTCTTATCTTTTAAGTAGGATTAATGAGTCCTACCTTGCTGGGTTTTTCAAAGGGTTAGAGATAATGTTTTCTAAGTTATGTCCCAATGCCTAGTACGAAGCAGAAACTCAGTAAGTGATAAGGACTCTGATTGTTTTTGTTGTGGTTGCTATTTATTTGTTTTAAAGAGAAGAGTCAAAAATCTGACAAGGACTGATAAAAAAGACAAAGAATAGATACTACTTCTTCCTTATATTGAAAATAAGAAGGGCAATATTTCTTTAAGAATATTTTTTCTAGCAAGAAACTAATTATCGAAAGTAAATATATGAGCCCCAGCCTGTATTATGAATTTCTATAAAACAGTGGAATGCATTTTGCACTGAGCATCTGATTACCATTGGATGTCAAGGAGCTATGGAACCTAACTGTACTCTTAAAATTCTTTAAAGATTATCTTGAAACTGGCCTGTGAGAGCTACATTAAAGTCAAGGGATTATACATAAGCCTGTGGTTTTCTTCTCTCTGAGACAAATGGCTAGTATTCATCTAGGCAATAGTAGCTTTGTGTGCACTAGGAAACCAATTTCACTTCTTTGTGTTAAATGTAGACCCACATTAAAGGCAAAGGTCTCTGGAAATCCTAATTCATTATTTGTGAGATGTCCCTCCATTCTACATACAGTCTCACTGTATACTATGTAGTGACAAAATTGAACTCATTCATTAGTATCAAGATGTATCAATATTAAGAATTTTTTCTTTGCAAGTTTAATATAGTTTAATATAAAATTAAGAATGCACTTAAACTCAGAAACAAATGGTAGCCACCTCTGTTTAAGTTGGCTCATCTACATTTCACAAGCAAAACCAAACGGTTTGCCTAAGTTCTAGACTGGATCTGAATCAGGGAAACCCAGATGTTGAAAGAAGGATATGTGATTCACAAGAGGATATTCATCTTTGTGACTTAGGCCTGAGCCAATAAATTCTGCCTGGAACACCAGAGGGGGAAAATAAACCCTCATTTCTAATAGAACCATTAGCCTTCACTTATCTAATACAGATTTGCACTCAACTGATACCTTTGTAAACTCTAAATGGTTAGACTCTCTTTTACGCTGAAGCAAACAGGAGCATATAACAGTCTTGACTAACAATTCCCAACAACTAAGAAAGGTTCAATGCAGCCCCTTAACTAGGAATGTGCTCTCAGTTTGCTATGCCCCAGCTGACAATTCTGTTTCAGTCTGGGGAAGAGACTCTATTTCTATATATCTAGCCCAAGGGGCAGAACTTAAGCTTCTATTTTTCCAGACCTGGTGCCTTCTTTAAAAATAGAATAGGGGCCTTAAACATATAGAAGGCCAGGAACAGTCCAATCAGATTTCAATCTAAGTCTGAGTTGTGATTTGGATTTGTGATATATGTTCTCAATGTAACTTATATTTTAAAAGTCTTGATGGTCTTCAAGGGATTTCTGTCCTATATTTTGTATATTTCCTTCCCTCTACTAAAGTGCAAAGTAAAAATTGTGATGATATTGTTGATTTTTGTGTTCCCAACTCCTATTATAGTACTGTTACACAAAGTAGTTTTTCAATAAAATATTGCCATATATAGAGTTGGGTTATATCATATTCTGCATTGTGTTTTGCACTAGAAATTAGTCTCAAGAAGATAGGAATTAATTCTGTGTCTTCATAGGTCACATTTTCTTGGGAATATGGTACTCCAAAGCAATCTTTTACTTTAGTTCAGCAAAATATAAAATAATAATAATAGGCCAATGCATGTGTGCATGTATACACACACACACACACACACACACACACACACACACACACACACAAAGAGGTGCCTATAGACTCACTTGAAAGATGACTGCTATTGAGTCATCTTAAATGCACAGAGAAATATAAAAAGTGGATGTTCTAATATGAAATCATGGTCCTAGCGCATGTTAGCTGTATGTTAGAAATAGCTCACTTATGTTAAACTAGAGTGAGTGGTTCTATGCTCTACAACTTTTTATTTGGAAATTGTAAAGCCTGAGAACCATGGGCTTCGTAGCATTTCCTATCAGAACATAGACTTGAAGGTTTTGTGGCGCACACCTTAATTGTCTCATCTCATGTGGCTCTCCATTTATAATCCTTTCATCTTTTACTTACTCTTATTTTTGCCTTTGCTGATATGTTTCTACAACTGTGCTATTTCCTAACTTTATTATTTTCAGTGTGCAATTCTGTATAGTGCATGTAACCGCTAACAGGGTCAGTTTAATTGCTGCTCCCATTTACAAAGTAATATATAGCTTTACAAGAAACAGGATAAAATATAAACTCCTAAATTATATACATTATAATAATGAACCTCTTAAACCCACCCACTGGAATAATTAAATCTTTTAAGGTATAAGTAAGTAAGGTTTGTTCCCATTCTTCAGAGTCCCTCATAGAGTGCCAAGCAGTTAGGATGACCCGCTTGATTTTTCTTCAATCCCTGTAGCAAGTTGAAGATACTATATCTTGAATACTTGATATACCCCAAAGCTTAAAGGTTTCATTCACAAAGTGATGCTATTTTGAGGTATCATGGAATTCTTTAGTGGTGTGACCTGATGGGAGGTCCTTAATTATTAGATGAATGCCCTTAAGTGGGGTTGTGGGGCCCTGGCCCTTTTGTTCCCTTTTTGCCTATTGGCTCATGATACGAACAATCTGCTTCACCATATACCGCCCACACTATTCCATACCCGTTACCATAGGCCCAAGGCAGTGGAGCTACTTGATTGTGGACTGGAACCACCGAAGTCTTGATCCGATTAAACCTTTTTCTTTTATAAATTATTCTGAGTACTATATTATAGTATTGGGAACTTTACCACACCAGGAGACAGAGCACAAGCCACCTTCTTTCTCTACTACAGTACTAATTAGAACTGTGACTATTAATATGTATCATGAAGGGGAAAAAATCTTGACTGACCTCAATAACCTCTGCAATGTTGCAGTACATGGATAAGTAGAAATAGGTTACTAAATCTCAAAACTGCTCAGGGGACCCAATTCAACTATGATAGCATCTCAAATTTCATAAGCCATTATAACATTTTAAGATGGCGTTTTCTAAAATAGTTAATATAATAGAAGCATGAAAATCAATGAGCATCTATGGAAATAACACTAGTTTCATCTCCCCTATTTCTTATTTAGTCTTAACTACTGTTTCAGTCATACACATGCATGAGATGATAGCATTGAGGGCCCACTGCTAACGGCCAAAGCTCTGCATAAAACAGAAAAAGAGAGCCCCCTTCCTTATTGTTATGTGTAGCTGGCATTCATATTTTACAAACGGTGATAGTAGAGTGAATGCTGATTTAATGGCATAGATCAATAGTTTTAGAAGTAGAAAGACTTAGACTCAAATTTAGCTCTGCTGCTTCCTATATTTGTGAATGTCAGTCAGTTCCTCAGTATCTTCAGGCCTCAGTTTTCTCATCTATAAAATGGAGTATAATGAATCATGAGCATTCAGTATGAAAAGAAATGAGGACACCAGAGAAGCATCACTTGAGGACTCTCTGGTCTGATGTGTGAGATCCTGCAGGTGACTAAGAGTAGAGTGGGTACTGCATGTGCCCTCCCCATCCTTTGGGCATAACCTCCTTTCTCCGTTTCCTGGCCTGAGTAGTCTCTAAGACTAAAGCCTTAGTCATCACTGCCGTCCGCTCATCTTTGTCTCTACTTCCTGGAGGAAAGAACAGGAAAACGATCTCTGACTCCACAAGAGCCACCAAATACTTACACTCTATGTCAAAGTTCTGCCTTCTGTAGGCAGCTCTAGGAGGTCAAGGGAATATGACACCCTATACAGAAAACTAGAGACAAAACACATGGGCAGAAAAATTGTTCCTTGGGTCTGCCCCGTGTTGCATGTTCTAAGGCATAGCTGTTTGTTTATGCTGTCTCACAGGCAGTACCTCTTGTCACTCAGCCACTAGCTGTGTTTCTTGTGGGGAGGCGACACCTTCGGTGTTGCTGTGCCTGGCACTCACTCTCCTTTCTCTAGGATGATCTTTTTCCTCTCGGCTCTGCTTTTGATTCCTTGGGTTTGTATGAATTTTTTCTCCCCCATCAAGAGTTAGTAGGCACTACTGTCTCCGGAGGGAATTTAGGCTAAGAATGTGAGATTTAAGGAGAAAAAAGATGAAGCAACTCAGAACAATAACAACAAAGGTAGACAAGGACAGGGGAAAGAAAGAGATTCAGACTATCCAGTATCAATTCTTCTTATCTGAAATTTCTTGGATCCCTCAGGTAGTAGAAATTCTCAAGGCCACATGATCACCTTATTAACAAAGAATAATTAGTAAAAATCAGTAGACTCATGGGCTTTGGAGGAAAACTATCATTTACTTCATTCCACAGTCTTTTTCAATTATTCAAGTATAATATAAGATAGTGTGTAAAACCACTCAGAGCTATCTAATGAAAGGGGGAGGGGAAGAGAAGTCTCTTTGAAAAGTCATTGTCCTTTGAGTTTAACTAAAACATAATTAAAATGTAACACTGTATTAAAAAGTAGTATATATCTTTCCTCCAGAAACATGCCCATATTTCATAGAAAAAGCTACATATGTTGAGGTTCTGTACAAAACAAAATGTAATTTTCACATTAAACATACACTCTGAAGTCTAGGATTTCTACGAGTGCTTGTATATAATTATCCATAGCTGCAATTTTCCAACTGGGACCCACAGTAGTTTCCCTGATTCCCATAGTCTATGACTTGCTCACAGAATGATGGTGGTCTTCAGTGCCCGTATTAGGTCCATGGGTACCATCGTCCTCCATCTGGTACACTATCATTTTCCTCCAAGGTCTCAGGGCATCACGTATATAATCATTACATCACCACCTGGGCTGCTTTCATCCTCATTTCCTTGGTTTTGTAATGATTACTTTTTGCATAGACACTTTTGCTGAGTTGGCACCTCACAGGTGGTTTAGTTTGTGGCATATTTTAATAGCTATGAAACCACTGGGTTAGCTATTGAGTTGCAATGAGTTACATAATACATGTACAACTCAGTGCACTGACAAAAGGATTTTCCTGAGACCGTAAATGACCCAGGAAACTGAGATGCCAAAGGGGCTGCTCCTCACTGCATGTCTCCTGACAAGGATATGCTTAATCTCAAGGATGAGCCCTTACTATGAAGAACCAGGTTTGTGGAAGGCAGATCTGGTATTTATCCAACCACAATAAGGGGTATTTATTTCTGTTGCTATTTGGTTCATTTTATTTTGATTTGGTTTGTTTTCTGTTCTTAGCAATCAGGCCATTTTATGAGCACTTTGGCAAGCAGTAGTAATGGCTGTTTTTTTCTAGGAAGTGTTTAACTTTTCAAACTCAACAAGATGTTATAGACATTATAAATGCAATTAAATGTGGTCCAAGTTCAGGTTGTTGGTCATAATCTTTTTTTTTTTTCCTTACCACTCATGTTTACCTGTAACCAAGGGAATGAGAATGAGGTTCCAGTGACACTGAGCTGAAATTCTGGATCTCAAAACTCACAACTCTCTGGTCAGGGCTCATTTGCAACCTGTCACTTCCAGAAATGCCTGCCATTGACTCAAGAGGCTAAATCCTGAACAATCTGAGTCCTATTAGTGAATTATCTCCTGCACTATATTTATTTATTCCACACGTATAGTCCCAGACCCCAGCACTTGCCCTGAAGTGACCAGGACATTCTGTGGAATGAAGCAGCAACATTTCTGTCCTGAGAAAAACATGATAGATAGTTCTTTTGAGACGCATCCTTTGGCTGTCCTTTTCCAAATGTCTGTGTATCATGAGGAAGAGAAAGAGAAGTGTGTGGTATCTTTTACAGTTGTTCTAGTCTGCTTCTCTGTTGCTGTGATAAAACAATGAGCAAAACCAACATCTTACAATGCCCAGGTCACAATCCATCACTTCAGGAAGTCAGGGCAGGAATTCAACACAAGACCCTGGAGGCCAGACCAGAGGAATTGAACTGAAGCTGAGAACAGGGAGGAACACTGCTCGAGCACAGGCTTGCTCTCTCTGTCTTGTTTAGCTACCTTTCTGAGATAGGCCCATCTGCCTGGGGATGATAGCAGTCATAGAGGGCTGGGTCCTCCCACATTAATCGACAGTAGAGAAAATGACCCACAGACATGCCCACAGGCCAGTCTGATGGAGAAAAAGCCTTAACTGAGATTCCCTCTTCCTAAGTGTGTCAAACTGATGACCCAGATTAGCCATTGCACATAGTATTTAAGCATTCATAAAACATTTACTGAGAGTCTACTTTTGGATGGGTACTATACCAGGAAAGTAAGGATAAAAGATACCACAGATATCCAAAAGTCATCCAAAGCTTATGACTTTAATTCTAAAAATATCATATAAACCTTTCGAAATGGTAAAAAGCAAAGCAAAAAGACAATCATAAACAAAAATTAACTAGAATAAAAGAAAGAAAATGTTTAATAAAAGAAAAAAAGCATTCATTGCCTCAATAACACCTGGAACATTAACATATCAACAAACTATTTTTAAAAGAGCAGAGATAGCTGATTGAATGCCTCATTCACAAAGGGAATGAGAATAGAACAAAAAACAAACAGATACAAATGTTATAAAATTTTTAGGCCATCCAATCATGCAAATTCTTGTAGATCTCAGGGTGAGTGACCGTGGGAATACTAGTATTTCTCATGTCCTTGGTGGCCTTATAAATTGATTTAGTCTATGTAGAAGACAGCTTCGCAATATCTGTAAAACTGTTAAGTTCTGTTTCATAGTCAAGAATTTACTCAAGGAATATACTCAAAAATATGGACACAGAAATGTTGTGCTTCAAGGATGCTCATGGTGTTATGTGAGGAAGTAAAAATGGAAATGACCCATAAGCTATTAATAGAGCTAAACAGATCATTGCACAGAACAGCATACTATGTACCAAATGCTAAGAATGTGATAAACATTATCACCACAGAAACCCATAAAACAGCCCCCAAGATATATTATTAAATTCAAAAGAATTTCCAGCAAAATAATATTTGCAATACTCTCCATCAGCATTTGCAAAGTAGTAACACCTCACTTGACAGCCATGACCACACCACCAGCTAGTCCAGGTAGCATCTAGAGGCTTTTGCCGACATGCTCACTCAGTTGATAAATTACTGTAAATAGGGCTCTCCCTGAGAAATGTGTTGGTGCAGGATCTTTGAATATCTGAATAGCTAGAATCAAGGAGAATTGAAGATGAGTGCATATTTTCAAAGAAATGAGGAATTTAAAAATGTAGAAAATGAGTAGTAAGGGAAAACAGAGGATCAACCGGCCCCAATTTGCCTAGAGCTTCCTCCACCTGAGCACAGGCCACCCTTTCTCAAAGGAACTGCTGCAGGATGGGGCAAACCAGAACAGTTGGTCATTGGGGCCTGCCTGGGGTTACTGCGAAGGCTTAGGCAGTGACCGTAGGCTTTGGAGAAACTGAGGTGCTCTTATTCCTGCCCATTCCTCAGCATCTGTGCTCCTCTGCCCAGATGCCATAGGGTCCTGGACATCTCCACGAGCAGTCCTGAGGTTCCTTCCACCTCTATCCTTTGTTGTAAGGATTTCTATGCTTGCTTTCACGATATCACCTTCTGGACCAGTATTTCTAAAATTGGCCAGTTTTTGGATTTCTTGTTTGGTTTCACAGGGGAAAAGAAATCTGTGAAGGAAGTTGGAGGCAAGATATTTGGGTATGACTTGGGGGGAGATGGGTATTGGAAAGTCTATGGGTGACATATCTTAAGTTTTCTAAATGGTTATTTTTTTATTTTTACTTATGTGCATGTGTATGTGTCTGTGTCAGTGTATGCCATATGTGTGCAGGTGCCCATCGGGGCTAGAAGGGAGTGCTGGATCTCCTGAATCTGGAGTTACCAGCAGTTATAAGTTGCCCAGTATGGGTACTGGAAAATGCCCTCTGGTCCTGTGGAAGAATAGCAAGCGCTCTTAATTACTAAGCCATCTCTTCAGTCCAGTTTGAGTTTCTGTTTCCTTTTAATGTATATGTGTGTGATGTATGTGATTATTCTATTATAGAATGATTGCACATAAAGAAACAGTAAGGAAATATTTTACATTAGAAACAAAGTTGACCAATTATGATGAAGATCTAGATCAAGGCAGCAGAAATGAAACAATAAGGTTGTCTCAGATGTAGGAGGCACAAGGCTCACAATATTGTGTGCATGGGTCTGTGTATGATTGTGTGTACTGTATGTGTATATGTATATGCAGCTAAATGTGCCTGGAGGGGGCAGTGAAGGCCAGAGAAGGATGTCATATCTCCTGCTTTATCATTCACCTTATTCATTTTGAATTAAGGTCTCTCACTAAATTTAGAGCTAGCCATTAAGTCTGGGAGATCCTCCTGTCTCTGTTTCTGACACTGTGTGTATATGTGTATGTGTGTGTGTGTGTGTGTATGTGTGTGTATGACACATGTGTGTGTAGTTATAAATGTGTTCAAGGCCATACCTTGCTTTTTTGGTGCTGGGATTAAAACTCAGGTCCTCCTCAAGGACTGGAGAGATGGCTCAGTGGTTAAGAGCACTCATTGTTCTTTCAGAGGACCTGGGTTTGTTTCCTAGCACCTACATCATGACTAACAACCGTTTGTAACTCCAGTTCCAGGGGGAATCAGACACCATCTTCTGACCTTCATGGGAATCACATTACATGGGTACACTTACATACATACAAGCAACACAGTCATAGACATAAAAATAACGAAATAATTAAAAAAAAAAAAAACTCAGGTCCTCAAGGTTATCCAGAAATAGTCCTGAGCCATCTCTCCAACTCCAAAAAAGTTTTAAGGCAGAAAAATACCATAGTATGCACAGGCAGAGATTAGGTAGTTTTCATTCCCAAAACTTAAGCGGATCTCTGAAATTAAGTTAGATTTGAACTGGATGACAATATAAGGACAGTTTCAAAACAGAAAACACCAACCTGAAGGAGCTACTGACTCAGAAGATGTAATCAATAATTTACATGTTCTTGATGTGTTCCATATGACCCAGAGTACTCTAGTGGGAATAGTTGACTAACAGCAGAAGAATTTAATTATTCCCAGTTGCAAATGTGAAGCAGTGTGCACTTTCCCCTATCAACCCATCAAGGCTAAGGGAGTCCCCAAGGAATCTCCTTGCTTACAATGTCCACGGCAAGAGGAGAGGCCAACCCGGGGTACACACACTACTCCACTTTCCTCCCTCAAGTCCATGAGGTTCCAGACTCCGGTAAGGCATCAGCAGCACGCCTGTGCATGTGCGTGTTTCTGATGATGGTGTGGTGTTTATTTCATGTATATGCCCACAGTAACCATTTATTGAAGGAAAACCAAAGCCCTTTCAGCTTGGTCACATTTTCCAAGACTTTCTACAGAAAAGAAAAACCCAGGTTATTTGACATGCCATCTAATCTCGCACATCCTACCTTTTTGCCCGTCTACTAGGGGGAGGCACGCAGCAGTTGCAGTTTTCAGGGACAGGTCAGCAGCTACGTCATCACTTTCCCAAATTATATTTTCCTCAGCCTCTGGATCACTCGGTTATTTGATCAGTCTTTGCTAGGAAATGAGTCCTAGGGTTTCATGAATGAATGACTACAGAGTGCCTTCTGGAATTTAGGTATTATAACGACAGATTAAAAACCCACTACCTTGTTGATATCGTAAGAGGAAGAAGGTATGTGAAGGATATTTGGCAGTATGACGGCGAAGGCTTAAGCTCAGAAAGAATTCAGGACCTGATATTTCAAGGGGCAAGCGGATGCCCAAAATTTTCTATAAAAGGTCAGGGTGGAGACTGCCAGGGTGAAAGAACAGTAAATACAAAGCTATAGAAGTGTGCAAGCTTGCAACCATTAAACTCTAAGTTGAAATAAAAGTAGTCTCAAACAAAGCGCATGCGCACGGAGAAAGAGGTCCAATGGGCGCGTGGGACCAGATGATGACAGGAAAGGTACTGACACTGGTTTTCACCAGGCCTTCTCTATCTGGCACCCCACAGGATTATTCTAACAAAACTATGATAGTGTTTGTTATCTCGTTATGCAGATTAGGAAAGAGAAGACAAGGAAGGCTGTCCTGGACTGACCCACTATTTAAGGCCAGGTGTATATAACACCAAAGTCCCTGGTCACATTACCACAGCGCACTGTTTCTAGGTAAAGGGTAGAGAAGTTTACCCTGAAGACACTCACAGGCTGATATCAGGAGAGATATCCTGAGAGAAGGACATTTTGGAGAGAATCTCTCTGCCATTCACATGCAAGAGAGAACTGGCGGCTTTCCCTGCAATAACTCCAGTGTCCACTGCTATGTACAGTTCTTAGGCCTAGACACATGAAAACTTGTAAAGTAAGGTATAAAACAAAAGATGATGGATCCAAGAAACAGATCCAGCTTCAAGGGGAGTGGGCTGTGGAATGGGCATGAGAATAAAATAGTATTCTGGTGCCTACACTGAGAAGCATGAAGAGACTGGCTGTAGATACAGCCACATATGTGCAGCCAGGCTGGCTGGAGGGCTGTAGTTCTTCATCAGAGCAATGGCTAGAGGTGTTGAGGCAGATGAAGCAGTTTTGACTTGTACTTGTCTAATTACTGCAGAGGCCTAAACTTCTGTCAGGGGAGCCTCTTGCTTTCAAAGCTTGAGCAGATGCCTGGACTAAAAGCTCTCCTGAGCCGCCTGTCTCCACGTGGCTATAAATTTTAGTCAAGTCATGTCCTGCAAGTTGGACCTAATTAAAGAACTCAGGAAAGGGGAGGGTAGATTCCCGCATACGTTCATATGGGATGGAGGGGTCAATTTGCTTCTCTGATTAAAAATATAATCGTCATTGTAATTTCCCTTTGGGCTGGAAACATGTTCAGTTTCACATTCATACTGCACAAATGGACATGACAAACTAAGAATGAGGGAGCGTCAGGCCTTTGAGACACGCACCGCTTTGTTGCAGTCTCTAGTAACAAAGGCTAGAGAATATTTTCTGAGAAAATTAAGGGGAAAAATGTTTTAAAGAACATTTTGCCACTTGATCTTTTCTCAGAGCAATAAGACATCTGTATCCTAGTAGGTATACGTATTTGCATCAGAAGGTCAAGGTTTTGAGATGACTAGGGAACACTGTTATCATATAGATATGGATAGAGGAACTGGAGGAAAAGTGACATTCCTTGATGTGGCTAACACCTTTCATCTCAGGTTCAAGGAGACAGTCTTTGAAGTTACAAAGTTCTGGCCTCACTTAGGAGAGAGTTCCACTGAAAGCATGGAACATGCATACGTGTTCCACTTGTAAAATCAGGAAGAAGCCTCTAGTTTTAAGGGGAAAAGAGAAGAGCTTAAAACTATAAATGGATATTTTACTTAGGCAGTAAGACGAAACTTACAGAAGTTTCAGAATTTGTGAGTGAGAAGAAAATGTAACTTATATACTTCAAGGTAATTTATTTGGTGATTATTTTATTTATTTTGTATCTCAGGCTGACTTCAAATGCTGTGTAGTTGAGGATGACCTTGAACTTTGGATCCTCCTACCTGCACAGAGCTGGGATTACAGTGTGTGTCACCATGCTCAGTTTATTTAGTGCTAAAGAGCAAATAAAGTACTCTATCAAATGAGCCATATCTCTCAGCTGTGATTTTTACGTCCAACAAAATATACTTCCTATAAATTTTATTGTCTTAAAGTTCACAATTAGACATGCATCTCTTTGTATCTATAAAACAAAAACATTTCAGACAATAATTTCTATCAGTCCTGTTTCACTCTTTTACCTACAGTTTGCGTGTTCAAATAAACTGCTAGCGGTTTTCTGACTGTTCATTTCTAGAACTATTTTAAAATGTAGTCTAGGTCACATCTGTGTGTCAGAAAGGAGGCCAGAGAGACTCCCCCGGCCCCAGGTTTACACAGTCTGTCACACATAAAGTGAAGACTGTGACCAGTGTGGGGTCTTGGTCCTTACTGCTCGTGAGGCCCTGAGGAAATTCCCCAAAGGCCTTTTTTGATTAAGTTGCAAAAGGGGAGCACAGGGTTACCAGCTGCCATCCCTTCCCCCAAAGCAGCCATGTTGCTGAGATTTACATACTGACTGTTTTTTTTTAAATCATGGATTTAGGGGCTGGAGAGATGACTCAATGGTTAAGAGTACTCGGGTCTGATTCCCAGCACCCCTATGGCAACTAACAAGCACCTGTGACTCCAATTCCAGAAGAATCTAATGCCCTCTTCTGACTTCCATGTTCATTGCAGGACCCAGGGGCACTTATACACACGTAGGCAATACACTCATACACATAAAATAAAAATAAAATATTTTTAAAAAGAGAAAAACACCGATCTGAAAGAAGAATCTTCTGCCACATGAGATGCTGAAGCACCCACAAGTTGTCACACTAAAGTGAAGGATGGAAGAATGGAAGCAAAGATGTTCCTGATATTACTGGACATACTCCATGTTCCGGGCTAGACCTACGTCCTGCTCATCTTGTGGTTTTCCTCAGCATCTAACCTCAGGTACTATATAGAGGTCTTTAAAGGCAAGGGGGCCTGAAACTGCTTCAGTCTTCAGAGACTCCTTTCAGAGTTTCAAACTAATTCCATGTTTCTCCCCCCAACCATGAGATGCGGTTGTATTCTGTCTCTTGAGGCTAACTCTGAGTTCTTTCTGACCCACTTATACCCAAGTAGAGGCATTATATTACAACAAAGCATCAATTGTTGTTCCAGTGTAAGTCTTAGAATTCTGGTAAGTGAATGAATGAATGAAACTAGGTTGAAAAGAGCTTAAGGAGAAGAGATAATAAAAGAAAAATAACAACGTTGAGTTGCCGGGCAAGAAGAGGACTATAAACTGGGTGTCCTGGTTCATACTCATAATCCTAGTCCTTTGGAGGCAGAGGCCTGAGGGCTACAATGAGTCTGAGGTTAGCCTGTGATACATAATGAGCTCCTGGTTAGCCTGGGTTACAGAGTGAGACTTCGTCTCAACACAACACAACAAAACAAACAAAAGGAATCCCTGTTGTTTAAGGAAGGCAAATAACTGTTCCATTCCAGCATTCCAGCAGTCTTCAGAGACATTAAAAAATATTTTGTTATTTTTATTTTATATGTACGAGTGTATTGCCTGCATGGATGTAAGTCCACTCATGTCAAGAGTGTGTCAGATCCCTATCCCCTGGAGGTGGAGTTACAGATGGTTGTTAGCTGTCATGTGGGTGCTGGGAACTGAACCTGGGTCTTCTGCAAGAGCAGCCAGTTCTCTTAACTCCTGAGCCATCTCTTCAGCCCCCTCAGAGATATTTTTAAGGTTACCTTCACTTCACTGTACTTTTGTCCTTTTCATAAGGAGGCTCCAAACTTAGTTTTCTTTCTCCTCAACCCCTGTTCTCTCCTTCCTTCTTTTTTCTTCCAATTCCTAAGCAGTCCCTGAAGTTGACAAAAACACTAAGGACTGTTCCTGTCTCAAAGCAAACTTCACATCAGGCATAGTTGTGCACACTTTTAATCCCAGCACTTCTACAGCAGATGCAGGTGGATCTCTATGACTTAGAAGTCATTCTGATCTGCAAAGTGAGTACCAGACCAGTCAGGGTTACATAGTGAGACTTTGTTTCAAAAACAAACAAACAAACAAATAAATAAACAAAAGCAAGCTTCACACTGCAATCTGCAAGTTCAAAGTCTCTCACCCACTTTTATTTTAGGGGAAAAAGAAATAAACAAAAATAAACCAAAATAAAACATCTGGCATCAAGCAATGCCTACTTAGGGATTTATTAGGAAATGTTATATCTAAACATGGGCTCCCTCTGGAGTCTCATAGTACATGGAAACCACACAAAAATAGTGACTTACAAACTGGATGAGGTCTCTAAGAAAATATTTCCTATTCACATTTTTATAATTTTAAAATTTTAACTGCAGTTATATCTTTATCTTATGCTCTACAAGATACAAAGACCAAAATCTCTCTGTCAGGAACCACTCCAATGAACAAAGATCTTGTGTAGAATGAAAACTAAAGTCAGTTTCTGAAGTTTTTAGAACTTTTCCCTGAAGTTCTTGGGGGACCCAGAAGAATCTTTTTATCACTGAAATGGCAATTTGTCATGGTTACAAGAAATGGTCCATAAGGAGAGGATTGTTTGGAGCATAGGTGAGAATTAGGAGGAGGTCTGGACAGTGAGCCTAATGCTTATTTCCAAAGAGATTCTATAAAGCACTAAGTTACTTTTCTTCTTTCCCTTCTCTTCTCTTCTCTTCTCTTCTCTTTTCTTTTCTTTTCTTTTCTTTCCTTTCTTTTCCTTTCCTTTCCTTTTCTCTCTCTCTCTCTCCTATGTTCCCTTCCCTTACCTTCAATAAATTTGTGAATACTTAGTAGTCTTTAAGTTTAAGATTCATTTATAAACTTCAATCTGTTTGACTGGCTTTTACAGTAAGAGCTCTATTTCGAAAGAAACTAAACTCAAATGACACCATCAATGAATCAACTGAAGGATCAAGTGACTATGTAGCATGGGCAGAGAATTTGATTCAGTATAGGAACTGAGAGTATCAAGTCAGCCTGACCCAGCCTGGACGTCAGCCTCATCCATCCCTGAAAGTGCAAGTCCTTACATGAGTTAATTAAGGGACACCACACACCTTCCTATTATAATAGAGATGACATGTCCAAGCTTGATTGTGAAGATTAAATGATAATAGGTACATAAAAAGCTTAGACAGTGCCTAGGACATAGCAAGTATTCAATAAATATTGTAATTAGCACAATGTTGGAAAAGATATTTAGTACAGCTCATATCATTGCCAAGTGATAAAGTAAAGGACATTCCAATATCCTACCTAATTAAGCAGACGAGTACTCAAACAATAATTCAATTCATGTGTTCCTAGGGTTGTTTGTAATAACTCCACCAAATGGCATTTTATAAAGCATATTTGGTACTCTAGTTGATTTGCTTCTAGACTTCAGTCACAGAACCAATAATGAATCAGTGGACTTTGGCCTATGGTAGAGTCTAAAGATTTAATCTCACTGGGTTGGTCTTGACTCCTTTGTCCTGATTCCCAGCCCTTTCCCTGTGGAAGTGTCCAAGCAGAATAAGAAAGAGATTGTTCAACTCCTTCACAGTCACAGTTTCTCTTAATATCTTGGAAATGCTAACCACATACTTTGAAGGTCACCCATGCAAATAAATGAAGTCTCCCCCGGGATTTCTCAACGGCTTACAGGAAAGACCATCATCCCCATTTCATTACAACTGTAAAAGAGAAAAGAACTCTACCCTTTATCCTCAACTGAGGCAGCCACTTGGGTTGAAAGGCACTTGTGCCATGGGCCAGGAGACAGGAGTTCAGGTCATTCACGGTGCTGCTAAAACTGGCTCCCATCTCACTTTCCTTATCAACAAAGGGCATGCATGCATTAACAGTGAGATCCTTTCCAGGCCTCAAGGCCTAGGATTTGACACCAAAAAACACTTCCACAAGAACTAAAAGGCTGTGAATGGTACGTTCAGAGAGAAAAAATGAGACATTAAGCACAGGAAAAAAAAAAAAAAAAATCAACACTAAAAGCAATGAATGTTAAAAAACGAAAACAATGAATGTTATTTGGCAGAGGTACAGTAAGAAAAGGGAGCAACAGTGCTCTTGAATATCAACCTTCATATTTCACATATTTCATCTGTTTCATTAGCCTCATAGCTAACAGGTGGCATATAAGAAGGATTTGCATATGTTAAGCAAGTGTTTTTCTGAGCCTACTAAAGTTGCAGGATTAACAAGGAAGTACCCAGAGTTTTTCAAAGTTTGGGTTCACAAAGCTTGTTTTATAGCAGCTTGCAGGCAAGCAAGTAGATGATCTAAGAAAATTGAAGATTTAATGAAAAGTGCTGAAAAAGTTACATATAAATCCTATCAAGACAGAACACTGTTAAATTGACTATCAGAAGCTTATGGCTGAAATGGTTTAAATCTTTAACTCCTATTGTCACAATAGCAAGAAAGGCCCTTTAAGGGCCTGGGTGGAGACCTAACTTTCCTGCCCAGAATCTTCACCCCCTGAGGCAGGCACTCAGAGGGCTGAACACAGACATGTAGCTTTCCATAGTTCTACCTGCAAGCTTTTCATAAGCCTACTTCTCCTTTTTTTTTCTAAACATGCTTTCCCTAACACTTTGGGCTGGCCCAACTTATGGAACTTTTCTTAACTCCTTTAAAACTTCCCTCCCTGTCCTGTGGCTGCTAGGTGGCTGCCAATCTGCCACATCTGAGCTCCATGCTGGCTGAAGACACGGATTTCTTTTCTTTCTCTCTTCCATTCTCCTCTTCAGGGCAGCTGCTAAGATTTGAAATTCGATGGCTCCGGGATTTTTTTTTTTTTTTTTTTTTTAAACTCTGAATAAGTTGTCATTAAGGTTCCGATTGAGTTCATTTCTGTTATGGAGACTAAGAATCCTGAGGGAACTTTTATATCGGTATTTAACCTGTATCCTGGGATGTCCCATCTGTAGTCCCTCCTTCCTTTAACAATTTAAACACCTTTACCAGACCTACTTTTAGTTTTGCTGCTTTATGGACTGCCTTACTCTTTCAAAGAGATGTTAATCTCATTTTATTTTTTAAAAAAAAAGTCATCCACATATGTCAAGTTGACCTCAAACTGATTATGTTGCTCAGGCAGGCCTCAAATTTATGTTGATGGTCTTGTTTCAGCCTGATTGCCGCATGTAATTGCTATTGCACTTGGGAAGATATTAAAACAATGTGTTGCTTTTATTAAAGAATATTTACTCATTAAAGAGAATAGAAAATGCATAAAATAGGTGTTTTTTTCTCAAAAGAAATAAAAGGCAGATGTGGCGTATGGCCATCTTAAATGCAGAGGTGCATTTGTTGACTGCTTTTCTGTGTGACAGGAACTCTGCACTGTCTGAATCCCTCTGTGTAGTTATCATTGTAATCCCACACTTCATCACAGTCATGGAAGTGAGATTCCTGGAGGTCCAGTGATTTTCCTGAATGTTCCAAGTTAGTAAGTTGAGGCAAAGGGTATAACAAAACCCAGGTCTGTTGACTCCAAACTTGTGCTTTCCTCTCTTTGTTCCTCCTTGCTGGAATTCTGCTTAGAGACAGGAGGAGGGGTCAGACACTTCTCACCTCTGATGCATAGAAATGAGAACATTTTCTTTTGAGGTTTGTTGAACAGACTGAGTTACTAAGAATTTACTATCTTTCCATGAGATTTTTTTTTTTTTAAGAAATTAAACTTCTAATGGATAAGTTAAAAATGTAATTACATTTGCTTTCAATTGATAAACAAACTCTTCCTGCAGATATAAAGAATCTACTGGATTGGCAACAGGAATACTATTCCAGAGATGCACTGGGAATCCCTGACTATAGCTCAATGGCCTTAGCTCCATAGGAGGAGATACCCTAACTCTTCCTGTCAAGGCCCAACTAAAACTGATGATTCCATGCCTGGCAAACCATGTGGTGTCTCTAACAGACATCAACACTTTATAAGCTGTTAATCAATAAATAATCTACATATCTAAAAATAAATTTCACAAGTTAAAGCAAACCAAAGTCCTGTTCGTCCTTTGGTTAACTGGGAAAAAAATATAACCAAAGGAAGCCTGTCTTACTGTCTCCCTATAAATATATTACAAAATATTACCTTAGTAAGATTATATACTTCCCTGTTATTTTAATATTGTACTGGATGATATATGCTCTGTCTATACATGTATATATTATAGGAAGTTGCTGTCCACTTGATTCTGGGACACATTTTGAATTTGAAGGCATGAAAATATATCTGTTTAAATGATCTGTTTAAAATGTTTTAGTTAAAGTTATAGACATGGTGGTAACTACTACAGGCCTGGTGGGATGTGGCATTGCCAAAGACGCCAAAGAGGGCATTTCTTTAAAGTCAGTAAATGAGTTAGTTTTTTTCTCTAGAAATGGAAGTAGAATGACTCACTTTCTTTCAAATCAAATCATTTAGTCTGCTGCAAATTGTTGGAAAGCTTTTGATACTTTTACTTCCAAATTGGATTTGGAGCTTCTTCTTATTCCAATTTTGTGAAGAGCAGTGGAGGACGGAGATTGATAATATAATTGGATCAGGCTCTCTGCAGAGACAATTGCTCACTGCTTTATTTCCCGAGTTAACGATTTACCTAAATAAAACCAACAAATGCTGAATATATTCAACCTAGAATTATGTTCTCTTACAACCTTTCATAATTGTGACCCATATAACTCCAACAGTTAAAAACATGACAGTTTCATTAAAATTTTAAAATAAATTGTCTGCATCTTCTTGTTTTATATATTTTCTAACATGTTCCTTTCTTTAAAAAATATTTTACTTATTTTTGTTTTATGTCTGTGAGTGTAATCTCTGCATGAAGGAAGGTTCCCCTGTGTTCTGCAATGCCCTTGGAGGTCAGAAAAGGGCTTCAATCCCCTGGAACTGGAGTTACATAAGGTTGTTAACCACAAACCTGGATCCTCTGCAAGAGCAGCCAGGGCTCTTAACCACTGAGCCACCTCTCCAGCCCTGCCACATGTTCTTTTCAAGGACAAAAAACATACAAACACACAAGTTATACATAGTTCTTCCTTATTCCTTTTTCTCTCTTTTTCCCCCCTTTCTGACTATAATTGAGGAAAGAAAAGAAAAACATTTGAAAAGTTATTTAAAAAATAGAATAGAAAGAAAACGAAAAGAAAGAGCCATAAGGGGCTTGGGAGATGGCACATTGGATATTTTACTGCTTGTACATGAGGATCTGGGTTTGCATCTCTAACAGCTATCTATATAAAAGGTATGTGTGGTGGTATGCTTCTGTGATTCCCAGCACCGGGGGAGAGGGCTAAGGGCTACCTGGCCAGCCAGGATAGCCAAAACTGAGAGCTCTAGGTTCAGTGAGAGGCCCTGTCTCAAAAGGTAAGATGGACAGTGGTAGAGCAGAAGTTGACCTCCGGCTTCCATACATGCACTCTCTGGCAGGTACTCCCAGGCACACATGCACACACATGTATATACCACACACACACACACACACACACACACACACGCACACGCACACATGCACATATATATATGTATATATATATAAACCATCTAAAAATCAATATTTAAAGGACATTTTAGTTTAATTGGAGGAGAAAAACAAAACAAAATAAAATAAACAAAATTAAAAATCTTTATGTCTAGACCCTCAAGTTATTCCTGAGATGGATCTAGTTTGGAATGCATCACTCAATCACTGCTGGTCTGGTCAGAGTGTCCATTGTTCATTGAGTTGGCAAAAAAGTGACTAATTGGCTAACCTGGAATCTAGTATGAGTGATTGATGACCTCACCCTGAGTTTGACCCCTGAAGATAAGATGTGAAACCATTTCAATCTCTATTCTTCATCGCCTGTCTGAAATGGAATTTAGAGTTTCTTTAGGGTCCTGTTTCGACTCCATATTTCAAGCCTGCTTTTAGAAATACTTGCAAGGTAGACATAAGAATTTTAGTTGTGCTCCTTAATATGTCCTCTCTTGCTGAAGTTTCTATTTCTCTCTAGTAAAGTCTAATTATGCTTACTTTTCATATAGATCCTATCAGTGGAGTATCTTTCTCCTTTACTTTCCAGTTCTCTAGTGTCTGTAATCTAGCATGTAAGCAAGACAGGCATGACTATCTCCCACACACTATTAGGCAACCAGCGTGGGATTTATTGCTATGAGGAGATTTTTCTTCTGAACCAGGCAGCCACTAGCCTCATGTCCATCTGAGTGATTTCCTGTTTTTCTCAGTAGAAGAATGACTTGGTATTCAAGCCTGAAGTTTTTATTTCCTGATCCTCACCAACACCCTCCCGCCACAAAAAGATTTCTCCAAATTGTTGACTTCCACCTTGCTGGGATTATTTTAGTGGCAAAGACTGTAACATCAGAATTAGAGTCCTGGTTCTATAACAAACAAGCTACCTGACCTTGCTTCATTTGAAGGTAGAGGAGAAAAATTCTTGAGAGTGGAGAAGAAATAGACTTATAGCACTTCTCTGTGAGATAGAGGAGGCTTTTCCTTTTCCATTTTGATTCTAACTCCTAGAACACCACCTAAGCCCACAAGTACTTATTTGCCTTGTCTGAGCTTCCGTGTCCTCATCTGGGGACCACACAGAGTAAGAGAGTACAAGAATACAACAGAAAGTATAGCCTAGGATTGTCATCATAAGCACCTAAGGCAAGTTATTTGTTATTATCTTGTTTGTTGATTGCATTTTGCATCTAAACTATTCCTCTATGGAATAAATCTATTACCAGTGAAGACATTTTAAAAGGAACTCCATAAATAGCAGGTCATTCAACAGACCTATTACAAAGATTTACTAAAAAAAAAAAAATTAACAAAAACAAATGCATGTATGTATATGTGTCGGTATAAGCATGTCAGCACACACTTTTTTCAATGTTATGGATTATGGATCTATTCTACTGTCTTGCATAAACTAGAAAATGCTTTCACAGAGAGCTACATCCTTAGCTCCTGTTTTGTTTTGTTTGAGACAGGCTCTCACTATGTACTTCAGGCCAGTCTCGACCTCTAAATCTTTCTGCCTCAGCCTTCAGAATGCTGGGGTTACAGATGTGCACCACCACACCCAGTTATACACACAAACATTTTGAAGAACTGGATTTATATTAAATAGCAGAAAATATTTCCATTACTCTAAAACTACACTATGTGGTTTAAATCACATTTACATAGACATACGGTACTCAAAGGAAAAGCTGAACGCTGTTAATGCTATGGAATTCTGGAGTGCTTGCTTTCAGCCTGGGCCCGAGTGTTGGGAGATGAAGAGCTGACATCAAACCTATTTGATCGCAGTGGTAGCAATGGCCTAAACATGGCAGTCCTCAGCCGAGCAGAGCTGGTGCTTTAAGTCAAGGTGTTAATTGTTCCCTTTCCCCTTTTTAATGCTATTTTCTCTTAAACTAATATCCATCCTCAGACTTAACTAGGCAGAAAAGCAAACAGAGAAGAAGTAGGTGGCCAAAGACCAGTGAACTCTGCATTTGAGTAAAAACCTAACTCAAATGTCAGCTTGATCAATACTAAGATATGTCTTCATAATCAACGTTCATTGGGAACGGCTGAGCCCTCCTTTCAACAGTGTTAAGCCTTTTCACAAAAGGACCAGGTTCTTTCAGGTGCTATCTCATTTGAGATTTAATTTGTCCTAACATTCCTCCAAGAGTTATTACAGCATACCACATCACTGTATCCCATTTAACTCCCAAACCACAGAAAAGCTGGCTGCAGCATCAAACAACACTATTAAAAATACCACAAGGGAACCTTGGAGGAGGAATTCCAAGCACAAGTAACTGCCTAGGGACAAATGGAGGTTGTAAAGAATTCGACCAATACTGGAATGAGGTTTAGGAAAATTTCAGAGTCTGAAAAGATAGTCCTTTGCATGTTGGTTGCTAGGTCTGGTTCTCTGTGGCTACACAGGTTAAAAGCTGAGAGTAAACACTGGCTTTCTCCTTCCACCCTTGTATTTTTCTTACTAACGCATTTGGAACCCAGGGTGACTACAACACAGAATATCTTGGAAAAATTGTCCAAGAGGAGTCCTTATCCCTTATCGCTGAGCTTTGTGGGGGAAGAAGGGGAGAACCAACAAACACATTAACATAGATTTAAATATAAACATGAATATATTCGTTGTCACCTAAACAATTACTTTGCAAGTCTTTAGGCTGAAATACTGTCTTTAGGGGTTTTAAATTCAAGTGCAGAAATTAGAACAGCCTTACCCCATGCACTACCGGATCTGAGTGAATGTATTAGCAATCTAGCTTACTTAACGGATATAGAGGCCTGTATATCAGAAGCCCAAATTCAGAGTCTTCAAACTGGGGGAATGACTAAGTTGTGTGGCAGCCCTGGACTAGAGCATACAGTGGAAGAGGAGGAGAAAAAAGACCCATTTTTGGGGGGTTGTGGGGAATATAGGTGAGAAAAGTCAGTGCTTACTTGGCTCTGTACCAGAATCATTGTAAATTGAGCACAAAAATGGATGAAATGGCTTTTGGTATTAACTTGTTCTTTCTCCTTGATAGTCTAATATGTCTCTGGAATCTTCTAAGCTCCAGTTAAGTATGAATTTTTCTGTGAGTATCCTGAAGCAAGAGGACACAGTTTTTTTTCTGGCTAATGACTTTTGTAGAAGTTTTCCTTAATAGGACTAGCTTTGACTTGGAATATTATATACAATATGATTACTATTTGATCCACATATATCCCTCCTCACCTGTCCTTAAATCATGGCGACTAAGAATAGGATAATGCTTCTTTGGGGCCATCATTGTGTCCTCAGAGCTTTGTGTAGTGCCTGACACATGGGGGCCAGACTCTTAAGAAAATCTGTTAAAAGAATGCTTTCTGAATTGTTTAGTTGACCTGGTCTAGATATCTAACCCAAAGGCAGGCATCTTGTGGGCTCACCAGTCAATGACCCATAATATATGACAGCAATGGAAAGTTATCTAATTACATTTGTAAATTTATAGGCTATAATTGCAATTGTAAATGGGAAATTGCAACTATGGTAATTGGTGTCAAGAATTACAAATCATCATCATTGCCATTATCGGGAATTACAAAATCATCACCATTATCACTGACAAAAATTTCAAAAATCAGCATTGTTACCATCATCACCATCATCATCATCTACAGATGGCCTGAAGTAAAATTTTGACCAGAGAAACTATAGTAAGCCATGCACAAATGAGAATGGAAATCCTACAAAGAACACAGGAACTGTATCCAAAGAAAGGATTCATGTTCATGCACAAAAACAGCAAAGGATGGGGGCCTAAGAAAGATCCTATATTCCTTATAACCAATTGTGATGATGTCTCAAGACTTACAGTTTAGCCCAACAGCATCCTTATTTAGATGGCATTTATTTAGAGCTCACTATTTTTGGTAACTAGGCTGATCTAGTTAGGATGCTACCATGTGCTGTAGAGGAACCACTGTGATTTACCATGTGATGAAAGGATGTTTACTTAATAATAGTAGTTGAGAATCTGGGATCCTTTTCTAAAGCCCTCTGGGTATTTCTAGGAAAAGTCATTGAGTAGATTTGATTCAAGGAAATAGCACTCTTGCTCACCTGTACTGGCTAGTTCAAAATATGTTCACTCCAGCAAAATATGATTTTGCTCAAAGTACTACATCACAGAGCACACTTTCACATTTTTTAATTATATATCAAGATTGTACTTGGTTTAGATTTCACAGGTCCGCATTTAGCTTTTATCTGTTACCTAGAGCTCACTTCCTGGTAGAGGCCATAGAGAGAAGTACTTTCTATTTCTAGCCACTAGAGACCATCTGAAGTTCAAAAACAACCTAATTTGTGAGCTGTATAGTAGAAATGAAATTTATCCTTATAATCGCTGACAGTGTTTTCTGTACGAGGACAGGGTGGTGCAGGCTATCCTCTTGTATCCCTACATTCTGGTGCTTAAAGTTGGACATCATTTCTAATTCAGGTAGGGGGGTGTTAGGAAGCATTGATGAATCATGACACATAAGTCAGAATCTGCACTGGAGGATACTGCAGGGAGGAATGAGGAAGGAATGACAGGCGATGACAGAGCCAGCTTTCTTCCATCAGTATATAAAGAGAAAAAGTTTATTTTGGTTTAAAAGTTTAGAGGTTTTACTAAATAATCCATTGGCCATGATGTTTTGGGCTTATGGTTGACAGCACTGTATACTGGCAGTGTAAGGTAGAGTAAAAACCACTCACGTCATGACTGTGAAGCCCAGTAGGGAAGATAAAGGGGCTGGGGTCCTTTGACCACCTTCCCACACCCCCAGTTCCCTAAAGGTGTTCCACAGTTCCTCCCCTCTTAAAGGTTTACTATCTCAGGGCTGGAGAGATGGCTCAGCAATTAAGAGCACTAACTGCCCTTGCAAAAGGATCTGGGTTCAGTTCCCCGCACCCACATGGCAGCTAACAACCACCTGTAACTCCAGTTCCAGGGGATTCAACGCCCTCTTCTGACTTCTGCAGGCATCGGACAACACAGGTGCACCTACCTATATGTAGACAGTACAGTCATACACATAAGATAAAAATAAAAAATATATTTCTTTTTTAAATAAAAAGGTTCACTATCTCCCAATAGCACCACTAAACAGGGGGCACAACCTTTAACACAAGGGGTCTCTGGAGGATATTTGAAATCCAAACTACTATAATGTGATTAGAGAGCTGAGAATGGAAAGAGAAAGAAAAGATGCTTATGGAAAGAATGAGAGGTCTTGATAAAGAAAGGAAGACTCAAGAGAAAAGAAGGAAAACTAAGTACAGAAAGAACAGGAAAGGCATCATTTGAGGTGCACAATTACATACTGTTTTCAGGGAAGGGAATCCAAAGCATAGCTGCTGGGTCCACAACTTTGTAGAATAGTATTGGTGTGGGAAATTCCCTTACATTCTCTGAGCCTCAGCCTTTTCTTCTATAACATGGAGACAGTAATTTAACCTACCTTGTAAAGTTTCTGTAAGAATAAAATGTAATCATGCAGGTCAAGTTTAGCACAGTGCTTGACATAGAGGCTAAAAGATAAAGGCCAATAAAATAGGGCAAAGGAAAGCTCTATATGGAGAAGTAGGAAAAAGAGAGAGAATGAGAGACGTGAAAAGAAAAAGATGAACTGCTAATTTCAGTTTTCTCTTCCTATTTTATAATCCAAGTCTCTTCCGATTGATTATATCGTTTCTACGTATGCTAATGACACTTGGGAAAAATATATATATATACATATATATATATATCTTGAATATATTTTTAATTCTTTTTTATTAATATAGTTTGTAAAATACATGTCTACATTTCCTCATTTCCTTAGAGTTGAAATTATTCCCTAGAAATGAGTAAGCGCAAGGCTGCGCAAAGTCAAACCAGTCATCCAAAAAAACCATTTGTTTATTTTCCCTTCCTTTTTACTCTGTTGACTAGCTGTTTGATGGAATTAACTAAATTGACTGGATATTTTGAAATGTGTTAAGCCAGCTGTAGGCAGTAAGGAAAATAGAGCCCTTAGTGTTCTTGGTGGTGTTCCTTTCCAAGTTTCTCTCCACAACACAAACCACTTCCTTTTTCTTGCAGGAATTCTGCTTTTCCCATTAGCCTTAGTGCAGGGTTCGGTGTTGACTGCTGAGGCGGCTCTCAGTCCAAGACTGAAACAATGACGCACCACTTGAAAGAAAGGCACTGTTGGGTCCATCTTCCCTTCTTGAGCAAAGGAAGAAGAAAAGCACAGGGAAGGAAGCTAAAGTGTAAGGTATGAGAACTATCTTGGAGATTCACTCCTGAAGTGGGGGTCGGGGGAAGCTACAGAGGGATGAAGCCACCCCCCAGACCAGAAGGGGAAAATGCAAGGAACAAACCAAAAATATCTTCCCTTGACACTCATCACAACACTCTGTACAGCTGGCATGGAGCTGCACACTTGTCAGATCACAGACATGCTGCCCTAGTGTTTCCACAAAGCTGAATAAATAGTGTGCATCCACTGGCTGGAAGCGGCTGGGGGAAAGGTCAACTTTTATTGCTCACTCTAAGGCCCTTTTGCAGGACCATGTGAGTTATGTAAAATATTGGCCAGTGAAACCAATATAGCAATGACATTACTTCTCCTACTTTCCTCGCTCTAACACTGTGGATTGACCATATGGAGAGGCCCATCTATCAGCTGCTTCTTTCAGTTCATTCCCTTCTATCAAAGAGGCTGAGAGGTGCATTTTCATTGCAGTTTCCTTGATAATGTAGGAGGACAATGCTTGCCATGCTGACTTCTATATTTTTTAATTTTGCATGCTACTAAGTTGTTCCCAAAGACTCCTGTGAAGAGCAATAGAAGACATAGCTTATCACCTTTGCTTGAGGACTGCTGAAAACCTGTAAATCAGGCATGATGGTAACCCAACACTCTACATGGTACAGTACAGTGAAGACACAACAACAGAATTGTGCATAGTATGGAGCTTTTGAGACTACAGACCGATAAATTACAATTTGCAGAACATCTTCTTCAGTGTGATGCTAGAGTTAGACTTGGGGCTATCAAGCACTCTAATGCAGAGAATAGCCTGATAAGCCAGGACAGTTGAGCAAAGCTTTTATTTTGGGTATCCCCCTCACCCCAGGGTATAATACAGTAAACCATGCAATTATAAGATAAAGTGAGTTCTAGATGAGGAGATGAGAACAAATGGATGGAAATAAGAACTGTGGGACATGGTGTGTGGGTGGCTGTTTCTGAAAGAGGGAGACAGGAACTGGAGTAGTGGCTACTGGCTGGGGAGTGGGGGCGCTTATACAGTACACAACACCAACGTGATTAGATTCTATCTTGTGGCTGACAGGGAGGTACAGAAAGGCTTTAAGCAAAAGAGTGACAATGACAATTTTAGAATAAGTGTTCAATGAGAAGAAGAATTTACCTGCAGCATAGAAAACAGTACTAAGAGAAGGTGAACCACTTAAGAATGTTTTTCTCTAGTTCTTGGAGTTTTAGTAAGACATGTACTTTCATGGTAAAGTGTGTGCATGCTTACACACACATTTAGAAATAATTTTATCGAACAGTGCTCATCCTTAAAGTATTAGGTGTAGCTGTGCACTGTTTTCTCTGCAATTTTCTAAAAGATGAAATTCTAAATACAAATGAGAATTTCAGAAACACTCCTTTAGAAATTACTACTTCAATTCCGGACAGAAGTGGCAAGTGCTCAGCCTAAGACTACATTGATTTGATGAGTTCCCAGTTTTAATCTGACAAAAAAGTGCTTTGTAGATGAGGTGGGGGAGGTTAGGGGGACACATTAGCAATGGACTAACTGAGCTCAGTTTTGGCCACACTTGGAATATCAAGAAATACTAAGATTTTACATGAATGAGTCAGTAAATCATTTGAATAGAAATAGAGTTATGGGAATCTCCTTCATAACTATGTGAAATACAGTCATCATCATCATCATCATCATCATCATCAGTAGTAATAGTAGTAGCAGTATTTGGGTTTTTGGGACTGAGTCTCCAGGTAGCCCCAGTTGCCCTGGAATTTGCTATGTAAACCAAGCTGGCCTTGACCTCATAGGTCTGGGTGCTGGTTTTAAAGGGCAGCCTTGAAATACAGGAAGCCATGGAATAGATGGCATGAAGACATCTGAAACATCTAGAGATTTTTCTTCTTAAGAGGGAAGGGCTGGAGGAAGCAGGCCATGAAGGATAGGGAGCAGTGTTTAAAGTAGTTAGGAGAGTGTCAAGTCATCTGGGACTGAATGGTTCCCCCAGAATTACTGCCTAAACAGTTACTGAGCAGACGAGTTAAGAGAGAGCTGGGAATAAAGGCCTTGAATCTGAGACTGACAGGGCAGTTGGGCAGTCCCAGGGACGTGACTACAGCAAGGCAGTAGGGAAGTGGGATGGAAAAGCCAGGGGGGAGATGAGGTACAACTGCAGGACTGAGGAGGAAAGGACAAAAAACTAGCAGAGGAATCAAGAGTGGAGTTTGTTCCTCTTTCATTTGCATTCTGATTAAGACTGAGAGCTGAGAAGAGAGAGAGGAGCTTGGTGATGTGAGGGAAAGAGATGGCGTAAGAGCCCCATGAAGGTGAGGGGAGAGACAGAGAGAACACAGACGGAGATGACTTAGAACAGCAAGAAGGGACCAGGAGCAAGGAGGAGTCACCACAGATGAGCACAAGAGAAGAAGCCACTGCCTTGATGAGGACCTTCCCAGTGCAGGTGATCACTGGATCACTCCTTTTCCAGGTAGCCTCTGGACAGAGAGGCGTCCAGGGAGGAGCGTTTAGACCAAGCACTAAGGAGGACTCAAAGGGCAGAATAAGGACAGTGTCAAGTGCCCAGTCATAGAATGAGTTGAGAAGACTTCACCTCTCGCCATGAAAGTTGAAATGAAGAGATGGAGAAGGCAGATTTACAGGACCAAAAGAAGCATTGGGGAGTGAATGTGCACAGGATGGCAAAGACTTTGAGGTTTTGGACAGGTAAGCAGGGGTTGGAGGCACACTTTTTTGCTTGGAAAAGAACTGAAATCTCTGAATTAGGGATGCTGGTGGAAAAATATTTACAACAGGCAGGCAGGTAGGTAGTAACATCATGTGGGGCTTCCAGGAAGTCTCTCAAAAGGAAGGGCATGCTTTTCTTTCTTCCTTCCTCCATCACTCTGCTAGCAATTTAGATGTGAAGGCTAGGGCTCAGGCAGTCATCTTGGACCATGGGGGCAGAAACCACAATCTAGGGATAACAGGAATTATCTGGAAGAAGCTTGGATCTTTGGTGGTCTTAGAGCAGCTATAACAGCCCTAGACTGACTTTCAGTTCCTTTCACAGGAAAGAGAAACAATTTCAATATTGATTAAAGAACAATTTTTTAAATTAAATTTTATGTTTTTTTTTTTTTTTTGAGACAGGATCTCAATCTATAGACCAAGCTATCTTAGAATTCACTATGTGTGGTGGTTTGAATGAGAATGTCCTCCACAGGCTCCAAATAATTGAATACTTGGCCCCAGTTGGTGGTCACTGTTTTGGGAAGGTCATGGAATCCCTGGGAGAGGAGGCTTTGCTGAAGGAAACACAGTGTTGCTGGGGACAGACTCTGGGAGTTCCCGCCACATTCCATTTCCTGTGCCTGCTTGAAGGTGTGAGTGCTCAGCTTTCTACTCCAGCTGCTCCTGCTATGTCTCACCTGCCACGATGGACTCTTATCTCTCTGGAATAAGAATCCCAATAAATTCTTCCTTCCGTAAATTGCCTTGGCCATGGTGTTTTATCATAACAACAGAAAAGTAACTAATATACCATGTAGCCCAGATTACCTTTAAAGTGTTGCTAATTCGGCCTCTGCCTCTTTGGTATTATAGGTATGAGTCACCACACCAGACTTTAAACTTCCTTTTTTTAAAAAAAAAATTATCATTTTTATTTTATGTGTGTGAGTGTTCTGCCTGTATGTATGTAAATGCACCATGTGTGTGCAATTCCCTCAGAGGCCAAAAGAGGGTGATGAAGCCCCTGGAACTGGAGTCACAGACCATTGAGCAAGCCATCATGTGGGTCTGGGAATCAAACCCTGGTCCTCTGCAAGAACAGCCAGTGCTCTTAACTCCTGAGCCATCACCCCAGTCCCCAACCTTAATTTGTAATTTGTGTGTGTGTGTGTGTGTGTGTGTGTGTGTGTGTGTGTGTGTAAGGTATATAATTTAATGGAGTTTTGTTGATTTTTTTTATCTTTCCATGGTGATGTTGGGAATCAAGCCTATAATCTCATGCAAGCATTGTATCATTGCATTATGTGCCCAGCCTAAAAATCCAATGTTTTGACACACATATTGAAATTCTCAAGTGTCTTTCACTCTGCCTTAACCAAATTATATTTCAAATAGTATAAAGAAAGATTGTAACAATTATAGAGCCTTCTTGGAAGAGCATGTTGACCTTCTACCATGTAACACCTAAGCAGGAAACATATTCTAGTACACACAGAAGCTTTGCTCTTTGTAGGAGATTATTGACTGTTTTTGATTTGAGTGGAAAGGAAACAAAAGTCAAACTCAGATTTCGTCATTATTTTTTAAAAAGTAAAGCAAAATAAATCCACATGTACTTTTTAAAAAAAATCCTCTAACATCAGAGTCCTTTCTTTCCTTTTTTCTTTTTGCAAAAAGTATTAAAATTAATGACATTCATACCCAGGATGATACATTTCCATCATATGCATAATGATACATTTTTTCCCCTGAAAGTTCAGAATTCCTATGGTTCAGCATAAAGTGGTTAAAACCCAAGCCTAGTAAATCACTTGTGTTGCGTTCTTTCCAAAGAGATTAAACAGCTGTAGTTTTCAAGGTCAGCCAAATCATCTGTTGGGGTCACATGTGTTTCACACATCAGAGTAACATATATGGGTTCAATTCCACTCCAGATCATATGGAAAAAGACATTTGCAAACAAGTGATCTCAAGCCATGTTTCCAAACAGCTGCTGTGGTTGCCCAGATAAGAATTACTATTGTGAATCACTTGAGTTTAGGACTATGTTTCCAATAGCTCAAACTGAATATTCATTTCAGATCACAACATCCAAGCCAACAGAACCAGTTGCTCCTCATAATGGCATTTAAAAAGAATTCATGAAAAATAGTAATATAATTGTGATTGCTATCATAATGATCCTGTTTACTGCAAGTGAGATGAATATGTAGTCAGTCTAACACCAACCAAACACATAATTAACATGGAACTCAGTTAAACAGCTAAAGGGGAAGGACTTCAACTAACAAGACTTGGCTAATACTTCCCCCTACTAGCTCTAGGCAACACCAAATAGAAGCAAAAGACATGACTCCCGGATGCTAATAACTCCCTTAACAAGCTGTAGTAATTGGTATCATGGAGCCAGACTGATGGAACAGAGAGGGGATGGCCTTAAGATTTAAGAAGTTTAAGAACAGAAAAACATCTTTTTCAATCCACATTTTAATTCAGACCATGGTTAGAAATGTCTGGCTCCAACAGAGAGAAGGAAAGGGTATTGATCTTTATGGGCTGCTCCTCCCCTGGGTTCTGGTAACTCAAAAGAGATAATTGGTGTTGAACAACAGCTCCTACACTGAATTTTTATTGAGTTTTCATAATGTTCTTGGTATATGTTCTTCGAAGTTCGCAATCTGTCTGCTTATCTTGTTTATATTTACTTGCCTAATGATCTTTCATGTGTGAGACATACTGAAGGGACAAGATTGCCTTCTAACAACTTAACTCTTCTCTGTAGGTTTCAGGGTTGGCTTCTGTATTTTAGCAAGGACAGTGCTAGACCCTGCCAAGGGGAATGAGCAGTACAGACAGGTACAGACAGATACCTGCTCTAAGTATGGGCTCCAGTTGAGCAGGAAAAAGGCTCTCAGCTCTGAGTCACTTACATAGTCGAGTCCCTGAACATGTTTCTGTCCCTAATATTTTGTTGCTCTAGGCAACCATCAAGTCCACATGAAGACTTCTGCCAACTGGAGAGGATGACTATCCCAGGGAACTAGAATTTTCTTTTAACTCTTTGTTGAAAACTTAAAATTACAAATAGTTTAAGACCCACATTGGGAAGAGTGGAATTCACACATTGGCTTGACATCTCTTTTATTCATGTCTTAGTAAAATATAATTAAAGAAAATATATTCAGTTAATCAGAACCATAGATTTTAATAAATATCAAATAATCATGCAAGAGCCTTAATTAGAGACTTAGATATCATTTCTTCAAATACTCCCATTTTTTTTAGAAGAAAAATCAGGTTACATTATTGAACAAAAGTTACACGGGGAGATAAAAGCAGAGTATGGATTGTAGCTTTGTCTCTAAGCCCTTACATCATTGCTTTTGCTGTGATGAATCCTGATGATAGATAAAAAATGAATGGATAATATTTACATGTGATTGCCTCTCTTTTCCAACAATGATTGTTATGGGTGAAGTGAACCAGTTTGCTGGGATATGAGAAGCAGTCATAAAGCTTTCTGCTAGGTGTACTGGCTTACTCACACTCCTATCTAGGAAAGACTTACCGTGGACTTGAAGAGTGTTTAATGTCCAGTGGAAGCCCTGTATTTGTCGGAACCTTATCACTCATTACTAGACTAATTTGGTCTCTGTTTCCTCAATGTGTTTACCACAATCTCTGTAGCACAATCTTGAGACTCTCTCAAATTCTTGCCTTCTTTTTAGCATGTATAATTATACCATATCAAGCTATTTCATAGATCTCCATTTTACCTATTTTTGATTCTTTGAAACTCAGAACACAAATTTAATTTTGTTTTTATTTACTGATGTTATATCCTTAATTAATTTGATTAATTCTGGAAGTCTACTAGCAACTTGTATGAAGACTTAAAAATCTTGGAATTTATACTATTAAAAATGAGGTTTTAAAAAGTGAAAAGAATCCAGAGCAGTCAAGCAAATACATTTGCAAAATGCAACCACTATGACATCAGCACACTAAAGCTATGTGTCTAAAGATGGATTTGTCTTAGATACCCCACTTTTAAATTGTATTAATTTGTAATTAATTTTATGTTTCGAGAAATGGTTGGGTAATCTGGTTGACTAAAAGAAAGAAATAGCAGAAAAAGAAAGATGTCAATAAGCCTGGTGTGATAAGCACCAAGAAGTGACCATCAGGCCATGCTTGTGGGGATCCAACCCAAAGTCTGTGCACGATAAACAAGTCCTCTACCATTGAACTATTTCCCCAGTCCTAAGCCCTTTTCCTGTAGAAGCAAAAGGAAAAGTCTTTCACATATCATTCACTCCTAGGCACATCTCTGAGTGGCAGCAGGTAGGAAGATAGATGCTCTCATGACAACCAAAGCCACTAAAATCACTGCACTGCACTTCTTCACTTTTTAAGAGGTTAAGGATCAGCAAAGTACCTCTTAATGGTTTTCAGTCCAAATTATTAAATAGAAATTATGAATCTTAATTCAGACACGATGGCTCATACTTGGAATCCTAGCACTTGTGAAGTTCAACGCTATCCTAGGCTAAAGAGTGATGAGTTCCAGGATGGCCTGGGCTGAAGAGTGAGACCCTGAGTGGTGGTGTTCTATTACAATCCAGTTTATGGTACACTTTCTCCTCAATGAAGTGCAGGTGATCCCAAACTGAGGCAGACCAGATTTAAACGTGACAATGAAACCCAGAATCTTACCTATTTTAATCCTACATATATTAATAAAGATTGCAAAGCTTTATACATTGTCAGATACACTTTAGATCTACACAGTAAAGTTAAACAATAAAAAGTCACTACGTATTTAACAGGTGTCCTTTTTGTTTTGCAACTACCCAGCATCTGTTTCACTAGTTCAGAGCCTTTATTGTACCTTGTATTAGGACACTGTTGTCACTTTCTAACTGGCCAGACCTCTGGTATGTTTACCTTCACTCTTTGAATTTCTTTTTGAAGGATCCCCAGGACATTCTAATCAGCCAAGTTTGTGAACCAGCACCCTCAGCATTCAGCACACCATTAATTTGACTATGAATTACACTCTAGAATGAAGGTAATTTCTTTAATGCCAAACAGCGCATTTGTGATTTCTGAGCTTCACTTCTCCTAAGAAAATATTTCCTTTTAATAAGAATATTCGTTACTGGGGAAAATGTCGCTTCTTTATTTCCGTTTTCTCCTTCCTTTAACTTAACTATTTCTGAGCCTTTATACTTACGTACCTCCTAGACCTTCCATGTTTGGCTTTGGATCTCCAGTGCAGAGGTTCTTACCCTTTTCAGGTACCATTTGGTGTTTATGTGCAAACTGTGTCGGTGGGGGTTACTCTCCTAGCTTTCCTTAACGATGTGACATGTCTAAATCAACTCTTCTTTGAAGGTCTGATGTGAAAGCAGACTTGGCTTCATTTTGCACAAAGGATTTTAAATGTGCAGGTGTGACTTCCCAAAATAACAGCAACACTTTGAACTTTTACAGAACCTTTCATCCAGTGATTCCAAAACATTTCACCTTATTAAAACCTTAAGAAGCTGATAGACAAAATATCCAAGTGATACATGGTTTGAGGTCTGCTGTATCAACTGAGTTGGTTTGTTTCCAGCCCCTACAAAATGAGGAAGAAAACACTGGACACTATATTGTCTGTGCAGGCCCAAATCAGGTCTAGTCTGTGATACTTTATTTTCTAAACCTCCAAGAAAAACCAATAAATTTTCCACTTAAATTTTGCTGAATTCAGCAAAATTTTATGTACATCTACTTGTGTCCAGGTATTGATACTATTTTTCTCTTTAATCAGGCATTAGCTTCTCCTTCTTGATCTAAAGTAAAGAATATAAAAAAAATATGAAATAGATATGGACTTCAGCTGTGGTGAGAATGGTTATGTATTGGTGTGTATGTGTGTCCATGTTTGTGTGTGTATGTCTTCATGTAGGCGTGTGTATATGTATATATCTGCATGTACTGTGTGCATGTGCCTTTCAAGGCCTGAAGTAGATGCCAGATGTTTTCTTCATCATTCTCCAATTTATTTTTCTGAATCAGGGTCTCTCCCTGAACATGGAGCTCATCTACTTGGTTAGACTCGTTGGCAAGCAAGTCCCATGAGTCTCCTGTCTCTGTGTCCCGAGTGCACGGATTCCAGTCATACACTGTATGCTCACATTTTATATAGGTGCTCAAGTCCTCCTCTTTGTGTGGAAAGCACTTTCTGGAGCCATCACCAAACCTCCTTGAATTGATTTTAATGAACAGTGCATTACACAAAGCAGTTGAATTACTCTGAGATTCTTAACATTTGAACTTCTGGTAGTAGCAGTCTCAGAAAAACTTGTCATTTTTGTCATTTTCTGTTTTTCTCCTTCTGGCTGTTTTTGTTCTTTGCTCTCTTGTATAAAGCTATGAGCTCAAGACAACCAATATTCAGAGGAGGAAGTAGAGCACATTTCTCATATTCTCCTATTTAAAACCTGCTATAAAGAAAGGAGTGATGAGTGAAATGTGCCTGAGGTATGTTTATCAACTATGGTTTTTGTTTTGTTTTTTCCTATTAGTTCAGTGTTTTTTTGCCATTTCAATGGTTTCTTTGATGTCCTGTTTTGACCAGCTGCTGAGCTTTGTGCGGCTATCCATTTACATCATCTAAAAAATGTTACAGAAATGAAATTCAAACAAAATGCACAGTACTTTCACATTGTTTCAGAGTCAAACATGTTCCTAAGGAATCTGATTCGTGGCAGATGGAGAACAAAACCTTCCAGAGGGAGGGCCGTTAATGAGTCTTAATTGCTTTCACATGAAAATATAGTGACTAAGATTGTGTGTGCAATTAGGAATTTAAACATGTAGAAAGAACTGGCCAAAGAAACAGGCAGACTTTTTTTTTTTTTTTCTGTAGGCATGGCTACTTTCTTATGAACGCAGACAATAAGGAACATGTTAATAAAAGGAAATGATTTTAAGAGAAAGGTTACTTCAGCTAAGCTTTCTGTTCTAGAGATGATGCCTCTGCTTGCCGAATTCACTGGAGGAAGTGTCCCAGCACACTCAAGAGGAGCATGTGTATTAGTATTCCTCTTATTTGTTCTCACCATGTGCCAGATACAAAGCTTGGTGCTTACTCATCTCATTCAGTCCTTACTCGGCACTCAAGACAGATTTGCTGTTACCCTCATTATATAAATGAGAGACAAAGGCTCAGAGAAGGAAGTTCCCAGAATCAAATTGCTAGCAGCAGTTCAGCTAGTGGCTCAGAGAAGCCAAGCACCCCACCGTCACTTCTGTCCTGGAAAAAGTCACACACATTTTCGAAAAATGAACCCCCATCAACAGCTATACTTTCAGTTTGTGTTAACAATACATCCTCTGTATTGGGTAACATGGTGTGGCAATGCTGGTGGGTAGGCTAGAGCTAGTCACTTCTGGGGACAGGCTGGTCACTGCTGAGGTATAATGAGGAAAACATGACTGGTCCCAGGAAAGGGGAACAGCTGTGCTTAGGGCGTGGGAGGTCTAGACTGGGACTGAGGCGCAGAGGATAGACTAGGATACAGGACAGAACCAGTTACAGGCTGGGTGGCTTTGGAAGTTTGGTCCAAGTTTGGGGTGGGAAATGTGGTCAGGTAGAAGCATGCAGTCAAAAGTCAGTGCCAGGGACTCTGTAGGAAGCAGCTGAGGACAATCAAGTTGCCTCTGACCGATTCTCCCATGGTGTATGATTTTCAGTCTAGCTTCCCAGAGCCTGGTATTAGGCCCTCCTGTTCACAATGACTGACTTTATAAACAGGTAAGTTATGTAGCCCTTTATAGAGAATTTCCACTGCTCTTGAGGGATTTGAATCCATCCCATCCTACCAGTGGCCCAAATGCCCTTTCTAATTGATGTAGCTTGGATCTTGAACAGCCCCTAAAGGCCCACATGTTAAAGCTTTAGTCCACACCTGGAATCTACAGTTGGTGGGACTTAGTGGAAGGAAGTTATCTCATTGGGTGTGTCCCTTTGAAGGGGATATGGATCTTCTTCCTTTCTGTCTTCTTTTGTCGATCATGGTGAGAGGGACAGGCCTTCTCTGCCAAGTGATCTTATGATATACTCTACTGCTATAGGCGTAAAGCGATGGAGTCAAATACCACAGGATAATATAGGAATGACTGTAACTTTATAGGCATAATCTGGCCTAAAAACTTTTACTCAACCGGCAACCAAAAGTTACAGTGTAAACAAGCTCGCTGAGCCATGTGCCCCTCTCACTTGGGCACCTGTTCTTAATCCCTCAGGACCCCACCTTGCCTTCCTCTCCTCAGTGAAAGAACTTGGATGTGCTTGATTAGCACATCAAAGTGCTGCAAGTAGTGCATATTTCTCATGGAAAGCGACTCTGTTTGATAGTGCCTTTGTGGTTTTAGGGTTAGGGATCAAAGGACAAGATTTTCTGATAAAGTAAGGGATGACCCTAGCTTCTACTTCAATCGATGCTGGAAATACTGCTTCAGTAAAAGTATTAATAAAGTCTTCCTGAAAGCACAGTTCTATGAGACACCTAAAGGAATGGGTGGTTCTCAGCATCAGGTTCACTCTTGGCCTTAAATGCTAACTCAGGCTGTTTCTTTATTTATATACAAGTGTAATATGACTTAGAAGCATTGTAGGATACAACCTCTGAAGCCGAGTTATCATGAGCATTTCTTCCTTTTAGGTTGACTATCTCATATTTTGTTGAAGCAATGGAAAACTACTACATTAGACAGTCTCAATTTGTTCTTCTGATTCATCTTTTTCGGAAAAGTGCACCGACATGGCATGGAAATAGGGCTGATAATAAGGGATCTTTAATGAGCGCCAGAGTGTGGACCAGCAAAAAAATTATATATATATAATATTGTGATGTATTTATTTTTATTTTATGTATATGAGTGTTTTGCCTGCATGTATAGAAGTGCACCTGTGCATGCAAACCTAGGGAGGCCAGAAGAGGGTGTGTTATCACCTGGAACTAGCGCTATGAACAGTGTTAGCTGCCATGTGGGGGCTGGGAACGAAACTCAGGTCCTCTGCAAGAGCAGCCAGTGCTCTTAACCACTGAACCATCTTTCTAGTCCATAAACAAATTTTAAAATCTAACTCATTCATATTTGGGGGTTTATTTAAATGAACTGTAATTCTCAGAAAACTGAGGGCATTGCAAATATTGTAATTCTCTCTTTATTAACTTATATCCTTTAAAGGAAATTTAATTAATGAACAAGTTTTAGACAACTCATTTACCAAAAATCATAAGGATGCAAATTATCTTTTACTTTGGTTCCTATACTGAATGTAAATAAAGAGTGCCACACAGCCCTGAACTAAAGCCCAAAGGAGGCTTCAGAAAGCCTGTCAGGGCTAGCGGTGGAGCTCAGTGCCAGAGCGCTTGACTGACAGTGCCAGGCTGTGTGTTCCATTCCTAGCATTGCAAGAAGAAAGAAGGCAGTTAAATCATTTTTTCTGTCTTTAAAAAACTGGGTTCTCAGGGATACATTAATAAAGAGGTATCGTCCTGTACCCTTGAGAAACTATCATAAAGAACCATTTTTAGAGAAATAAATGATCAAAATAAATAAAATATAAATACTGTATGCTGATCTAATTTGTTTTTCCCTGTAGTCAGTATTTACTTCTTGGCCAATAATCAATCATTTTCTTCTTCCAAGAGCAGCATAATTTCTTTCAGAAATTGATTGATGTTTCATTGGATGATCTTAATTAGAGAATAGCCAAACCTGCTAAAATGTTTTTTTGTGTGCCATGCATTTTGCCAAGCTGGCTGTGGTGGTACACGCCTTTAATCCTAGCACTCAGGAGGCAGAGACAGGCCAATCTCTATGAGATGGAAGTCAGGCTGTTTACACAGCAGATTCCAGGCCAGCTAGGGCTACAGGGAGACTCTGTCTCAAAAAAAGAAAACAAATATCTCATCTTAGAAATTTTCATGAACTCCCTCTAAGGTAATATTACATGTTAACTTAGAAAGGAAGACCTGAGGTTCTGGATCATTAAAGGATTCTTTGAGGAGATATATCTATGTATGGATAATCCCATAATTGAGGTTGGTATAGCTACATTATCCTATGTTACATAGTTTGGTGGAACTGAAGGTAGATGACTTCTCCTTGATCCTAAGATCAAGACCCAAGCTAGACTGATTTAGACTTCAGTTTGACATACAGAGAATCACAAAGTTTTGCCATGTTGGGACCTCACCAGATTGCTCTTTGCCCCTTTGACCTTTGAATTTTTAGCATTTCCGAGATGCAATATTTTCTGCACTATTTCTACTGAAACTGTGAAATCTTCCATTCAATTCCACTTTGTCTAAGTCAGCAGAGTTGCTTTTTGTTCTTCAACTAAGGTATTATTAGTGCAGATACACACGCTGACTAGAATACAGATGATACAGATGGTGTGTCTCTATGAAAGAGTCATGTGGAAAACCTTTGCATATGCTATTCCACACATTGCCTGGACAAAAGATTTAAGCTTTCTGTCATGGAATTGTCTTCAGGGTCCAAATTATATTTCTTCTAAACACTTAAGAATTGCTATGATAAATACCATAACCAAAAGCAACTTGGAGCAGGAATAGATTTCTTTGGCTTACAGGTTACAATGTATCATTGAGGAAGCCAAGGCAGGAAGCTGGAGGCAGGAACTAAGGCAGAGACCCTGCTTACTGACTTCCTTCCTCTGGCTTAATACAGCCAAGACCTACGTGCTCAGGGATGGCATCATCTGCAATGTCAATTAGCAATCAAGAAAATGCCCTACATATGTGCAAACAGACCAGCAGCCTGGCTAAGGAATTCCCTCAGTTGAGCTTCCTTTTTTCCTAGGTATGTCTAGGTTTGTGTCAACTTGGCAAAAAAAAAAAGAAAAAGAAAACTAACCACTGCACTTTATCTCTTCAAAGTGACTTCAGTTATGGAGTTAGCCTCATCTACACTAATTTGATATCCTGTCTGGTAATGGGTTTGGTAATCATATTGGAAATCATGGTTTTTGTTAGAATTAAAGTCAAGGTAATCCAGTGATACTGATTGGATTGCCTATACATTGTTTCTAAAGTCCATTCCAAATTGTGCTCAGCAATGGGAACCAGGGTCAAATAAAACAAATACTTTCCAAAGATGCCTATTTTGTGGATGAATAAAAGCTGAGTCACATGATCGAATCTATTGATAGATCATAATATTCTTCATTATATAATAGGATTTCAGCAGACCTTTAGATGTTTACCCAGTACCAGCACTGCGCCATTTTTTACATATATTAGCTCATATAATTTCTCAAAATTAAGAAAACAGTGATAGTCACTCCATTTTAGCAGAAAAGATTTAAAGCATTTGAACAGCTTGTCCACGGTAGGCAGGAAGGACGATCAGTCCGTAACACAGAGGGGCTTCAGAGTTTCGGAATCCTGGCTACTGCCTCGGTTCTCATTTGTACAAAACACAAAACTTATTAAAGTTTGGAATTGTTTTCAAAGCAGAAAGGAAAGAAGGAAAAGTGAAAGAAAGGGAGAGAGAAATGAAGGAAGGAATCCAGGTCTGTTTCCACACACATTAGCCAAATAGTTGTCAGTCAGTGACTTCCTCTTTATCTTACAGACTTTCCCCCTCCTCAGCTATGGTTTGAGTTCCGTGACCAACTCCTTTCTATTTTTCTCCTTGGCTACACTGAAAGATTTCTTTTTTTCACTGTTTTCAAACTTCTCCTTTCTGATGTTTCTAAGTTTCCCATAAACTCCTGTTGTTTCCCAAAATCATTTCCACTCTCTCAGCTATATAACATAGCTAGCTTTTCATCTCTCCAGAAAAAGACCTCATTGGTCCCATTCTGCCGTCGTCCCTCTCTTCCTTCTTCCCTTCTGGTTGTATTTGCTCAGTTGTTCACTTGTTTGTAAGCCTTTTAACTTTTACTTTTACTGAATGTTCCTTGTCATTCAAAAGAAAACACATTCTACCTTTTTAAGTTGCAGAAAATTCCAGGGTAATGCTTCTAAGGCTCTGGAGAGGTATTTTCTACCTCAGTGATACTCAGAGCCTAAGTAGTCTTGGGTTTGAATGAGTTAAACAGTAAACCGAGAAAGACACACAGAAATAAAGCTTTCTACCTGGACAATTCAGTGTGCAATATTCAAATAACAGAGATATGGCCAGGAAAAGATGCCATCATAGCCATGCTTAGCCATGCATGCTGAGTATAGTGAATTGGAAACACTTCCCCTGAGCTATCAGTGCTGTAATAAGAACCACAGAAAATGAGATAGTCAACTATACACACTGGATGTTTGGGCATCATAAATACCTGGAGAATGTGTACTTGGGGAAATGGGCAGCTAGGGAATGTCATGCCTAGAAATGGTACCCAACAGGATAATTGATAGAAGACCTCCTCGGAAGCCTTTGGACAGAGAAAAGATTCAGACTGCCCACTCGGGTGGTGCTGTTTTTCTGAAGTGTAATGATGAATGGTCCAGGAAGCAATTAACCACCAACACTTAAGCACTGCTTCAACAGATTTCTCTGAAACACTCCATCTGCCTTACTTCTCACTCAGATCTGGATCTTTCCAGACAACAGAGGGATAAGAAAGGGAACTGAAGAGTACTTAGAGAATTCTTCATCCCAAGAAGGAGTCTTTCCTTAGGTGACTTCTTACTGTGACTCAAAGAGGTTCTTGCATCCACAGATCTTTCTCCTCCCCTTGGCTACTGTTACTAACATATGCCATTAATTTATTATTTTACTTTTAAGAGGAAAAGAAGACTCAAGAGATAGTTCCTCCGTTAAAGCACTTGCTATACGAACAAGAAGACCAGAGTTTGGTTGCCTAGAATCCATGGAAATGCCAGATGGGTGTGATCAGTGACTGGAATTCTAGCCTTTGTAAGTGGAGACAAGTTTTCCCTGGAGCAAGTGTGACTAACAATATCAGTGAGCTCTGATTGAGAGACCCTTTTTCAAGAATATTCCCCGTATCAAACTGGAGCTTCCACAAGCACATGTGCTCAAACATATGCAAACACATATATACATGCATACATACTACACACACACACACACACACACACACACACATACATGGAAAAGGAAAAATGTGAAGAAGAAGAAGAAGAAAAAGAACAAAGGGCTTGACCCAGGAGCCCCAGTGACTAATTTTGTTGTGCGGTAGATACGAGTATCTTCTGTATGTATATATGTCAATACATTTTAATTAGACAGATTACCAGGTGTTATTGAGTCAGTTTAATTTATACATTGCCATTAACTAGCTGAATCTACTTAATTATTTTACTTTTGTAGCCCATTTTCTGATTAATAAAGCCAAATAGCAAAAAATGTGCACTTCTTTGGATTACTACAATGTTGTTGTTTTTTGTTTATTTATTTAGTATTATTATTATTTTTTTTTTGTCTTCTTGAGACAGGGTCTTCCTGTAGCCACAGCTGACCTGGAACTTGCTAAGTAGACCAGGATGGCCTTGAACTCACAGACATCCACCTGCTTCTGCCTCCCAAGTGTTGGGATTGAAAGGGTAAGCCATCACTCTCACTGTCAGCTAGATTACTACAATGTTAAATACATTCAATGTTGACTTTTCTTAATAGTAGTATTAATGATTATACCCAAATTGATTTTAAAACATTTCTTGAGATAATACAAGAGAGGACACTGTGAAAGAACTCCCCATGTATTCAGAGCTAAATAATTTAGTATAACAGTTAAACAGTAAGATCTGGAAATTGTCCCCAGATGAATTTTAAAGCTTTTGTCCTCACACAGTCTTTACACTTTTCAGTGTGCCTAGAACAGTTTTTAAGTCTCAAATGGGTGGGAAGCACTTAGTGGATAAAAGGAGTTACTGAAAAATGTAGCTTTTGTTGTTCTTTTCCTTTGATTTTTTTAAAAAAAGATACTTGGTACAGTGTTTGTGAAGACAAAAAGAATACAGTTACTAAACATAATATTTCCCAAACTCACTCCTACCCCAGACACTCACAGGCACATGATGCTTCATTTTCTTCTCGAGGTGGAGAAAGCTGGGCTAATTAAAATCTTGTATATATTTTGAGAGATATCAGAGATGACGACCCTGAGGATGACGACTGTGATGACGAAGATGCCAGATAATAATGTTACTTTGTATTTCTTCCCAGTAATCACCGAGCACTTCACACATTATCTTGTGTATCCTAGACTGCACTGTTCCATGGGGGTGGGAAAGGCAGGGTACTACTATATACATCTTCCAGAAACACAAGAATTTACCAGCAACCAGGTGACAACACTGTACATGGGCGGTACTCCCATCTACTTTATTCAGTATCTTATAATTTTACTGAGTTTGGACCAGTAAATGCTATCCGATGTTAGTAAAACAGATCCGGAGCCTTATCTCCAGGATTTGGTTCAGGAATGCCTGGGAATCAGTTCTCCTGTGGTGTTTGCAAATCTCTCTCCAGGATTCTTTGATGTAGGTTAGTGTGGGGAATTTTACCTTTTATAATCCAGGGATCCTGGAAGAAGTGGACATTAGTAACATTTTGCTTCTCTAATTGCATGGTCGCTATTTTGATCAATTGAGAATAACAGCATGTTCTTGCCACAGGCACAATAACTAACAGAAGGCTTCCCTCTCTTCCCAAGAGATAGTATTTGAAAAAACAGTGCTTGATTCTGGCATCTTGATACTGAAACAACACTAGGCAAGGTTGCCCTGGTATCATTGCTAGGCAAGGAGAGACTGGTAACTGAAGCCTGAATAACACTGTTGTCCTTAGATTCCTTGTGAAAGGGGTCTATGTAAACATAGTCACTAGTAAACATCAAACAATATCTTAAATTGAATCCAAGGTATATAATGTGTTGTTCAGAAGAGAAGCATTTTTCTATATTATTCAGTTTTTCTCATAAATCACTAAAAAACTTTCATAGAGAATTTCAGTATTATTTAATATTTGGGATCTTTTAAATTTTCTTCATAACCACAATGTTGGGATTGATTAAGGTGATTTCATGATTTCATTTTGCAACCTCTTGTTCACTTCACAAGATAATCAACTCTCAATTCTTCTAGACCATTTGAAAAGGGCTACGAATCTATTCCATTATCTATGCTCCATACACTACCCCAGGCCAACATTACTGTTATATACAAGTCCTATACTGTTTCTAGCTGTCATTCCCAAATATATATCTGTTCCCTATATTTAAATGTTATTAATTCTGAAGATCTGATCTCAATTTCTAGAAACACACACACACACACACACACACACACACACACACACACACACACAGGAAAAACAAAAGATGGAGGCTAGAGCATAGCTCAGATGTTAAGAGCATTAACTGCTCTTACAAAGGACCTGGGTTCAGTTCCCAGGACCTACATGACATCTAGAACTCCAGTCCCAGAGGATGCAACATGCTCTTCTGACATTCATGAGCACTGCACACATGGTGCACTTAACATACATGCAGGTTAAAACAAACATGCACATAAATAAAAACTAAATTAAAAAATTTTAAAGGATTATAAAAAAACGGGTCGTACTGGGGGTTGGAGTTCAGTAGTAAAGTGGTAGCATGTATGAGGCCCTGGCTTTGATCCCAGCAGAACAATATTAAATATATAAGTTACTGATGATTGTTTTTTACTACACGTGTCATGGAATCCATGTTATTTGTTTTGGGCTCCAATGAGACTGTGTTAGCTTACTTTTGGAGCCTCATGTTCAGTTGCTGGCATGCACTTTCTTCTGGAATTGTCCTACACTAATTGGTCCTTATTCCCTGACTATGCTCCCACGTCTTACTGGCTGGTGTTCTGGTTTCAGGGAATCTTCCTTTAACTTCAAGGAGAACACCATATCTTTCCTTTCTTCCTTCCTTCCTTTCCCCTTTCCTTTCCTTTCCTTTCCCTTTCCTTTCCTTTCCCCTTTCCTTTCCTTTCCCCTTTCCTTTCCCCTTTCCTTTCCCCTTTCCTTTCCTTTCCTTTCCTCCCTCCCTCCCTCCCTCCCTCCCTCCCTCCCTCCCTCCCTCCCTCCCTCCCTCCCTCCCTTCCTTCCTTCCTTCCTTCCTTCCTTCCTTCCTTCCTTCGTTCCTTTCTTCCTTCCTTTCTTCGACAGGGTATCACTATTTGGGCATGGCCGGCCTGGAACTTGCTCTGAAGACTAGGCAGACCTTGAATTTGTAGAAATCTTCCTGCCTCTGCCTATGGAATGCTGAGATTAGAAGTGTGTGCCACCATCATGCCTGGATCACCTTGAAGCTTTTTGGTTTCTTTTAGAACCATTTGCCCCTCATAGTCTATTAGTAGGCCCTTCTCCCTATACTGTGAATTCCTTGAAGGCAGCAGTCACAGATTTCACTACTTGAAATAAAAATGAAAATGGAAGTGTCTGTTGGCCAGACGGATAATACTACTAGTAGTAGTAGCAGTAGTAGTAGCAGAGTGATCCTGACAACTAATCTTTTATAAATATATTCTGGATAGAAAGCATTATGTTAATCTTAAATGTAGAATTAAATGACAAAAAGTCAAAGGCTTAGAGGATTAAAGCAAACTGATCAAAATTACAAAGTTAGGAAAAGCAAAGCTAGTTTCCAACCTAAATGACTGGACTTAACCTTTCTGCCATGCTAACTAATGAATATTCAGCATTACTCAATTATTTCACTGAAGTTATAAAAACTATCCAAATCTGATATTCAGTCAGTAAATAATTGAGGTGTGTTTCTCTGTGATTGTGGCATGTCATTTGCTTTCACTGTAGCTTATAAATCCAAGTGGAACTTTAATCGATTCCTGGAGAATCAGTCATGGTTGGATATCGACTTTTTGTATGTTAAAAGGCATGGCTGTATTTATCCAAATAAAAGCTTAAGATGGCAAAACAAGCTGTAAAGCAAATTATATATATATATATATATATGTATATATATACGTATGTGTATATATATATATATATATGCAAGGATATAGCCCTTTCTGCTGTAATAAGCTTAACTATTAAAAAGTGATACTTCTATGCATTTTAACAAATATTTTAGTTTTCCTCAGAAAAGACTTTTGGGGGAAGGGAGAGTTTATTTATAAACTTTTAACTGTTTAGCTTTAAAAAACACGAATACCCAACAATCATTATATATATGCGAAACAAGCAAAAGTCTCCAAATGTGTCAGTGTATAATCATGCACATATGCAGTCATTATTAGTGTTTTATTAGAGCTATTAAACATAATGTATCATCAGCATTTTCAAGCACATCCTCAGCTTGCTGAACACTCCTTCTCTTCAGTTATTGGTGCTCTGCTACCGTATTTTCTCTTATCAAAGAAAAAAAAAAGAAGGCTGATACGGCACAGCTGGGTGTCAACTACTGGCTGATGAGTAGGGCAGGGCTTCTCTGGCAGTGGCTTTCTTTCCTGCCCTCCTTCCACACTGACATAAAGCATCTTGGTTATTTGTCTCCTCAAGGCTTAGACATCTCTCTCATATAGATCTCTCTTCTTTCTTGTTGCACTTCTTGTTTCTTCCAGTTATCTGAGTGTAGTGTGTGTGTGTGTAAAGTTATTATACATAATTTATATACACAGCTCATTTTTATCACATACATGCATACACACGTAGACTGAAAATGAAGATCTAAACAAGTACCTAGTATCACTACCATCACCGAAATACTTAGCTCTTTTCCTTTAATAGGATCAAAGCATTAAATGAGTGGTCCAGAGAGCAACAGAAATCACTGCTCCAGTTAAATATCTTGGTTTTGCTACCTCCTGATTAGGTGGACCTTATGACCTGCTTTGTGCTTCAGAACAACAAACATACAAGATTATGTTTCTTCTTGTCACTTCCTGACTAGATAATACGGAGACTCTACTTCTTAATACTCTGCTTCCTGACTGACAACAGTCTGCTTAGTATACATATTCTTTTCTGAATGGAGCCATGTGTATTCATGTTAAAAAAGTACAAAGTGGAATGGTGACTTACATCAATTATTTTCTGCACTAGAACTACTTTCACATCACTTTACGCTTGTGGCTGTGTCTTGTCTCCCTCTATAAGAAAGACGAGGTCATCCTACTTGTTATGATGCTTTGATAAAAGAACTTGGAGACAAAAATCAAAGCCCTTTGTTTTATTCTGGCTATCATTCCACTTCTAGGACAATTAGTATATGTAAGTAAAAGAACTCTTAATGAAGACATTTCCAGGGAGAAGCTGGAACAAAATCTTTTATAAATTTCAACTTCACATGCAAATAACCTAAAGCTACAACTGTTACTCAGAAATTTACATTAATAGGTTTTTTTTTTTTCAGTTTCTTTAGAACATACATTTCTGTGAATCTGAAGGCTAATTATTTTAAGAGGTTATCTTATTTTATGGATTGGGGAGCGAGAGTTTAAAATGGACTCTGTCTCTTCCCAGCTTGGCCACCAAGTAGCATTTTCTCTGAAGCATCTCAGTTTTCTCGTCTTTCAAATAAAGACATCTAAATATATTTTCTCTGAATTTCCATTCCTGCATGAAACTTTTCCAACTGAAGTTGATTGAATAAAGAGGATAAAAATAGCAAAATTCAGAAACCTAATGAAAACAATTCTGTTGAGGAATGACAGAGTTTTTTGAGATGATCGCAGGTACATTTCTTTATATTGCTTGAACATGATACAAATTCTCAAAGTGCTGACTATGCTCCTCCTCACGGTGTCTCTACTCCAAAAATACAGGGCCCTTTTGGGCTCCCTACATACAGGGCTTGGCCATTTCTGCCTCTCTGCTGCCCTCTACTGGTCCAGCGGTGGCATACATCACTGGCTGAGGACTGTTAAAGGTGAACTTTCATCTAAGCAACAGAGAGGCCCTAAAAATGTGCGGCTGCTATTGCATAAAAACAAAGTGGTCAGTGAAATGTACAGCGCGCAGCAAAGAGAGAAGTCTCTCACTGCTCTCTTTCACCTTCGCTCTACCACGTGGAAAGTGGCTTCAGGAATACAAAATGTGGAATATGGGAAGGGACTGTGCAAAGTGTGAGCTACTTGCCACCCACTGACTGGGCTCTATCATTTAAATAACTTATCTACTTGAGTTCCTGCAACTGAAAGAGTCCTGAAAGCTATGCACTCATATGTCCATTTTCCAAATTAGGATATAAAGCCAGAGCCATGTGGGGTTCCCACTTATGCTCCAAACACTGTATAACACACTAAAGACACAAACGTCATTTCATAATAGAAATGCCATAAGTGACCTTTGAGAAGCTTTATTCTTAAAGGAATGTCATAGTATATAAAAATCAATGTACTGACCTTTCTTAAATGGAGATAAGAACCAGCAACTAACATGTTTTAACTGTAGTGATATGAAATTAAGCCTTTTCTTTTGCTTTAATATTTATAATCGAATAACTTTGGGGAGTATTGCAAGTTCTACTGGAGAAATCTTTAGAAAGCCTGGCATGACACATGCAGACTGCTGAATTTCTTAATTCTTTGGTTTCTGAAAATGAATCAGTATATGAAAGGATTATAGTCAGGTTTCCTTTAAGAAACAAGAAGTCAAAAGTAGATTCTTAGAGTTTGAACAAAATTCTACTTGACAACACTAAAGTTTAGAACCTGTTATGGTAATGAGGACAAAGGTGCAGAGCTGGGACAACGAGAGAGCCCAGTTTGGCAGATGCAGGCCAAACACACAATTGAGCCATTTCAGAGCATTCACACATTTTGCTCTAGGCACCTTGCAAACTCAACTTCCTTTCCTTTTCCTTTTCCTTCCTCCCCCCCCCCCTCTGGGCTATTGCTTATGCTACTCCTTGTGATAGATTCAATAGCTTTGCATGCCCTCAAGGTTCAGATTGAAATCTTAAGCCCCAATGTGATGGCAGATAAAAGATTGGCCTTTGAGAGAGAATTAGATCATGAGGACAGAGCCCTTGTGAATGGGATTAATGCTTAGGGACCTAATCGCTTTTCCTTTTCCACCTTGTGAGGCAACATTGAGAAGACAACAGTCTGCAAGCAGGAAGAGGACCATCACCAGGATCCATTCCTGTTGGTACCCTAATCTCAGATTTTTGGCCTCCAGAGCTTGAGAAATAAAGTTATAAAGACCAATTTATGGTACTTGGTATAGCATTCTGAAGGGATACGCCCAGTTCCACAGTCAGAGTGGGGCCTAAAAACAAAACAAACTAAAGGAAGGAACCAAAATTTGAAAAGATGTACTGAGTGCTGACTCTGAGACACACCATGTTAAGAGCAAGGATATCAACTCATTTGATTCTCAACTGTATGATGTTAAAAGAGGAGGAAACTGAGGCAGAGAAAACATGTATAGTCCACTCAGGGCCATACACGTCTCATGACAGGGCATGGTTGAATTCTGAGTAGGTAGAATCTTCACACTCCACAATTCTAGGTGTACTATGTCAGTGAGCAATGTACACAGCAGCCATCTTAGCTAGCCACAAACCTGTCAGGCTTCACTGTCCCTACACATTTTAAACAAAATTTCCAAGAAGACAGTTTGAATTTGAGACTGTCTTCACTGACTCCTCTCCCCTCCTGCTTTTTAAACACTTCTCCACTCTTTCCAGGACCTTTTCAGAAGGGTGACCAGATTTTAACTTCAGGCAGGTGAGCCTGGAGGGAAGGAATATATACACCATCTTTTCTGGGTATCTCAAGCCTCAGAGTGTCAAGTATCAAAGTCTCAACCACCATTATCATTATTGTTGTTAGTTTTCAGGTTTGAACCACTTGCTTTTTCAGAATTGCTGAGAAGTAGAACTTTTCTCTGCTATTGCCTTCGTGCCTGACAGCCCATCCCAGGTTCCCAGGTTCCCACCTCGGTTTACAAAGCTTGAGAAACACACATGACTTCCATTCTCTAGTCAGGCAGTTTTCTATTGTGTCTGTGACAGCTCGGCTGCTCTAACAGTTAATGATAGTTAATTAGTTTCCCTTTCTAAATAAGCTACTTTTGTAGTCCTTAGGTCACAAACTAGTGGGTAAGAATGAAGCCTTATTAAACTTAGTTCCATCCCAGTGGCTCTGGTTCCCTCTCCAGAGCTTCCATATTACACAGAAATTTCAGAGACCCCCTGACTGTGGGGACTCTCACATGTCAAGTCTGATTCTTTGACCTCTGAGTAAAACCACTCTTTTGTGAATTAGTCTGGGTATCATCATGGTGGCTTGGCAGGTGCCCTGACTACCGGAGAACCCAACCATCTCCTGTCAGACACAAAACTCTACACTGCCACTCTAAGTTTTTCTTCTATGAAGATGCTGCTCCAGCTTCGAGTTAACTTATACGTAACCTTAACAGACTAATAGTAGGAGGATTTTCCCTACGATCAATGACCTATCTAGACATAGGTTCCTGTTCTTGAAAACGGTGCCAGGTATGGGTTCTGTTTTGTGGAGTGACTCGTAACGGCTTCTTGTTATACCCAAAGATTAGTGTATCTCTCAACCCTCATCGGAGAAGTTTTTTTTTTTCCTTCAGTAGATGACAATTAATACAAACATGGTCAACACACAGAAAAGCACACCCCTCTCCACAAGACTTGGGTGTGGAAAGGCGTTAAGAGCCAGAGACTGTGAATGACTACAAGGAACTGTTTCCTGGACACAACAGAATGAGTGCACTTTTGAACTCACAGTGGTGGGGACAGCATGCACAAGACCTATATAAGCTCAAGACAGACAAAACTGCAGCAGGAAGGAGAAAATGGTCAAGAAATCCCGTGTCTAGCTGACAGTCTACTGGTGATTAATAGGTGCTGGGAGAGGGACAGTCATTTTCTTTAAGGCCGTGACTGCTGGCTCACCATGCTCCAAGGGACGGCTACATATCCAAGAGCATTTGGCCAACACAAATTGGACTTGATGAGAAGATATGATGTTGTGTGTGGGGGGGTAGAGAATCGGGGGTGGACTTAAGAGGAGATGGGAATGAATATGATAAAAATATATTGTATAAAATTCTCAATTAATAAAAACACGATTTTTTAAAAAAAGCATCAGAGACCAAAACAGTACGGCATTCTACTCAAACCCCAATGACAATCTTGCCTATTTCTCGAGTGGGTGAGGGAAGGGCAGCACCTTTTCAGAGGGGTGCACTGAGTGCCTGAGCAGGGTTATTGATCAGGTTCCAAGGGTTTCTATCAATAAAAACCCCAGGCACATGCTCATGAAGTATATCTGTATGTCCCTCAACAGGAAATACGGATCCTGCTTAGTTTTGACTCACTTGTACTGATAGAGTTTCTAAAGAAACAATTTGTCATGGGACGCACCAATTTAGTAGTTAAAACTTTATCTGCTCATCACTTGATCAAGGTGAAGATCCAAATAGATTTACCATGTGTATACTAAATAATTACAATGTGAAAGTCATCATCAGTAGAGTCATGAAAGAGAAACAAGAACAAGGGAACCGATAACTTAGAGCTTTTAAAATACAAGTCCCACTTGACAGAACCTTCAGGAAAGTAGGCAATATTAACGACTATTTTGGGATCAGTCCTGATGTGGTCACCACAGACAGCACCCAGGTCATGACAAAAATTAAATTTCTCACAAAGAATACTCACTAAAAACTTAACAAGGAGCTGCTTCTCATATTATATATAGTCTGAGGTCCAAAGAAGCCATTCAACACCCCCACACCCCTCAAAAAAGGTCTAGTTTGGAGAATATGCTAATTTTCTTCTGGGAATAATTTTAAAAATCATAGGTTTTCTTTCCCAGGCAATTATTTTAATGAATCAATTGGGGTTTCAAGAAACAATTAAATGAGCTCAATTTGGTTTCAAGTTCAGCAAAATGAGATCATTCATTCTGGCTTTGGTTCAGTTGAGGTCAAGTCTCCTGTCGAAACAGACTAACAGAATTGGGATACATTTGATTTTATGTCTTTTCTTCCTTTGTATTTTATTCTACTTGCCCTCCCAAACATCTGTGGATCCTTTTCATGTGTCTTTTCATGTGCGTGTGTGTGTGTGTGTGTGTGTGTGTGTACACACGATGTACACATGTATGTCTATGTGGGTGCACATTCATGAGGACTCCAGAAGTAGATGTGAAGGGTCTTCCTCAATCATGGCCCACCTGATTTGTTTAGATAGGGTCTTTCACTGGGACCTGAGACTCCCTGATCCAGCTAGGCTGGCTGGTCAGCAGGCCCCAGGATCCTCCAGTCTTAATTCCCCATTGTTGGGATTTTTAATGAGCATTCTGGGGTCTTTGTGCTTGTGAGGCAAGCAGTTTACCAAGTGAGCCATCCCCAGAGTCTTTGATCCATTTCTTTTTATGTTATTGAACTTAAAAAAATTTTTTTTATTGAATCATTGTGTGTTTCATACAGAACATCTCAATCAACCTTAATCATTTTTATATCCCCTTCCCCTCCCGCCCATTGTCTCCCAACTGGAACCCACATATTCTTTCCTCTATGTTAAGGTCTATTGTATCAAGTTGGGATCTCCAAGTGACCTTGATGCAGGTTCATCCACTGAGGTCCAGTCAGCCTACCCCGAGTCCTTTGCTTTGGGAATACCAGTTCATCCTCACCCAACAGTAATCAGTTGCCAATATTTCTTCAGCAGAGATTGGAGTCTGCTACCCATTTCCACAGTTCTGTGCTGGATTTTTATCTACGTGAGTTTGCATGGGTCTCTAGCATGCCAAGATCATTGCTGTAGGTTCATAAGAGCAGGGTCCCAGGAGCTCGTAGGATTCTATGTCCACATGGTCAAGCCCCTCCCCACTGGCTCTTACAATCTCTCCACTCCCTCTTCTGCAATGGTCCCCAAACCCTGGGTGAGTGAGACTTAATATAAGAGTCCTGACCAGGGACCCACACTCTGCAGATTCCTAATCTCCATGATTTTAGTATTGTACAGTAACTCTTCTCTCTCTACGCAAATTGAATGTATTCTCAGATCTCTGGCTTCTAAGAAGAACTATTAGAATAGTTCAACTGTGGCACTGATTTCTCAGGGCTCCACAACTTTTACTGATGCTTTTTCATTTTTCTCTTTTTAAAACATTGATTTATTTTGCATGTGTTATGTGTTTGGGTGTGTGTGCCATGACACAGTTGTGAAAATCAGAGGTCAACTTGTGACACTTGGTTTTCTCTTTCTAGCATTGAACTAAGGTTGTCAGCCTGGAAGCAAGTGCTTTTACCTGCTGAGCCATGTCTCTGGCCCCAGTAGTTCTTTTTTTTGTTGTTGTTTGTGTTTCTTTGTTTTAGACTGGTCTCATTATGCTACTCAAGACAGCCTCAGTCTCATTATACAGTAGTTCATGCTGTTCTCAAACTTCAGTCTTCCTTCCTTAGCATTCCAAGTGCTGAGATAAGCCATTTCCAAAGGCATGTAGGACATGTGCCACTATACCTAGCTTTATGATTTTTACTTCAACTAAGCTATGTTCCCAGATACTCACACCATGCTGATAGCTAAACATGGAATAAAAGTAGCAAACGTTCTGAAAGCAATATGATCTCTCCAGATACAAGTGACTGAGCCAAGTCTAAGCACAAAGTCACCCGGGTGAAAACATGGAACATCAGCAAATGTTTTCCAAGGAACAGCACAAATGCAAAACGTGTGAGACAAACGATAGGAAAACAGAGGAAACATTCATTTCTTTGTAATTTTAGTAGTGTCATGTAAATCAATATTAGGATCAAGGTTCAGGCCAATGTTCAGTAGATAGAGTTTCTTCCAAGATAGGAGAAACTGACTCTCTTACCTGTGATGGTGGCTTTGTTGATGGATGGTTGGTTGCACATGGGTGATCTTCTGACAAAGAGAGAAAACACAAAGTGGTAAGTGTGTGGTGCTTTTTGCCAAGCATTCTCAGTTATTGCAAATGTGGCATTTGAATTTAAAGAATTATTTAGAGTTGGGGCATGTACAGAAGACTTCTTTCAGACTAGCCAGAGTTCTTAGATGCCCTTTCACTACTAATCAGACAACAAATGTGATTTAAAAAGAAAGAAAAAAAAAGTAAACTTGAATCCCATGGTGATGGACAGAAGGGTAGATTAAACATCACAAGGATATGGCAGGAGAGGAAATTCTTAATAGTTGGTTGTGTTCAGTTAACTTAGGTCTTGTTGAATAAGCCAGACTTTCTGCATATGAAAAAGAAGTCAGTTTATAATTGCTTCCTCTAATGCAGTATTAAGAAAGTTATTGCTAGCCTAAAGTCTCACGATGTCCTATACATTCCCAGAAGCAAATGATACCTTGTAAGGCACCCTACAACTAGAGAAGATATTTAAACATTTTCCTTTCTACTTTCTTCTGTTGAGAAGCATCTCCTATACATTTGTTTAAAAAGTATATTAATAGTTTGTCAAGAGAAGAACTATAGATATTTTAGAAACTCAAGGTACTTAAAGAGATCCATTTGGTATTCTTCACAGCTCCACAAGGTTCCAACAAATGGCTGTAAACACTGTATACAATTCATGCTACACCATTCCTCTGTATTCCCTATGAAACCCAGCACAACGCATCTACTATTTAGTCAGTGCTAAATACATTACGTTGAAAAGAAAAATTATTTACAAATCATCCATTAAAATGATTTGGAAATACAATTTTATAAAGTTACTTATGTAACTGTCAGCTTCTATAGGATAACAATTTTTTTCTAGTGTCTCACTTATTATTTTTATTTTATGTGTATGAGTGTATTGCCTGTGTGTAGGTAGGTGCACCTATGTCATGCAATGCCAGTGAAGGTCAGAACAGAGCTTTGGATCTCCTGGAATTGAGTTACAGACAGTTGTTAGCCACCATGTGGGTGCTGGGATTTGAACCTGGTCCTCTGCAAGAGCAGCCAGTTCTCTTAACTGCTCAGCCATCTCTTCAGCCTCAGAATAACAATCTTTAAAAACACTATCAGAACAGATATGCTGAAGGATACCTGCAGAACATTTTATCTTATTTTATTTATTTTTGTGTGTGTATTTCTTCTGGTGGTTAGTACTTAATAAGCACTTACTGTGTGCCAGATACTGTGCTAAATGCAGACTTTAAATGAGTTTTCTCAGTTAATCCCTAAGACAAACCATAAGACAGGTGAACTCATCATTCACGTTTTGTCGATGAAGAAAGCAAAAGGCCTTAAGAATTTGAAATTTTGGTTGAAACCATAAAAGGTGAGATCTGGAGGATTGTGACTCTAGAGCTCTGCTGTGTTTTGCTGTCTTTAGGACATTCCCAGACAGTAAATGGCAAACAGGCCAGCCCTTCCCTTTTGGCCTGTTGAGAGGGTGTGTTTCCCAGAAGGGTGGTGGGACCCCTGGGGAAAGCAGCCTGGCATTTTGTCACTGATTCCTACCATCCTCCAGGCTGTGCCATTGTGCTTAAATTTATTTTATCTCTAGTTCAGTTTGGGATTGAAATTTTGTGTTTGAAAACATACCAAGATTTAGTTCTGAATTATTTCAGATTTTTATTATAAAATAAAGTGGAAATTTGAACTTGATAAATGCTTCATTAAACACAAGGTTATTGTTTTAACCTGCTTCTCTGGTCTTTGTATCAGTGATTATGTTCCTGCTGAAATCTTACCATACAGATAACAGGGTATTTTCAGGATGCTGTTCCTGGAGACCAGACTTTATTCAAATAACTTAGATACTGAGAGTGATTTTTAGTGCGTGTTCTGTGAAAATGTTGTGTGGAAAATATATAAAGTTGATATTTTTATCCTTTTTCTATAGTTTTGCAAAGTCTGATGGTTGACTTGTGGCTACTTAGCTCCCCTCAAGTTTAGTCTGTGGCTCTCCTGTGGGAACATCCCAAGAAGTAACAATAAGCAGAGAATATTGACATTACATTCATGAGGACAGGGATGCAACATTTAGTGAAGAACAAACCTCAACTAACTTCTGGAATTAAAAAATAAAATCTCGATGGCAAGATAGTGAAGTGACAGAAACTAACAATGGGTTTCAAAAGGTCAGGGATGGGCTCGGTATACCCACCAAGGACCCCAGCTTAGGGTACATTGTTCCTCAAGTCCTTTCAGAGAACAAATGCAAGGCTGAGCTATGCAAGGTAGCCCACACCTTCCTCATACTGTGACAGGGAACCTGGATATGTTCTAGAGGTACAGTGCATGTCTGTGAGGAAAATGCTCAGTCCACTGAAGTCATCATGCAATGTGTGCTTTGCTCTTACAGAACCAGCTGTCAGGAGGTTGAATCCCAAATTATGATCCTCAGAAAGTTGATTTGGCTAGAATCAGCAGATGAGGTATAAAGCTACTTTTTTCCAATAGGAAGAACACACTGTCTCTACTTAAGAGTCTGCTGGATAATAGTATTTGGTTAGTATCACTTGGGCATTGTACTGCTGCCAAGACAGGCAAAAGTCAAATGGTTAGCTAAGATTTTCTATCTTCTTTCTTTCCATTTAAATATGTTCTGACCCTGTAAATCAGTTGAAAACACTTGTGTTGTATAGAATGGGCTCCAGAGCACCTCTTTGGAGACACAAGGTCAGTGTGATATCCTTACTCAAGTCTGATTAACTGTCTGCCTGCCATGAGTTTAACTGTTAGTACAGGGATGATAATACCTGAAGGAAACTTAAAGGAAATTAGTTTCTTATTTGTCTTTTGAAGATAAAGACCTGGGGGACTGGAGAGTTGGAGAGATGGCTCAGCAGTTAAGTGTATTGATTGCTCTTGGAGAAGACCTGGGTTTGGATTGCAGCACACACATGGCAGCTAACAACCATCTGTAACTCTAGCTTCAAGGGTTCTGATGCCTTCTGACGTCAGGCATTGTATGACACAGATGCACTTACATGCATGCAAGCTATACACTCATACACATAAAAAGATAAAAAATAAATATAATATTTTAAAAAGATAAAGACCTGGAGTTCTTAGATAAAATAAGTCACCCTCAGGCTTGAGTAACAACCAATAGCTTCATCTTTTTTTCCTGAGCTCAGACTTTTCCAAGCTACCGAATGCCCAAAGCCTCAAGAGGCTGCTGAGGGAATGTGACATGGTTCAGCTGTCCATGCTACATAGAAAAAAACGTAGGCAATAAATGGGTTCCTGGATGCACACCTTCAGAATACAAGTGTTGAATCATCACTTCGCTCTTTTCAGTATTTGCAGAGTGGTTACTCTGTATTAGACTAGGAACTGAGAATACAGATACAAACGGTTATAACCCACTATTAATTTCCAAAGTAAGAAAAAAACTATGAGTTCCTCTCGGTGTAACCCAGCAGTCAGAACAACTGCATTGACTTGTTACACAGCTTCATCTCCAACACCAGAACAATCACTACAAAGTAATTATGGAAAATGAGGGGCTGGAGACATGGCTCAGTGGTGAAGAGCAGTAGCACTGGCTACTTTTGCAGAGAATCTGGGTTCAATTCCTGGCACCCACATGTCAGGTAATAACTGTCTGTAATTCCAATTTCAGGGAATCTGATGCTCTCCTCTGACCTCTGCGGGCATTGTATGACAGAGGGCAAAATACTCATACACATAAAATAAAAATAATAAATAAAAAAAGAAAATGAATATGACACTGTATAAGTTAAAGCGCCTGGATGATGGCAGTGGTTTAGAGATGTCTTTCACACTGTCTTGAGTTGAGTTCAAGTTAAGAAGACACTACTTAAAAGTTCAGCAAGAAGGAAGAAAGGACCACTTACTTGCTAGGTGCTCGATCTTGCAAATTAGTTAATGCAGCAAAATTGTTTCGTACAGTTCGCAGGCTGGCCAAGACCTATGACAGAAAAGAATTCTTTAGAGTGCTTCTGTAGAGTCAGTTGAAATACAAAGAAAATATTTTATAGAGAGGCAACTTGATATTGCATAAACACAGTTTCATATACCATTAACAAGTCTCCCAGAACTCAGTGACGCTTTTAAGCCGACTATGAAATCTAGGGAGGTTTGACTGTCAACACTTTGCAGGGACTCCTCTCGCTGGCTTTACTCATGGTAACAGTGGTACCAATATCCTCAGCGTCTCTTAATCACCAAGGAAATATTCCAGGCAATGTATACGCAGCACGGTTGCATTTCATGCAATTATACAATGCTGTGATAAAAATACCACGGAATGCTTAGTTTAGTGATTAAAAAATAAAACAAAATTCCTTTCAAATTCACTTCAAAAATCCACCAGGAATCTCATCGTCTCTTGTCATAGGGACAACTAAATTTCCAGCTGCTTCTCCACGCTCTCCACTGGTCTGTTCTAGTTATGTCCTTTGCCTTTGTTAAGGTTATTTGAATTGTGGGTTATAAGGAGTGATAGCCCCTTCCTTATTCTGATTCCAATTAGAACAGGAAGGTGGCTAAGAAACGGATGTGAGTTGAAGAAACAAAAGTTATAAGAGCCTCATTTTCTTCTATAATGGGCAAATTTCCTCAAGATGGAACCTGTAGTAGGACTAGAGGTGCCAAGAAGATCTAGTGCCTGTTAGAGTGAGAAGTTTATTTAAAGCACAGAATTCAAATGTCCTGGTAGCCATCATGTAATAAATGAACAGATATGACAAGTTATAAAAATCAGGGATAGTGCTATCTACCTTACAGGATGGTTGTGAGAGTTAAACAAAAACCACAGGTTAGATACCAAAGACAATCCCTAAGCAAAAAAAAAAAAAAAAATGCAGTGACTGTGAGTATATTATGGAGACTTTCATTTAATTAGCTGGCACAAGTGGAGCTTACCGGATGCTTATCAATGCTAATATATGTGGGTTCTTAAATTTCTAATTGATCTAAAGGTTCTAAAACTAGACCCAGAGTTTTTCCATCTGTCACTGTTTTACACTAAAGTCATTCTTAGATATTTGCTTTTGGAAGTTGATATGAACTTGTGTAAGTCAACACCAGCTGCTTATGCCTTGTGACAGTGACCTACAGCATTTTCTCTGAAGAAACTCATGGTGCCAAACATGATTAAGTCATTCACTGGAAAACTTGCCTCATTATCACAGGCAGGTCTGAAAGGTCACATTGCCTGTGACTGACTATCCAAATAGCTAGCTGCTGACGTCAGAACACGATGTCTTTCATGAGGCATGAAATTTTGAATGGTGCAGAAATAAATGGGATTAATGATCCAGTAGTGAAATCATGCAGGCTTAATTTATGTTTTTAAGATGCGATTATCAAACACATTAATAAAATATTTTAAGTAAGATTGCTGCACCAGCTAACTAATCCCTTTTCTAGACAAAGTTTCAATCTCAGAATTCTGAGATTTTCACTAAAATACAAAATACTTAAGTTCAGTGCATGTGAGTGCTCGATGAACAGAAATAGGATGATAGCAATTCATTTCCTGTAGAAAGGCAGGTAATTCATATTTTATGACCATGTGAAAAGAAACATTAGTTGAGTAAGGAAAACATTAGTTCATGAAAGAAACACTTTCTGAAGAGAGGTTTTAGCCTTTGTTATGCTAAGAAGTAATTAGTTATTTGTTTGGTGTTATCATGTAAATTTTATGCACTTATTTTGAATAACTGACATCATTGGATGTTGTAAAACTTAAACAGATGAAAGCTATCAAGTAAAAAGTCTATATATATCTTGGAGCTGGAAAGATGGCTCAACTGTGAAGAGCACTGGCTGCTCCTGCAAAGGACCCAGGTTCACTTCCCAGCACCAACATGGTGGTTAATTACCATTTGTAATTACAGTTCCAAAGGATCCAATGCCCTCTTTTGACCTCCATGGGCAATGTAGGACATGTGTGCACTCACATATATGCAGGCAAAACACTCAACACAAAAAATAAAAACAAATTAACTAAATCATTCTCTATCACCAAAAATAAGGCAAAATCAAAATGATTTTCATTTGTGAGTACAGGCAGACACAGGAAACTGAGGAAGGCATTGAGCAGCATTTAAAGAACTGGATATTATTCCATACCCAAATTACTCATTTTACTATTATTTCTGCTTATATATTCACCAGATATTTTACCTTATATGTATGAAATATTTCAAAATGAAAGTGACCTCCCTCACAATCTTTTCTTTAGGCATCCCCTTACAGGTCCCTGGACTGTTGATATATATGGCTTATTTTATGGTATAAGTGTCTTGCCTGCATGTGCACACGTGTGTGGCTGGTGCTCTCAGAGGCTAGTATGAACACTATGTGGATGCCAAGAATCAAACCTAGGTCATTTGCAAGAGCAGCAAGTGCTGCTCTTAACTGCGGAGCCATCTCTCCAGCCTCACCTACTGTCTTTTAGGCTGTCTCTTCACTTTGGTGATTATGAACATCTCTATAGTACCTAACCTTGAAAATATTTGGCTCCCTCTGTTGTGAGTGTATCTTATGTCACCATTCTAATTTCTGGTAGGATAAACATTATATCTTTTATATTTACATGCTAACAATATTTTCTGCTCTGTGATATATATGATTATTTTCATAAGTGTAAATAAAAGTCCCATACAAATCCACCACAAATGGCACTGCCCTGGGCTTGGGTGATTGACTCTGGGGTTCATACAAATATGGTTAATTTTATTTCTGGAACAATCTTGTTTTTCAGGACTCAAGGAAAGAAGCAAATCTTGCTGTGGTTGTGGGAAAGAGGAAAGTTTTGCTACAGCCCTTGGTTAAGGCTCAAGCTCAAGGACGCTTTGCTTTTGTTATAGGGAAGCTCTCACTGCCCATGTATTTAGCCTATATATATATAAGGATGTGAAACCCAAGCCCTACAGCTCTTGTAAGTTTCTTCTTTAACACTTGCTAATCAAAAAGGTTTCCAAGGTTTCTTCTGTATAGCTCAGGGTTGGAAAATTGATGCCACTTCTTTCTTGTTTATACTTCCAAGTAAAAGTGTAATTGGCTAATGTTGTATGGGAATGATGATAAATGCATACACCTTAACAGAAATACTGATAGTGCTACAGAAAATATTCGGTAAAGGAATATCCTGTTCATGGAATAGTTCACAGAATACGCCATGGGATGGGGATATTTACACACAAATTCTCAGACTCTTTTAGGTGATTTAAAACACTTATCACCCAGTAGGATTCACTGAAAACGTGGGCTTCATTAAACAGTTAAACAAATGAAACAAATCAGAATGAAAGTTTTCAGGATTGTTTTCCAGTTCAAACACAGCTTACGCCACTAGGTGGCAATAAAACACAGACCATGAAATGCAGAAACCTGAAGCAATGGAGCAGTGTTGAAAGGTGAAAAGACTTCATTTCAGAAAAAAAAGAGAATTATTACAGGACAAAAAACATCACTTTGATTGAAAATCAAATACATTTCTACAATATATTTTGATTGGACTATAAGAAATTGTTGCTTTTGTATGTGAAAGATAATGGCTTAGTCTAATATGAACTTACACGTCTAGAAAGTAGCTAGTTATAAGTAATACCAATGATGTATATGGTTTTTATTGTTTTTTATTTTTTAAGAAAGTTGAAATAAAAGCACTTGAAATGAGATGATCTCTTTTGACTGCACAAAAGAGGGCCCCATGTATTCAATAGGCTTGGCCACAAGAACACTCTACTAGATATATTAAGAGATATATACAGGGGCTTAAATACGGATATATTGGCATTGTTCCATTACCGTGAAATAGTAACTTCTAGACACATGTCCTTTATCTGAACTATATGAGTGTATTACTAGGAACCCGGGGTGTGGGTGTGTGTGTAGGGGGTTCCTCTCTTTGGTTTCATCAAAAATTCCATTTCTGTTAACACAGCATACTTTCAGATAAGAATTCCATCTGAATTAGGGTTTTACATAGCAGTTGTAGTCATGAAGAGTGGGCCTGTGGGAATGAGACAGCTAACTTGAGGAAGTTTTCCAGTAGAGTGGTACTTCCTTACTGTTCACCGGCCCCTAAGAGTTCTGGTCAAATTGTTATATTCAAGGTGAGGAACAGAGCAGGGAACATGAGGGGCAAGTCTTGTGGATTTGCCCCAACACCAGCCTTCATGCCTAAGGAAATACATCAAATGATTTGAGCACAGAACAGAATATTTCTAAATGGAAAGGTACATATTAATTAAAGATGGCCCTTTCCTCATGTGGATCCAGGGCCTCAGAGCTCATACGGGGAAGTGTAGGAGATTAAAGAGCATAAAAAAGTTTAGCCACCAGTTAGTATTTAATTCTTGTTATAGTTTGAAAGTTAGAATAAAACAAGGAAGGATACTGTAGGATCCTTTCTGATAATTGGGTCTAACCAAGATGCTTCAGGTTTCAGTTCTGTCCAACCAAGGCATCTGGTCCTTAACCAAATATATTTCAAACAATCTGGGTCATTTTATTGTCTTGTATCTATGCCATGTACTTAAATTTCTATTTTGTAGGACTGAAAAACACAGAGATGTTACTGAACTAAATCTTTTATAAAATGACACATGTAAAAGAGGAGTAAAAGATCAGATTGAAGTAGATTATTGAATTTCAAGCATGAATCATTTGTCTAATTATACTAAATGTAATTTAATCTATGACACATATTTCATTTCTAGAACTTGTGCCAGTTAGGAAAATATGGGCCCACTGAATCAGGCAACTTACTCCCTTAGGCAACTTACTATTTGAAGTGAAGACATTCTTTGGTTCTAACAGGCTTTTAAAAAGCACATCTACAGGGCCAATATCACATTCTCCAGCATTACCTTTGAATTACATGAATCAGCCACACAGTTTGAATTTATCCATGTGCTTGATCTACAGTTATATTAAGAACCAGGATAAAATGTCCCAATCAAATATGTACATCTGTGAGAAGACTGTGTGCTCACCAATCTGTGCTTACCTGAGCAAATGGAGTCACAATCAAGTCATCTCCATGTCTGAAAAATAAATCAAATCCAGTGTTAGATGTCTCCAATAACACTCTGACCACTTTTGATCCATACTAAATGATAGTTCCATTGTAATAAAATGCCATTAAGAATTCAAGTAATTCTACATCTATTCTCCAGTATATGTTCTTCCCAGCCACTAGGTCGAAAATATGTCTTTAAGGATGTTAACCACTGTCCATTTCCCTGGGTACAAGGAGGGAATTCTTGATTACCAACCAATATTATTGTTGCTTTTTAGGCACAAAGGATGTGCTGTTGTAAATACGGGATTTCAGCAATAGGCCTGGGTTTCATTCTTGACCTCTTTTTGCAGGTGTTAGTCAGGGATGCTGTGGCAAAAGCCAGCTGCAGCAGCAGCTTCTGTGAAAGGACCCTAGGTAACGTAACATTTGTAGGTGATTAGCATTCAGTGATATGTATCATCTGGAAGCTACAGATGACATAGAACTGCATCATACACTAATGAAAACCCCATTAAATATTTCAACTGACTTGTGTCCCAGACACTGTACTTAAGGGGGAAATGCTACCCTGTGTGTGCTGTTGCTATAGCAACCTCAGCTACACTAGACTGGGTATATAGGGGCAAGATGTCAGAGTGACCTGTCTTGGAGGAACAGGAAAAGACATGCAATGTTCCACTTGGAAGAAAGCAAGAAACTGGGACCCTGGACTCTGCAGTATTTCTAAGCATGAGTAATTTGAGAAAAAGATCCCCCAAATCTCTGTGAGTTATTTCATTCAGAAATATTTTCTTATTTTATTTTTATGTATATGAATGTTTCACCTGCATGGATGTATTACAATGCCTATGGAAGTTAGCCTAGAGGGTGTCAGACCCCCTGAAATTAAGGAAGGGATGGTTGTTAGCCACCATGTGGGTGCTGGGAACTCAACCTGGGTTCACTGAAAAAGTGTTCAGTGCTCTCAACCACTGAGCAATCTCTCTAACCCCTGTGAGTTATTTCTTAATTTAGATAGTCATAAGCTATTTTATTTAGTTTAATTTATTTCATTTTACTTGTCTTTTAGGGTAGAGTCTTGTTTCATCACTCAGACTGACCTTGAATTTGTGATGCTCCCACTCCAGTGTTGTGAGTTGGAATTACAAGTGTACATCACCACATCTCAGTTCAGATCAAGTTCTTTAGTCAAGTGAATATACTCTATACAGTTTCATACATTACCTTCACTCATGATAGTACAGCTGAATTGTCTACTTGCTCATGAACACCTGATAAAAGCCCAAGTCCCCTAAACCAACACCCAGGAGACATACAATACAAAGCCCAGAATTGTGACTTTATAACAAACTAATGATGATGAGAATGTCATTGTAGTTACCACCCCATTCTGCAGAAATCCTGAAAATCACAATGCAGGGAATAAAAGCCTGAAAAGGTAAGAACACAGTACAGAAGAAGCTCATGGCATTTTGTAACCCTTAGTCCACAACCACATTCTTTGAGGGGCACTTGGTTTGTTTGTTTGTTTTCCCTTTTTTGGTGATTATTTATGAGACTGTAAGAAGGTTGAGGCATCATGCTTTAGGATCATTGTAAAGAAGAAGCAACTGAAGGTCAGACAATCGGTAGAAGTTAATGAATGGTAGAATGTTAATCAAAAATGTCTTCTGCAGCTGAGCCCAGAAATGTAGAAAAGTGACTCATGGTGACAGTGAGTCGGCTGTACTGAAGTGGCTGGGAGGGCAGTGTGCTGGGGGAAGCAACTGACAGGAGATGAAGTCGAAGTGGCAGAAAATCCACCAGGATGAGGAAGAGCAGGGCACGTTTGAAGAGCTACTTTGAGTAGAACAATGACTCCAAAGGATGCCACACAGGACAGGAAATTCATTGTAGCAATCTGGCCTTTTTACCTTTCAGGCATAACATATTCAACCCATTGCCATGTTAGAGCAGACACTGTCTTTACCAAGTAGCCATGGCAACTAACTGAGCAGAACAATCCAGTAATATACAGTTTCAGTTACTTGACAGGCTCTTTCCTTCGTTCTTAACGTCAGTGGCCCTGCTCTCTTGGGTTTTCTCCAGAATGGATGTCTTTGTAGAAGATTTAGGACTAGTGAGAAAAATCATTGTAAAGGACTGTGTATGACAGAATGGGCTAGATAGATTAAAAGGAAGTGTTTAATCAAATAGAGACAAGAGTACTATGTTTTCCTGTGATCCTACCATGTGCCAGAAATGAAACTCCAGTGACACATAGGATCTAGCTCTTAGGACTCTGCTCTAATGGATGCTCTCATATTTGTACTCCAAGATGAGGAACCAGACTCTGAAAACATGTGGCTCAGTGGTAGTTCCACCCTCCGCAAATGACAGAGGTCAGTGTTTTCCAAAAGCTGGTCTAAAATGTGGAGCTTGCCCAGCAGAGTGTCTACTGACCCTTGTTAAAGTGGCCATAAATGGACCACCCTGTGAAGGGTTATAAAAAGCTGCATGTATTCCTCTGGAAAATTCTTCTTTTTCACATTTTATTGAGGTAAAATGTGTTTAAAAATTAAAATGTCTGTGTATTTTAGTTGAAATTTCCTTGTTAATGTCATTTCCCTGGCAAAAGAGAAAGTTATTTTATTTTTTTTTATTTTCCTTGGTCTTGAAATCCCAAAATATGGAGATGGGCTGAGTAACTGGATTTGAACCCAGGCTTAAAAACTAGTCTTTCTTTGAACACACTGTTTTCTGGTTGCCTAAATGGAGCGACTGTTGTGAAGTTCCACAGTAGTAGATGCTCTTGACTCTAGAATAATGCTGCCTAATGAAATTTCTGCAGTCATGGAATATTCTCTCTATGCTGTTGAATACGTTATCCACCATCCACAAGCGAACGGGTCACCAGTCAAGCAAACAATGGACTTTGGAGGTTGTCTTAAATTCTGAAGATTTGTAAGTAGCAAGCAAAAAATAATTTTTTTTTGAGAAAGAGGCCCCCTCTATTTCCAGCTAGTCTGGGACTCACTGTGCAGACAAGGCTGGCCTCAGGTTCACAGTCATCCACCTGCCTCTGCCTTCTGAGTGCTGCGATATTAAAGGTAGGCACCAACATGCTTGGCCTAGGAATTAATTCTGAGACCTGGAAAAATGAGCTGAGCCTGCACCTTGTTCTTCCTGAGAGGGAGAGAAGGACTTGAAAGGATTTGGTCTTGGGTTTGCTGAAGGCATTTGCTAGGAGACATCATTCTCTGAATTGTTTCCATGAGTTCTTGTTACATCACAACCTCTAGCATTGGTAGAGGGGTGATTTGCTATTCTTTCTTTTTCTATGCTTTTGACTTCTCTACTTCTAATGAAAGGGCTGCAGAAATTGATGACTGAATACATGATTAGACACAACTTTACAGCATTTGATGATAGCAACTTTCTTCTTGACCCAAGGTTAGGAAAACCCTTGATGTCTCAAGACAATTAACAGAAAGCTGAGACAAGCTCTGCAAGCAAATCAAGGAGAGAATATGAATGAAATGAGAATCTCCACCAAACCCAACCTGAAGCATGCCACAAGTTTCCAGGAATCTGAGAGCAAAGCCTGGTGACTTTATTCCTTTTTCATATGAAAATAATTCTCACTGAATTTCTGTGAATTTCATATATTATATTTTGATCGTATTTAGATCCCCTTACTACCTCTGCCCAATTCTATGCATTTTATATCTGTATATGTATATATATAATGTCAAACTTGTGTCCTCGAATGCCCCTTGCTACTGGACCATGGTCGTCAACCTACCAAGAGTCTTTACATGAGAATGACCCGCCCCTTCTCAGTAACCACTGGTTGCAAAGTGTTTCCCAGGTAGGACTAGAGTTTCTTATCCATTTCCTCACGTCTATGTTGGCTTAAAACTTATGTGGGATTTATGCATGCTGTCACCATTGCTGTGAGTTCATAGGAGTAACTGACTAACTGTCTGGAAACCTTTGTTTCCTTGTGGTCATCTACCACCTCTGGTCACTACAATCTTTCTGGCCCTTTTCCACAACAATCCCTGAGTCTTGGCAGGGGCGGGGGGCAGAAGCTTGATATAAGTGTCTTACTCTGGGATAAGCAGTCTACAAAAATAAGACAGAAAAAATGTCTTGTTCTCTGTACATTGGACAGTTGTGGGTCTTTGTATTAATCACCATCTGCTGCCTACAGGATTATCTCTGCTGAAAGTTGAGAGAAGCATTCATCCTGCAGGTCTGGGAAAGCTTGCAGATCTGGAGGCATGCAAGACCTGGGCAGGCCTGAGAGCTGAGATGCTCTTTTTTTATTACTGAGAATTATCTTGTTAGCATGTGTTTCTTTGTTTTTGATGTATTTTTTTTTACGTGTATGTGTGTTTTGCATGATTATACTGAAGGGCACTTGTGTATACAATGTGAACAGAGGCCAGAAGAGGGTGCTAGATTCCCTGGAACTAGAGTTACAGATGGTTGTTTGCCACCATGTAGGTGCTGGGAATTGAACCCAGGACCTCTGCAAGAGCAACAGGTGCTCTCAACCACCGAGCCACTGCTCAGCCCCAGAGTCTCTGTATTCTTGGCTTGGCTTTTTCTGAAGCAAAAACCTAAGAGTGATGAAAGCTTGTTTTCTCTCTTTGTATTTGTAACAGAATGTTCTTAAATGTTTCATGCTGCATGGAGTTAGAATTATTTAGTAATTCTTTCTAGTAAATCTTACCTCAAGAAACATACCCTATAATCATTCCAGCAGTACGACTATTTCTCCTTATATAGTATAGGGAGAACAATTTGTTAGGGAGTAAGACTGACAAGGAAAACACATTTTTAAAGTGATTGATGTGTAAGTAGAGCAGGTATTTATCCAGGTGTCTCAGTATCAACTGTCTGCCTCCTTTTCTGTCTCAAATTTAAAAAATAAAACTAGACATGTACACTCCGAGCAATTTTTTTTTTGTCTTATTTTTGTAGATCTATGTTGTCTTCAAAAGGATACTCTAGGGGGTTAAGAGTTGACTCAGCAGTTAAGGCACTTATTGCTCTTGTAGAGGACCTGAGTTCAGTTCCCAGCCCTCATATTAGTTGGCTCACAACTACCTGTAACTCCAGCTTCAGGGGATTCAATGCCCTCTTCTGGTCTCTGTGGGTAATGTGGCATACATTGATACAAACACACAAACGTACAGATAAAATGAAGTAAAAATAAATCTTTAAAAGCAAATAAAAACTTTATAGAACGATACCCTGACACGGAGGAGGTGCTACGTATGTTTGTTGAATGAATGATAGAATGTTGTTCATTGTAACACACCAGCCATTTCCAGTCCTTTAATTAGAATGTGCTGGGAGACACATTTAATTAGTACCTACAGATGTTCACTCCTTTATTTCTCTGAGTCTGCCATCATTAGCTCCATTCCAACCATCTACTACCAAAATTTAATATTCAGAAAATTCCCATTTTGTGGTATACTGGAGCATGACTTTCATCCTGGTGTTCTTCAATAACTAGAGGAAAGAGGTTATGGTTAGAGAACAAAGTGAGAGGAAACCAGGCCCTATGTCCACAACTCATTCAATCATACATTCTTTGCAAGTTCAAGTTACAAGACGAACCTGTCACGTTGGCTTTGGTTCTTTCATCTAGGGCCGGGTTACCCAGAAGACCTACAAGTGTTACCTGGACTGATGAGCTAGTTTTTCACTCTGAAGATGGTACTCAGGTTTTTATAGCTTTCAAATATTGCTCTCAGAGAGTCTGTTCTTTTAGTGTACATTGAAAATTAACCAAGCTCTTCCTTGACCAGATTATCCTAGTTTGTTCTTTCATAGGAATCAGATGTCTTATAGGAATGTGGAGTAATCATTTTCATTATTAAACTCCTCCTTTCTTTCAGTTTTGAAAAAGTGGGCACTCCCCTTCATAAATAGTGACATAAAAGTGTGACTATGCAATCACGTGTTTAAGGTTTTAAATACCTGGTCACCACACTACCTGCTTCCTTTACCCGCAGCAGCTTAGGAAGACTCAGGGATCTGTTTTTCCCTATTGTATTTATTTTTCACCATTAAATCTAGGAAGAAATACAGATGAGTAGGGAAATCAAGGAAAGCAAAGGTGGGACTGGAAGGGGGCTGGGGAGCAAGGGCACCCAGCATGAAGACTGAGTTTGGATCCCAGTACTCACATTTTTAAAAAGCTAGGTTAGACCACGTGCCTGCCTCGCTGCGGAGCGGTCGGGGTGGAGGGAGGAGGATCACTGGGGCTTCCTGACTGCTAGCCTAGATCCAGGTTCAGTTAGAGACACTGTTTGAAGGTATATGGCAGAGAGTGAAAGAGCAGAGTATTGGATGGCTTCTGGCCTCCACATACAGGACCTGCACACATGTACATATACAATACACCACGCTCACCCGCAGACAGAAACACACTCACAGATAACTACAAAATAAATAAAAATTGTAAGCTGGACTTGGTGGTGCAAGCCTGTAATCCCAACACTTTGAAGGCTGAGACAGGAGGATTGCTGTGACTTTGAGGCCAGCCTGAGTGGGCTACACAGTGGGACCTTGTATAGGTTAACCAATCAGTCAATAGAAAAGAAAAAAACAAACAAACCTGTATTTGGACAAATTTGCTTATTGATGTAATAGAAAAGCATAGAAATAAGATATTAAGATTTTTGGTAAGAATTTACTTTTTTCTAGTTTAAAGAAATTTAGTCATTTTCATGACGAAAATTTATGCTCCAATATCCTCAAAGATTTTTTGAAATGTCTTTACTTTGGCAATGGTAATTATGGGATGTTAGTATAAATACCTCAAATAGTTTGCTATTTTAAAAAGATGGCAACACAATGCAATATCTCATCTTGACAGTATCTCACATTAACATTGACTATTTTTACCTTGTTAAAGGCAATTAAAATGTTAAAACATTAGGATAAAAATATATAGTCAGTATTTTAAATCACATAGTTCAAAGACTAAAAGAACAAACTCAATTTAGACTTGCCATTCATAGAATGCTATTTGAGTCAGTAATAAAATAGCTCAGTAACTGAGTAATGGATAAAACACATGCTCTCACACTCAATTTTTGAGTGAGACTGAAAAGAGAAAAAATTAAAGTAAGAAAAAGTTATTCTGATAGCCAATTCTTCACATATTTGCCAAAATACTTCTTGAGATTTTAACAGTAGTCTTAACATTTGAACCAATGACCCACATTAACAATTATTCTAGTGATCAGTTCACAGGAACAAAAGAAAAAAGACTGAAATACCTACATCATCACCCAAAGTTTGTGACTTTGGATGTTAGCAAAGGATTTTGCTAACACTAGCCTAATCGAGTTCAGAATAAGAGAAACTGTCTACTCTAGAACTTATTATAAAGATCATGACTCTGAACCTGTTGTGCATTTCCTCGCCTTCCCTCCTTCTCTCCCTCCCTTCTTCCTTCCTCCCTCAGTTCCTTCCTTCTTTCCTTCCTTCCACAAAAGAGCTCCTTACATGGGAATTTTGTCTGTCCCCAATTCTCAGGACCTAAATAAACTCTAACATGGAGAGATTCAAATCTTCTTAGTTCATGGCACTTTTGATGTCTCCTTAATTTCGTTTATAACATCCTCTTTGCCAAAAGAAATAAACAATAGTTCTTATGAATAAATAGTTATGTCCAAAGAATTTACCTCCCCTGCTCTTTTCCTCTTCTTTTTTTTTAACAGTTAAGTCACTACTGTGGCATTTGTATTTAATAAATGGAGCAGAGGCCCTAGGAACTTCGGCCTTAGCTAAGTGAATATGTGTGGATTTTAATCTTGGCCAAGCCCCACAAAAGACTGTAAACTTTCAGAGTCAACTTAGCAGCTGCTTTAATTTTTCTTTGTGGACTTTAAGATTAGGTCCTATTTTAGTTTTAACCAATTTTCATAGCTAAGTCACTCTGTGGATCAAATGAACTTAGTTTATCTGCAAGGAGCTCACATTACTGTTCACAGCAGTGTTATCAAAATAGTATTTTTTTTTTACAAATGATCAGATCTTTATTGTATTTAAAAAGATTAATGTTTCTTGGCTTTTGGGTTTATTATTCACAAATGCTGTTTCTATTTTTTTAAGATTTACTTATTCTTATTTTACATCTATGAGTGTTTTGCTTCAGTGTATGTAAGTGCACAAAGTCTGTGTGTGTTATCTGTGGAGACCAGAGGAGAGCGCTGGATAACCCGGAACTTGAGTTAAGGGCAGGTGTTAACAGCTATGTGCATGTTGGGAACTCAACCCTGAAAATTTGCAAGAGCAGTAAGAGCTCTTAATCACTGATCCTCTCTCCAGCTCCATAAATGGCATATCAATGTCTCTATTGAAATAACTGAAAGGTCAAATGAGATGGCAGGTATGATAACTGAAGGCTGATACACAGACACATCTTTGTGTGTATATGCGTGCACTTCAATTACTTAATGTTTATTTAGAGAACACTGCTTCAACTACTTAATATTTATTTAGAGAACACTGGCTGATGACATTTTACCTATCAGGAAGTGACTATTTTCTTTCTTCCCATTCCTCTAATTAATCAAACAATCACATTCAAAATGAGAGAATTAAAAGCTTTTGCCAAATATTTCATTTTAACAATTACAAAGTCACATTTGTACTACTTGTGCATGAAATTTTTAAGGTTTTTTTTTTCAGTACAAAAGCTAGACAAAAACAATATAGAATCATCAAGTAATTAACATAGCTTATGATGACATCATTCTCTATAAAGCTCAGTTAAACTGTGGAATGCAGTTATAGACATTGAACAGGCTATATACAGTGTTACCATAAACTAGGAAAAAAAACAGTTTGAAACATGGTCACATAGGACATGAAATGAAGAGAAAGAATAATCATTATTATGTGTGGAAAATACATGTTGATTCAGATTCAATATGAAGTAGTGATTATTACATTTATCTTCTTTCTCAGCAAGTGTGAAAGGGGAATCAGGAAACTGATCACGTCAAGACATTATTTTTCAACAATATACAGAGTTACATCATGGCCTGATTAAATCTGTCATTCATATGAATCTGATCAGATAAAGGAACTCGAGTTGTTGCTGGGTAAAATGAGATCATTCTTTTAAAGACTTTGGGAATAAAGGCTCTTTTGTGAACTACTATAGGCTTTTCATGAAAATGGAGGTACGTATTTAATCTTTATTAACTTGTGCAGAGGGTATGAAAGAGCAATGCCTGAATAGCATCCAAAACTCACTTCAGCAAAATTTTAGCCAGCAGAGCACATATCTAAAACAGAATCCAGCAGACACCACAAGTTCTTCTATGACCTTTATTTTTTACATTAAAAATATTTTATTTATTTATTTTTAATTTATGTATATGAGTTTATTGCCTGTATGAATGTAAGTGTACCCATGTTGTGAAATGCCCAAGGAGGTAAGAAGAGGGTGTTGGATCCCCTAGACCTGGAGTTAAGACCCTTGTTAGGTGCCATGTGGGTGCTGGGAAATGACCCCGGGTCCTCCCCAACAGCAGCCAGTGCTCTTCATCCTTGAGTCATCTTCCCAGCCTCTATTTTTTTATATTTTTAAAAACAATTTTTTATTTTATGTGTATGAGTGTTTTGCCTGCATGTATGTAAATGTGCCATGTATGTAAAACACTCACAGAGGCCAGAGATAGCATCAGACCCCCTGCAACTGGGGATCTGTTAAGGATGGTTGTTAGCTGCCATGTGGGTGCTGGGGACCAAACTTGGGTCCTCTACAAGAAGAGCCAGTGCTCTTAACCACTGAGTCATCTCCCTAGCCTCTGAATTTTTAAAAACCGTTTCACAGTTTCATACAGTTTTGTAATAGACTTTGGCTGTTCTTACCGCCACTCCCCTGCTCGCCCCTCTCCTCTACCCATGCTGCCCTGCTTCTCGGTAAGGCCCTCTCATACACTCATGTCTTCTCGGTAAGGCCCTCTCATACACTCATGTCTTCTTTTCATGTTGTCCACAGACTTTAGTTTCTTGCCCATTAATTGCCAATAGTTCCTCAGGAAGCGGTGGGGTCTCATGGGACCCTACCTCGTCCATGGTGAAATGTTGGGCCCAGTCTTGTGCAAGTAGTGTACAGATATTCATAGCTGTAGTGAGTTCAGGAGTGCAATGGCTTCATCATAACCAGAAGACATCATTATGCTGCACATCTCTTTATCCTCTGGCTCTTACATTCTTTTTTTTTTTTTTTTAATTATTTATTATTTTTATGTGTATTAATGTATTGCCTGAATGTAGGTATGTGGGTGTCAAATCCCCTGGAGCTAAAATTACAGACAGTTATTAGCCTCTATGTTGGTGCTGGGAATCAAACCTGGGTCCTCTTCAGGGGCAATCTCTTAACTGCTGTGCCATCTCTCCAGCCCCGGCTCTTACATTCTTATCCCACCCCCAGGTTCTGTGATCCTTTCAGGGGTTGATACATCTGTCCCATTTAGTTGTTCTACTTTAATGAAATTGGACTTGTTCACTTTCACTGACTATCTATGGGGATTCTCAGTATTCAATAGTTCGCTATTAATGTCTCTATCCTGTCGCCCTCTTAGTTGATGAGATTACTGGTATCCACCCACCCCCCTAACCTGCCCCCCGTAAGTACAGAGGCTTATCTATGCTATGTTAGGCAGGCATTCTACCATTGAGCAGCAGCCCAAGTCTTGTAATTTTCATTTTGAGACAGGGTCCCCCAATTGCTGAATTTACAATCTTCCTCTCTCAGCCTCTGAGTAGCTGCAATTACAGGTGTGGGCCACCAGGCCTGGCTGCATAGTGGCTCTTATTCCTTTCTTCTGGTTCTTAGGCTGCCTCATCCCTCTCTCTTTTGTGGTCAATGGCTACACTTCTTATTTGAATGTAAAAACTAGACAACATTAGCCATTAATTGTCTACACATACTATTCCTGCATCTCCATATTGATATTTCTTCTTTTACTTGCTTCTTTTCTATTCTTCCTACTACTTTTCCAGAGACGGTTGAGCTCAAGATCATATTTATGCCAATAATGACATCTCCATCTAATATCTTCATTTTTCCATGAATTTTCAGGGTCTAGCTCCTAGGGTCTTCACTTAGCTCAAGTATTAAATTTAGTTCTTCCTCAGGCACTCTTAATTATTTCCCCTCTCTTTACTCCTCACCTTTCTAAAAATACACATTCAATGGCTTAGAGATCAACTTTCAGTTCACTCTTCAATCTATTGGGCTTCTAATTCCATTACCTGACTAAGATCCTTCTCAAAATGGTATCTAAACACCTTGTAATTACAGAAAGCAACTCTTTCTTCTACTTTGTCCTCTGTTTTTTTTTTTTCTGTTCTTTGTCCTTTTGAGCAACAACTTTCAAGTTTTCCCTATACTCATTCTATAAAAGCCAAGTCTATTACTTATCATCTGAAATTATATCGTTTACCCTCTACATTCCTCATGTTGAAACTGTAGTGTTCCTTTTGACTCTCTTTCCTCACTGGCTATCTCCCAACACACACACAAACACACAGACACACACGCACACATGCACACACTTCTGTGAGTCTTGTACCACTTACCTTTGGATCATTTCTTTCACTGCTAGACCTTGGTCTAGGTCTTCATCATAATATTTGGCCAATTTTGTTTCTGCTATGAAGCACTTCTCTACTGGCCGTTGACTTTGTAATCATTCCACAATAGAATAATCACAGTCAAAATGTGATAAAAACAAGATATGATCAAGGCTAAACCCTAGCTAAAAGTGTGGCTGATTCCCATGTACTCTGTTTGACTCTCCTTTCCCTCTTGCCCTGTTTTTCTACCCAAATCAAGCTGAATGTCGTGTCTTAAGCACATGATGATTTCCCATATGTCATCTTTTGTAAAGTTATTCTCTTAGTCTGTTATTTTCTGTGCCTTTTGTTTGGGCAGAGAATTTTCCTTGGCTCCATGCTTCTGTAGTATCTTGTAAGTATCTCAACGGTGACTTTATTAACAATGGTCCAAAGTACCAACTTTCCCTTCCTCAAAGATTTAAAGCCCAGAAAGTATTTCCATTATTTATAAATGAATATATAAATGTCCTGAATTTTAAACCTATGGAAGTGGAGTAAAAACAACAGAGAAATAGACCCATTGCAAAAGAGTTATTTGGGAAGGAAGAAAAGTGGCCATTAGAGATACGATTGCCAAAATGTAGGGTACAAACCAAGCAATGCAAAATTTCATTTCTAGATCCCCATTTAGACCCTCTGCTAGTTGGTCTAATATCTTGGTGGTCTTTTAGGATATCAAGAATAACATTAGATCCACTGCAAGTGGGTTTTGAGATGGTGTCCTGAGATGCTGAGCATAAGAAGAAAAATGTCTAGATCTATATGAGAGTAGAGGCCAATCGTACCCATTGTTGATCATGACAATATAGTGATTGAGTGAGAATAGGAACTTGTGAAAACATTTCCTGAACAAAAAAGAATATGAATAACACACTCAACATATGTACAATATGTGCTGTGTAAGCGTGATCCATAAACATGTCTGTCAGCTTTAGCTAATTTCTAATCTGTGCCATGTATTAAATGATATTCAAATCTAATATTGCCGCTAATGAGTTATATTAAAAAACTGCTTTAATTTGCAGAAAATCCCCCAAAGTTCCCTTAAATAATGAGGCAAACCAATTTAACATCTGTACATGCATCAATCAAAATTATCCAAGACACTGTTGAAGATCATCTTCAACTACAGTTTAAGGCTTTTAAAAATATTAGAAAATATGCATGTGGCTGAATAACTAAAACTCATGTATTATACAAATCTAAACTGAGATTTTGAGGGTAATTTTCCATTAAGTAGTTAATTATTTTCTCATTGTATTTTCTGATTTTTGTTTCTTAGTCAAGAGTGACAGTATATAAAAGCTCAATCCACCATTCATCTTGGGCTTGGGTCATTTATTCATTTTGTTTCTGTATCAGAGAATGATTGTTGAATATATCATCCATTTCAGGAATGAATTTACTTGTTTCTGCAAATTTGTATACTCACATATCACTAGCAATGGAGGAGTTTCGGGACATAGACTTTGGAGAGAGGTCATAATCGCTGTCGGATCGATACAGGAAGGACTCCCGGCGTTGACTGTGGACAAAATTTGCTTGGAGAATTAGCCCAGATCCTGGGCTGGTCATGGGATCCAAGGGACTCCGTCCCGCAGATGTGCCATTGTCCACGTCGAAACTGTAATTGAAGAAAAATGGATTATGTTGCTGTGAGCACTTGCACGCTGTTATGTCAGCAAAGGAGTTAGCTTGTGAAATACAGTGGAAATAAATGATTCTTGCTGGTAAAAAAAAATGATAACTTAGACTGGAGATGTCGCTCAGTGGCAGAGTGTCTGCCTACTATGCATAACACCCTGAGTTGATATCTAGTATTGAAAATAAAACAAAACAAAACAAAACAAAACTCCACGGGAAGAGAATATCAGGTTAACTTAACATTATTATGTTCCTCAGCTTTTGACCATATAAAATGGTTTTTTTCTAAACCCAATTTCAGTTTATCAAGGAGCCATTCTGCACGATTATTTTCTTCCGCACACTAGACCTATTTAATCATTACTTTTTATACCCACTTTTCTCCATTCTTTGCGAGAAATATGTAGCATCCTTTATAATAATTTCTTTAATCAATTTCATAGACTTTTTCAATATAATTCTTCTTAAATTATATGTATTCTTAAATAGGAATACATCATTCTTCAGCCTATATACTTCAGGAACTTACTTTGCCTTCAGGATGGAATCTAAACTTCATGGTTAGATTGGAGGTCTTGAACATCTGCTATCGATTACAGTCAACCATCCTCCCAGAACAAGATACAGCCTGACCACCAGGCACTTTACAGTTCATTCACACTGAAACAACACCACCTAACATTGGCCAGGCTGCTGCCACCCCAATTACTGTTCCCTTTATTACCCAATCCTCCTTTGCAAGTCTTGTTGATACTCATTCTTGAGAACTTCACCTTTACCTGAAAGGCAGCCCTGAGATCTCAGAGCCTTGTAAAGCATCCTTCTTTGTTCTGCCAAAGGCACTGTCCTAATCCCTAGTGACAGAATGGACAATGAACTGGAAATGCATACCATGCAGACTCCGTTTCTGGACTGAGTGCTCAGAAAAAGGAAACTTGAGATATTTTCAGCATTTTATGTCTCTTTTCAAAACCCTTTACTGGAGTTGGAGGTATAGATCAATGACAGCATACTTGCCTAATATCACTTAGACCCTGGGTTCAATCTCCAGCTCCACGAAGCAGCAACAATGAAACCTCTTTACTAAGTAGATTGAGGGAATGACTGAATGAGTGAAAACCACTGGGTTCAATACAGATTTTAGAGTTCTAGGCCAAAATAATTAGCCACACATAGTTTTAAATATAAGATTTCTTATAATCTAGATAAACCTTCTCAAAAGAGTGTTTCTAGAGTGATAACTTAAGATAGAGCAGGGAGTATGTGGTTTAAAAAATTATTACTTAATAAAGAAATGAACTCAAGTAAAGTTGTTACTATCATTTCTCCTTTAGAATCTTTATGCAGGACTGAACAAAAAAGCTCAGTGGTAGATTACTAACCTACCTACACAAAGCCCTGGGTTTAATCCTTAGCATGTGCTCAGGTGTGCTCGCAGGCATACACACACACACACACACACACACACACAAATTTTTTTTCCAAACAGTTATTCACTAATTTAAAACATTGAAAATTCCATCATAGAGTTACTAATATTCAGTTTTATGACCCAAATAACCCAACATAATAGAACAAGCTGAGGACTGTGATGTCCCATAAATCATCTATGCACCTATGATTGAACACCATCCACATCAAATCCCTTGAGCAGTAAAGAGAAAAACAATCATAATGTAGCTCAATCAGTCAAACTAATGCTTTTCTTTTCAATTAAAAAATCTTTCTTTGTGTGTGCGTGTGTGTGTGTGCGCGTGCACACGCGCGTGCGTTCACGCATATCTGGAAGACAGGAGTCGAAATCCAGTGTCTTCTTCCATTGCTCCCCTCTGCATCTTGTTTTGATGAGACATGTTCTGTTCTCTCACTGAAGTTGGAGCTCACTATTTGACACAGGCTGGTTGGCCAGTGAGCTCCAGGGATCTCCTGTCTCTGCCCCCAAAGCTTTTTACGTGGATGCTGGAGTCCTCGTGTCTGTGTGGAAAAGCATTTTATCCTTTGAGTCATCTTTGGATATCTTAATTTTTTTTTTTTTTTTTTTAGTATTGTGCCACCTGGTAAATGTATGTATTTGGTCCTGTGAAGACTCTGACAGATTAGATGATCACTTACTTTATAGACAAGGACAGCGGGTCCTGGAAAAACTGACTGATCAAAGTCATTGAGTTAGCAAGATTTAATTAAATTACCTATTATTCCTGAAGTCTTCCCAGATGGAGCCACAAATACGTTTCAGGAGCTGTGACACCAAATAAGAGGCTTCTGACTCACCTTGACAGGGTCAGCACTTATGTGGCACTTTGGCCACCCCAAGGAAAACCAGGGAAGGTAGGATCTTTATTCATTAAATAAGCATATCAGGGGATTTTAGCCAAGCTTTTGAATGTGGTTAAATAAGAATTTATTAGATACCTATTGTTAACACATTGTAATAAAAATAAAAGCAAGAGCCTGAATTCAGGCTGGGGTATCTGAGATGTTTCCACAAATGGGCAATAATTACAGTGGGCTTTCAGAGTCACTCAAAATGCATCTAAAAGATTTTATCCTATGAACAGGAATGGTGGAAGTAGATTTCCAGTCAGAAAGATTGTCACAGAAGCTTCTTAGCCTGAGGACCTAAAAATTCAAACTCATATCCAAAATACCTGAGCAGATTTCCTCTTGACAGCAGGATGATTCTAATGTTAAATGAAACAAACAAAAAGAAGCTATCTTGCATGAACAAAAGTAAAAGATTTAGAAGTATGGCTTTTGGTTTAGTTTTTCTCTGTTCAACTTGATAAATAACCAAGGTTCAAAAATCATTAATTTTCATTTAAAAAATTATAATAAATGCTTTCATTTTAATTAAGAAAATCATAACTGGCACAAATACCCTACTTTGAGTAGGGTAAAAACAAAACACTTGTTAACAGGTCAGAAAATGCCTTATCTTAAAGATTCTATGGCCTTTGTTTATAGAATGTAATATGAGAATTTGTCCACTAGATAGAGATAATTTTCTGAACTAAGGAACATCCATTTTAAATAAATGTGAAGGTCTAAATTATATATCACTCAAAGATCCATAAAACAATCTCTTCAATATTTCCTAAAGTCTCACAATATATTCAAGCTGTTTACTCATATTGATAAAAATTACACTAAGAAACAGTATTAGCTTAATATTTCCCTCCCTTTCTCATGTCTTCCTTCCTTTATCCCTTCCTTATTCCTTTCTTCCTCTCAAGAGTGATCAGGTTGATATGTAACTCGTAGGCTCAAGTGACCCTCCAACCTCTCAGTTCCAGGAGTAGCTGGGACTGAAGACATGTACCAAACGTGCCTAAGAATATGCTTTAAATCCACACTGACAATGAAGAGCAGAGAGGAGTAGCTGGTGTTTATCAGATCTTTACTTAAACAAACTCAAGAAGATATCATTGAATTTCCAACTAAGAATAGTTACACTGGGCGAAGATTCACAGATATCACCAATAGTCTGGAAAAACATTCTACGTGTGAAGAACACGTTTGCCCAGAAGAGAAGATTGGTTTGGAAGGTAGGCCCTTGGTCTGGGAACATTTACGGAGTGGATTTCCCTTACATTGGATACTCCTATGGAGGAATAGCAGGATAGAGGTGCAGCAGAGGGAGGGGTTCCGAATATGATCAAAATGCGTTTATATGAAATTCTTGAATCAATAAAATATTAAAGTGCATTGTATAAATTAATGAAATTCTAAAGGCTAAGTAAAAAATAAGGAGAGAGAAAGCAATATTATTTTTCTTCTTCTGGTCTTTATGAGATGGGGTCTCTCTGTAGTTTCAGCTGGCTTGAAACTCGCTATGTAGACCAGACTGGTCTGAACATACAGATTTGCCTGCACCTGCCTCCCAAGTGCTGGGATTAAAGGCATGCACCACCACATCCAGCTCTGGTTTTTCTTTTTTAATGATAATATTTTTTACCTGGCCTTTGAGAATTTCATTAATTTATACAATGCACTTTAATTCCTAGTATGAAGCATTACCAAATGTCAGTATTAATGAATGACCTTATAGAAAAAGATAGTTTTATATATAATGAAAAATTTAGTGAGTAGACTTCTGCAGTTGGTCCTTTGTCCTTAGATTGATTAATGATGCAATAAATTCAGATATATGAAACAGAGCACTCCTCAACAAGGCAGTGGAGTCTAGGTAAGGCAACAGAACTTGAAGTCATTTGGGAATAAAGGCCAAACTTACAGAATCCATTATAAATAGTCTATAGATAATAAAGAACTGCATTGTGTGAATTAGACAATCAGATATGTGATTCAGATGACAGAGGTAAAGGGAGCTTAAAGCATAGAAGGATGTTCATCCTCAAAGGGCAGGAATAGTATGTCCAGGCAGAACAGAGGTGGGTGGGAGCAGAGTGAATTAATAGAAGCAAACCAAGAATGGACAGCTGGGGAATGTGGGTCAAACAGGACACGGACTGTTTGGCTGCATGTGTGGGCTGACATTTAAGACCAGTAGGAGCCTATAAAAATGGCAGACTTGTATGGTACAACCCAATAGATACAACTATGTACATTTATGGAAAGATAAATAGAAGCTTGCAATAAAAAAGATATGTGGAAAGACATGTGCCACTGTTTAACACTGATCCATTAAAGTAGTGAGATGCAGGACACTGTTTATCAAATAGTTTTATACTTTCATACTGTTTGATTTGTGAAAATAATGGCATTGTTTCTGCAGTGAATGGGTGAATAGAAAAGCCACAAACTAAACAGAAAACCAAAGGAGGAGAAACTTGCCCCAAATGAAAGACTTGTTCATTAAATCTTTCAAATCTTAGAAATAGGAAGTACGCCTTGAGATGGGTCCTTGCTTAATAAAAATAATAAAAAAGCAGCATTTGCTTAACAGTGGGCAGTAGTCAACTACTATGTTAGACTACTTCTTCCTTCCTCAACTTTCAAAAAGTTAGTCTAATTTAATTGAGAGCGAATTGATGCTGAAAATATAAATGTCCTCAAATAAGCGGCCCACTTTGGGAACATAGCTTTAACCCAGTCCTTGTCAAAGCAGTATTAACAAAACAAGAAAGCACTGTCGGGGAGGCAGTCCTAACTCTGTTGCTGGTGCCAAAGCAACGAGCAGTTATGACTTTCCTAGCCGTTCTTTGGCACACACGTGGGTTTGGTGATTTGTCCTTTGACACATTGCCAATTAGGTGGAGCTCAAGCACAAGATTATCTGAAGCTTGGGAAAGTGACACATGTTTTCCATTTGACCAAAAGGGAACCCAAGGCACAGGGCTGTGGCTTAGGTTCAGTAATGTGTTCAAAGCTATGCATTTTATATCTTAGGGATATGTCTCTACAACACGCTATCTGATTCTAGAGCCTGAGAGAATGAGCACTTTGTTTATGCCTATGTTTCAAAGCCTACTGTTACTTACTAAACACACACACACAGACACACACACCACCACCACCACCACCACCAGCAACAACAACAACAACAACAAAAAAAACCAAAAAGAAGAACACTTCCTGGAAATCTCATGGAACTTTAAGTGTTAACTCTTTGAAAGTGACATCCTGATGGATTCACAGGACATACCCATCAACGCTTACTCTGCAACCCAGAACTTTGGAATTTGCAAAATCCTCTGGTTCTGAACATGAACGGCAGTGTACAAGAGAGCTTCTTCTGTAGCCTGTTTGGAGGCTGCTTTATAGTCGGAGAAATCACTTGGAATTAAGGTGTGTCAGTAGGTCTCTGAAAAGTCTTAGCAAGTGGAACAAGTGAGATGCTCTATTGCTCCCCCAGTTGGCTTCCTTTAATGCACAGCGGACATGCACACACACTCACACAAGCACACACACATGCCCCCCCCCCCCCACTACAGGAGCTGGTTTTAATAAGACATGAGTACAGAGAAGAAATACAGCAGTTGCAGTGGTCCCTAAGACAGGCAGTAAGAATTAGAGCTTGTCTATTGTGTTCTGAGCTCTTAAAGGTTGTGTGTGGCTGGCAATATTTTTCTATGGAACCTTGCCTCCACCAGAGACAGAAAGAAATCAGACAAAATGACCAGCAGAAACGATGCCAGCTCTCCCCAACATTTCACTGTCTTGGAATCACTGGGCTGTGCTACAGTCTCTCTCTGTCTCCTGTTCAGCTGCCTCAAATTGTTCCCATGCTTCCTGTCTACTCATCTTGTAATTATTTGTCTGCTAAGGGTTATTTCTCAATCTTTGGCCTGATGGTAGGCCTTACTTCCCTGGCTGAAACATTTTGCACCTGTTCTTGACCACTGTGTGGTCTCTGCCCTGACACAAGATCCTGTTTCTACCAATGACAAATCGATCCTCTCATTTACTCAACACTGATCGCCTGTTTGGAATCTGAAGGAGGGAGAGGCAGTGAAAAGGGAAGTGGATGGTCTCCCAGGAGTCCCTATATACATCGCTTCCCAGGACTAAGAATTCCATGCAGGGCTTCCTCAGGTTAGATCCTGCTGAACACTTCCGGGAACCCTAAGGTCCTCAACTAATGCCAGGAGCATTTGTGAACTGCTTCTGACATTGTGCTAAGAATGATGGTATATTCTCAATACAGGTCTTTCTGGTCCTTATTACAAGGTGAGGAGACCCTAAAATGCTTCTGTTAAAACATTACTAGAAGTTAGAAAACAAGGGTTAAATTTCAAATCTGTCTTATCACTTGTTCATTGCACATTCTTGACTAAATCATTATGCCTTTCTACACTCCCATTTCCTGAGTAGGATAATTATTCATGTAGCTCTAGGGCCATTATAAGGATTAAAAAGGAAAATGTTTAGAAAGCATTTACCACACTGTCTGGCAGCTAGCACCTTCCCAATAGCTAGCAGTCATTGTTTTAGTTTTATTATTTCTTATCTTCCAGGGAGATCTTCCATCTAGGTCATTCTGTTTGCCTGAGTCACTCTATTTATCTGACACAAAGCTTTGGGAAGAACCTTAAAGGAGAGATGATGGAGGAAGGGCCAAATCAGGTGAGTCCACCCTGGCATGGATGAGGGGCAAGATGCTGGGCCAGCTTGCTCTCATAGTCTCAGTTGCTTACTGGGCTCCACTCTCTTCCATAATGCTGGTGTGATAACATCCAGCAGAGGGTGGAGACTCTTTAGATATTCTTTACTAAGGAGAAAGAACAGTTTCCTGTTAGGAAATACAGAAGGTTTGTAGGTCCCAGCAACATAGGTGGAGCTCTAGCTGAATATAATAGACAGAAACAAGTCATCAGACCTTAGTCTCCAGACTGGGAGACTAACTGTCCCATGTGTATTAAAGCCCAGGCTGTTGGCAATATACTTTGATGTTCTACCCCTGGGGAGGAGGAGAAAGTCTGTCTCTATAGCTTAATAGACAATTCATATTTTTTTCCTCTTCACAATATTAAATAGCTTACTCGTTACTATAAAAACCATAAGGTTATAAAACTTGTTTCTCATGACTACTTGTGATACAGGCCCATTCAAAATTTCTCTGCAGGTCAAACAGCTTCTCGGAATGAAGAAAATTCTACTTCACAAATTCCACTATTTTAATATTTTTTTTTGCTCTGATTTTCTAGAGAGAAGATGATAGATAATTGTATTTTATAGTGGGTTGCACATATAACAATCCTTCTCAGTTGGTAACTGAACTTCACATGTGAATACGATACCCAGAGAACATATTTATCTTCTTTATTAGATTAAATATCACTATGAATGCTAGTTTGTACAAGATTTATATTTGCACAATGAACAGGCATTTAAAAAAGGCCTGCAAGGTAGCTCAGTGGATAAAGTTGTTATTGTGCAAGACTGTGGAACAGAATTCAATTCCCCAAACTCCTATAAAGGTGGAAGAGAGAACTAACACACACACACACACACACACACACACACACACACGTACACATAGGAACTATTTTTTTCCTGTTTTCACATATGGTTTCCATGAACAAAAGCCTGACGCTGACAATTTACTCTTATTTATGAGTAAGTGCTATTTGATTATTTATTAGAAAAAGTATCAGCTAATCTAAGGAAACAAACAGCACTCTTCTTCTGGCTTGTCAGTCACAATCCCAAGTAGCAGAGAGAGAAATAAAAGAATTTAAATGAATCTACCATATGATCCAGTTATAACAGTTCTTGGTGTATACTGAAAGGACTCATTCTATTGTGGAGATACCTGTACCTTCATGTTTGTTGCTGTTCTCTTCATAATAGCTGGGAAATGAAAACAACCTGTGTCTCTCAACTGATGGATAATGAAAATGTGGTCCATTTACACAGTGGAGTTCTACGCAGCAGTAAGAAACTATGGAATTATGAAATGTTCAGGTAAATGGATGGAACTAGAGACTGCTATACTGACTGAAGAAACGCAAATGCAGAAAAGCGCACAAGGAATGTTCTCCTTCATTTCTGCACTGAAGCATCAATCCCCTGTATGTGAGTATATGTCCTGATGTCACAGCAGGAGCCAGGAAAATGGAAGAGATACATAGAGGGAAAGGAATGAGAAACCTGAAAGAGGGGTTCGTAGATGTTATGAGAGGGAGTGGGAGTGTGTTTGCTTGGGAGGGGATGGGGAGGGACATGTAGGAGCCATGGTGGGGGTGGGGAGGAAACTCAGGAGAAGGGGGGGCTGGTAGGAGGTGGGTGTTACTGGGGGAAGGGTGGGGATAATGGGGGAGCTTGACTGGGGATGGAGGAGGGAGGTCATGTGAGAGGATGATAAGAGCAGAGATGACTGGACCATAGGGGCATAAGGAAGCTAGAGAGAACTGTGTTGCCCCGCCAAGCCCCCTGAGAAATGCACATCCAGTGTCAGAACATTAGTGCATGTATACATACATATATATATACGCATATATATATATATATATATATATATATATATAGAGAGAGAGAGAGAGAGAGAGAGAGAGAGGTATCACTGGGGGGTGTATGGCAAGGAATCTGGGGGGTGTGTGGCAAGGAATACAATGCCAGACAGGAGAGACCTCTCTTTGACTGGTTGGTAAGAGTGATCCAAGAGACTCCTAGAATAACACAGGCTATTGCTAGTGCTCTTGGTTTTCTCCCAAAACTACAAGATAAGATCCTATTGCTGAAGATAGGACATACTTTGAATGCAGGACTTGGAACCATGGAGCAGAAATTGACCTGGAAGCCTTCTACCCGACGTTTAGCTCTCATAATGCTAGATGATATTATGTAAGTGCTAAAGGAGAAAATCAATCAATGATTCAGCTCAGCCCTAAGGCCTAATAACCGTAGCGACCAGCCCAGCAAACTTCCTCTATTGATGCAGGAGTGGAACTGTTACCTTGGGGTTAATCAAAGCTATCTAATTGGACTTAAACCCTCTCAATGGGAGCAAATTCATGGGTGGCACTGTGAACACAACCAAAACATGGCTGGAGAGGTCACAGATCCCAGGGAAAACCCTATCTCTGTCATAGCTGTAGACAAATGAAATTTCTCACCGTGTGCTAACTTGAATCCTTATATTTACAGAAATGTACACCATACACCACTCATCAAAGAAGCTTCTTTTCTGCAACAGATGGAGGCTACCGCAAAGTCCCACAACTGGTCAGACAGAGACAATATATGTCTGAGAGATGCCCAGTCCTAGGTGACACATTTAAAGTTGAAGCTCTTCACCTAAGGCTTGTGGAACATAGTGGAACGAGGGGTAGAGAGAAAACTAGTGAATCTCTCAACTCTCACCAGTGAAACTTACTTATACAACAGAGTATGATGCACACAGAAGGCCACAACTGGCTGAGTTTTAAAGAGTAAGAGACTGCAGGGCGTGTGTCTCTGGATTGAACTCCTACATTAAACCTCACCTACCCATCCATGACTCATGGATTGTTGAGGAAGAGGGGGTGGAAAGCCAGGCCTGGTTCATGAACAGAGGAAAGCAGAGGCTCTCAGGCCACTGGAAGCTTGCAATGTGAACTTATGGAAATGGTGGCATCGAGCACAGGATCCATGCCAGACAAGGACCCAGAGAGAACAAGAGAAATGGGCGGTGGCCGGCCTTAGCCTGGGAACTATTGGAGACAGATTACTACTGGGGAAGAGGCAGTATACCTTTACTTATGATCTCTGGTCCGGTGGGGGGTTGAGGAGCATGGATGGGAAGGGGGTCTAAATTTGATCAAGAGCTATTGTATGAAATGTATAAAAGCTAAATAAAATTTTTTTAAAAATGAATTCAAGATGAAGATGGTAGGTGGAATCTGATATTTGGATTAGACACGAGAGAAAATAATCTGGACTTGCTTAGTGTACTTTTGCTAAATAATATAGTAAAGTTCCATTTTTAATGAGATACTTATTAAACCAGCATGTTGGACCAAGTATTTATGTCTCGAAGCTCTAATCTCCAGCATGACGGTACTTGATTGGCAGTAAGGCATCTGAGGTGGTGATAAAGACTAAATGAATTTACAAGGATGAGCCTTAATAGGGCCCCACAAAACTGTCCTCTGACTTCCACATGAACTCTGTGGCACGTGTACACACCCCACACACCACATCATATACACACAAAATTTTAAAAATTAAAAAATATTGCTTTGTTTATTCAGGACCTTTACTGGTCCATATGAATTTCAGGATTGCTTTTCTAATTCAATGAAATATGTTATTAGAGTTTTGGTGGGAATTGCATAGAATTTATTGATTGCTGTGAGTTATACAGCCACTATAACAATTTAGGTCTTGTAATCCATGAACAAGTATAAAGAACAAGAATAAGAACTAACTAGCAGAATTACATGAAACTAAGAAGCTTCTGCACAGCACAAGAAATAAAAAGTATGAAAAGAAGCCTACAGGTGTAAGGAAGTATTTTCAAGTCATATTTCTAATAAAGGGTTAATATTCATAATATATAAGGAACTTCTGTAAGTCAAGAGCAAAAGGTAAAAATGATAAAATTCCCCAAATGAAACACACCCACTTAAAGAAACAGACATTTCTTTAAAGAGGGAAACAAATGGCCAACATGTATATGAGGAACTGTTCTGTGTCTTTGATAATCAGGAATACACAAAAACATCATCGTGACCGTTTGGATGGTCATTATTAAAAAATAGTGACATGGTGGCAAGGTTGCACAAAAATTGGAACCCTTGCACTCTGTTGGTGGGTTTGGAAGATGATGTAGTTACTATGAAAATCAGCCTGGAGGTTCCTGAATTAAAAAAAAAAAAAAAAAGGAAAAAAAACAGAACTATCTATGATCTACCAATTCAGTTTCTGGATCCTTATCCAAAAGCATGGAGATAACTGCGCTCCCATGTTCACTGAAGTCAAGATGTGAAAACATCAAGAGCTCTTTGAGGAAATGTACTATATCCATGTAGTGCAATCATACTGAGTCTTAAACAAGCAGAAAACCCTAGGATGCAGATGAGCATTGAAGACATTATGCAAGTGAAATAAGTCACTCACAGAAGGACAAATCTGTAGAAGTATGATGGGATGAACCCTCAGTTATATAACATGAATAAATATGAGACATCTAATGTGAACTATTATGTTAGAGCAACAATAATGCACTGTACACGTCTATATTTGAGAGAATAATTTTCATGCTGTGTGGTTTTGCTTTTACCCTAATAAAAAACAAAATAGGGATCTTACATGACCCTGCTACAAGACTGCTTCACTGAGACTGGAAAAGCAAAGCCTGCGAGACTCACATTTGCATCGGTTACCTAGAAATAACAAACCAAGTCTTAACTATCCACATTTCCAACCCGCAGACGCGATAGTTGTGTCAAGTGGAAAGGGACTGCTTTGAACTTCTCTGTACACCGTGATCTAACAGACAGGTCTCCCGGGCTTCACTGTGATTGAGAGGGAAGTACCGTCATGTGCATTTCTTTTCCTACACCGTGTATGATGGTTGACTGCGCCTGAGAGTCTAGAGGGAGCCGCGGAAGGGATTGGCTCTCCACTCTGCGGGACCTGAGGGGTCAGAGTTCCAAAAGAGTGGCTTTGTTTCCCTTTCCTTGTTCTGCTTCCTCAGGCGACTTCCAGCCGTTTCCATCCCTGAGTAAGAGATTACATATCCAAAATACAGTTTTCCTCTGACTCCAACAAGTAAAGAGAGATTGGAGAATGTTTTTGTCTTTTTTTTTTTTCTTCTGTGATAGAACACAACTAAAATTGCTTTGAGAAACCCACATTGGAACATGGATATTTCTGTGGTATGTCCCCCGCTCCTTCTCACTCCCTCCCACTTATCCTTCATGTTGCGGACAGAACAGTCCTGCTAAAATGATAATCAGGTCCGTGCACGTCCCTGCTCACTAGCTCTCAGTGGCAGCCAATCTTATATAAAGTAAAAGCCATGTCCTCACAGTGACTGCAGGCCTTTGGAGATCTGGGTCTTGCAGCCTCTCTGTATCTTATGCTTTCATTTCTTAGCCTTGTATCACTTATTCCCTTTCTCTTTCTTAAGCTTTCTGTGTGTTTGTCCTCAGGACCTTTTGAACCTGAAGTCCTACTGTCTGCTTAGATTATGCTTTCCTAGTTATTAAGCTCCATTTTACCTTCATGGTGAGCGAGCCTCAAACTTGTCTATGTAAAACTGCCACCTTAATCTCTGAGCTTTAACCATCTTCTTTTTTCCTCACCAGTATTCGCTTGCCTCTTATAAACTTTTAATTTTTATTTACTATTCTCTCCATCAGAATGTATGCTCCACAGCTATGGATATTTTCTTCGGTCTTTCTGAGACAGGGGTCTCCCTGTAGCCACAGTTGGCCTAGAACTCACTATGGAGACCAGGTTGGCCTAAATCTCACGGAAATCTGCCTGCCTCTGCCTCCTGAGGGCTGGGATTAAAGGTTTAAGGACTTGCAGCACTATGCTCAGTTCTCTATTTTCTTTTTCAATGTACCAGCAGCACTGATAATTGTGTCTCGTGTGTAGTACTTGCTCCAATAAGTCCTTGTACTACAAATACATGGACACCTTTAGATATAGAACTACTGTCTACTGGCTATCGTCCACAGTTATGTATATGGTTATTCTTCAAATGGACTTCATTATTATTATTATTATTAATTGTTTTACTTATTATTTTGAGTTTATGTGTATGAGCATTATGCCTGCATGTATGTAAATGCACCCATGTCATGCAGTGCCTGCAGAGGAGAGAAGAGGGCATCATTTTCTTTGGAACTGGAGTTTTGGATGGTTGTTAGCTGCCATGTAGATGCTGGGATTCACATCCAGGTATTTCGTAAGAGCAGTGTTCTTAACCACTGAAAGCCACTATTATTATTATTATTATTTTCTCCAGCTCTATTATTATTAGTTTCAAATTTTAGCTAGTAATTGGCCATTTGTTAAAACAAAGTCTTTTTTCAAAATTTATTTTATGTGTATGAATGTTTTGTCTGCATGTATGTAAGTGCATCAAATATGTGCAATGCTTAAGGAAGCCAGAAGAGAACACTGAATCCCTTAGAAAGTGGAGTTATAGACAATTGTTAGCTGCCATGTGGGTACTAGGAAACAAACCTGGATCCTCTGGAAGAGAAGCCAGTGCTTTTGACTACTGAACCACCTCTCCAGTCCCAACAAAGAAAGCATCTTATAAACTAAGGAGACTGAATATTTCTTTTTAAGAAATGATTTGGAAAGGAACTTAGAAACCTGGAGTCTTAAAACATATTTTAATGGTGGGGGGGCATTTTATATAGCTTCATGTTTGACCAATAATCAGCTATACACTCAGGTGTTATACAGGTTTTGTGGCACATAAAGACCACATAGTTTTGAAGTGTACTATGAAAAAAATACAAATATCTTACTTTTTCAAATTCTACAAAATTTCTAACTATGGACAGATGCAAATATCTCTCTTTCCTAGAACCTAAAAGGAACTCAGGCCAAGAAGGAGCCTGGAGGCTGGAGGCTGGAGGCTGGAGGCTGGAGGCTGGAGGCTGGAGGCTGGAGCCTGGTGTTCACAATCATAGCAAACCCGGTCTGCTGCATTTACACAGCAGGACAGTGCATGGGAAAGAATGAAATGGCCCACATTTCCTTTAACAGACAGGCAAGCAGCAGCAATCCCCTTGTTATCGACATATTCCAGTGATGACCAGGCCTGCTTCTGAGGAATGAAGTGGGGAGCCCATCACATAGGACATTCTAATCACTTTGGAGGCTTGAGGAGAGCCATTACTCAAGTGTGCTGTCTACCTGGAGATGATGATTTTCTTTGTTTGAGATGGGTTTTGTAAATGTGATTTTTCAGTTTCCTCTCTGGCTTTAATATATTTGGACTTATACAATTCAATTTCCAAAAGCCTTTAGCTGAATGTAGAAGAATGAATAAATGATGATTCTTTTGTGAAAAGTCTTTACAAGTAAAACATTATATATAAAATAGCTGAATAAAGTCAAGGAAAAATGATGCTTGAAAACAAAATTTAATAGTTCTGCTACAAGTTCTTTAAAAAAATAATATAAGTCAGATTTTTTTTTTTCTACTAATGGATGTGAAAAGTCACCATGTTTTCGTCTGAATCTGTACACTCCCTCAAACAGGTCAGGAAACCATTCCTCGGCCCTGCTAGTAAGTCTATTTTGGAGAAGTGATATTGTTCAGTTTCCAACCTCCAACATCCAAACACACGAGTTTTCCACTTTCTGGGTAGAAGAGGGCAGAAAAAGGCTACAGAAAGGCTAAACAGAGTTGTGTGGCTGAAGTTAGATACCATTTCTTTACTCCTATCCTGGTCAAGGATTTACAGGAACTTTACATCCTATGATATTCATAAATAAGCACTCTCCTCTGAAATTCTCTGAAACTACATCAGGTTGAGGAAAAGAGGAAAATGCAGAGGCTTACACAGGAGTGCCTACACCTCAGTGTGGGATGGGCTTACACAGGAGTGCCTACACCTCAGTGTGGGATGGGCTTACACAGGAGTGCCTACACCTCAGTGTGGGATGGGCTTACACAGGAGTGCCTACACCTCAGTGTGGGATGGGCTTACACAGGAGTGCCTACACCTCAGTGTGGGATGGGCATAGCAAGGTCAGCTTTCATCTGTGATTTCTTGGATTGAGGAATTATAGTTACTACTTTTAAGGTTTTAAGTGATGAAAGAAGCAAAATCATTTTGGAAAAGTCATGAATTCAATAATCAAGACTGTGAGTGTGGCAACTTCTGCTTGTTGCTTGCCAGACTCCATTCTCTGCTTGCCCCTGCACACAGAAATCCTTATTTCTGGGCCTCTCTTGCAATCAGATTTGATCGTGTGACTGGATGTGGGAAGCAATATTGCAAGCTACCTTCAGACCAACCCATAATACCTTCCTCACAGGCTTGTCTGAGTCTGTCTTCTCCTTCTAGCTGGAAGTATGGTGGAGACATTGGTCTAAGAAATCCTGATCTGAGCGCAAGAAAGACAGCTAGCTACCGCGTTCTAAACCCCACCTGAGCATGTCACCAATGTTAGGTCATTTAACGTTGGGGTTTGTTAGCACAATAATACTCAACAGAGCATTACACTGAAATAAATCTGTGGTACTAAAAGCACTGACTATTCAAACATTTCATATTATTGTATTTCAACCTCCTGTGAGACCAATCATCTTTCCTTTTTCCTTGGTTATAGCTTTTTTTTTTTCTTGAAATTCTTTACTAACATCTATTTTCTCTTAGGCATTCCTTATTATTCAAGAAATACATAAGAGGCATAAGAATAATTGTGATTGTTCTGTAGATTGCTCCTTAGTCTAGTTCTGCTCCGTCTCAGTGATGATTAGGAAAGTGATAGAGCCTCATCTCAAGCATAAAACTTGTTTCTGGATCCTGGAGGAGGTAGAGTGCCAAGAGTGACTAGTATCATCACTTGAGCTGATGGGGTTTCAGAAACAACAGATCAAAGTGCTTGCCTTATTCAGAGTGAGTTCCAGAAAATCATGATATTCTGCATGACTACACCTCTCCGTGGATGTCTATGGAAGAATTCTAGAACATCATAGAATGTTCTGCTCTAAAGTAGAACCATTCTTCACTGTCTACCTAACTTGCAATGGAAGCAGAACTGAGTTGTGCCTTCAAATTGGGGTGTTGAAGGCTGAATCAGATGCTCTATGTTTTCCTTGTTTGAACGCATAGAAAACTTCAGAGCCAAATGTACCCCTCTATTGGAAGAAAAATAACTTACAGCTGTTAAGTTATTCAAACTGGTGCCAAATTTAAGATTTCCTTTCTTTGCATTTCCTTCAGTGCATTTCTTATATAAAAATCATTTTATTACTACTTGAGCAATCAAACTCAAATGATCAATGCATCCAAAAGTGATAAAGTCACAGAAAACAGTCATATATCCATTCCACCAATACCCAGCTACTGTGATTGACTGCCAGACTAGGAATGAAAAACAAGAACTTTGACAGCTATGGTGGTGCCACTATGCTTCTGTTCCTACAATAACACGATACCGTTTTCCCCTTCCATGATGACCAGATCTATGGAGAATCTGTTCATAAACTCCAGGAACCTGCCAAGCCCATCATCAAGATGCTGCATTTCTGGTTTCTAACTACAAATGACCTGTTCTTTAATTATACACAGTTGAGAAATAATGTCCACTGCTGACCTTCAGGACTTTGACATTAACTATGTTAGGTCTATTTTTCTAGCAATTAAAATTCTTCTCAATTTAATATCATGACATCTATCAAATATTAAGATACATTTTCCCACTTCTATGATTGGAATATGTCTATGTTTTGTATACGCAGTGATAGTCAATCACGTGTACTTTATATCTTTTTCTCTTCACTATATTTTCCTTCCTCTTGGCTTCCGTTCTATTTCTCACTCAAAAAAAATCTTCTTTAATGAGGACTTTAAAATGAAGATTTCTAAGTGCAGTGTAAAAAAGGCTGTCTGTGTAAGGCAGGCTTTTAACCCAGGAAGATTGCTGGCCTAGCCAAAGAGGGTCATGAATTCTCGTGGTTGAGCCTCTCTTAATAGCTATTGTAATTGTTGTAATTTGGGGCCTTTAGTGATTGGCCTTAGTCTCTGGCATAGTTATGTACCATGAATACTACAGGCAGATAATCTAATCCCAAATTTGTCCACTTCTATAGATAATATAGGTTAAAATATAAATTATATATATATTTTCAAACATCAAACTAAATATTACAACAAAAGAGGTCAGATTTTTTTTTTCTTTTTCTAAGTAAGGATGAGGAAAACAACAAACATGATCATATATTTTTTGACCTCTGAAATTTTCGTTTTGGCTCAATTTTGAAAATAGGCCTTGAGAATTACAAAGTGAGCAGATGGTTCTTCTTCATGAAATACAAATTGGAGGTTTTGTAAAGCACTTGGTGTTGGTATCATCCCTGAATCCCTCTCCCCTGCCTTTATAACTAAAATGTTTATAGTCTTGCAGTGTGACTGTTCCATCTTTCTGGTTCTTTAATTTTCAGAATTAAAATTTTAATTTATAAGAAGGAGAGATCAGACCATGTTCATCTTTTCTGCTCTTAGATTCTGTAGGAAGAAGTCACTCTTTAAAGTGGCAATGGAATTATGTGTTTGAATAAAATGTATGCCCTAATCCCACTAAACCATCTCAGACTACCTGAAAATGATCTATTAGGACTGTGAAGCTTTACAATTTGCCCATACAAGAGCCTCTTCTATGTCCTGGCAGAGACAAAAGCTTTCCTAGCACAGACCTTACCTCCTGTGCCCTCTTACTCTGTCCAAAGTTTCTTTATTATCATTATCATCATTTTAATTGGATAGATTTATGAAAAACAGCATGTTAATATATGTGTAAAATGGGCAACTATCAAGTCAGGACAGTATTATAACTTTATACATTTAAAAACACTATTACCATATTAAAATTTTACAAGTTAGGTAAAGCCTGATATTTCAATGCATTCACCCAATGTTCAAAAATGTTTCCAAAGCTCATTTGTAGCATCTGTCTGATGAAATTCACAGTGACCCGGGACACCAGGCCATAGGGTAGGGTGAATTATTCTCATGCAAGATTCTCTAAGGAGGAAAATGGTGTTGCCAGAGTCTCAGAGATTCAAGAAGCTTCACTAGAGCTCAAACTCAAATCTTTGGACTAAAAATTAAATGCAGGATTGAACAATTGGATTAGCTATATATATAGGATTAGCTATAATTTCCTAAAGCTTGAATTAAAGACAAATTCCTATTGTATTGGACTCTATGAGAACTCAGATATATTATCTATATGAACACAATACTCAAAACCTTTGCATACAACATGGCATAGAACATAAAATGAGTATTCATCGTCTCTGAGGAATTGAATGAAAACCTTGAAAGAGATTAGAGTAAGGGTCCTCTACTTTGGCAAATGTTTTACTCATCCAAACAATATTGTAAAGTCTTATATGGCAAATGTTTAATAACACCTAGAAGATATAACAAACATTCAAATACATGTTTACATGTTAGTTAAATGTAGTTAATACAATGCAGCTTGCTAGAGCATATTTTCAAAGACAATGTGGGGATATATATTCCTTGTGACACAAGATAAGAACTACTTCTCCTCTACAGTACTGGGTTGAGAACTGGGACCAGGTGTGAATTTCGACTCTACTATCAGCTGGCTATTTTGGCAAATCTCTTGACTTTTCTTGACTTGTTTATCAATTTAAAAAGTTTCATTGCTAGCCTACACATAACTTTGGAGAGGCATCAGAAAACAAATGCTTTTGATATTCAGAGTAGATCTGGGTTTAGACCCCAAAATTTGTAGTTTAAAAAATATTTTATTTATTTTATGTGTAAGAGTGTACTGTATGCAGGCATGTATGTGCATCCATGTTGAACAATGCCGGCAGGGGTCAGAAGAGGGTTTCTAATTCCCAGGAACTGGAATTACAGACAGTTGTTAGCTGCCACGTGGATGCTGGGAACTGAACTGGGTCCTCTGCAAGGGCAGTCAGTGCTCTTAACCACTGAGCCATCTCTCCAGCCCCAGAAATATGTGTTTTTAAATCTGTCATGGGTTATCAGGTTGGAAACATGAGTCGAGGCCTGTTGATACATAATGTTGATTCCAACTGTGCTGCAATGAACTCAGCTCATGTTTCTCATCCCAGAGTTTGAAGGACAGAGGCAAAGATGTCTTTCAGGGCCCAAGGTATGCTAACCCAGACAGTCACTGCAGTTCTCTGTGATTTCCCTCATCACATGACTTGTACTTCTACAACATTCTCTATGCTGTAGTTGTAATTTTTTGTATCTTTGAAATAGAGAAGAGTAGTAAAGGAGGGAAGGGAAGGGAGAAGAAGGAAGGAAGGAAGGAAGGAAGAAAGGAAGGAAGGAAGGAAGGAAGGAGAAGGAGGGATACAGAGGAAAAGAGAGGGAGAGCAAGAGGAAGGGAGAGGACATAGCTTAGGATTGATATCTGGATAATGGACAATTTATTTAATCCATCTAACATTATATTTCCTGATTTGTTATAGAAACATAATACTGCCCTCATAAAGAGTTATGTACATGTATGAATGTATCAAGTCCCAAGTACTTGTAGTTACTGGCTGTATAACATAGGCAAACAGTAAAAGTCAGTAAAAGGCAGGCTTAGCAGGTTGTGCTTCTCAACCAAAACTGATAACTGATGGAATAGAAACAAAAGTATTCTGTCTTTAATCCCAGCACTTCAGAGGTTGGGGCAAGAGGATCAGTAGATAAGGTAATTCTGGACTACATACCAAATTTGATTCCAGCCTGGGCAAAATAAGACCCAGTTTCAGAAAATAAGCAAATAAAGAAGTATTGTGAAAACTGACTATTTCCACATTTTGATTTGATAGAAAACAGTTCTTAGATAGGTGTCAAAAGAAACCATGAGAGCCTACATACACACAGACACACAGACACACATAGACACAGATACAGAAAAAGCACATACACATAGACACAGATAAATGTAAACACAGACACAAACAGACATAGAAATACATATAGACACAGACAGACACACACACAGAGACACAGACACAGACAGAGACATACAGAAAGACACAGACACAAACACATAGACACAGACACACATAGGCACAGACACAGACATGCACAGAGACACAAACACACCCACACAGACATACATATGTAGACATACACAGATGCACAGACAGGCACAGACACAGACATACATATACACACAGACACACACAGAGACAAAACATACACACTCACATAGATGGACACACACACAGACATAGACACACAGACAGAGACAGACAGACACAGAGACACAAGCACATACACACAGAGACACAGAGACACACATACATACATAGACACAGACACAGACCCACACATAAACACAGACACAGAGAGACACAGACACAGAGACATAGACACACATACACAGAAAAAGGAAGCGGAAAGCATATTTAGAAACAACGAATGTAAGTTTACAAGCATTTGTGATTGGAGTAAGACAAGTCACTTGTCTTGTTGAGCAGCTTGGGATATCTCATTTGACATTTTCATTTGAAATAACAAAAGATGTAACTTCCTTTCCTCAGTCCCATAACTAAAAAAATAAAGATCTGGAAGGAGGAAAAGGTTGTCATACATGAGAAACTTTCCTGGGGAATTATAGCTATTCTTTGTAAATATTATATTAAAGCCTGTATTCTTCCAGGACATCTTACGTACACTTATAAGTTAAAATTTAAAATAACAAAATATATACTACTTCTACTGTCTTCTATATGGCACGAGGTTAGGGTGGAAGCACACTTCCAGATGGTGAGTAAAGTGAGATTAGTGTCCTTTGGGATAAGTAGAAGTCTGAGTTATTTACTGCATAGACATCATGTTAAGATGACCCCAGAAAAGTAATCTTTGGAATGGTAGAGATTAAGTTGCATTTAAAGGCCAAAATAAACACAGCTTAAGCAATAGCAAACACAGGAGAGGAACCAAAGAAGTAACATTTCCCAGTCCCTTTGCTGGAACTAAGTATGGTAAATTAAAGCAAACATACAAGGCTGGGTTCATCTGTCACATCGAGTCTAAGTACCAGTATTTCAGCTGCTGCTGACAGACCAGTGCATATCCCTGAATGCTTCAGAGCTTCTTTTTTGTCCCTGAAATTGTAGTCTCTACAACAGTTTTTGCTGAAGAACATCTCATTGAGACTGTACCAACTGTCACATTCTCCCCAGCTCTGCTTTCTGACTCTGCTGTTCTGAACAAGAGCGAGAGCCACTAAACTAGCAGCTCCCAATGGCAGGCTGTATAGACAGTCGTTGCAGATGAATGGTTCACTGTACACGAGGACCTGCTGTCCCTGTTCCATGGGCCTCTTCCCAAGGTTAGCACGGTCATAAAAATAGCTAATAATAGCAAAGCGTATCTCCTAAGTGTTTCCTATTCACTGTCTCATTTGGATTTTTATTACTATGCATGATAAAAAAAATGATGCTCAGGGTAGTAACTTCTTTCAAGTTCATGTTTTCATCTATTGTACTTTACTGCCTTTCTAGCGTTCAGTGGTCCCATATTAAAATACAGCTGCAATTCTTTAAAATGAAGTCCCCAAAGTACCATATGAACTGCATGGGCTTTGGAATCAGTCCATAGATTTGAATGTCCTCTGTTCCTTGTTGACTTTGCGGCCATAAGCAAAGCGACTGGGTCTCTCTGAGCATGAGATTCCCACTCTTGTTGAAAAATGGTACAAAATACTTGCTCACATTTAGAAAGCTAAAATGGGCTAATGAGCACACAGGGCAGAGATTAGCAGAACACGTTTAGTATCTTAATTCATGCTTCATTCTTCTCCCTTTGTGTTGGCATATTCTAACATATTACTTTGCTATTTTATTATGATGGTCTTAATTTGGCTCACTGCATGCATATTGACACCAGTAAAGCACTAATGAAACTATCATTGTCAGTCTTTCCAGTTATTGAAGCTAATGGCAAAGACACAATTTTCTCAGCTCAGAGAGGTGTTGGATATTTACAGTGTCCCTCAATGCAAATTTGGTCATTACTTTGACACTAAGACATATTTCTGTGTGACTGGGACACTGACAAATCAGAAAGATGGTGTGATTCTAATCCAGGTTCAAAAATGAAAGAGCAGTTTATTTACTGTAGACAATAGAATAGTTGAAGACATTTACTGAATACTCCAATCATACTCCAAAAGATGAGTGGGGCAGCATGCCATGTTTAACAAGAGATGATGAGGCTACATAGAGTGTTTCTTTCAGATGTCTGATTTCTGTGTCTTTGATCTCACTTTTTCTCCTCCAGTTTTGCTTAGTTTTGCAGATATTGGGTGAGGAATATCTGTCTGTAAAGCACCAGGCTCATAGCTCACGACTTCTTTTCCTGATCTGTAAATCAAACTGGTTCACTTGATGAAACAAGTGTGGGGTCTCCACAAGTACATCCCTGCCTTGCACTCAGCGGGAGACTGCCTCTGCTCAGGTCATTCTAATAAAAGTCAATTTGCATTGCTGCCCTGTAGCAGACATCAAAATTCTGAACATTAGTGGCCCTTCTTAAGAATCAGATGACTTGGAAAAACTTCACAAATATAAGCTTTTAAAATTCATAAACACACATAAACTCACATTCATATAATCCTTGCATATACACCTGTGGATATAATTCCAGAAAGTTAGTGTGGGGTAATGGTTAGGACAAAGGACTTTAGAGTTAGGTCACCTGGATTAAAATCAAGACTACCAGCATGTAGTTCTGTAGTGCAAGCTAACTGGGATGCAAATTGTTTAATCTCTCTAAATTTCAACTTCCTCAACTCTAAAGTGAGAATGGAAACAGCACCTATCTGGTGAGACCATTATGAAGCTCAAAGGGGATAAAGCACATCAAGCACTCAGCATACTATGTTAAAGTTTGCCATTACCTTATGGAACTGTACATACCCAGAGTTTATTTATGAATAACAGATTAAGAATTTCTGATATGAAATGAGTACCACATTGAAATCAGTTAACAGCAATGACCTCTCATTAAAACAGGATCCCATTGAAGTGCAATGGTTGCCTATAAAGGGGCATTCAACCAGTCTGTCTGGCATCCTAGGCAAGTAGGACAATAGTCCCAGCTACATCACCAATGGTTTTATGGAGAGACAATTGTGTCACCTCCTGCACCCGCCTGTACCAGCCCCACATAAATACTTGGCAGCCATTTACACTTGACTAAAAAAGAAAAATAGCTTTTTGGTTGCCTGATCCTTATAAGGCTGTTATTCTATTCCTGGCGTATTCTTTCAAGGTTCTACAAATGAGAAATAATAGTTATGCATTTCAATGAAAGAGTATTTGTTTGGTTTCCAGCTCCAGGGCTGACATAGAAAACTCCCAGCCAGTACTGTCTCTTTCCACGGATCAAGGGAGAGGGTAACCCAGCTTGACAAAGTCATAGCTCTGGGAGGAATGCCACTGAAATGCAGGGTCTGTCTAGTCATGCAGTTTTAAGTAAACATGACTTGAAAAGAGAAGCCTTAGAGACAGCTTTTCTTTGGGGACAATACAGAGATTTTTTCCTGACAAGATGATATTTCTCTTACATTTGACTTGGCGTTTCAACATCGCCTATTTTAGTCTGAGTAGCTTCTTGACCAAATCAGTACATTTTGCAATGTCTGGAATATCGAGTAACTAGCAATTTCAGAAACATTCATCTTTAGCAGAAAAGATACACACATTGTACAGTGCTCAAAGATTTTGCATCAAGTTCTTTCACAGCAGAAAGATTATTACAGACAGCCCCTGGAAATTAAGTGACCTTAATGAATTCATTTCTGGTACCTAGCACAATTCTAACGCCAAATGTGTAAGAATTTCATAACTATTTGAGGATGAGTTTTCTATATATGGACATCAGCATGTACTTTCAAATCTATTTTCCTTGGAGATGTGGTCTCACTATGTTAGTAAGGCTAATCTTGAACCCCTGGAGCTCTAGTGACACTTCTGCCTCAGGCTTCTCACTGCTGCAGGGACACTAGGTGTATGGCCACGGTTCCCGCTATAAACTCCATGTTTCTTACCATTAGTTTTATTGCTACAGCTGAGGAGGGGAACTTGGGGGGCATTGTCTGACACAAGGCACAAATCATAGTTCAGCAGTGGCCTGGAGAATTCCTACAGATACGCAATAAAGCCACCATTTTATTTAGACACGGTTTCATTGATGCCATCTTAATGCATCTTGCAAACTGAGAAGTTTCTGCTGTTTTTAAATCATAGCTCAGTTTCAACTTCAATGATGTGTACAAGTGGGAATAAGAGAGAAAAAAGAAGAAACAATAGGTAAAAATTCAGCCATGTTTGAAGAGGCAATAAGGCAGATCACAATCAGTAATCTACCATGTGTCAACCATTTAATATTGCACATTTACACTTTCTAATGCAAGAATAATGAGCTGGTATATCAAACAACAACAGTGACAAAATAATTGAACTTTAGTTGTAATTACTAGATTGGATTCGATCTTTTGCATGGCTTCCTTATTTCATTTAATCTGTACAATCCCAGGTAGAGGTGTCTGGTAATTTGTTCCCCTGTTTATAGATGAGGAAATAAGTATATTTCGGTTAAATAAATTATGCCATGAGTCAGATCTGAGTTCTTTATCATTAGATCAGTACTCCAAATAGTGTAGCCTTGGACTGCCAGACTCAGAATTAGCTGGGTTGCTTGTTAAATGAAAAGTACTACCAGAGCAACTGGATAAGAAGCTTAGGGATGAGACCTAGGACTTTGCATTAAGAATCCCTCAAGCACAGCACCATGCATGTTGACAACAGTCTGAGAATCACCCTATGAGCAGCATGGGTCTCACAGCCCTTTATTACTAGTTGAGCAAGATTTTAAAAATGATTCTTTTTTATAGAAGACACACTCTAAAAGTTAAAATATACTACAAGATTTAAAAGAAACCTTGAAGTAGTCTTCCATTAAAGATTGTCACAACTATTAAAATATTTAAATAGAGGGGCTGGAGAGATGGAACAGTGGCTAAGAGCATCGACTGCTCTTACAAAAGACCAGGGTTCAATATCCAGGTACCCACAAGATGGCCAACAACCGTCCATAACTCTAGTTACATGGGATCTGACACCCTCTTCTAGCCTCCAAGTGTGTTACATGACATGGGTGCACTTATATACATGTAGGCAAAACACTTGTATAATAAAATAAAAACAAAGAAAAATATGAGAATTTCTTTTACAATAAAAATAACTATCAAATTAAATGTTTAAACAGGAGCGCAGGGTGTTTCTGTTCTGAATTGATGGTACATATGGTGGATTCATTTTTAGTTTTTTAAAAGATGGCACATTGCTTTCCACAGTGGCTGTGCAAGTTTGCCATCAAAAGCGTTCCCCTTTCTCTGCATCCTTGCCAACATTTGATGTTTTGTGTTCTCAGCCGGTCTGACTGGAATCAGATGAAATTTTACATTGGTTTTGATCTGTATTTTTTTAATTACTAAGGATGTTGAGCATTTAATATGTTTCCTAGGCATTTTTATTTCTTCATTTGAGAACTGAATTAACGGTACAGATGTACCTGTTTTCTGCTGTGTTTAGGTGATTTTGATTACTTGATACATCTCTGTGATTTTCTTATCCATGGTCAAAAGGAAACAGAGCTTTCCAGGCAGCTGGAACCTCTCTCATGTGAACTTACAGTAACGGTGACAACATGCACAAGACCCATGAAACCCAGGCCGGACAAAAGCCCGGCACAGAACTGGGGAATGCATAAGAATCCCCAGATCCAGCTGAGCAACTATTAGTAACTGATCACTTCTGGGTGAGGGACAGTTGATCTTCTTTAAGGGAGTGATGCTAGATAGACTGACAAGGTTCCAGTGGATAGATTCACACAGAGGGATATCTGGGGATACACACTTGACTCTGATAGGCCTTAACATATATGACAAAATGCATGCAAACCAAAGGAGGTCTATGGGAGGGTCCATGTAGGGAGGGGATTTAAATATGATGAAGATATATTGTATGAAATGCACAAAATTCAATAAAAATTTAAAAATTATAAAGATGAAATTTCATGAAAATTCAGACTTAGCTATCAATTAGTCCTGTTTTAAAGAAGAATTCACTGTAAAATTTCTTTAAGAGATCTTTTCTCTAAGAGGGAAAACAATGTCCAAAATTGTATGCATTGAAGGTTGATGGACATTTTGACTTACTGATAACATCTCCAAAAACTTTGCCTAAGTAGATATTCTGAGAACTAGATTCAGATTTATTTTACAAAGATTTTCAGTGAACTATTGTATAAAATGAAAAAAGGAGGAGGAGGAACTTAAATGGCCTGCCATGACAGAAAGCCAAGTGGCTTTGTTGTAGATACAATAGACTCCTATGATACCATTAGAATATTACCATTTTCTAGATTCCTACATGATGTGAGAAAACACCTATCCAACATGACATTGAAATGGTTTTCTGTGTTACTAACTTTTAATTGATTTTAATATGTTGCCCAGGCTGGCCTTGAACTCTTGATCCTTCTGCTGCTTGAACACTAGGGTTAATGGCATGTGCTGACTTGTGCATCTACAATGGCAGATAGTCCCTGACTTGTCATGGCTCATCTTAGGATTTTTCAGTTTCAGGTGGTATACAGGTACATCTCTTCATCCATTTTGTTTTCTCACATTCAGTGGAGTGTTCGATAAGTTCTAAGAAATTGGCCATGCCATTTTGGAAAGTTGGCTTCGCATTAGATGGCTTTGTCTAATGTAAGTGATAAGAATATTTAATATGGGCTATGTTGTTGGGTAGCTAAATTTATTAAATGTCTTTTTACACAGTATTTTTAGCTTATGATAGACTTATTAAAACATAATCTATTGCAAATGAATAATTTGAATACAGGAATAAAATTTTTGAAATATTCAACCTCTGTGACCTAGTTTTCTTGAACTCCTATTCATAAACATACATATATTGTGTTTGTTTATCTAAAGATAGTTGTAAGGTATATATATATATATGTATATATAAATGTTTTAACAAATTATTGAGGAACTGAACCAATATGCCTTCATAAAGGCTATCTTTGGGTGCTGTGATGCCAGTTTTTATTTTATAAATGTACTTTTTTGGAGTTTCCAGTTTTTCTGCAATGACTATGTGTTTATTTTATAGTTAGAATAATGCGTCATTGCAAAATAATTCAGTGAGAAACTGCTTTTGGAAGTGTGTTTATGATGCAGAGGGCAGCCTGTCTACAAATATTCCTTGCTGACAAAGAGGTCTCTGAGGTGGCCTCACCAGTGTTCCCACTGAAGGTGAATGTGGTGGTAATTGTGCTGCCCAGACAGCTCCAAGATCAAATGCCACAATTATGAGCTTGGGTACACAAGGACATGTTGGAAGTGGCATGTGATGCCAGATTCCTCTAAAGTAACAGTCAAACAAGTGTGTGCTTTTGCCCAAAATGGAAAGTAATGTGGCTGTAAAACGATATTGTAAATATGTGGCCAACGGATCCCTAAATAAGCAATATCACATAAGCCTTCCTGCAGGATATTTTTCCTTCTGAGAACCAAGTCAGGCTCACAGACATGAAGCCAGGAAGTTGTTATCTGTTTACCCTCAATTTATTTTTATAACTGTATATACCAGCAATGCAAGAAACTGTTAAGGGAAGAAAGTTTAAGTGGCAATAAGCCTCTGAATTTTGAAAAAAAAAATCTTACCAAACAAAAATTTGTACATATCCTGAGTTATAAATCCTAGCTTCAGTAAAGCATCATTTTCGATTGAAGCTATGCATTGGAACTCGAAAGCTTGACCTCTAAACCTGGCTGTGCCAACAGCTCTCTGTTTTGGGGCAGGTTGCTTAGCCTCTCTTGTGATTTTTCATCTGTAACAATAGGATTATGCCACATGCAATTCAGGATGGGCCCTGAGAGAATACCATCAAAACAAATAGCACCATCTCAGTTGTACTGGTAGTACCAGATAAAAGTCAGATGGATCCCTTTTTCCTCCTGCCATTGAAGATGTTTTCAGACATTCCAGCAGCATTCCAAGAAATACAGGAATATAATTCAATGAATGTGGACATGATATACACATTTATGTATATATACATTTGAATGACATTGTTAAGGCTGGGATAATAACTATTACATGTCTAAACAATAGTTGAACCTTTGAAAATCTTTCACTGTCCAGAAAGTTTTGTTTGAAAGAAGATGCTCACTGCCAAAAGATGAGGTAATCCATTTATTTTCTACAGAGTTAGCTTTGTTTGAACAATACACTCACATCTACTCAGCAATGTCTTGGCCTTTTTTTTTTTCTTTTAAAATATCAAGGCAAATCTCTCAGAGGAGCCTTGGAAGCCAAAGGTAATAAACATATTTCAATCTTTGTTTGTCTTTACTGTAAGCTCTGTGTGTGGCTAGGTTATGCAATTTTAAAATGAGTTTGACATTACAGATTATATTTAAAAACAAAAACATTAGCACAGAATGAGATTGGAAATTTTGTATTCATTAGCCTAATAAGAACACTTAAATGTACAAAAAGAAATATATAATTTCCCAACAGTTCATTCATCTCATATTAAACAGTAGAAGTGAATGACCTCGTTCTCATCAAAGTCATTTCTGATCTTAATTATTCAGATATACAAACCAATCACTGGATGGGGAAAACAGTAACCTTAAGACAAGTTTGCATACACAATGACTAACTGTTACATAAGTTTTATATGGTTGCCTTATTGACAGAAGAGTGACCATTTATGGAAGTCTTCTGAAAGGTTGTTTCTTGTTGAAAGGAAGGTTGAATCTACATGCATGTCAACATACGAATAAAAAGTAAACTCATATTCAACTTACTCAACAATTTGGAATTTCAGTCATTTTTATAGTTCTGGGTGCTGTTAATTATCCAGATAAAGAGAGACTATTTTATTCCTTTGTCAAAACTCTAAAACTAAATATTTATAATACTGACATAAAAACTGTAACACAGATTAAGTACATATAGACCATGCATATATGCTTTTGCTTTAAAAATGAAATCAGATTGTATAGTTATTAGAATTCACACAGTTCTATCAACCTGTTTTTCTGTAAACCACTTTTATTCTCTCTCATACACACACACACACACACACACATATGCACACATACACACACCTATATACTGTTAATGATATGACTTTTTCTATCCCCCAGAATGCTTGCTGAGCTGATTAATGACATGTCACACAACACCTTTTAAACTGTAGCATGCCCTTATATTAAAAAGCAAGCAACTGCCGGGCATAGTGGCATACACCTTTAATCTCAGCACTCAGAGGCAGAGGCAGGAGGATCTCTGAGATCAAGGACAGCTTGATTACATGGGTAGTTCCAGGCCAGCTGGGACTACAGGAAGACCCTGTCTCAGAAAAAGAAGCAAAGAGTAAAGTGCACTAATATTTTAACGTTAGCAGCACTAGTTAAGGTACAAGGAGTTCATGTTTATTGAATAAAACTTGAAGGAGTAAGAAGTTCTGTTCATGTTAACAAAGGCCAACATCAGCTCCATTTTCCAGTTCTTTGGAGATGGGCATTTGTTTTTGAATTTACAGGAGCCCTCGGTTAAGAACTTTTATAGTTTTTAAGATATTTTATTATTTTTATTTTGTGTATAAGTGGCATGTAGGTAGGTGCACCTGTGTTGTACAACATCCATGGAGGTCAGAAGAGGGCATGGTATCTCATGGAACTGGAGTTATAGACAGTTGTTAGTCCCCATATGGGTGCTGGGAATCAAACCCATGTCCTCTGCAAGAGCAGTCAGTGCTCTTAACTACCAAGACATCTCTCCAGCACCCTTAGATTTTAGATTTAAAAAAACCTCATTTTTATTATTTTATTATTATTTATAACTATACATGTATGTGTGTGCATGCACATGCGCATGAGACTATAGGTATTCACAGAAACCAGAGGTGGGAACTGGAGTTACAGGTAGTTGTGAATTGCCCAAACGTGGGTGCTGGGAACTGAACTCAGGTTCTCCACAAAAGCAGTCTAGTCCACACTCTTAACCACTAGGTCAGAGTCTTCAGGTTTTTAGAGACCTTGGATCTTTAAGCTTTTTAAAGATCATTGACGTCTTTAAAGACTATGGGACTATTAAAAGTGTTTTGTGTTATGATACTAATATGAAACTTGGGGACCAGGAAAGGAAAGGCTATGGTTTAGCACTGATGTGTTTGTGTGTCACTTTGACAAGGGCTAGTGCCTTGCTTTGTTTTTATTATCAATAAGACGTAACTAAAGTCACCCGGGAAGAGGAAATCTTAATTGAGGAATTTCCTAGATCAGATTGGTCTGTGGGCATCTCTGTGGGACATTGTCTTGGCTATTAATTGATGTAGGAGGGCCCAGGTCACTTTGGGCAATGCCATCCCTAGGCAAGTGGTTCCACACTGTATAAAAATACTCACTAAGCATGGGCCTGTTAGTGAGCCAGCTAGTGTATCAGCACACGGCATTTCTCCATGGGTTCTGCTTCAGTTGCTGCTTAATTACGTTCCTGCCTTGACTTCCTCAGTAATGGATTATGGTCTGGAAGTGTAAGGTAAATAAACTTCCTTCTCCCCAAGTGTCTTATCACAGGAACATAAAGGAAACTAGAGCATGACTTTTTTTCTCAGTTGAATGAAATATAAAGGACCCTTCAACAACAGAATGTATTTAGAATCTGTGAAGTATTTATATATTTATACTGACTTGGGCACACACCACGATTGTGCTGCTCCTTATTTATAAAGTTCATTTAGGCAGTTACCTATGAGGCATATTATCAAAGAGACAGTACTGCAATATGGTCATGAAAGTATGTGCAGGAGATTCTTCAAGTCTCTGTCAGAATAAATGGGTGCCATGATTTTCCCCACTGAGATGCCTTGACAATCTCATTTTCTAATGAATGAATAAAGACTGAATAGAAGGAATCGGGTTGTTTTGACTTCGAATGAAGGGATGGCACAGAAAGGACAAAACAAAATTCAGAAATGTATGAATTCCCATCTGAGGCCCTGGCACCCAGACTGGATGGCTGTGCTTCACAGAGAAGCAATGGTCACCAAGTAGCCCCCGCCCAGTTTAGCCGCAGTACTTAGCAGTTACAGTGAGACTGTGATCAGCAGTGATGTCTCCCTTCTCTAGTCATGTTACATATAAAAATGTCAAGGGATCTTGTCCCCACTTTAAAAAAAAAACAAAACCTTTGGATGAGGGCATAAACTAGGCAACTGTAAAGTTTTACAACACAAAACTCTGTGAACTCTGTCGACATTTGGCAAATAAATTGCTAGTTGCTTCATGGCAGCAAAACTTCTGTTTCTGAAGAAATTGCTTGCTTCAATTATCAGTGTCTTTGCTTCTAAAAACAAACATTTAGAGGTACAAATTTAGAGGGCACTTTGACACTGTGTCCGTTCAGCAGAATAATAGTAATAGGTTCACCCTGGGGCCTGTGAGCTCCCCAACAATTTGTATCTCTAAATCCACAGATAGCTCTCAGAACTTATTAGAGAAGGTTTCTTTTGTGCAGTGTACAGTGGTTAATGCAGAAACTCACAGCTGATCAAAGTGCAGAGAGTAAGTGTTAATGGAGTGCTTGACCACACATGCAACATCTATATGCCCCACTCCCCATCAATGCTAAGGGATCATCGCTGAAGAGGGGATGGAAAAATTGTAAGAGCCAGAGTGTGGGGGAATAGGACTGAAACAGTGTTTTCTGGACATTACAGGAACATTGCACTCATAATCACAGCAGCTGTGGCTGACTACACAAGACCTGCACAAAATCAAGTCAGTCAGCGTAACTGGAGAGAGGAAGGGTTCCAGAGCCCCCATCACTAACTGCAGAGCCACTAACTGCAGAGCTATTGACAGATGATGGCTTTTAGGAGAAGGAGAGTTGGTTTTCTTTAAATGTGTAGCCCCAAATGCATGGGTATATGGGCAATACACATTGGTTTCACTGAAGTATATATCGATACACACACACATATACACACACACACACATATATGTATATATGTGTATATATATACATATACGTGTATATTTTAAATGACAGAGTTGCAGAGTAGAAGTGGGTGTGGGAGGAATTTGGGTGGAGCAGTGGGATCAAATATGATTAAAACATATCACACTGTGAGAAATTCTCAAAGAATTAATATGAATATTTTTAAAATCCTGCTAAAGGAAAAACCTGTTATGATTTGGGAGATAAAAAAACTATTCATGACATAAGATGTCTCCCTATTTAAATAAAATAAAATAAATTATAACAGCACTTTTCTTTATTTGCATCCTCACAAAACAGTCCTCGGGAATAGACTTCTATGAAGTGAATTAATTGTATGTGGTAATTGTGCTGAACATCTTTGCTAATTTCATTATCCAGCCACCTCCACCTGTAAACACAGTCTCCATTAGGAGCAGAATCTTATTCTCACAACATGCTGTGGATAATTCATGATTTTATTCTTCAAAAAAAGACTTTTGAGATCTAAGTATAGCCTGTTTTATAAATACTTAATAAAGGCACATCTTTCATATTGTTCCTAAGGATTTAATTCCTGTAGATTTCCTCTTTTAAAGAATTTTTATTACATTTATTTAGTTAGGTAGGTTTTTGGAGGGTGTGGGAGAGGGTAATGTATCAGGTTGAGTGTGCTGAAGTAAGAAGCCAACTTTCAAGATTCAGTTCACTCTTTCTTCCACATGGGTCCTGGGGACTGAACTCAGGTCCTTATGCTTAGTGGCAAGTACCTTTACCTCTTGAGCCACCTCAATGATCCTTCCTATCTTTCTTGATGTACTTTTAAACCAACTCCATATTAACTTTTGACTATTTTTTTTATCAATTCATAGAAGGCTGAAAGAATCAAAGTCCTGTTATTTCCTTGGTTAATATATCTGAAAAGCACTTTGGTTTTACACATTAAGAAGGTAATAGAGGAGCTGGCAAGATGGTTCATTGGTTAAGAGCACTGGCTGTTCTTATGGAGGAACTGAGTTTGAGTCCTATAATTCATATGACAGTTACAACTGTCCATAACTGAAGTTCTAGGGACCCAACACCCTCTTCTGGCCTCCTCTAGCATTTCCCATACATTGGTGCATTTACATTCATGCAGATAAAACAGTCATACACATAAAATAAAAGTAAAATAAAGAAATAAGAAAATAATAGAATTATGCCTGAACCTTGAGCTCATGTGCTTCAGGGCACCATGCAAGGAAACAGCAGTCACTGTGCTGTGATAGCATTAGAGGGGTCGATGAATAAATGCTTAAGGAATTAACAAATGAGTCTAAGAAAAGCACAAATCAAATGCCAATTGAAATTTGGCCCTGTCATACTGTTAATAAAGTAAGGGAATTCAGCCAAAGGCAGGAATCTCTTGGTATGTTTTACATAGTTACTCTAGGTTTAAAGAAATAAGACATCTGCTTTTCTTGCACTGATGAAACAACCACAGAAACATCTCACGGTGATACAGTGATGCTGTCAGACAGTCACTAATGTAATTTCAGAAGAGGTTAGTACCAAAGGACCCCAGGCTTACCAGGCCTGCTTCTTCACACTGGAACCCTTCATATCTACTTCACACTTGGTCATTTTCTTTCCCAGTTCAGGTTCAACTGTACATCATCTTAGGTTGTATCTTTTTACACCTTTGGCATAGACTTATTTGAACAGAACATTATTTCAGGGTAAGAATTAAACAAGGTCATTTTTTTGAAATGATACCTTGGCTTGTAAAAACAGGAAATTAGTAAATGTTTGCTCTTGCAACTAGAAATGACGTCAGTCCAGACAGATGGCAACAAGACGGACTGTGCAGTACCACATACCCACCTGAAAAACGTCCAGGTTAAGAAGGCCTCAGCCTGACCATTTGCCGAAGATGACCAGGAAAACACAATTCTTCTTTCTCACAGTAATATTCAACTGAAAAAGTAATCAATGCCCATAGCAGAAATCCCCCAAATGCAAAGTAGCGAATACTTGATTTTCTTCCAAGCTATATTCCTAAGTCCGTGGTGACTAACTCTCCAAAGCTAGAAACTTTTACCATTCTTTTGATGCATATCCAGATAGGATACTTAGAAATGAGATACAGCTATGTAGACTACATTTTTACATAAGAGAATATTATTCCTTCAGTTCTTCATACAGAAACATATGAGGATTAAATGAATGATGATGCAGTCATTCAATAGAATAACGGTCTACTGCAATAAAAGGATGAGACCGAAGATAATTTGGAAAACAGCCCAACAATTCCAGTACTCGTTAGAGCTCCAAGAGAACTGAAAATTTATGGACACATAAAAACTTTTACATAAATGTTCGATGCAGTTAATACAAAAAGCTCATAATAAAACAACCCAAATGTTTACCAAATGATGAATAAATAACAAAAATAGAATTTTATTTGGCCATTAAGAAAGGATGAAATTGTGCTGGTGGTACACACCTGTAATGCCAGCTTCCAGGAGAAGGGAGGGGAAAGCTGCAAATTCTAGCCCTGCCCTGTTCTGCATAGTTAACTGCAGTCTCAGTGAAAACTAAACTACAAAAATTGCTTTAGAAAAGAATGTGTGTAAACCTTGGTAATCTACTAAGTGAAAGAAGCAAGTCAGAAAAGTCTATATATGACACAAAATACCAGATCAGGGAAATCCAGAGAGGAAAATAGATCAGTGGCTGCCTCGTCATAGAAAGGGCAGGGGAACGGGGCCGCAGAGCGGTAGCTAAAAGCTTGGGGACTTCCCCCAGGAGTGATAAAGACACTCTAAAGTTGATTGTGGTTGCACAATTGTAAGCTTACTGAAAATCTCTGAACTTTAAACTTCCTCTAGGTGTAGACTACCATCAGATTCATATCTCAAAACACCCAAAGCCAAAACCAAAATCCCAACAAAACAGTCAAGAGGCTTCTCCATTCATCAGTGCATAGCCAGGGGAAGAATGAAAACAAAGGAACGATGTGCAGATCCTTTGGTGTATGTGAAAGAAAGGAGTGAACAGAATTCATGTTCTCATTGGTTGTACTGGTACAAACTTTAAGAAAAACACCCAGAAACCTAATGAATGTGGACACCTGTGAACTTGGGCATGTTTCAAATTGTAACCATAGTTACCATTACCTGGAGGCAACTCCATGCCAACACATGACAGATCTTGTAGACTCACTGCTGTACCATCACAACATGCAAACTGATCCACCCACCATCTATGACAAGCTGGAGATTTCTAGTCTTCTCTTCAAAACTACTGCAGAACACTTTTGAATATACATGCTTGCACACAGAGAGGTATGCAGAGTAAATATTCAAAATATTTTATCTATTATTTTTTTATGTGTATGATTGCATTGCCTGCATGTATGTAAGCACACCTGTGTCATGCAATACCCATGGAGATCAGAAGAGGGTGTGGAACCCCCTGAAACTGTAATTATGGCCAGTTGCTAGCCACTCTGTGGGTTCTGGGACCTGAACTTGGGTCCTCTGCAGGAGCAGTCAGTGCTTTTAACTGCTCCATCTCCCCAAACCCCCAAATAAATCTTTAAAACATGGAGTTGCTAGACTAAATACAGACAATATAAATGATCCTTAAAATAAGGATATCATGGACAATATAAATAAACCCTTATAGAAAATCTGTCTCTTAAATTTGTTCATCATTATAGTACCTGTAAAACTCCACCAGAGACTAATTGCAATTATTGAATAGCCTGTAAATTTAAATGTAGTTTTAACAAATTTAATGAAAAATTGGGACTTCCCCCATTCTTTACAGATACCGCATTAAAGAAAGCAGAATACGTTCTTTTATAAAAATTCAGACAAAAAGTAAATGATGCATTCTACTTGAGTTATGGAACTTGAGAAAGAGAAGCCTCCTTTTAATAGGCATGAATTTATTTGAATTCAATATGTGATTTTTTTTTTCCAAATGCTGTGCACCTTTAAAATGACCTTTTGGCCTCTAAGTAGGAGCTTTGGAGTAAAAGCATGAAGAAATCTGATTCAATTAAGATAAGCATCAAGCACCAAGACTCAATTATATTATTTGAATTTTCAGAAGACAAAGACATTGTTAAAAAATGGAAAACGCTAAGGACAGCAGTAAAGTTGGCACAGTTTAATTGTGTGAAGTTTTAATGATGTGAGGAGATGTTACCGTGTTCAAGGAACACAGGGCTATGTTTGGATCTGATCCTCCCCGCTCCCTTCCACCCTCTCTTGCTCATTTTGGAATTGTTTTTGAGTGGTTCTGTTCAGCTGCATTGCCATCTTTACTTAAATGGATGCTTCTGGGCAGAACAAACCCTACTTCATTGTGGTTCAGGAATGGTAGATACTAACAAAATGTTACAGTTGATGAACATAATATAGTTATACCAATGTCTTCATGATGCTGAAAGAATTACAGTAAGATGGATTTTCTGCCAAAACTTTCATTCAGCTATTTTTATTTGTTATTGTTTGCACTGTCATTATTTTCTTTCTTTTGTGTCAGAAAATACTGGAGAAACGAAGGCAGAGCCCAGGAGATGATGGAGGCAGTGCTGTGTGGAGCATTGCTTCGTGCAGGATCCAAGTATGTTTTCTGTTTGGGTCTGATAGGGATTCATTCAGAAACTACAGAAGGGTGGTCCATACAAAGACGCCACACAGGCTCAGAGCAGGGCTGCCAGTGAGAAAGCAGGGCCTGGCCTTTGATAGCCCCTCACACTTACTCTGCTCCAGCTGGGGAAACTACAGCTTACTGCCGGCGTCTGCACTGAGCTTTCTCTGTAGGGAAGCCCTGTTATCGGCTGCAGGGCAACATGCAACTTTGGGGAAACACTACTAGAATCAGTTCATGGGATTTTGTTGTTATTGTTATTGTATAAATGTATAAAATAATATAGATAGTACCTAGTTGGTAAAAATGTGAGTATAAATTGTAATTAAAATCAGCCCACACAGACATTAGAACACTGGAATCTCCCTAATTAGGGCACAAGAAGAGTCAGTCATGGTGGAAGATTGCTACCTAAACTCAAGGGGAAATCTTAAGCCTAATAGAAGTGACTTGAAATCTGCCAGCTCAAGTTCTTGATGGGTTTCATGGTTTACATAGAAAGGAGATTTACAACAACACAGCACCCTCAGACCCTAGTTTCTCTCCTTCTTTGGTGAAGAGTCTTTGGGTCCTCAGCCCAGTAGTGTTCCTGGGAACACAAGCTAGGCTCAGATATTGGGTCAGGCAGTGAGAAAATAGCTCAGCCAAAGACACATACAAAGGACTGACAGCAGGAGACATCAAAATTCTATAACTCTTCTTTGGAAATCTGCATGTAAGGACTGTATAAATACTCATTGTTAAGAGAACACTTTTTAGTATTTTTATTTATTTTTTATTTTATGCCTGCATCTATCTAAGTGCATCACTTTCATGCAATGCTCATGGCGGTCAGAAGAGGGCGTTAGAGCCCCTGGAACTAAGTCACAGGCAGTTATTAGACATGTTGTAGATGCTGGAAACAGAATCTGTGTCCTCTGTAAGAGCAGCTAGTGCTCTTAAACACTGAGCCATTCTTCCGGCCCCACTCTTATGTTTGAAATGGTGGGAAAAGTGATTCTGCAGCTTCTCCTGCTGTACATTCAAGGCCCTTGTATCTGTTGGGCTTCTCCTGTTCAGTACTTATGAAACTGGTTCCTTCAGTATTCAACTTTTCCTGACATTGCCTACTGAAGTATTTCCAGGATAAACACACACATAGACACACAGACAGACAGACAGACAGACACACACACACACACATTTTAACTCAACCCCTGTATGTTCTTGTCACTATACTAAATCACAATTTGAAACTAATTTATTTATTGAATTATGAAGCTTGTTAAGTGAATGAAGCAATATTTCATATCCATCGCCCAGCACAGAAGAGGAACTAAATGTCTGTCTATATGGAAACTATTCTAAACAAAAATCTTCTAATTTGCATATAGAAGTATTTACATCTTTTATCTTCTTGTAACATCATCGTAAGCTACTATTAAATCATACGCACATTTAAAAACCAGAGCATAAAGGAGCATGCCTATAAATGATTCACGGTTTAGAAAATACATATGTCTTGTCATGAAGGCTGTGTAAAAAAATTATACATTTCAGTAGAAGTGACACAGATTTTTTTTCTACAGTGCTATAAATTTAACCCAATTAGAAACATCAAATAAACCAAGATTCACATTTGCATTAATTTTCAAATTAAACAATAATTAGCATTTATTTACTCCCATGATGACTTTCGTTACTAAACTTTCTGTTATTATTAATATGATAATATACTATATATTAGGAAGTCATTTTCTTTTGCATAACATATCATTTTGTAAATGGACAATATTTTTTCCATCCTCAAATATTAACTTGTGCCAAACTAACATGAAGTCAAGAAATATAAACATGAAGCTATTAGTAGGAGATTTCTATCCTAAAAATAATAAACTGATAATGTATTGCTGGCTTTGCATTGAGTATTTATATGCTTTAAAAATACTTTTATTATTTTTATTTTATGGTTATAAGTGTTATGCCTGCATTTGTAAAAGTGCACCCATGTCATGCAATGCCCATGGAGGCCAAAAGGAGGAGTCGGATTCCCTGGAGCTGGAGTTATGACAGTTGTTAGCCATCTTGTAGGTGCTGGAAATTGAACCCAGGTCCTCTGTAAGAACAATTAATGCCATAGCTCCAGCCTTGGTTATTTGCTTTTTTATGGCATGTTTTGGAATGTTTGTTTGCTTTATTTCCCCAGCAATGTAGGAAGAACTTTCTTTGCACTGTATTACTTAACATTCACAGGATATACACATACACGGGCAATTTTTCCCCTCATAAAACATTCATTTGATATTCAATTAAGGCTGGCCTTCGGGAGTAGAGCTTCTTTATGGGGACTGAATTGAAATTTACAAGGCACGTTAGGTCTATACATGTTTTATAGCACATCTAAGTAAATATGAACGTCAAAGCCTTAGTAGGAGGTAACTGAACAAAAGGAATTTGGTACATACATATGGGAAGCCCAAGATAGGTTTGTGTGTGTGTGTGTGTGTGTGTTTGTGTGTGTGCATGTGTGTATGTGTTTATTTATCCCTTACATATACACAAATGGCAAAAATTATGAGAGCACATGTGCTTGGAACTTTGCACAGATTCTCTAATTTAGTGAAATAAATTAAAACTTTGTGTACTGGAAATACAAGCAAATATTTTTACTACTAAGAAATGAATGATGAACAACTTAAAATAATGAAACTCATTTTTTATAGCTAGAAATATTAAAAATTTACCAAGAAATCTAATTTAATGCAGAACAGAAACAACAAAAAAAAATGTCAAGACACTGAAAAGCTAAGGTAAAAGAGAAATGGTATAAAGCTGAGATGGGGAGATTCAAAAGGGAAGTTTACTTAAAATTTGCCTCCTTTTGTGGGGAGCTGGGTCTCCTGTCACTATGTGAACTAGGCTAGCCTTGACTACAAAGAGATCTGCTGTCTCTCCAGCCTGAGGCTGGGATTAAAGGCACATGCCACCATGCCCAGTGTTCAATTACAATCTTATAAACCCACTTTTCAACCCAATTCTTAGTTCTCCCTAACTCTCACTGAGGTTCAGGAGAGAGGGCCCACCCACAGTGCTCACTGAAGAGGAATCACACATTACATGGCACACGTTCTGAAGTTATGGAGTTCCGTGGGAGTTCTGTAGAGCCGGAGCCCTTACAATTAAACAGGAATACTGGTGACTCATGTGTATGACTAGGACTCCTGGAGTAATGTGACTCACTGTCAAAGTCAGCTAATCATTTGATTTTCTTTCAGAAAGCATTTGTACTGTTTCGGTGCTCGGTGTGCCATGTGTGGCAACTGTAATTCTTAGGGGCAAGCCCTTAACTGACTTACAGAAAGACAGAGAAGTCATTTTCTTCTGATTTCTTGTATGGGATCTGTGCTTTGATTATTCTTTCACAGAACTATGTTACCTGATTGATGAAATGACCTCACATACATTTAGATTAAAGTAGTCATAGCCATGAATTAAGCATGCTAGCAAATGAATACAGCTACATTCTACCATGATAATAGCACACTGAGTTAGCTGAAGACCTGGAAAGTTAGTAGCTATTTGTAGAAAAAGTGAGCTTATTTTCCTTATTAGTGAAACAATATCTCAAATATTTTTTTTCAAATTTTTATTGGTACACTCATAACTAAAGGTGTCCTGAAGATTATCTATAGGGAAAAATTATGACAAATTATATCTATTTCATGATTTATTTTTTATTTGAAATTCATTTTTCCAGTTATTTTCTTTTCAGAAATGACCAATCTATGTCTCTTCTCTATACATACATTGAAATGGCTTACTGTATATACATTATATCTGAAAAGTTAAAGCAAAATTCACCCCAAATAAAAAAAAAAATCTGTTGATTCTAAATGTGTTTAAATAAAATACATTTATTCAACTTGGCAGGCATAGCCTTAGTAGGAGGTAACTGAACAAACTATTTACAATGAAAATATCACTTAATAAAAGAGCACAGATTTGTAGGACTTACCTCTTCCCCAACTAAAAGTTTCTTTTTCTAACCCAGAGAAAGGATTTTGACCAGAATAACTCAGATATGCCAAATATGCTAAATACAGGTAATGAGGTTTTTAAATTATTTTATTCACCAATGAAATTCTGAAAGTGATTAGGACACTTTAAAACTATATGGTCTTTCAAGAAAGCAAAACAGAACCTAAGGACAAAGTAAGAGCTAAGCTAAAACCAGAAATCCTCTACCCATGAGAACATTCTATACTGTTAATGCACTTCATTTGAAAAAGATAAGGGCTATGTACTATCTAATAGCCGGCAGGGTGCCTGCAGGCAGAACCAGCTTTGAAAAGCATTGCTAAACAAAGCAATGTAAAATGGACCTTTACTTTTGTAATTAATGAACACACAGAAATGCAGCTCTTCTTTAAGGACCAATTTTTAAAGCTTTACAATCACACAAATAAGTCAAGAGTCTAAAAATAGTCTGAATACATTGTCAAAGGCAATAATTTCCTCTGTAATTAAGGACTAAGCCTTAATTTCTTAGTATTCCAAACTATTTGAGTCTTAAGTCTGGGAAAGCTGAAAGCTGGCTTTATAATGGGAAAAGTTTACAACATAAGCAGGAATGCTAGCCCTAAAATGTTCCTAAGTCCTTGACTTAGGAGGTCAGAAGCCAATTCCCTTTGAAAGGACCTGAAGACAAGCTGGTTTCTGATGAAGCTCTGAAATCTGTCTGGACCTGACAAATGTGCTGGGCTTCCAAGATGGTCAGTGAAGATGAAGTGAGTTTAAATAGGTGTCTCTCGACTGCACACCATCAGCACTCCTGCATAGTGTGAGACATTAGCCAAGGCAACTGGGTGATAGACATGTGTATCCTTCTGTCTTTCTTGTAGGTACCATTTATCACTAGTTAGTGACAGAGGCATTATTCCTGCCACATTAACATTAGGAATGACTTAGAAGTATAGATTTTAGAAAGGGAAATAGAGGTACAAATGGAGGGGATTCAGAGAGATGTCCTGATACCAGACTTCTCAGTGGAGGACTAAGGGTGATGAATGGAAAGCCAGAGGAATTAAGGGAAAACTCTGTTCCCATAACCTACATAGTACAATTCCTATCACAGTATTAGTTAAAAAGTACAAATAAAAGCAGATTAAAGGATTCTTATTAAAGAACAGTTTGATGTTTTACTCTGCAAAAAGGGCAGATATTTGCCAAGGAAGAAGCAGGCTCTGTGCTGGGAATAGAGATTCATCACTGAGAAAGATGGACAAATGCAGGTAGCCCTGTTAACAACCTCATAGAAGAGGCAAAGAGATAACAGATAAAAACTGCAATATTTCAACAGCTATAATAGAAAATGCACAAGGTTTCACAAGAGCAGAGGTAAGGGAGCTTTAATTCTGACTAGGAAGGTTTAAAAGAAGAGAGGACCATTGGGTGTGAATATAACCAGCAGAGTACTCAAATAGTCATACAATTACAATAGTTGTCTTTTAAATGGTCCTGTGAGCTCATAATAGTTCTCTATGCATAAAATCAGCTGTTAAATTTGCACGTGATTTGTAAAGCATTTTTGGAGCTGGGGATGAAACCCGGGGTATTGCGTATACCAAGTACCTACTCTATTATTGAGCTACACTTCTTGTCCCATGAAGTTTACATGATCATATAGTCATATATCTTAAATTATACTATAATTTTGTAAACAGTGCTCTTAAATTTCACTTGAATTTCTATACTAAATAAAAATTGGCTTAATTACCTATAAGCATCAAGGATGACTGAGTTACATACATATCACCGTGAGATAGTTATTCGAACATCATTTTGCAAGGGCTTTGGGGTAGACAAACATAACATGTTTCCTTTTCTATACAGTTCAAAAGCAGAGAATGGTTATTTGTTATTTTTAATAATCATAATGATTATTACTTTCAGTAGGAGGTAGATAATGGATTAAGGTTGACAATAGTGATTTTTAGTTTCTATTGAGACTATTTTAAATCTGGGGGGCGTGATTACAAATGTGGTTTTCATAATTAGCATTACTAATGTTCCCTACTTGCTTTACAACATTCAAAAAGAGTTTATATGTTTTTGATATTTACCTAGAAGAGGTGACTGTCGAAAATCACCCACATATGATCTATAAGATGGTTTCCACTACAGCAACTTGTCCTGTATGAAAACTTAAGAGTTGAGTTTTTACATGTAGGACTATAATGAGACCATAGGTCCATTTAGATGGCAAGTAGCCATATGATGCCCTTCTTTCCTTAGACAGACATCACTAACTTATGACTACACTTGTTTCTCTGAGTACAACCCAGCTTTCAGTACATCATTCCATGTAACTAATACTAATTATGAAAATTTACTTAGGTTTGACCAAAGTTACCTATCTTGGTTTTAAACAATAGAGAATCATCTGTAGTCACTTTTTCTCTGGAAACAGTTAACTCCACTCTCAATTATAATTCTTAACCCAAAATAGAGTACAGTTGTTAATTATGACAGTGATGGTTTTATACATTTTGAGTAACTATTCTTAATAAAATTTATAGATGCCAGACACTGTGGAATGCTCATTGCATGCTCTTGATAATTTATTGCATTTTTACCATTTGTAGCCTGGATAACTGTACAGCTCATTCTGAAACGACATTCCAGACTTTATGAATAGACCTAAGCAGATCTCATTTTTGTCCATTGTATTTTTTGAAAGAGAAAGAAAAAGAAGTGTGGGCCCATTCAGCTGATTTAGAATGGAAAGGTAAACTCAAGAGGATTCCAGCCCAGACTGTGGTCTAATAAAGAGAAAGAGACTGAGCTGTGAATCTGTGGATGACAATTTATGAATGATAAGCCTGTGAACAATGAGCTGTGAGCTGTACAGCTAGGAATGCACTTTAGAATCCAAGAAGGGGCCACGGCAAGGGAAGGTAGCCAGGCAGGTCCATGAAAAAAAAAGACTGAGCAGCAGGAAAATCATATGAAGACAGTTCTTGCCTGGATGTATCAAGCGACAACATCCGGGCCCCAGAGCCATTCCTGCCAGCTTGAACTCCTGAGCAATTCTCTTTCCCAGAGGATTACGGCTGATTTACAAACAAGTCACAGGTACTTAGGCTTGCAATTGATCACTTTTGATATTGTCATCCCTGCCTCACTGATCTATCTGCATAGAAGTAGGTCTTCTTAGAATCCTACTGTTGACTATGACTTATCCAGATACCTAGCTCTGTAGAAATACTTTATTCTGAGATACATCCAAGAAGAGCGCTTATGGAAAAGGAACTCTACTGGACTGAATCAGTTTTCAAATTTATAGTTAGGTCTTCATTACTTATAAAGTTATACCAATATGTGTTTGGAAAGTGCATAATGTATCATTTTCTGGACACTTATAAGAAGTTAGCCACTATGCTGAGCAGTAGAGAGATTCTGGCTGATAATATGCTAATACCCACATGGTTGCTAAAGGTAACATTTTATCCTTTTAAAAAGCTTGTCATTGTTGAGGGAGGGATGTCATTTTCTTCAGTGATGTAGTCACAGAAGCGTCACTTGCATTCAAACTCAGGCAAGAAACTCTACTTAAGCGCTGGGGTCACACACAAAAAGAAGACGTTAAAGGAGGAGGGGGCTTACTGGGAAGGAGGGTTGCGGTGGCAATGGAAGGAGAGTCAGAAAGGGGACTAGGGAGTGAAATACTAAAATTCATTATGTAAACGTATGAAATCTGTCAAATAATTAAAAAATTTAAGGGGCTTGTTATAAATGAATCAAAAAGCGTATGGATACATAAAATTCTTGTATATGACACACCACTTTCGACAAATGGCTTTGCTCGGCCTCGGCGTCCTCATCTGTAACAGGAGGAGTAGGAATATGGATGCCTTATCAGGTCTGCCATGAGGACTTCATAAGGTCATTCCTATAAATGCACTGCCCTGAGACTGGCACACAATAAACAGTTGAGACAAGTGGCCATGATATTTGCTTCTTTTAAAGAGTATATTAGGAGGAGAAAAATGAATTTAGAATTTTAAGACATGAATATTTGTATTTGTTTAGTTATGTGACTTCTGACAATTCAATGACTGGAGTTCAATTTCTATATTTGGATAAAATGACTTCTCATTCCTTTGGGGGACTGTTAAAGCCTTGATCTCTACAACTATAATTTTTAAGTAAAGTTAGCTAAATTCGATAAAGGCGTCTGCTGCCAAGCCTGAAGAGCTGAGTTTGGAGTTTGCTTTCAAGAATGCACATAGTGGAAGTTGAGAGTCAACTCTCACGGGCTGACCTCGACCAACACACATGTACTTTGTTTGGCACGTGCACATACACACACATATATACACATACATACTCACATACACATACACACACAAGAGTGAGAGACAGGGAGTTCAGACAGTTTAGTGGATTTAGTTAATTTCTATGAGAGTCACATTAAAATCCAATAGAAATAATAATAAAATTGGCTTTATGCGTTCGCCTGAGGTATAATAGATTTCCTCTCCTTTTACTTCAAAACACATTTTCCAGTTCAAAAACATTTCTCTTGCTATTGTTTCTAACAGTTATTCCTGATTTTACTTGACCAAGATGTTTAGAAACTAGCAAAATGTTTCCAGCTGCTCATTGGGGTTAGGGTGGGGTAGATTAGATTATAGGTTATTCTCTGTGGTCCCATTTAAAAGAGTTTCTGGTTCTACGAACTGGTCCAGTGCCAAAGAACAATTTATAGGCTGACCAGACAGGGAGGGCCAATAAGATGAGGAAGCAGGGAACTAGCTAGCTCTCCAAGGAATGGCGTTGCACCAAAGTCTGTGTTCTGTTTCTATCGTGTCTCTAGGGTCCACGGTGGAAGAACTCGATGAAAAACTTGGGAGAGAAGGAAGACGAACAGGAAAGGAAACATGCCCTAGCAGGCACACATTAGTGGGAGATAGATGGTTGACCTACCTAGATCCAAAGAGGAAGGCTTAAGAACAAGCCTGCTGACTATTCTTTGTTAATACCACCAAAGAAAGCCATGCATAGCTAAAGCAGTGTGGATAGTAATGGAAAACCAACCAACCAATGAGGATAATAGCAGAAACAATGGGTGGGATTTAACATTTTTCTGTAGCTGCATGATTTTACTAACAATGCAGTTTCAGTGTCAGCCAATACAGTTGCTGTGACAGCACAAAGTTCAATGTCTGGCAAACAGCAAGTACTCACGCATTGCGTCATCAATGCTAAGGTTGTCACTCTAATGATTATAATAGATTTAGGGATCCCTCTCCCTAGGTGGCTGGTGATGTAGCCAGGGATCAACTGATCCTTGTATTAGGACAAAGTTGCAGCATCAGAGGAAATGTTACAGCCAGCAGAGGTTTATTACATGTTAGAATACCACTAGCTTCAAGCTGATACATTTTGCATGACTTATTCTAACTGAAATGCTGTTATGTAAATTCCTTGACATAAAGAATAAGTTCTGTGCCACACCACAGTCGAATGACGTCATGGTTGTTAGGAATTATAATCTTCTGAATCCTACATATACATGAATATGTCATAGAAATTAATTAACAAGAGCTGAATTCCTCATCGTGGGTGCATTTTAAAGCAGAAGAAAAATTGGGACAATGGGGCACTCTTCACTAGGAAGTTTGAAAACAATCCCATACAGAAACACTTAATTAAACATTTAACAAGTCGCACTACTGCCATTTACCATTCAGAATGAATATTTTACGATATGAAAAAAGGTCAAGAACATTAACTTTCAAATGTCATAAAGGAGATACTGCTTATCTGACCCACTACCTTTGTATCTCCGAATAGCTAGGGGGAAGGAGTTAAAATTTAAGCAGCAGAGATTAGTACTGAATATAAACAAAACTTCCTGACCATATGGATTTTCAACATTAAGACTAGGCTGGAAGTGTGAGTTACCCCTCTGATCCCAGAACTCAGAAGACTGAAGAAAGAGCATGTGAGTTTGAGCCTGGACTTAACAAATCAAGGACAACTGGTGTCTATGTGTATATATATATTTTTATATATATATATATATATATATATATATATATATATATATAAAGTCAACCATCAACCAATCAACTAGCCAACTAAACAAGCTAGAGCATCAGGACTTGTTTATACATATAAGGAACTTTGGGAAGTTTCATTTTCCAATCAGCTTGAAATTTCCTGTTCTCTCTCATGTGCAGTAAACAAAAGGACTTGTAGACGACTCCTTTCACCATCTGGCAACAGTTCCCAGCTTAGATGAGGGATAGAACTGTCCTCTAGTTCAAGGGCCCACTTGCCAGAATGTGACTAAATTAAGGAGGCAGCTAGATGGTAGATGTCTGGTTCCAAGTGGGATAGAGTCCTTATATCGGCCTCTCTCTGGAATCGCCTGTGGTCAGACTTCTCCACCTCTTCTCTTGAAATCTTTCCCTTTTGTTTTTCCAGCTGTTATTCCAAAGAACAGTTTAACCTTCTGTTTGCTTCTCCTGTTCAAATCCTCATGTATCATCCAAGATGCTCCTAGGAAAGCCAATCACTTAGGAAACTGAGAGTGAAAAGCAATACTGAGAATTTATGTTTCCCCTGTTGTACTAAGAAATTGTACCCACAGGCTCTGGGATTCTCCCTACTCTCCATTCTTTTGAAGCACTTCCTAGTTTACACCAAACCTTACCACAGAGAGAAATGTTTTGACAGCTGAGATATATCTCAGGCCTAGCCTCCATTTGTTATCTCTACACAATTACATTTAACAGTACTTCTTCCTGGATTCCTGCCTTTGTAGCCACATGGCATCTCAGCCCTTTCTACAGGCTTTTATCTCTGGAAAGATAGCACTGTTTTCTATGTTTGGTGTGTGTGTGTGTGTGTGTTGTGGGGTCAGAGGACAATTTGCAGGAATCTGTTCTCTCTTTCCATCCTGTAGGTTCTGAGAGATTGAACTAAGGTTGTTAGGCTTGGTGGTTACCACACCTATCTGCTAAGCTATTTTGCAGGTTAAAAATAATACTTTTGGCTGAGGTATGCCTTACTTCCACGGTCCATACTGTAACATATCTTCAACCCCTATGTTGTAATTTATAATTTCAGAAGATGTAGGATCTCTGTCGCCAATGAAAATCATGTGTTTCTCCTCCTCGTTCTCCTCCTCCTCCTCCTCGTCCTCCTCCTCCTCGTCCTTGTCCTCCTCCTCTTTTGTTCTCTCGCTTCTTTATTCCTTCCTTCCTTCCCTCCCTGTCTTCCTCTGTCCTTTTCTTCCTTCCTATTTCTTTCACTCTTTCTTTTCTTTCTCTCTTTTTTCCTCTTCTTTGGCAAGGTTTTACCATGTAGCCCAGATTAACTTCAAGCTTACCATCCTCCTGCTTCAGTCTCTTAAATGCTGGCATTACTAGAATGCACAGCCGTATCCAGCTCTTCCATGGACTTCTGGTAAAGCCTGAGCTTTCTTTGTAGCTGTCTTCATCTCGGAATCATCTCAGTATCTCCCAGGCATCACTGTCTTTTCTTTTATATGAGATTAAAAATTCTGTGTATTTAGCATTAGTATTATTCATGATATCTGTTTGTACCTTTCTGACACTTTTTCCAGAGATAAGTGAAAACTCTATGGCAGTTTCATTAATATTCTTCCTCTTTGGCTTCATCTTTGATTCTCTTTTGCCCAAGCTTACTGGTACCAATTGGATGAATCCATGAATAGCCATCCTAGTCTCATGATTACATTCATGCTTTCATGCCTTCTGTTTCAGTAAATTTATGATGTGATTGGAGTGACTGATAAAGGGGCTATCAAGTAGGATTTGCCTGTCGCTCTACTAAAGAAGAAACTTTAGTTACATGTTCCAAACCACCACATACCACAGACTATTGGGAAAGAAAAGAGTTAGTTAGGCCCAAGTGCAACTACACAATAGAAAACTGCTTTATTAGTAGATAGCCTATGCTATACAATGCACCTGAGGAAAGCATTGCATGGAACAATGTTTCCTAGGAACTTTATTCACCAGTGATATGAAAGAAAAGAGTATGGAGAATCCCACATGTAATAACCAATCTAACAAGACATTTTCTTCTGAGGAATTAAATTCTAATTCAGCTTTTCTTTACTAGTAACCAGAGCGAATGTCTGAGCAGTCAGTTATGCACATATTAGTGAGTGATATTTGTCTTCCTGAAAGTCTAAAATAATTGCTCAAAACTGAGACATTAAGTAAAATAGGTAAAAATTATTATAACTCTAATTCTTCTGTGGTTTCTCGTGAAGCATGTCTATGACCATAAGGTCTGGCAAGGCAGAATCATTTGAACTATTAGTATTGAACTTCTCAGGAAGTTTATCCAGGTTCATAAGAATAGGCACAGATCACAATAGGTTTAAGCATCACTATAGAGAATAACACTATGAGTGATTTTAGAGGTTCTTAGCTTTGTGGTATCCAAGTTATACTCCTTGGAACCCTAGAGCTCTTTAGAGGTATATAACTCTGCAACTAAGGGTGGTCCATGACTGCTGAGTTAGGTAGAATCAGTTTTGTTCAGAGACAAGGAACCTAATAGGTTTCTCAGGTCTAAGTGGTCATATCTACAAGAATATATGGACATATGGACAGCATCAATTAAATTCAGTGTGTGTGTGCGTGTGTGTGTTTGTGTGTGTGTGTGTGTGTGTGTGTGTGTTTACAGAGAAAGAGGACATGAATTTGAGATGAGGCTATGGAAGGCACAAGCATAGCTGGAAGGATAGAGAGGGGGATAAATATTATGAAAATATATTGGACTTATGTATGAAATTCCCCAAACAGCAATACGAAGTTAGTGGTACTGTAGAATGTGGATAGAGTTAGAATGGAGAACCAAGATACAACTCAGTGACCTGTTTGCTGTTTTGTGTGTTTATATACTTGTAGTTACATGTTTCACACATATTTATGTTTTAAAAACTATGTATGTATACATATATATAGTACTTTATATATATATATATATATACTTTTTCTTTCAAGTATCCACATATATTAATATTGAACTCAAAGTTACATTCATTTCTTAAAGGTTCTACTGAATGAACATGTCTGAAAGTCACTGGCTGGCTTAACTTGTCCTTATATTTGGTTGGTGAATAGACGTGGTTACAGAGGAACCCAGTGGCATCTTTATAGACACAGTGCATGTTAGATGCAGAATGGAAAATATGGCTTTATTTTTTCTAATAATCTGTGACATTAAAAAAGCAGATGTATTTGCAGTGTGTTTTGTGTTTCCTTAGTTATGTTTTAAATAATATACGGGGCATCCCAATTGCTTCTAAAAGCTGTGTATCTCTAGGTCAGTTGCAATACAGACGTCAATATATACAATTGGATCAAAAAACCACATAAAAACATATATGACATGGACAAAACTATGAAACAACTTTGACAGTCATCACTTAAGCAAATCACAGTGTATGTTGGAAATGTAAGTGTGCAGATTTTATTTATTTCCCCATTTACAAAAGTCTCTAAGCTAAAAGATACAAGAGGGGAGACTGTACACCTTCTTCAGATTCACATGTAACAGCGTGAGACTTCATGCAAAGCCTTAGACATAGTCTTTGTTTCTATTCTTACGGAGTCTGCTGGGAATAGAACAGAATAAAGCTTGCTAATGTAATTAGAAAGATGAACTTTGGCTGTGTATTCTCTTTGGTCAGGCTCTGGTGATCTGACTCCTAGCACTAGAAGATATAATAGCCTAAATAATATAACTACAAGATCTTTCAAATAGACAAAACATTCAGTGTCATCCCTACACTTCAGCTATCATGCCTCAAGAAGACAGTTTCCATTACTGTGTTGCATTTAGATGCCTTCACCAGATGGACAGTTTTGCAATGGCTAACAATGCTAATTTCGTACCCAGTAGAGTAGGGAGGCAACATGCTGAGGTGAAAAGAGCATTGTCTTTCAAATAGACAGCTAGTTACAGGGCCTTGCCCAACTCATTTCATCTTACAGAGTAACTTTCTCATCTGTGAAATCTGGATTCACCAACTCCCTCCTTTCAAAAGCTGATTTTATAAGAACTGAATAATCCAGCATATGTGAGACTCTCTCATTTACAAAAGGCGCCCCACAAAATGAAAGCTAGAAATATTATTGTTAGAAAAATAGGTAAACGATCAAGCAGAGAAGAGTTACAATCTTTATAACTATTTAAAATATGTAAGTTAAGCTTAATATAAGAATAAACGAGGGTGGACTAATGGGTTATAGGCAATTTTTCCAATAGCATATTAATCAATGATGTTGCATCTTTATTTTTAAACTCTCAATTGTAAAATTAATCATTCTAGTTTAAGCAAATGCTTTCTACTGCGGTCTTAACACAAAACTAAGAATGCTCAGGCAATCTGGAATTTTATAGGCTGAGGAGGAGAAATAGTAAAAAAACTAAGTGCACTCATTTATTAGTCTCAGCGTCAATGCAGTTCAGAAATAGCATCAGTCCTTTATTGGAATGCTTACATGTTTTGAACCCCAATCCGATGCTTCTCTAATAGACAGAGAGTTACCAAATATAGAGGAGTTTGTTTAAATGAACATTAAAAAAAAAAAACTATTTAAAGTTTCATGACTTTCTTCTTGACGAAGAGATCAAACAGTACAGAAATACAGTGAAAACAGAGATAAGGTCCATTGTTTCATTCCTACCACTTTCATTGTAAAATATAACCAGTATCAAAACTTTGGAATAGGTGCTTACAGACCCCTTTCTGTCTATAATCCAAAGTAGGACTTTCAGATGTTCAATAATCAATGCAAACATTGCTTTTCTAAAAGAACTTCATTCAGTCATGTCCTTGAAAGTTGCATCTCTTTTCTGCTAGATTACATCATGAATGATCTTAAATATAACAAGTGACTACTAAACAGTGAATGTTCTAATGGCAGGAAGAGAACAAAGGCCAGTGTTATTTACACTTATGTTTTGAAGGCTAATAGTTTTTTTTCTTGCTTAAACTAAATCACATATTCTAAGGAGATTAATAAATATTCCTGGGATATGCTAGTGAATGATAAATACAGTAACAATTTCACGGAATAAAATCATGTTTTTATGGCATGTAACTGTGAAGTAAATTTGCATGTAAGACATGTAAAGTTAAAATATTTGTGAAAGTGAAATGCCTTCATTTTCTTATATAAAATTTGAATATTGTGACTGAAACAACAGAAATGGGAATGCAAAGGAAGCCCACCAATGAACCAGCTATTTTTAGTAACTCTGTGAGAATAAGAAAATATGTGCATCTATCTATTAAGTTTTGCTCAACTCATGCATGAAAAAGTTTAAAGGAACGTTTACGTATCAGCACCATAGTCACTTTCTGCTGGAGTTTGGCATACAATAGGTACTCACTAAACAACCACTAAGTAAATCTAAGCCACCTTTACGTTCCCTTATTATATAAACTTAAACTTTGTGCCATATTTTGCAAGAAAACAAATTGAATAATTTCAAGAGTCTTTTTTTTAATTTTTAGTTTTTTTTAAGTTTTAGTTTTTTTTAAGTTTTAGTTTTCATTACATGTAAGACTGACCATTTCAATAAGTGAAATAAGGAGAATGTGAAATATTATAAATGTGTCATGAAATCCCTTAGAATGGTGTCATAAGTTCTGATTAAGGCTATAAATACATTGACGTATACGGCTCGTTATAGTATGTATGATGGGGGCAGATAGGAGAAGACTGAGAAGTCATCTAGGGAGCATCTGGATTCTTGCTTAAGACAGACAAAAGAAAGACCTCCAAAGGCAGTGCTCGGGTATGGGGTATCCCTGGAGAAAGGCAGATTTGAATGGTGAAATTGAAAGATGAGCTTCCAAAAATTGTTTAAAGTAATTAAAAAAATCTAAAAAAGGGATGTAAGGTAAATCAGGAGATTTCTTTCCTGGGAACCCAACTGTAAAGGAGATGAAAGAGGCTTCAGTGGTGACGTGGAGGGAGCTGAAGGAAAAGAATATAGACTAACAAGGCATTGGCGAGCTGATTTCTCCAAGTGCGGCCTTTGTGTGTAAAGGTACCGAAAGACACCCTCCTTTTTAAGTAAAGTGCATGTGTGCGTGCCTGTGTGTGTGTGTACAGGATGTTTAAATATAACCCTAAAGTGACAGAACTGTGTTTATAAGCTACGACACTCAGGCCAAATTACTTGAAATGTACATTTATACACTCAGTCCAGCAGTATTCTTGCTCAGATGTAAGATTTACAAGTAGTGAGGTTTCTGTGCTGCACAGTTAAATCTAGTGACCATTAGCAAAAAAAGTGACATTGATTTACTGTACAAAATCATTTGATTGCCAGGAATGATGGCACACGCCTTTGATCCCAGCACTCAGGAGGCAGAGACAGGAGAATTTCTGTGAGATTGAGGTCAGGCTAATCTGCATATTACATTCGAGGCCATCTGGAGGCTTCAGGGAGACCCAGATTTAAACTCCTGCCACCAAAATCAGTTTACCTCAACATTGTACAAGATATTTAAAGTTAATGGAACAAAAGATATATTAGTACAGTATTTCAATGTGCATTCTGAATTGTGTCACTACATCTTTGTGATACTATCTCATACAACTTAGCGTAATAAAATAATTATAGATAAAAATAGTTCATGATAATCACAGAAGAATAAAGGGTGTCTGTTAGTATTGTCAATTGAGATGAATTAATTATTGTTATTTGAATCCTAGAGTTGCAAACAAGTCTTCTAGCAGTTTAGGCAATTGTTTAATACTATTTGTATACATATCAGATCTTTTCACTTTGGTAAGATACAAATAATAAATGTGTAAAGTCCACTTATAGCCAGACTGCCTATGTCAGAGATTTGCATTAGCTATAGAAATTCATGAAAGGATTTTATGATTCCCTAGTATTTTGTTGTTTGGAAAACGAAAAGAGAGACCTTACAAAAATATATTCAGATACAAACTCTTCTTTCAATCATCTCAGAGAATTATTGCATGTATTCTTTCATAAGGGATGGCAAGTATTATGAGTGAAATTCTACATCTAGAATTTATTAGAAGCCACACTAATGCCACAGAAGATGCAACTGTTTGCAGTTTACTCTAAAAGACTACTATAATGACAGAGAATCATCAGTCTGCTCCCCACCCCCAAGCAGGGCTGATTACCCTATGCAAACAGTTCCTGTATTCAGAAGAAAGTCTCTTACATAACATATCCTAGGTTTCACTGAGGGCCAGCTTCTGTCCTAAAAGCCACCTGCCTGGATCTTTGCTTTTCTTTTCTCTATCCCAGCAAGGTCATTTCCATACCAAAGAACTGAGTTTAGCTGCCAATTTACAGCTCTTAAGGTAAACAATGCATAAGTTTTTCCTCTGAAATAGCCAAAAAGTGTGCTAAAAGTAGTTATTCTAGACATAAGTGACTTTTTCTTTAAGAATCATATGCGTATAAACCTTGAGAAAAGCAGAATAAGTATTACGATAAATTGAAATGGACTTATATATTAAACTAAAACTTTTAATATTACTGAAAACTTACTAGTAACAAAATAGAGATGTCAGATGACAAGCAGCTTTATATGAACTTAGCAACGTAGATTTCTATTACAGTTGGTCTCCTATACACGATGGAACATCTCTGACATCATTAATTCCTAACACATCTGTCCTGACGGCCTAGGCATTTTATTCTAAAGACAGGGCCAAGGTCAACAGTTAACATCCCTGTTGCTCCCAGTACTCAAAAAGATGAGAAAGCAGACTGCCAAGTAAGACTGTGAGAAATGGTAAATTTTCATTTTCAAAACTCCAAACACATTTGCCACCTTTTTGACTCCTTTAAAAATTATCATTGGATAAATTGCTGTGGTCCACAAAAAGTTAAAAAAAAAATACATAAGCACCTCTTTGGATAGATTAGACAGGTTAGGGCACAAAACAGTGAAAAAGTAGCCAATACTCTGCTTCTCCTCAAAACCTTAACATCACACCTCATAAGCTGAATTCGTGAGTACTACGTCAATCTTAAAGGCGAAGGAGAGAAAAAGCACCTTACCAAATTGCCTCTGTAGTCCTCAGAGAACTTGTAGACCTGGATCTTGGCTTCATAATAATGCTCATTTTGAAGAAGGGTAGAAGAAAACGCAAAATAAAAAAAGACTATGTTCAAGTGCTCTGATCAATGCATCTCAACTGCTTTTCCACAAAGAAGGCGCTGGATATGTCCCATTTCCAGGGGAGGCTGCCTGGCCAAGTCCACGTTTCCCCTGGCGCGCCTCTGGCCCGCGGTTGGGCTCTCAAGCTTCCCAGCAGCAGGCGCACTTTCTTCCTTCATGCCGAAGCCTCGCCTGCATCAGGCTCTTCCAAAGGGACAGTTTCTTTTGTGCCCTGCCTTGCCAACAAGGGAACTGCCTTTTGAATCTGTTCTTCATCTGTGTCACAAGGAAAGTCAGCCCAGTGAACCGGTCACTTGCTCTCTTTTTTACAGTCTCATAACGATGGACTTAAAGGTTTCCACCACTGAACTTACTCAGGTAGAGAAAAAGGAAGGAAAATGCCTAGCAGCCGGGCAACGCGGGGGAGGGGGTGGAGGGAGGGAGGGAGAGAGAGAGCAAGCGCGCGAGAGAGAGCTGTCAAGGAAGTTTCATTTCTGGGCTACCACAGGAAACTGCTCTCCTTAGAGTAAAGATGTCACAGAATGAACACAGTTCCGTGGGCTGGGTGGGCTGAGCTACCTGCCAAGGCAGTTTCTGTTGTGTCCCCTGAGAATGTGACCCAGAGCCTTTGTGAATGAGAACTATGATCCAATCTCACTGAGCAGAAACTATTCCTCAAGGGCTGAATGACGTCTATAAGATGGCAGTTCAAAACATCACAGGGAAGTGAGAAACTGAAAAAAAAAAAAAAAGGCGCCTGGTCTTGTCAGTTGCTGCAACTTAGAAGCAAAGGCTGGCAGACCCGCTCCAGAATCCAGAAACCAGGAGCGCAAAGCAGCCGAGCAGACAGCAGACCTCAGGAGACTTATGAAACCATTTCCTCCTCTGGAAAATGAGCTGTCTGTGTTATTTTGGGTAAGGCTCTCCCCTGCGAGCACCTTTAAAACACACCCCTTGCCTCTAAAGCTTCTGTTGTCTATCGAAAAACCAAACACCTCAAAAGTCACTTTTCTAAGAGCACTGCATGGAAACTTGGGAACCCAAAAGTTCTCTTCAGATGCGAAGTTGAGAGGACTTGAAGACTGAGCAGCCACTTACTTATTCCATCCCATTTAATACATGTCGTGCTCTGGGTTGGCTGCAGAGATGGAAACTGTCCCTTGAAAACTGAGCATAGCGTAGCAGGCAGCCCTGACTTAGGTGATGCGGGGCTTTTTACACTGAAAAATACTGTATCATTGTTGGGCAAGTGACCACAGGTACTGTCATTGCCTCCCTGCAGTTTTCTAGGCCCTATTTATTTATTTATTTGTTTCTTGGTCTTATATGTGTGTGTGTGTGTGAGTGAGAGAGAGAGAGAGAGAGAGAGAGAGAGGAAGAGGAAGAGGAAGAGAGACAGAGAGACGAGAGACAGAGAGACAGACAGACTGACTGACTCTCCATGGCCTCAGGGGTCTGCCTGCAACTTGCTATGTAGACTAGGTTGGCCTCTAGAGTGCTGAGGCTAAAGGCATGAGTTACCAGTCTAGCTCATAAACCTTATTTAAAAAAAAATTCTTTATTTTTATGTGTATGAGTATATTGTCAGCATGTGTATAAATGCACTCATGCAATGTCATGAAGCTCAGAAAAAAGCATCAGATTCCCTGGAACTGGAGTTACAGATGGTTGTTGGCAACCATGTGGGTGCTGGGAATCGAACCTGGGTCCTTTGCTTTTAACCGCTGAGGAATCTCTCCAGCCCCACAGCCTGCATCTGAACTAAAATACTCTGTTAAGGTAGCTACCACCCAAACTGAGTACAATTGCTCTTGATCTTTTGCCTGCCTTACATATCCCTCCGAACATTTGAACAAAGGCTGTATGTTCTCCTGAGTGCTGCCAACTTCAATTGTTTTAACAGTGAATTATCAAGTGAAAATAAGCATTCTGAATTCTTCAATGACATTAGAGAGTGCGTTGGTTCCTTAGTCTGACGTGAACTTGTGTTTATTTAGCATTTGAAGACAGGATGTTGGGCTATAGTTGTGATCCACCCAAATAACTTGGAAAATTAATAGAGAAAGATCTCTGCCAGAGACTGAGTCAGCTAATCACAACTCCTTCACACCTAAAGGTTCATTAGGATTTAGTTTTCTACAATGATTCTCAGGCTTCTTAAGGTAAATGTCAATAAATTGTTTCTAATATACCTATAAGCTTCTCAGTTTTTCTATAAGTGATCAGGGACATTCATGCCTTCTAAGCTCTAAACCATGTTTAGCATATTGGTCACCCTTTCAAGGGGGCTAACTAATCCTATATGTCTAGAAATTCAAAAGAAAGCGAGGGGGCCTACTATTCACTTGGGAAAGGTTTACCTTATTTTCTTTTGATATTTAAAATGGTTAAAGCAGAGGGGAAAGCAACTTGAGTAAAATTAAGTATCTTCTTTCGTCACACTATTTCCTTCCATGTAAAGGTCTATCCAAAGTCCTCTAGTTGCCACGTAGAAAGAAAAAGGCAGCGATCAGAGTATAATAGCTGCACACTGTGTGGGGCTCTCAGAAGTCATCAGCCTTGTGCCCTGCTGTCCCAGTGAGATTATCTAGTTTACTGCCACACCCTTCTCTGTCATGTCCTTCAGGAGCTGGTGCTGCTCTGTGCTGTGTCTCACTTACTGTCCCAAAGTTACCTGTTGTCCAAAAATCTTTCTCTGAAAGTTTTATCACCCACATTTGTTTAGGCCTCTATTCAATACTGAATAGCAGTCCTGTAAGGAATAGTATGTGCACTCCCAGTCCCCAAAGCAAACAAGTTGAAGTGGGGAATCCAAAAACACATGCAACTAACCGGAATACTCTGTAAACTGACATATTAATGTTATTACAGATGAAGAACAATACACCTACTGTCAGATTGCCAAGACTGAAATATTTTGTTACTACCTCTGAAGCTCTAGAGACAGACTTAAAAAAAAAAAAACTTCCTAGCACACTGTGTTAGTGTTGTCCTTCTCCGAAGTCAGTCCTAAGATTATTTTGTTGTTATGAACATTTTTGAAATGATATACAATTCTGAAGTCTGAATTCTTTATAGTTTTCCCTTGGAGAGATTCTCAGAATGGAGGGGAAAGAACATTGTCGCCTTACATTCTTGTTGTAGACAGTCTTGTGTTGGTGTCCTGTCTGACAAGAATGCCTTAGTGTGGGGAGATTGGTCCTTATGAAGCCTTTGTCTAAAGGGGTGTGGAGGAGATGCATTTGATGAGAGGGTCTTGCTATCTTCTTGATTTCCCTTGATTTACTTAGTTGCATAATGTTGTGTAGACTGCCTTCTATTTTTTTTTCATAATATTTTGTTGGCTTCCACAACAGATGGAAAAATTTGATGGGTCCCCCATCTGTGTATATTTTGTTAAATGCAATGACCATGTAGTAGGATGTTTCTCAAATGTTAATCATTTGGACACCACTTATTTCTGATATGTTAAAAATATACCTATATCATTACCTGATAATTTTTTTCTATACTGACTTGCTAATTTTGCACCTTAAGAAAAATTTTGAAAGTTTATTCTTTTCAAAGAGTTTAATGTATTGGTTATGTTTTCTCTCAAATAATAATTAAGCTAGAATATAACAGAAGAGAATAGAAGAAATTATTAATAAATTGAACATCACCTAACATTATTTTCATACAATTACTAGTACCCACAATGCAATTCAGAAACTTTGATAGGGAAACCAATTGCATTCAGGTAGATTAAATACATATACAGATGTGGCTTAACATTCTCTTATCATTCCATGATGAGTGTAGCTGGTGGAACTAATGACATTTATCAACAAAATGAATTAAATATGAGACATTAACTGATACCAAGTGGATGAGCTGTTAAGGAGTGAGTTTCACTTTGCAGCCAGGTTTTCTCAGTTAATTTCACTTTAAAGATCTCACTCTGCCTATTGTCCAATTTTCTGTTCTCTAGGGAGATTTCTCTTTTCAAATTACAGTAGATGCTTTTTACTTTCCAAACTGCTGAGCATAGACATTATAGAATCATATCATAAGCTTGTCAATTGTACTTAAATTCTTTACCACAAATATGAGCTAAAATATCCAATTGATTCTCTAGGAAAAATGACCATGGCCCATTAGGTTTTACAGTTTCCTGGCATTTTACATTGTAGCTGAACATTAATGAACAAGTCACTTTGAACTCTTGAAGCACTTCCTTGGAATCGAGAAGGACTGTGTCATTTTCCTTTTGTGGAGGGGAATTTTGAATAGATTCCTAGCAGACCCTTTTATCTTTTTATGTTCACTATACATATGAGAGATTCAAGGACTTTTTCATTGGCAAGAGATTTCCAAATTGCAAAGTCCTAGGAAGTCCAGAATGCTCTACTTTGAAGACTTTCTACTTTTAGACTTCCTGCTTATTTCATAAAATGTCATGTTTTAAAATAATCCATATTGCATATTAACTACTTACTAAATGCTAAGTGTTACCATGTTTAGATTTTAGGTTCTTTATATTCTTCTTTACTTGTAATATCCCTGCAAGGTAGACATAATAATACTAGTTTTAGTTTCATACACAAAGTTAGCCAATCATTTGTTCAAAAATTTTGACTCAGTTATATATCATCTCAAAGCTATTCTTCATGGTGTGTGTGTATGTGTATGAAGGGTGGAGGAGAGAGGGGAGAAAGGGGAAGAGAGAGATTTAAAAAGTGATGCCCAGTTCTTAGAATTGTAGAACTGTATTAAAGATAGTCATCCTCTTCAGCTGTTCAATAACAATAAACAACTATGTACTAAAAAGGGGTGTGCATATATCATAAGCAAGTTCTAAATTTTTACTGCATCGAGAATTAATCTGGCTTCCCTGTTTCAGATTTCAAGTTTTAGGCATAAATGTCCTATTGCACGTATACATGACAGTATCATGAGTCTGCTATTTATTAAGAGAGAGCCAGGTATTTGACAATACATCCAAAATAAGTAATGACTGCTTACTGACACCTCTGCAGCAGATGGCATGATGATTGACTTGTAATACTTGTCAATGAAAAATTATTTCAGAAGATGACAATGTGTATGTTCCAGTGTCTGCCAAGAGATTTCATTAGCTGTTAAAAGGAGCTGAAAACTACCTTTTAATGGTCGAAATAACACTTACACATAGGATCAGTAATGACAACATGAAATGTATTCTACTGTTGAATTTAGAACAATTTTGCATTCCTTCAGTATCAGGTTTCAAGAAACAAGATTGCAGGAATCAATTAAATTGCCTAATGTAGAATTTTCTAAACGCGGGTGTGTTTACTTTGACTTCTCTCATCCCTCTTTTACTCTCCATGTTGGGCTCAATTTTAAACCTAAATGAATCAGTATAAACTTACTTCCATTTTTGAACTAAGGTAATTCAGCTATTAAGTAGAATACCTGAAAGCTATTAAATAAATACATGACATCATCTAATCCAGCAGCAGCAAGAACAGTGGCTCAAATTCCTGCATTGACTCTAACCCCAGTTCACACCTGAGACCCTTGAAAGGTGACGGGAAGCCAGTGCACAAGGTGGGATTCCTGCACTCTGAAAAATGTTGCTGCCTTTGTCATTAGGTGCAGAACGAGTGCGTGTGTGTGTGTGTGTGTGTGTGTGTGTGTGTGTGTATGTGTGTATGTGTATGGATACACATGTGCCTGTACCAACAGACCCCCTAGTTATGTCATTATTTATGGCATTGTTCTTTGTGGCATAGTTCTATTTTTCTAGAGAAAGTTATATACCTGCCTACAGATGTCCTAGTATAGAAAAAGATGATACTGGAGTCATCGGTGATGCATTTGAAGACATTCATTCATTTAACTCGTCTGTTTGCTACTCCCATTCCTCTGATTAGTATCCTGAAATCTGTCCTCCGTGGAGAGAGAAGTCATGTAAACTCACCATCCTGAGAAAGGGTGAGGGCTTAGAGATAAGTTCATATATACACGTCTTCATATACTTTTTATTTTAGAAGTCATAATGCTCCACAATGTGTTCTGGGCTTTCAGAGGCAGCTTGGCTTGCTTCCCTATAGTAGTCTCTCTTTGGTTACATCATGGACCATATCCCCATTCACATATGTGTACATTGTGGCATGGAGTTATGGATGTCTCCTAACTTCCTCAAAGATGGGATGTACTTTCTTTTCTTTTCCTTCTTTCAGCATTAACTGATTATTGTTTTGACTGATTATTTCTAGGACAAAAATAAGGTAACAAAAATTTTTCCACCATAAAAATTTTAAAATATCTTAAATTTTACTTTAAAAGTAATTTTGTATGTCTAAGTTTAAACACTTTAGAATGTTTTTTATCCTATACAGGTATTTCAGCCCTCTCTAAATATTGGTCAACAGTAAGTTATTATTGCTATCTACACTTTAATATTATCTATGTACACTGTCTAGTGGGATTATGGACAGCCACACTTCTGTGTGGCCATCATAACTGTCCATCTCCAGGACTCATGTTTGCTAACTGAATGCCCATTCCCATCAAACCATAGCTCCCTAGTTCCTCTCCTCCCAGACCCTGGTAACCAGCATGGCTACTTTTTGTTTTATGAATTTAATGCATTTTATGAATAGAATAATAAAGCCTAATTTTTAGTGGTAGACATGGAGTTTCAGAGTCAGTTTTGATGCCTTGTTCTTTAAAGAGAAAACAAAACATAGAATGTAGACTCTTTGAAGAAAAAAAAATTCTCACCATGATAAATCAAATTATTGACCTGATCCATTACCCATTCTCTACAAAGTATTTGCCTGTCTTTGAAGACAAAATTTTTTTGCCTTGTCCAATAGCTATTATTCTTAAATATTCACATATACCTTATTTCTGCTACTCTTTAAATACACAATCAGCACATATATCAGATTGATCATATTATTACTGACATTCCCATTTTGAGTTGACAATGTTTCCCTATCTTTAAAATCTTTTATTTATTATTTTCATTTTACATGTTTGAGTGTATTGCCTGAATATATGTAAGTGCACACATGTGGTACAATGCCCACAGAAGTCAGAAGACTTTATCAGATCCCCTGGAACTGGACTTACAGAGGGCTGTTAGCCACCATGTGGGTGCTTAGAATTGAACCACAGTCCTCTGCCAGGGCAGCCAGTGTTCTAAACCACTGAGTCATCTCTCCAGCCCCTAAATTCCCTTTTTTCTTTTTCCTTTTTATGGTCTTTTTGAGGAAGAATTTCCTTGTATCCCAAATGATCTCACCTCCATCTCCCTTCTGCCTCTATGTCCTGTGTGCTGGGATTAAAGGTGTGGACCCTGTTTCCCTGTGTTTAATCAAGGAATTTCCAACTCCAGATACTTGTTTCAAAGGATTGACTTATATTAAGGAGAATATTTATATATAATAAATATGTAACATATTTGTATGTAGGTTATAGAATGACTATAGAAGGCTACAGACGTGTGTGTGTGTGTGTGTGTGTGTGTGTGTGTGTGTGTGTATGTGTTTGTACTTAAGGTGTTAGAGATCAATCCCAGGACCTAATTCATGTGAGGCAAAAACCACTCACACTGAACTGCATAGCTAAATCTTAAGCTCAAAGTAATTTTTTAAAGATTTTGAGAGAAAAAGCAATTGGTTAACTCATATCCCCAAAGGAGCCCCTTCTGTCTAACACTGTCAGAAAAATTGTGGTTTTCATAAAATAGGGTTTGCTATAGGAGTCCTGTCCAGGAACCCACAGTATCTACAGGGACAACTCAGAAAAGAGGCAGAAGGATTGCAAGAGCCAGGGAAGGAGGTGCATGACCAAATGGAAAGAGAACCTGACAGGATACTGGAACCTTGCTCATGTGAATGTACAGCAATGGTGTCAGCATGCACAAGACCCATGCAAACTTAAGCAGACAAATGGGCAGCAGACCCCAGTCTTAAATTTTTCTTTACTTATTACATCAGGGGTTCTGTTATCATTAAAACACTTTGTACTTTATTGACAGATTATTTTTAAAGCTCCATTTTTATGCACATGTTTATTGAATGTTTGTGCATTTCATATAAAACATCTTAATCATCTTTATAGACCCTCCCCCATATGCATTACCCCATGGTTTACCCCTCTTCGGATTTCATGCATTCTGTCATATATACTAAGGCCTACCTAGCCAGTCCTCAGTTCAAGTTCTTCCACTGAGATCCAGTCAGCCTTGTCTAGAATCTCTCTCTCAAAGAAGAGCAACTCTCCCTCACCCAGCAGTAATCTTCTGCCAATAGTTCTTGGTTAAGGCTGGGGCCTGGTGCCCATTTCCCCAGTTCTATGCTGTTTTTTTGTTTGTTTGTTTGCTTGCTTAAGCTTGCACGGGTCTCCCTATAGCCCCAACTGGCCTGGAACTCACTATGTAGAACAGGCTTGCTTCCATCTTATAGAGGACCACCTGCCTCTGCCTCCTGAGTGCTGGCATTAAAGGCATGTACCACCATACCTGGATACTTTATTTCAAACACTTATCTTGTGCTTTTGTCTTAGTTTATATCCAAACTTCCAACTCTCCTTTAGAGAATGCATTATATATAGATTTTCTGAATACTTTCTTACACATTTATTTCGCAGATTGTGTTTGAGCTACCTTTGAAAGACACAAATTTTAGTACATTAAATTATATGATTATATTTCTTACAGAATATGTTCTGGTCCCCTTTTTGTGTTAAATAAAACTTACACTCTCTGGACTTTATCATTGAGTCTTACCATTGATAACTAATTGGGAACTAAAGTTCCCAGAAAAGAGTCACACCTATGTTAAAGTTTATATAAGGCTGACTGGCTAATTAGCAATTTTTGATTGTGTAGAGTTGAAATAGTGTAGGTTGAAGCCAAATTATCTTGGGCTTTCTTTAGCCCCCTTCACAGTCATTTATGTTTGACTTACATTCATCCTTGTGACTATTAGGTAAATGCTTTTTGGAATGTACTCGCAGGCCACTAGCTTTCATAAACCAAAGGGTAAGAATGTCATCAGATAACATTTGAAGCCTAGAGCAGAGATTTCCCTACTTCTCTATAATCTGCCTACCTGATGATCTCACCAAACTGTTTTTAAAGTACCTTGATTTACATCTATTTTTGTTTGTTCCGTAACTAGTTACAAATTCATGAAATGATTTCTATGATGGAGCATGGTATTTAGGGAATCCACAGCCATTCATATTTGCTCCTAGAATAAACTATTCCCTATTCCTGTTGAAGTGAGAGCTGTGTTTTTACATTGGCAGAATGTTTCCTAATTTATTGTGAAAATAAAGTATTCCTCATTTATTATAAACCGTGCCCTAGATCATGTCACGTTGTTTCTCCATCTGGGGAATCTTTTACCATCTTCCCCTTTTCTGCCAAGCATGTGCTTACCCAACCTGCAAGATCTGACGGAGGAGTAAGGCCAATTAACTCCATCATAAACTGCAAAGTTCAGCCCTTGCTGTATTTAAGCTATAAACAACATATGTTAAATGGGGTTATTTTTATTTTTATTTTTATTATTTAATGGACTAATGCACTTAGAGTGTGTGGCAACACACATACTGGAGGTTACAGGGACACTAGAACCTCAGGCATGCTTCAGCCACAGATTTTGACTCTGACCCCCAAAACTACTTTATCCCATTAAGGTCTTTAACATGGAGAGATGACCCACTTTTATCACCCTCCCATAGCTCCTATGGCATTAGACAAGAAGGCTTGTTGGCCAATGTACAATCCCCCAACTCTGTTACTTTCAGACTTTGTTTACACTTCTCTGGAAGGATTACCTTCTTTGTTTTTACCTCTGTGCTTTCTCTGAAATTAACTCAGGAGTCACCTCCTCCCTCATCACAGTAGTGCTAAACTCCTTTCAGAGTGCTTATCTTCATTCATCTTCAGAGTGGTCTCTTCATTTGACTAAGTTGCTGACTGGAAACTCTAAGGGGAAAGAACTGCTTTACCCTTCTGTCGTGTGTTCCCAGGATCCAACCCTGAGGGGACATTTAGATCCTCCATAATGCTGGGAGTTCCTTGAAAACAGGCATTGGTGTTTCTTTACCTCTATATTCAGCACAATGTCTGGCTCATGGACTGTTTGCTTAACAACGGAACAAATCCTTGGTCACCAGTGGCGGATAAGCCTTTTACACATTTCCTTCCTCTGCCCTTTCGTGGCATTTGCTTTATTGATGGAATTTAGTTTCAGAAATTGACTCTTTTCTTTGTCTTTTTTTTTTTTTTTTCATTAGCCTCTATCGCTGAAAGCTACGTCAGACATCTTCTTTGTCAAAACAGAGTTCCTACAATATCCTTATCATAAAAAGCATTCACTCAAAGCAACAGAAACTTTTAGGGCAGAGAATCTAAGACTCATGGAAATGAACTGAGCATCACTTGTAGGAAAGATTCTTTCTTAAGTATTTAGGAAAAATGGCTTGGGTCTGGAGAAGTCATTATGCAACATGCTATTCATCCCAGACAGTAATTCAGTCCTTTTAGAAGCTCAGCTCAAAGGATCCAGGAAGTGTTTCCTCACAGCTTGGCAAGAATGGTGGAGAAGGTGCTAAAGGCATGTGGAAAAATCTGCCCTAGGCAGTCACCTATGACTGAAACGGCTGTTTCTCCCCGAGAAGGCATCCGTTTCCTAGATTAAGAGCTAGTAGTAATTGTTTTACACGAATTATGATATTTACATTTATATCAACCTTCAAGAACATCACAGACACCCTCATGAAACGAGAAAATTGCGGCACACAGACGAAATTCCCCAGAGAGTTGAATGGAAGAACCTGGAGAGAACTTGAACCTTCTGGTTGCAGAGAAGGAGATCTAAAGGTGAAAGGAGAATCCCACGTGTCCTGTGTTCATCAGGCCTGGGCAAGACGCTGGCGTCATCCTCTCATTCCATACTTAATGCAAACTCATGAGCTAGGCACTATCTTTTTCTTCCACCAAAGAGTTGAGTCAGCTGAAATCTAGAAGGTGTTAAGGTCCTGCCTGAGGTCATAAATTGAAATAGACTGAGTTACCAAGGCCATGTATCACTTGACAAAAGCCAGAACATTGAGACAAATATGTAAGTATCATGGAAAATTGTATCTCAATGTAAAAATAAATATAAGATTCCATTCATTCTTACTTTTAGCTGAGGTAGCTAATGATTAGCAAAGTTGTTAGCATAGTATCAGAAAATATTGAATGCTAAATTAAAATTAAGCCAGTCTTCGATAAAAATGGTAGACTACATAAACTTATGGTCCCTCTTTTAGTATTCTTTTGTGCATATGATACTGAAATTATTAAAATTTAATTATTTCCATTGCAGGAATTAAGTCATCAAATATTCCAAGTTTTTTTTTTTTTCAGACCAGACTGTAGATGTATATATGAAAGGGATATTCAAGACTAACTTTTGAAAAAAGATGCATTTTTACTTTACCAAATTGGTTCTCCTTTTAAAATGACTGACTTCTCTTTGTATTTCTAGAGTCTTCCAATAGGTAGATTAGTCAAATGAAGAGAACTCATTTCTCTGAGTAGACTATATTTGAAATTTATTATTTATTTGTTTGCATGCTTGTCTAGATAGCTATTCCAACAGGCTAGGAAAGCCATTGTAGAGACAGTTTAACTGGACCTTGTGTAACAGTCTGTTCTCTTCTGGGGAGAAAGATAGACTATTCATTCCAAGTGCTTGGTGAACTCTTAAATGCGTGCGCGCGCACACACACACACACACACTACCATAAAACTGTGATCTTCAAACAAACTGTTCCAGTGTGTTTCCTATGTTTCTAAAGAGACTGACTGTTCTTGCTGATTCTTTTGCAAGAAAGTTGAATCTTAAATATGATACTTGGCAAAAGTTACTCTGTGGAAAGTCAAAAACAAATGAGCTAGAAAAAATAAAGCCAAAAACCACTCTATTTTCGGGGCAGAGCGCTATTCCATATGGAGAGGCAGTATGTAGACTGACTCCTGCCCAAACCATGGAATTACAACCTCATTTCAGCTATTTCTGAAGTGAGTTGAATTCCTTCAGGATCAAAATGACTTCCTTTGTTACCTCCCAGGCTTTTCAAAAGATAGTTAATTAACCTTTTTCTTAAGAGTCATTTAGAGTGACTGTAAATGGTTATTAAAGTGTAATAATTTTAAAAGCACTTATTTACATAAAATAAAAGATATTTTAAAAATAGCAATCTTCCAAATGAGCAGGAGCTCAAGTAGGCCTGTTTTGACACCTTTGTGAGTTTCATGCATAATCTATGCAGTATGTTAAAATAGAATTTCTTCACATTTTACATTGTTTGTGCTACAAAAATCTAGAAAAGGTCCATATAATTTTGCTTTTGAAATTCTGTGGTTAACGTTAAATGCATATAGCTAAGGTCAGCTCTGGTTCCTTTTCAGTTATCTGGTGTGCCTGGGAATATTTGAAAAATGAAAAATAATCAGCCTATACAAGTTTTTATTCAAAAGCAAATCATAAGATTTTTGCAAATACTAACTTAATTTTAAAATTGACATATTATGATTTGAACATTTAATTAAATTTTAATCTCTGTTTTGAAGTTTGACTCTTGCATTTTGGGGCCCGTGGCTTTATTTTTCATTTTTCAACATTTAAATAGTCTAACAAGTTGGCCTATGGACCCTGAGGTTCATGGTGGCTTCCTTCCTTCCTTCCTTTCTTCTTTCCTTCTTCCTTCCCCTCATAACTGCATGATGAAAATCTTTAGTGTTCAAAGTTTAGAGTTATTGAACAATTTGTATTAAATCCTCCTTTAAAATATTTGTCAAGTGTTTATGAACTGAGCCAGAGAAACCTGGTGCTCCTGAAAGCCCAGCAGCACAACCTTTCATCTTGGTTTCAGGGAGGCAGTTTCTTTACTGGTCCCTATTCCATTCAGAGAAACTGGAAGCACAGAGAAGACAGAACAAAGCAAAGGGGCTATCAGAGTCTGAAACTTACTCCCATTCTTTTCAGCTGCTCAGTGAATATTGCCAGTGGTTTTCTTTGAAATGAACTTGTTTTCTGAAGACAAATCAAATGTATTGTTTTCTGAATGACATAGGAATTTAACAGAAACTGGGATGGTCAATCTTTTTTCATTGTTTTCATTTTTGTTGTTCTTACAAAATCAGCTCTATTGTGGAAATACTATTGCTATGAGGTTTTACGTTTCTGTAAATGGGCTGAGTACAGCACAGGTAGACTGTGAGGTCAGATTTCAATGCCTGAGTGGCTCTTCTTACTCAATGGGAATCACACATCGCTGAAGGCACTTTGGCTTCAGGGTCACGGTGCAGTCCACTCACTGGATGACTGTGAGTCACCTTTTTCTACTAAGCTGGGCAGCAGGGAGAAGTCACCAGCTGGCTCCTCTACCCCAGGAATTATACCTGCAAACACAGTGTCTATGACTTAGAGAAGATTTCTGAAAACACTGGTCTTCAAATATTACTTAACATGTCCAAAAATAGAAAAAAGAAAGAAATAATTCATTGTGAGGCACTTAATGATGATCTTTGATTCTAATTTGTGAAGTATACATTTATATTATATAACCCAAGAATGCCATACCACCAACATAAGCAATGACAGGAACTGTGCTTTCGGAGCTGTATAAAATGATGGACTGCTCCATTTTTCAAACAGGTGAAAATTCAACTCTAGTTTCCATTTTTAAAAGACACCCAAGGCTCAGGCTGGTTGAATGACCAATGCTAATACTCTTAGCACTACAGAGAGAGCAGTGTCTCTGTGGTGGTGATAGACACTTTGGGGGTCAGACTGCCAATATCAAAATCTGCATTGGGCTCCCCAACCACACTGCTTATTCTCTAAGCCTCAATCTCCTCAGTTATGAAACAGGTGAAACTAGGAGGATTTGAGAGTTAAATTATATAATGCAGGTAAAATTCTTAAAGTAACAATACACACAGTCAGTCAAGGCCTTCAGAACTCTGTTGACTCAGTATTGAAGACAGGTTGTCATTTGGTTCAATCATTAGAATTCTGAAATGAATAACAATTACCACTGTCATAATGATTCTGCCTCAAGAAAATTTATGGTTCAGAAGAAGCCTTTTCTGTGTACCCCTAAGAAGGAGGACCAGCAACAATTTAAAGAAAATAAAAATACAGGATTGTGTGACTATCATTAAGAGTATTAAAGAAATTTCTTTAGGAGTTATGTCTGCTAGATCTTACCAAATGTAGTTATTACTGTCTGCTAGTTATTACCAAATGAAGGCTACTAGAAATCCAGGAATTGTCAAATACTGATAGAAAACAACACACATTCAAAAAATAAAGGCTGTGCTGGGCTAAGTGGCATATGCCTTTAATGCCAGCACTCAGAAGGCAGAATCTGTTGGATCTCTGTGGTCTGCCTTGTATACATAGTGAGTTTTACAGTAGCTGAGGCTACAGGGAGACCCTGTCTCAACTCTCCCCACATAAAATATACCCAACAAAATAAAGGTAGAACAAATACTAGAGAATTAGAAAGAGCCCCTTTCTGCCCCACCCCCTTTCAGGCGTCACTGAAAACCTAACAGAAGGTCATGGAATCATTTACAGAGTTTTATTGTAGCTGGTGTGGTGCTGCAGCCCTTGAATTCCAGCAGAGACAGGTGAATCTGTGAGGCCAGCTTAGCTTATACAGTCAGTTCCAGGCCAAAGAGGACTACACAGTGAGATGCTGTCTCTAAAAACAGAAAGGATTTCACAGTGGTAATCAGTTGCTTAACCACATCTACCGAGAAAGTTAACCAAGGATCTTCCTGCAACTGACTGATTAATAATCTTTGGTTTTTACCTTAATAAAAGATCGTGTATAGCTGGATTTCCCCAGATGGGATTTTGATAGACTTGTCCTCATGCAGAGACCCTCCTGCCCTGCTTTAGGATACCCTGGCAGCTCCTACATGCTTAAATTGCCTGTGTCCCTTGCTGGGCTTAACACCACGCTTTGGACTAGTGGCTGTACAGTCAAGAACCACTGGATAAAAGTACCACCTCAGATGACTTTCTCTGTATGTCCTGGTTTGTAGATGCCCATCAGAAATTTAGCATCAGGGAGCTAACATTTATCTAATACTTTAAAACTGCATTTTAATGATTGACAAAATGAAAAGCAGTAATGTAATACAATGGGATTAATTCATAATTGTAAGTCATGTGTAGATACTGTCTTTAATGATTTATAACAATGCCGATAGCTTTGGAGAAAGTTTCTACCTTTACTCTCTCTTATTCACAGTCTCCATCTCAGAAATAGGGTCAATATCATGAAGGAATTAAACAGGTGGGAGAAAATACACTGGGACGTACTAAAAATACAAAGCTCAAAACAAGGCAGTTGCTATTTAATCTGTTCTATGCCCTAGATATAACAGACCAATATATAACTTGCCATCTCGTCTGGTTTAAATGGTGGTATAAATTCAAAACACTAAAACATACTTTCTGGAAACTGGAAAGATGGCTCAATGCTTAAGATCAACTGGCTGCTCTTGCTAAGGACCTTGGTTCATATCCCAGTATTTACATGGCAGGTCACAACAATCCATAAGTCAAGTTCTAGGGATCCAATGCTCTCTTCTGGCCTCCATGGGCATTATATGCATGTGATGTACTTACATACACGCAGGCAACACATTCATACGAATAAAATCAAAATATGCCAATAATCAATTCAAAAAATTAAAAATGGAAACAATAACAACAAACAAATCAACAACAAGAAGAAAAAACAAAAATACATACAGTGTGACTAATGCTGTGTCAGTCAGGCAGAACAATCTTGGGGCAGGGGTGGGGTTCATTGCCAGGTTTTCTTTCCATTACTGTGTAGACATGTAGATTTACTGTTTTATTAGTTTTTAAGTAACTCACTTATGGGGACTCACTAATGAATCAGGGAGCTAATATTTATCTAATACTTTAACATTGCGTTTTAACGATTGACATAAGGTAAAGCAGTAATATAACACAATGAGCTTAATTCATAACTGTAAACATTCTGGGCCTTCTGGGAGAAAATTTTTTGGTCAGAGAATGAACTATGACAAGATCAGGTCCCTATTCCATCATGCATGAAACAAGTGCCAGTAGCTCGCTTTTGATTTTAAACATCCTTTATGGTTGCTATTTAATTAATCATTAGCCAAAAATCTGGGTAAGCAGTTGGAATGTGCAATTTGGTTAGATTTAACTAGATGAGGCAGAAGGAACTAACATTTATTCAACACCTCCTGCCCACTTGGCGCTTTATCTATACGTAATTCTGTGAGTTCTAGGTGATTATTCCTATTTTGTAGCAACAATGTGATGTGTGAAAAGGTCATGCTTAACTCTTGGAGACTATGCTCTCCCACTACACAGTGAATATACTAATGTTACCATAAGCTCTTACAATAACTAATCAGAAACACACATACATACACACATACACACACACACACATACACACCACACACACACACAATTGTACTCACACAGACACACACAACACACACACACATACACACACACACACACATCGTACTCACACAGACACACCTACCCACATACACATACATATGCATGTGCCCACCATTTTCAAAACGAGGTTAAACTTACTAGGGCAACGAGGACAACCACTATACGATTATTCAAAGAAAATGGTTGTAATGGTTACCGGAGCCTCTCCACCCTACATACAGTACCCTGGGTCCTGTGTTGTGACTGAGCACAGTCAGCAAAACATGCACTAACTAGACTCTCATACCTCCTTTGCTTCACCCAAACACCCAACACACCACACCGATGAATGTGATTAGCTGTAACTGGGCAACTTAACTGTTCAGGCCTTTCCGAAGGAGAAATGGGGTCTGATGAAGCTGAAGTAGAGGAAACAGCAGAGGCCGAGGGAAGACGGGGCCAGAAAATTTATCTTGATTTAAATAGAAATTAAGGGTTGACACTGGAAGCAAAACGAGTTTCACAGTTTAACAATTAACATTCTATGATGGAGGCATCACCCTGAATGGTCACATGTTCAGGTTTCCTAAGTAGAAAAGACTATGATTCTACTTATGAAATGAAGTTATGGATGCCAGCTGAATCTGACATCATGTAAATTCCAAATGATTGAATATTCTGGTTCTTTAAAATAGAATTACTTAACAATGATAATAGATCAGTTGTTAAATGCTTATGGATCATTGCCGTAAATACAAATAAAAGGGGCAATATTCACTTTGGAGGTTTCTTTTCATTTCTGTATAGATGCATAAAACCATGCATAAAACCAATCTCAGTAGACTGGATTTGATTGCTAAATCTAATAATTAAAATAAAGAGAAGGCCTCCGTAGTAAGAGCTGTAACACCATGAAAAATTCCACGTTACTGTGTTTTGTTCACTTCAGACATGTCTCATATTGAAAAATTTTTCTTCAGATATTAGAAAAGAACTTCTCTGAGGGCAAAGGTGGAGTCCTGTTCCTATGTCGCCAGTACCTGGGGCAGAGCCTGCAATGTGGGATGCACTCAATAAACATTGGCCAAATGGATTAATAAGTGATACAGCTCAGGAATACTATGAGGAGAGAGCAGAGAAAGAAGAATCTTTGTGGGCTGGGAAGTCAGAGAAGGTATCAAGCAGAGGATCCCGGATCCAGACCCTGAAAGCTTATGGAAGACCCCAAGCAATTTCTTTGTATGAATGGTTTACAGAAAAAGACAGACATGGGTGAGGTCACACTTGGAAAGGCAGTTTGACATATTTATGGAGAATAGTGTCACATTTCAAAAATACATACAGTGTGTGGTGATCAGTGTGTGTCTGCCGTCATCTCAAGTGTCTACTATTTCTTTGTTTCAGGAATGTTGACAGTCTTCTGATTCATTTCTGAAGTATACAATCCATTTTTGCCAATCACAGTTACCACAGTGCCATAAAACACAGAACTTATTTCTCATGCCCAGCTACATCCCTATGTTAACCACCTTCACTCCATCCCCTTCTCCCACATTTCCCTGCAGTTAGCAATTTTCCAGTGAGATCCAATTTTTAGCTTACACATACAAGAACATTCAGTATTTGTCTTTATGTATCTGGCTGATTTCCCCTAATACAATGACCCCAATTCCATCATGTCATACATTATAGAATCGTTCTTCCCTGCAGTATACTTTATACTTGTGATAGCCGTCTTTGAGTTATATATTTATGCCTAAATACCAACATGAAGAAACTTACAATTTTGTTTAAAATTTCCAAGCACACAGAAAGATCAGACTTGATTCAGATCATTTGCATACACACATCATGAACTCCACATTCAGCACTTTCAAAGGGGACAATACTGGTACTCATGCCCCCTGAATAACTGTCTTTCAACAGTAGGAACAATCAAAATCTGAAGCTTCTTCACTGAGTATTTTTAATATGTTGAAAGTGTCCCAGGGCTATTCTTTGGCCATAATCACGTGTCTAGCCCATGCATACATAAACTAGATCAAGAATTGTTGATGATCTCCATAAATGCATAGTAGATGGAAGAATTGGTCAGAAAGCAAGCCAGTTTCCTCATTATATATTTGAGGGAGCTGCAAGATGTGCCCCATATTGCCTATTGGGCTCCACGGTGGACCTGAAGTGCCTGTGGTCCTTGTCTGAGGGCCTACCTGTTCCATACCCTAAAGCAACACATGTCCTTTCCATTATTCTGAGACATTACAGAGATTCGCTTTGGATTTGGAAATAATACATGAGAACAGATAAACATGGGATGGGGACTAGGACTGCTTGTTCTTTGTGAAATGCTGAAATGGTATTATTCTCTTACTTTAATAAATTTTCAGGTGTTCTCACGTCCCTCTTTTCCTGCTTGTCTTTCACATTTGGCCTTTTCAATATCTGACACACACATAATAGGATGCCATGGGGTGCATAAGTAAACAAGTAAATAAATAAATAGAACAGCTGACAACACATACTAATGAAATTTAATATTTTATATGTGTATTAAGAAATCATACAGATAGATCACATATGCTGCAAATGAATGTTATTTTTGGAAGGAAGTAAAATGTTAATTTACTTTAATAAGCCTAAATCAGCGTTACTGTGAAATCAATGTGTTTAGCAGTATGAATCAACACATACAAACATGCACACACACCTATGCACATATATGCAATTGACATACACCATTTAATATGAACATATTAATAAGTCAGTTAGTACTAAATCCTAAATTCAGAGTTCATGATGGTGCCATATCTCTTTTTTCACAAGGAATAAGTATATTAAGTTTTAAAAATCCCAAAGATAATACAATTCATAAATTTATTAGGTTGGTTATTGGCCAATGTTAGGGTTAGGGTTAGAGTTAGGGTTTATAATCTCTAAAATTAATCTTTTAAAAATATTTTAGCCTGGGATTTTTTAGTCTTTGAACATGAAATGCATTTTTAAAATTAATTAATCAATTTTTATTTTATGTGTAGGAGATATGTGCTCATTGCTATTAAACCTCCCAATATTTACAGCAAACATTTTAACTTGGGGAGAAGTAAAGGACAGATTTTCTCCAAGTGTCTGAGGCCAAAAAAGAACCTTTCCATCTCTTTACCTTATTCAGGAAATAAGAAGGAAGACACCTATTGTGAAATGGGAAGGGTTAGGTTGGGGCAAAGATATTTTGGTTGGATTTTAACCTTTAATTTGCTCAATAGCAACAGCAAGGAACTCTGACACTGTTTGGAGGGAAACTGAAAAGAAATCAGAGCAACTCTAAGAAGATCTGAAGCATTTGTAGACTTGGGCTGGGGAGTGTATTTAGGGGTAGAGGACATACAGAGTACACACGAGGTCCTGAGTTGAACCAATAATTCCACCTCCCCCCCAAACCAAAGAGAAAACTAACAAACAACAAGAGCAACAAAATGCCAAAAAACAAGATAAAGGAAGTCTCTTGCATATACAACCACTTAAATGTCTGATCAGAGGTACATAAATATGATGAATGAAATTCCCACATTCCGAGCGTGTGATACTCGGGGCTGTGCCATCCCAAAGGCAAACTACTGATTTGAATTTGGAATCAGTATGAACATAAACTGAAAAACCGAAAAGGTTATTTTTCTTCACATGTTTATAATCACTAAAATTAATCTTTTAAAAAGATTTTAGCCTGGGATTCTTTAGTCTTTGAACATGAAATGCATTTTTAAAATTAATTAATCAATTTTTATTTTATGTGTAGGAGCATTATGCCTGTAGCATGTATGTAAGTGTATCCACGTCATCCAGTGCCTTGGGGGACCAGAAGAAGGTATTGGATCCCTTGGAACTGGAGTTATGGATAGTTGGTAGCTGCCATGTGGATTTTGGGATTTGAACCTGGGTCTCCTGTAAGAGTAGCCAGTGCTCATAACTGCAGAGTCATCTTTCCAACCCCAAATGCATTTCTTTAGGTTACAGTGATTATTTAAATAGTTATTGTGTCATACAGCCAGTGAATACAGTTACACTTTGGGTTTGAATTGAAGAAAAAGAAGATACAGAAAATTCAGACATTTCTAATCTGTAGCTTATAGGCTACATGTATCCACTGTAGTCATGAATACATGTATTCAAGTAGCCAACATACTTGAAATTGACAAGGTCATAATGCAAAGTCAGAAGGTTGGACGCTGGGCTGGACAAATGGCTCAGCAATTAAGAGCACTGGGTACTCTTGCAGAGGACCCCGGTTCAATTCCCAGCACCCACATGGTGGCTGACAACTGTCCATAACTCCAGTCCAGGGGAATCCAGCACCTTCTTCTGACCTCAGTGGGCACTGCCCTACATGGGTGCACTTACACACATGTAGGCAATACATTTCCACGCTAAAATAAAAATAATAAAATATCTTTAAAAGAGGTTGGACAGTCCTTGTAGATCCGTAAGCAAATTAGCCAACATAAATCTCAGAGTTAATTGTTTTTCCTGCTCTTGATTCATGTATAAATAATACTCAGATGGGCAGAAGTGAGGAAACCATCTTGGTTTATATGGAAAAGGAAAAGGCTTTACCAGGCAATGGTTTAAAGCAATCTATTAATTTACCCACAAGTCTAACTCTACATAGTGAACTATAGATGTGATCAGTGTCAGTTCTAGCTGTGGATGAAGGTAAAAAAAAGACATCAACAAATGTAACTGACCTAGCTGTGAACTTGGCACTGTGCCTAAACTGAGGTAAACATGCCATAATAAGTACAGAATGCTTGCCTTTTTCAGAAGTATGCAAACATATGCCGCCTTGCACATGGGCAGAGTGGAGAAATGAGAAATCCCATTCTTAGACATCTCACACCTCAGCTCATGCCAGGTTCAAGTGTTGTCCTCCTGCATCCATGGAATATTTCCAAGTCTGTGCTAGGGATAAGACTGCGGTCACTCAAGACACACTGGTTATGGCCTCAGTACAAAGGCGTGTACCCCACCCTCAGCTGTCAGTCCATGCTGATAACTGGGGACATAGGAGCTAGTGACATTTCCTCACCATACACCAGCTGCCTCTAGCAGGCAGTGCACAACTGAGCCAAAGATAACGATTGATCCTGGTACTACCTAGATGCTGTGAGAGCTCTCTGGGTTGGAGGCACCACTTGTTAAAAAAGAAGGGACTCCTGCCAAGGAAGGGTCCCTTCATAGAACAGCTGCATTTACAGCCTTCACTGGCGGAAGCCAACAGGACACATATGCAAGTCTTATCTCCCTTCTTCAGTTTGTGGAAAGGAGGCTCGTTAACTTTCTCAGGCCACTATCAAAATCAATTAGCACGGTGCTGCACTTAGATAGCCATTTTTAGGTAGGGGACCAACAGGCTTCCCTGATACCCTTTCCATTTAGGACATACATTCCAGGCCTATCTCACTTTACATTTCTGCACATTCAAGACGCTCCAAATTATAGACAGCATGGTCTAACAAAGGGTCACAGCACCTTCAGGCACTCTAAGTAAAACTACATCAAGCTGAATCAGTTTTCATATGCACAAATGACTTAAAATAGCACTGCCCCTTGTATGAGAACTGGGGCTCTCTAAGCACAGGCAGTGAACCAGCAAGAAGACTCCACACAGGTCGACATGGCCATGCCAGAGACAAGAGCAGGAGATGTGCTGCTCAGAGGAAATGAAAAGCTCGAAAGCCCAAGGCATCTCCTTTAATTTTCGCTGCATAGTTTTCTTGCGGTCAGGCTGCTGAATAATCTCAGAGATGGAAGCTGACTAGGCTGTCTAAACTATTCATCCTACTTTAGAGATCCACAGGACCTCTCTATTAACGGTTGGCTCAGTTATTCCTCAGAGGACACATGTGCCTGGGTTCTCTGATCTCAGTGTCTTGGAAGGCAGTAAGATGAAAGAACCTTCAGAACTTTTTTGGTTGCCAGTCTTACTTCCTCCTTTAAAGACAGGTCTTCAAAGTAGACATAGGTAACAAATATATGGAAATGCTAATAAAACTACATGGGGATTCTATCTCATTCCAGTTACTGGTTATCAAGACAAAGGACAAAAGATGCTGGCAAGGATGCTGGGAAAAAGAGCCTTTCTGCACTGGTGATATCATACAGTTCTGCCACTCTGCAAACCAGTATAGTGGCTTCTCAACAAACTAAAAATAGGAAGATGATATGACCCAGCTATACTAGTCTTGGGTATATACCTGAAGGACTACAACTCAGAATAATAACAAGATGCACTTACATCCATGTTTACTGCAACATGAATCATAACAGGGAAGATATGGAACCAGCACAGATGTTTATCAACAGACAACAGAAAAGGGAAATGCAGTGCGTAGACACAGTGGAGTTTCATTCTGCCAAAAGAGAAATGAAATCATGCTGCTGTCAGGAAAATGGATGAAACTGAAAGATGATTATGTTAAGTGAGATAAGTCAGATTCCGAAAGAATTAGATGTTTTCTTTCATTTAGAACATAAAAGAGACATGCTAATCGAAATGGGAATGTTAGGGAGGAGGGAAGAAGCTGATGGGAGACTGGAGAACAAGAGGAGGTAACAGCTGGAGGGATGGCTCAATGGTTAAGAGCACTGGTTGCTCTTGCCAAGGACCCAGGTTCGATTCCCACCATCCACATAGTGGCTAACAACCATCCATGACTCCAATTCCAAGGGAATTCAATGTCCTCTTCTGACCTCTGAGGGCATTGCATGACATTGGAGCACAGGCATATATACAGGTAATATACTCACACAGGCAAAATAAAAATAACAAAATTTTTAAAAGAGAGGGTACTGGAGGGCAGGAGGTGACTATGCACAAAGTGTATTATACACATGCATGAAAATCTCAAAAAGGGATTAAAAGATAATTACTTTATGTGAAATAAGCCAGAATAATTGGGTTTTGAAGACTGACAGAGAAAGAGATGGATTTCTTAAACTGATTATACATATACCTTAAATGCATTATATATAGCATATGTGTATAAAGAGTCATGTTTATTAACAAATTTAATAAATTGTTTCTAATCAGTTTTTTCTATATTATTAGAGGAGATTTTAGAATAGAATAGTAGTAATAAAAATTACAACATTCAGCTATTAAGTACTAGTTTACTGCTTACATTTTACATGTAAAAAGTGCAGGGTAAAACACAACTGAATAATTTAATTATGTCACATGTTGAGAAACAGGTACCCTTTCATTATTAGAGTATGGGACTCATTTGTTTTTTGGACATTTGGGCAGCAATTAATTCATCAAAGTCACAAAGATCTGTGAGTTCACCTTAATTTGTTGGTAAAGAAAAAGGTGTCTTTGTCTTTGCATCTATTAATGTAAGTAAGATCTGCCTCAAAGTTATAATGAAATTGTTACAAACACAGCAAAGAAGGTATTAAAATAAAAGCAAAGGGAGAGGAGGAAACTTGTTCTCAGCCACAGAGCACAAGTGTTCATCCAGAAACTGCAACTCGTGGATCAGAAAATGTATAAAGCTAAGTGGAAAATGTTAAAAAGAATTGTGTTATAATGAAAGTGTTAGGCAAGACGGTTTTATCTTTGCTTATTTTTCCATAATTTTTGGAAGCATTTTATAATTAAAGAAGGAATCAAATAGCCAAGCGCAACTTCTTTTCACACAAGATTTTTGCCGATGTCATGCATTTTAACTCAATCTACGTGCAGATGACATTTACTAATCATTTACTTCATAACCAAACACTTGAGAAACTCTTCTTCCTTTATCTTAACAATTAAATTCAAACATAGCTTTTGAGTTAATTTGAGCAGTCATTAGTTAACCCATGGAAAAAAGGGGAAAAAAAGCAGGTTATGAAACGTGAAGGTTACTTGGTTTAAAACCCAATCCCCCATTCTCGTTCTCCAGGTGCTCCCATGTGAGGAAGGATGAGACAAGCTCACCACAGAGAAGCTGGGTAGCATTCCTCTATCACATGCTAACTTGAAATCTGTGTGTATATACATATGTGTTTATTTTTCCTTCTTCATCATTCCAAAGAATATCATTTTTCCAAGGAAAACATAATATAAAAGAAGGCTGGGTTGGCTTTGACTCAAATCTCTGAAAATTTGAATTTTAATTTGGTGTCAGAGTCAGGAAAAATCCACCCTCCTGGTATAATACTTATAAGGCAAATGGATCCCGTCATGCCTGTAACACGAATCTCCTGACCTTTCATTGTGATTTTACCAATTGAAAAGTTTCACACACTCAGCTGTGGCAAGGAAACAGACATTTGCTCACAGTCTGTCGACTCTGGCTCAGTTGACAGTAATTTTCCATTGATGGTGGGAAAATCATGGAAATGACATGGCTGTAGTTGGCATTGGTCCTATGGAAACTCCAGCCATAATCCTGCTTATTCTTTTTGTAGGCGCAACCTTAAGTGAGTCTCTTAAAGACACGTTAAATACCCTTCAGCCAAGTTCTAGTTATTATATCATAGTCTTATCTGTATTTTATGTATTAGTAATATATGGCACAGCAAAAGTTTTGCTGAGAGAACTGATAAGGCATTTGTTTCTGTGCTATGTTCTACAACCCAGCAATTAGAGTCCTTTGGTGGCTTTAAAACGTCCATAGAAGCGCGGGTCTAAAAGTGTATTTTTCCAAATGCAGCTGGGAGGAAGCTTCCTAAATGTTGAGCCAGTTATATAGGAAATAAGAGAATCTCCCCCCCTCCCCAATACATCAAACTCTCCACACCACTTCTTGTGAAGCAAAACTACTGCCGAGGATCAGAGGAGGAGCCACTTAGTCCTCCTCACTAAGGCAGGACAGAACAGTCCTGGTCACCTTCCAGCTACACCTCTCTGAGAGTCTGGCCTGTCTTGTGCTCTTATATTTATTTCCACATATCCTATTAGCTGGGCTTCTAGCAGTGGGAGTGTGTGTGTATGTGATTGCATGTGTAGGTAAATTCATTTATCAAGGATGAGGTATAAGAAAAATACCAGCAAATTGTCTAAATGAACTAATATATATATATATATATATATTATACGTTATATATATATATATATATCTCAGAATATTACTTGGGCTTGGTTTGGAATTATGAAAATATGAAAAGATAACCTAGTGTATGGTGTGTGGTGTCTCCCAGCATTTGGGGACAGAGGCAGAGACAGGTAGACCTCTGTGAGTTCAAGGTCAGTCTGATTTACATAGAGGATTCCAAGGTCAGCCAGCGAAACATAATGAAGAGTCTCTCTCAAAAAAATTATCAAGAGAAGTTTTTATTAAAGTATCAAACATTATCTATACTTCTAGATGTTATGAATACTAATCTATATGTAAATATAAGGTATAATTTAGAAGGAGCCTGTACCCAGGAGGGAAACATAGTGCAATAGCTTTAACCATAATAATTTATTGAATTAAAAAATGAATTTCTGATGGTGTTGGGGAGCAAACCGAGGACTATACACATAGGAAACTACATGTCAACAACTCATTGCATTTTACCTTAAGATTATTGACTTGTAATTATACTTAGTATATTTTTATTGGGAGCCAGAGTGATGGTTCAGTGGTTAAGAGAACAAGACACTCTTGCAGAAGACCTGGGTTCAATTCCCAGCACACACATGGTAATTACCAAACAATCATATGTAACTCCAGTTCCGGGATATCTAACACCGTCTTCTGACCTCCATGGGTGTTGCAAAACACAGGTACACTTACATACATGCAGGCAATACATTCATACACATAAATAAATATAATAAATAAAATGTTAAAAGTATTTTTATTGATTCTTTGAGAATTTCATATGCTGTACTGTGATCATATTCAGACCGCCCCCATGTCATCACCCCCACCCTCTATGTACCTGAACTTCATGTCTTCAGTGACAATTTTTCTTTTCTTTTAAGACCTATAATGTCTAATTGTGTTCCCTAAATGCTACTGGGTGTGGGTCTATCCCCTGGAGTCTGATCAACCTACCAGGATCACACTCTTAATTACAGTTATTATTTGTACTTTTCTGTAACTTGTGAAAACATTTTAAATTAGACACTAGCGTTGTTAATATCTCTCTATAGTTAAAAACAATTTATGAGCACAACATATTGAAGAATGACATCTGAGTCTTGCAAATCAAAAAAGGGGGAATATGAAGTTCTGAGTAAGAATGTATAATTTACAAATAATTACTGTCTTGCAAAACAGTGAAATTAAATCAGATGCATTCTCTTTCAGTTCTCTCTCTTGTTTCCCTCTCTCCATCTCGCTCGCTCTCTTACTTTCCCTTTGTTCCATTTTTTATTTTTTTTTAACGGTTTCTCAGTGCTTCTGCCATCTTACCTAGCTTGGATCTTCTTTCTTCTCAATGGACACTGCGGGGAACTGGCTTTGATTAGAGCCTTCCTCCTATGACATGTGTAGTGATGTTCCTCCAATCTGTAGCCTAACCTGTCACAGCATTTATGCTTAAGTCTGGGCCCAGGTTTTGTACTGATGACTCCTGTAAGTGATATGTACAGGTCTGCATAGAATTTGTAAAGGAATAAGCAAAAATCCCTCTTGCTCAGGCTTCATACCTTTGTGCTGTCTCTTGATAGTTTGTCTTTTTTCAAATATCTCCTTTAAAATTAAGAAAGAGCTACAATGTGAAAGTAGTCCTTAAAGAGTTGTAATTTTACCCTGAGAGTTCTCAGGGATGATGGGATGAGAGCTGTGACGGCCTGAGGGGCACATCTTTCTTTGCTTTCTACAGCCTCCTTGGGACAGTATTCACTGCTGGCAACACCCAAGTCCAGAATGAAATGAGAAAAATTGCTGAGTAAAATACAGGAAGGATGCAGATGTGGTATGAGGGTCCCTGAACAAGATGTGAACATCACACTGGTGTCACCCTATAAAACTGTCCTATAAGTCATGATCTATGCATGGGTCTTGATCACGGTATATGCAAAAACTATATTTAAGCACCATGGAATGGTCTGGTCTTGAAAATTTATGCATTGGTTCAATATAATCTTAGTCATCTATCTTTGATTCAGATGCGAATTCCTTGCTTTTGCATAGTGGATAGTTTATGATATGGAGATAACATAGTTTTGATGAGGTCTCCAATTCTCAGGTATGCAATGGTAGAGAACTGTTACTTCTGTGGGGTTCACAGTTTCTCAGGGGTAATCAAGACACAACTGGTACAATCATCAGCACAATCTGCTGGGTTATTTTTGGAAAAAGCCCAAACTATTAAGAAACATATTGAGGAAATTAGCTAAATCATTTTTATTAATTTAGTTCTTACTATTCTTAGTAGTGATAAGCACAGGAAGCAACACCAGCCTCAAATAAACCTAGGGAAACAGACCCATACTACTTCATGAGACCAAACAGAAGTGATCATGACCCAAAGATGCTCCTAAAGTAGTTGGTCAGGCTCTGACCAGTCAATCTGTGGTGGTTTGAATGAGAAGGTCCCCTACAGGCTCTATATATTGGGACATTTTGTCCCCAGTTAGTGACACTGTTTCAGAAGGTCTTAGAAGGTATGGCCATGCTAGAGGAAGCACATCACTCGGGGTGGACTTAGAGAGTTCTTATACCTTGCAGGAAACAAAAAACAAAAAACAGAAAACACCATCGTCTATTCCTCTCCTCATCCCTCAGTGACATGGGGTTTGGTAAATGATTTAAAAAGCTAACAGACTATAGGTGACAAAGAATATTGCCTGTTCTAAGGTGTGGCCTTTTGAGGTATTAAGAAGGTGACTTGCCTGTCTTAAAGTTGCCCACCATATCATGACAAGAGTATGGACAAAGATTGCTAGGCCAAGAATAACTCAGGGAAAAACATGAAAGCAACCTGCAGCCCAAGACAAAGCTCTCTCTGAGGCTTATTACAGAGAAATCAGTGCTTATCACTGCACATTACTGATATTCTGAGTTTGTTTCTTATGAAACATTACTTTCACAATGGTTGACTAATATATCTCACAATAAAAGATCAATATAGGTAATATGTATGACTGTTTCCACTAATCCACCAACTTTCTATGTAATTACACATTCGGGCTTGCTTTAGCAAGCCACCTCCTTAGCATTTCTGAAATCCACGTCACATTGAGTAGCGACCTCACTTCTAAAATTCCCACTTGTTTTATCTTCACATGTAAGCCTCCAGTGTAATTTGTAGTTTTCATGAGGAGCTTCAGACTCTCCTATGCTCCCCGACTCCACCTGCATCAGAGAAGAACCCTTTCTTTCTGAAATCCCCTTAACCCTCTCGTGTTTCAATCACAACTTATAAAGTAAGTTATAGTACTCCAAGTCTGTCTCTGCCACTTACTGTTTATTCTGTCATTAAGCATTAAAATGTGCCTTCAGGAGTGGACTATCTATGTCAGACAGAATAGACCCCACATACTCATTTGGTACCATTTGAATTAACCCACCTCTAAACTGATTGTCATTTGAATATCCTGTCTCAAGAGAATCACTCACCATCCTACTAATTGTCCCAGTTGGAAATCTAAGTGGTTATGGACCCCTGTCTCTCTTCTCCAGTTAGTCAAATCCTGTTCACCTGAAACTCTGGAATACAAATCTCACAATCCAGGCCCTTTCAGCCCTAGTGACACTCTCCGAGACCCTCTCACTGTTCTGGTTAGCTACTGTAATTGATTTCGACATGCAATAATTAACTCTTGTCTTGGCATAGAGTTAGAGTTCTCATAGTAGCCAATGATATTTTGAAATACATATCTGATTATGCCCTTGGCTGCTTAGCACCTTCATTGGTTCCCCAACATATAAGGATTTTTATGACCTACAACTTGCTCCTCTAGCCCTATTTCTGACTGATCTTTCCCTCTCTGGTCATTATATTCTATATATTTTAGACAAATTAAACTTTCTGCAGCATTGAGACCCCTATATTCCCTCTCGTTCTCAGTCTTCCTGGTAACTTTTCTTGCCAGCCTGTCCCCATTTCTTTAGCTCTTTACAAATGGGGTCAGGTGATCCTTGCCTTCGAAGTTGATTCTGATACTCTGTTCACTCTTCCCTTTTGCCTGGGCAAGCTAAGCCAAATGACCTTCTTTGTGAATGTCAATCGATCTTCCACTTCTATCCGTCCCTAAGCACAATGCACTGTAATACCCCACTTCGTGACTCAATATACTGGCGGACTAAACAAAAGTATGCTTCCCTTTTTACTAGAACCTTGGTGTAATGCAAATATCTCTATACCTTTGTGGCTTTGTATCTATAAAGCGGGTAGCCTCAGCCCCAGTCTCCATGTGGAAAACTGCTCTGAGCTAATCATGGATGCACCATTTCTGTGGTACTGCTTTCTTAAAATTACATGATGTAATTTTGGCCAGCAGGACATTGGAGGGAAGTTGACAAGGGAAGGGACATTTTTAATTTTAAAAGTAGGCATAAAGACAAAAAGGACCCTTTTGTTCTGCTGGTCATAGTTATTTGCCTTGGATAATTAGGACAGTGGGATTTACTCTGAGATCATGGTGGAGCCATCCAGAAAAGTCAGCAGCATTTGTGAATGGAAAAACTTAGGTCTTCTGTAATATCACTGAGTTGCTGAACCACTGAACTTTCCATCTCAAGGCTGCTAAGGGGTTAAGCCTACTACAGCGTTCCAGATTTTTAGGCACTATGGCTAAAACATCCTACCTTGTGCATGTGTGTCTAAACTTCTCACTTCACTGATAGGGGTAAGAACTTGTGTTGGATGTTAGAACGGTAAAAGAAGGAAAATTTAACTCAAAAGTATGTATAGCATTATGTTACACAGAAAGGAAAACTGTTATTTTTAAGAAATCCCAGTCTTGCAGAAAAGCAGTTTTATAGAACAGCAACAGCAATCTTTTCTTCAGCTATGTGGTCTGAGACAGAGAATGAAATGGAACTATACAAGTCATCTGAAAACTAGTGCTGAAATGCCGCAGGTATGGTGCTGTACCAAACTCAGAAGCCACCAGAAATATATTCAAAGTAAGTATTCTCTATGACTGTTCCTTTCCTTGCCTTTCCCTCCTCAGCTCTAGTTCTACTTCATAAGCTAAGGCACTTGTATGGGGGAAACCCACCAGCACATTTTTGTAGACTCTGAACAAATCCCTAAGAAACAGTTAAGGTTAAGGTCAACCTTCAAGGTCGTTAACTTCTCATGGAGTTGAGCACTAAACAATGAAGAAGTCTGTTGGCTTCTGCAGAACTGTTTTTTTTTATCAGAAATAAGAATTTGAAAACAGCAAGAGACAGAAACCTTTCAACTATGATTTTGTAGTACTTAAAATTAAGTAAAGATGTCGTAAACCTCAGTCTATTGAACAGCAGAATTCTTTCAGTGAATCAATTCTTCATTAACAAATGAAAGATGTCAGCTGGGTCAGCAAGTAAACTTACTTGCTACCAAGCCTGACCACCTGAGTTGGATGCTGGAGACCCATATAGTGGAAGGAGAAAACTGACTCCACCAAACTGTCCTCTGACCTTCAGAGAAGTACCCTGTAGCGCACACACACACACACACACACACACACACACCCTACATGTAATAAAAAAAACCCTGAAGACAATTATATAGACAACAAAGATGATTGATAATATTTTCAAGTTGGTTAACAGTTTAAGTCTCTATTTTTATAATGAGATGTTTGAATAGGGCAGAAATTATTTCTTCCTTGAAAGTTTGGTAGATGTTTTTATCCAGAGACATTTGAGCCAATATATTTGATGCTTTGGAGATATAGATGGCCTAAACATACTTTTACATTAAGATCAAATTTTAAAAATAAGCAGTAATAAAATACTGGGTATAAAGTGCATGATCATTTTTTCCAACTGTAATGATGGAAGCACACTCACTAACAGACATGGGAACTATTTAGTACTTGAGCTAATACAAACTGAGATGTGCCCCAAATACAATACACAGTCTGATTATGAAATAAATAAAAAAGAATGTATGATACCTAATAATTTCATATTGATTAATTATGAGTAAACTCATTAATCAATTTTCTTCTGATCATTGATACATTCATTGAAATGGCAATATTTGGTTAATATGAATTAATATATATTCCCAATTTCATTTATTTTTAATTTTTAAAAATGTGGCTTGTGAAACAATGTAAAATTGCATTATATCAGTGTTGTGTAACACTAAGCTAGAGTTCCTGCCAGTCTCTCTCACGTGAAATCTCTTCTTACATGATGCCCTGCATAGCAGAGGGAGGCATATGGATAATCACTGTGGTACATGCTCTAAGGAAATTAAGTGTGCTAGATGTCTGGGTCTGGGGAAAGCCTGCAGTTTTTAGTAGTCTCTGTTGCCTCATCTTTTAAGAAAAGGGGGCACAGTAAAATACGATTGCTAAATTCTTTTCCAACTCCCATATGTTTAGTGTCTTTATAACATTCCTCATTTCAAAAGTAGAGTACAACGAGAAATAGATCGTTCCATTTTCATAAATACTCCTGGATAATCTCCCATGAGCTAGATCCTGTGATGACATGATATGACATCTCCACCTCCCTCATATTTAACATTATTCTTGGCAACTCTGAGGCATTAACGAATAACGAATACATACATTGCTCTTTTGTTCAAATGCTGTCTCAAATGTTAACACAGCAAAGAAAATCCATATATGGGCATGCATGCATTCATACCCGTGGCTGTAAATGAAGTGCTGAAAACAAAAACAGAAAAAGAAAAGAGAGTTGTGATCCTTTAAAAACTAAAAAAACCCAACTGCCGATGTAACTGAATGGTCTCTGAACCCTGAAGCTAAAAATGCTTTACTCTTCTGAAAAATGGAAAATGCATTGCGATTCTAAAGTAAAGAGTGCTCCAATTTTAGTTGCTCTTGTCCTCCTTCAGATTTGCCTGGGTCAGTAACCAGTAACACAGCTTCTGGGTCTGAGGGAAGGGTGTGGGTGAGGACCAAGAGCAGATGAGATACCTTTAGAAAGTAATAACATGAAGCAGGAAGGCACTTAAGAGTCTTCTGTCAGAGGTGCTCAAATTAGGCAGGCCAAGAAATAAGAAACTGAACATAGATCGCCTGACCCTGGCCGCATGCATTTGATTAAAGAGGGCAACTCTAAATACAATACTTTTGTACCTTATATTCTAGCATTTCTCTGATTATTCTAAATATTTTTTTATAATGCTTCTGAAATTTTTCTGGAGTTCTTAAAAGTCTTTTTTAATTTTAATTTTATTACCCATTTGTGTAGTAAAGAAATTATGAATCAGTCTGATACACCAGAAAGAATTTAGGACCAAAAGCTAGTAGATTTCATTTGTGGTTTCAGGATCACTGCAAGCTTATTAAACCTTTTCAGTCTGAAGATAAAGTTCCACATATTTTCATAGTTGGTAAGAAGATCAAATGAGATAAAGATAAGGAAGAGAATTTGCAATTTATAAATCGTCTGCAAATGAAAGAAGTTTTGTGCATAATCACCAAAGAAGTCTCTTATGAACTGAAATCTAGTAAAAACTGTACATATACATGCACAACATTTACAACAAAATATTATTATGTTTTATTAGAAATTGCATAGAATACAAAAAGCTGATACTTAAAAGCATTTGCTGCAGTGAATGATTACTAGACTCTGGAGATAGACTAGTAAGATTTGATGTCTGACTAGGTCTTTCACTAGCTTTGAGATTTGAGGCATATTATTGTACCTTTATATGCTTGTTCATATGTCTGTAAAATGGAGTAATAATACATCACCCACATATTTGTTTTGAGCATTAAATGATGTAATATTTATATAACACAAGAATGGTGCTGGTGCACAGTAGGTATTACATAGTTGCAGAAGAAAATAGCATAGATTCCTATATGCACATCAGAGCACTAAAAACTCATGCTTGGAGAACACAGAAAAACATTGTCAATATGTGGTCCACAGCATACTTAGGTGACATGATGCAATGGATTTGAACACTTTTTAGAGAAGTCCTCCCACATGGGACCTGAGCACATGTGTGCCTCTCTTTGTTTCTCCAGTTCCTTTAGGTACTTAAATAACAAGTGCCTTGTGTTTGCTCTGTGTTTCTAAAACTCACTTCCACATCCATTATCTCATTGGGAGTTCAGGGTCATTGAAGGTAGACAATGAACTTACTTTCAACCTCATAAATCTCTTTGAGGAATCAAGGCTCCTACAGATTTGTACTTGAAAAAATAAATGATCTCTGCCAAATATTTTTTGGCAGATCATAGGCCTGAGCTTTTACATTTGAGCCAACTTCAGACCTGGAAGGACTCAGAGGAGGCACTTACGTGCTCACCAGCACTTACTGCCCCTTTTTGGTGGTAGGAACCATGTCTGCCACGCACAGCTGTTGCAGTTAGTCACTGACTGCGTCATCCTGGGTGAAAAAGCAACCCTGTCCAGCTCACCAAGGAAATCTAAGTACGTGAGGTAGAGAAGAAGGCAGACGAGCTGGGCACTTCCTGCATATTTTCCCAAAGAATACTCCCCATGACACCATGCCACTTAGAGTCAAAGGTGATTTTCCATGACTGTACACCTACTGGAAAGCAAGACCTTGATCTGTTCCTTATCTAAGTTTACCCACTCTTACATCAGCATTGATTCAAAGCCAAAAGTTAAGCATCTATGGCAGTACTGGGAAGTCTCTACAAACGTTTTCATGGATCGATTGCTAGGAAATTCCCTAGCTTCAAGCATTGACATAAATCTGTTAATCGGACTCTGATTAAAAATAATAAGAAGACTTTCTCCAGGAAGAAACTGTCTTCAGACATTAATCATGTGATCACATTTATTGTGTTTGTCTAAATACCTACTAAGTTATGGCAATGGGATATATTCCTCACATGATATTCTTTATAAGTATAATGTCAGAAGATCGTGATTTATATTGCCATAGTAACAGTTCAAATATCAAATGCATAAATTGTGCACATCTGTATTTTCTCTTGTGCAAAACATGATTATTTCAAAAATGAAAAATTATTTCATCATTTGCACTGTTTGTGTTCCTTCCCTCTCTGATTTGGACTGAAAACTGTAAGGAGGAAAGAAAACGTAAAAGACAGCACAAAATTGGAAGGCAGGCTCTCCTCTTTTTAAATATATATCTTAGTACCTCAAATAGGGTAGGTATACAAAAGTACATATTTTGCAACTGAATATCATAGAACTCTGTGTGTTTCTAATCGCATTAATAGCTATTATTTGTCTATGAACATAGTGGTATCAAACATATTAAAGGAAATTTATCAATACAGACATTATATAAACAACACAAAATTTTTCATCTTTTGGAACATAATGCTAAATTATAATCTTGCAAAGTCTAAAAGTAATCACCAAGCATTATTATTGAGTCAAATCTATTCTATAAATAATGCAGCACTTTTCTAAAGGTTGTTGTTATTATGTGTAAGCCTTCAGGAAGAAAACTGGGAGTCCTGTATTTAATAGATTCATAACTTTAATTAATGGACAATATAAATTCATGCAAGCATGACAGCCAAGTCCTACTCTTGGTTGATCAAAGGGACATTTCAGTAACAAGAGATAAAAATAAAGAGTCCTCCCTTGAATTGAAATACAAACATACAAAACTAAACCCTGTTTTAAGATTCCCCAAAGTGTAGCATTTAAGCAAATCCTGGCACAAAAGTACAGTATATAATTGAAGTCAACTTTCACTTGGTAAATTCCATCTGATCTTTTTACTGCTATGAGGAAGTCTTGACTGTGTTGGTGAGCTGGCCCCAGGCAATCTGCTCTATCTAGCATTCTTGCTGCATCCTCTGCACAATCCAGGCTTGTAGAGGGAGGAGTCTCTGCCTTAACATTCTCCCTTTGTCAGCTGACATCATCAAGCATTGTTCTTGGGAAAGAATCTGATCTCAGATATTCATGACAACCCAAATAAAAATTTTTACCTTCTTCTTATATATTTGCTCTTTCAGTTTCAAACTTTAACACCCCTAAACACACACACACACACACACACACACACACACACACACACACACACACAGAAGACTCAAGGAAAATAACTCTAATTTTCCTTTTTCCAAGAGAAATCTTAAATATTAGACCTAATAATAATAATACATTTAGCTTATTTGGTTTTCAAGTAAAGATGTTGTGCTGATATTGAAATTGTATGTGCACATAAAACCTATCAATTTAGTCCAATTATTGAAACTACTTAAAAGGAACTGCAAAATTGTCCCGTGGATTGTTCAGGCTCTGACATTTCTCTGTGTGTGCTTCCCTATTGTTGGGCTTGATTATCTCACCCATGCTTCTACTAGATACATTTTTTTTTCAGTGTATATTTTTGTTGAATTTTTCTGCATTTCACACAATTCATCTTAATCATGTTTAGACTCTCTCCCTATCTGCACCATTCCCCATACTGGCCCACAGGTTTCATGCATTCTGCAATATATGTTAAGGCCTATCAAGTCAGGTTTGTATACCCAGATGTCCCTTGGTGTGTTGTCCACTGGAGCCTGGTTAGTCTATCTAGCATCCCTCATCCAGAAGTTATTACGTTGGGGCTTCCTGCTCATTTATCCAGTTCTGTGCTGGGTTTTGGTCTGACTGAGTCTGCATGGGTCTTGGGCGTGCTGTCACCATTGCTGCAAGGTCACATACGTTCCCATAAGCCTTGGAGATTGTTTCCTTATGGTCATCCACTGCCCCTGGCTCTCACAGTCTTTCTGCCTCATCTTTTGCACTGGGCCCTGAGCCCTGGGTGGATGGTTCTTAATATAGGAGTCTGTTTCAAAGATATGTACTCTGCAGTTTCTTATTCTCTACACTTTGGCCATTTGTGGCCTTCTGTGTTCATCCCCCTCTGTTGCATGAGGAAGCTTCACTGGTGAGAACTGAGAGATGCATTAGTATTCTCTCCACCCACTGTTCTGTGAGCCTTAAGTGTAGAAGTTTCACTGTAGACACACATTTTGATTCTTGTTGGATGTCTGTGTCCTAAAGACAGCTTCTCCTACCAGAGAACAGCAGCCAAACCATGCCTATTATTTTCCTCTACCAACTTTATAAACTGCCTAGGTCTTAATATTGAGAGCTCAACCTTCAGTGACCCATTGCAGAGGCTTAAAATTTCAACCATGGATATATCTATGATATTTCAAAAACCTATCTTTAAAAAAATTTTAATTATTTTATTTATTTTTATTTTATTTTATGTGTGTGAGTGTATTCCCTGCATGTATATAAGTGCACCATGTCATGTAATGCCCACAGGGGTTAGAAGAGAGCATTGGATCCCCTGGAACAAGAGTTAAAGATGATTACTAGTTACCATCTGGGCCCTGGGAACCGAACCCCAGTCATCTGCAAAAGCAGCCAGTGCTGTTAACAGCTGAGCCAGTTTTCCAGTCCCACACCCTTTTTTGAGACAGAATTTTCCTGTAGTTCCAACTGGCCTGGAGCTTGCTATATAGACTAGCCTGGCCACCAGGATCTCCTAGAGACTATTCACCTGTCTGCCTCCAGAGTGCTGAGATTATAGACATGTGCCATTAGACCCTGCTGAAAAACTGCATTTCTTCTATTTGACCTCTGTGTTTAGCTTATGATTTGATTACTATTTAAAATAAAACTGACAGTTACTCATTGTAGGTCTAGGGATGCCATGTCAAAACAGACTGTGTTCACAGAGACCTATTTTTTCAGGGTTGCATGATAAGAAGTATGAGATTAAGGTGTTAGTGGGCAGATTTCTTCTGGAGACCACTCTTTCTTGGCTGTAGATGGCTACCTGCCCTGGCCCCGTTTGTTGAAATTTATGTTTCCAAGTCCTCTTTCTTCCACTTTAGTAAAACATGGTCACGATGATTGTTTGGGCTTCTACTTCCTACATGTTTGCTTCCACTTTGCTTTGACCTCTCCAAGAACCAGACAATAGCTCTTCATTCCACATTACATAGCAACACCTTTCCTCCTACTCAGACACGCCACTCCAAACAGTTGGATTTCCCATTCACAAAACCATAGCCCATTTATCTGACTCTTCTGTTTCATTCATCTTTTAGCTCCCTGGGTCACCCAAGGGGAAGGATTGTTACATCATGATTTGGAATAAAACATTTTTGAGTTGATTAAACCCAATCGATTTGACAGCAGTTGTTTAAGGACTTAGTGAGATTAAAATAATTCAAAATAATTTGATTGGATGGCTCATAGCTCTTTTCTAATTCTTTTCAATCTTCTTGCATTTATTATAGAAAGTCAGAGATTCACTATTGACATTAAAAATGGACTTAAGGCATAGATGGTCAAAGAGCAGCAAGGTGACTTTTCTGGGAGCACTGAGGAAGATTTTTGTGTTTCCGAGAATTAGAGGTCAATACCAGAATATCAGGACTGTCCCTTTTCGTCCTTTCCATCCCCCTTCCCCTCACTGTCTATAATAAGATGTGACATCTGGAGCTGCAGCATCTGATTTTCTTCAGGGAAAAAGGCCAGAAAAAATGTCATATATGCTTGCCTTCTGCAACTGCTAATAGCATGCAAAATTGAAACACTTGTAGCAACCACATACATGAAGGTAATCAAAATTTGTCATAGCTATTATAAGTCCAGATTTTTTGTTTCGTACAGCTAAAACCATTTAACAATGATATATGACAAATATCAATTAGAGCTTCATTCTTTGTGGATGAGGAGTAGTCTTTTCTTTTGTCCCTATGGATTATGAAGGATTTTCTGCATGTGTCAAAAGAGAGGAAAGTCACAACATAAACTACAGTGAAAGAAAGGACCCCGTGGCAGCATTTACTAGCAAAGTATTATATCTGTTTTCCATGAACGAAGAAGGCCCAGGATGCTGGGTCTATGTGTTTTTATTTTTTTACACTCCCAGTACAGAAGATCTTGTAGCTATATCCCATGCTTGGCAAGAGTCAAGTTCATTCCTTACAGAAATTAAGGGCTTGGGGCGCCTCTCTCCAGCTCATTTACTGGCGCAATTAAAATGAGCTGTGGCAATGCCCCTTTTTGGCTTTTGGGGCTTCAAATTCTATAATTTATGTAGCCCAAGGCATGAGTCATTTTTATCAAGAGATTTTGGGTTCAATCCTGCCGGTTTTTAAGGAGTTCTAATTAAACACTCCTTGGGGAGTTTTCTCTTGATCTGTTGGATTCACAATTCTTTAATGAATAACCTCCTGGGATTATTTGAGGTGATGAAAATTTATCTTTAATTTTAATGTTCTAATTATATTTTCAACAGATCCCGAATCCCCAAGACAGTAATCTCATTAAATGAATATACAATTGTCCACATTATAATCAAAGCAATTCATTGTTAAAGGGTGTATGTAAGCCTTTAAACCTGCTGTTCTTTTTTATGTTAATCCAAAGCTAAAGAATACTGAAATGTATCATCACTGCTTGTTTGAGTAATAAAGATCTTCACACATTTCAGGATAAGTTACTGGGCTCTCATTTAAGTACAACGTTTACTCATAAAATACAGAGAATTATTATAAATTTAACGCAGCAGCATTCTTTCTATAAGGTCTGAAAACCCTAGCAGGACTAGCAACTTTATAAAGGGAAGTTGGAAGAAGAAGTTATAAAGAAGGAGAAGGAGAAGGGGGGCCGAGGAGGAGAAGGGAGATGGGGAGGAAGAGGAAGAGGAGGAGGTGGAGGAGGAGGAGGAGGAGGAGGAGGAGGAGGAGGAGGAGGAGGAGGAGGAGGAGGAGGAAAAGGAGGAGGAGGAGGAGGAGGAGAAGGAAGAGGGGGAGAAAGAGGAGGAGGAGGAAGAGGAGGAGGAGGAGGAGGAGGAGGAGGAGGAGGAGGCAAAAGCGAGTGGATATAAAGGACTGACTTAACATTCTCTCTATCTGAAGTTGAAATTGAACTGAAAGCATGTTGGATTTCCTGCATTTAGATTGTACACTGGGGAAATCAACATTTCCTAAACACCTGATGGCACGCACCATCAAAGGTTTTCAGGGAATGTAGAACTGTATTAACATGCATGTGTTTATTAAGCAGGCTTCCTATTCCTGGAAAAAATCTTATATTTTATTTACTAATTATATTTGATGCCTATTATTAATGGAAAAGATAAACCTGCTCATCAATTACCCCTTAGTAAGAATGACAGAAATCATCTGATTCTTTCTGTCGCCTTCAGGAATGTCCCTGATACATATTTTTCCCAGTTCCTGAGACACTATTCCCTTGGATTTCCACTTGGCCAGTTTCTGTTCAGCCTTCACTTTCAGTTTTAATAATATTTCTCTCAGACGCTTGGATTTCCTGTCCACATAGGCATTTTGGCATTTTGCTTCCCATTCAGTGCACTTCTTAAATTACGCATTAATCACAGGTTGGTATGTTTAATGTGTGTCTCCTCCATACCTTTGTAAGGTTCATCAGGGTAAAAATATATTTGCCTGTTCTGTTTTATGTTGCCTCCTCAAAGCCCAGCCCCATCTTGGCGCAGTGCAGGTGTTAAAGAAGTCTCAGTGAAGACCTCAAAAAGGTTACTTATTCTCAGAGCCCAAGGACCAGACATGCTCTTCTTCAGACAATAACATACACATTTGGTAGAAGAATCAGTTGTGAAAATTGAAGGGTGTCCACAACTTGAGAAAGGGGCAATTTTAACAAAGAATTCCACCTTATTTCACAGTCTTAATCCTTGTTATTGAAACTATTTGTGATCTTGCCATTCCAAGTGGACGATGCTTATTCCTTGTTGTGGATTTGGACTCAGCAACCTACAACCATCATTTTTCTCAAATGATTTACTTAAAAGAAAGGTTAACAGAAGTGATGATGAAGGATATGTTACATGCACACAAGATACTGAAGTACATTTTACTTATATCATGAAGGATGAAGAAACTGTTAATTAAAAAAACATGTTTATTGGGGGCTAGAGAGATGGCTCAGTGGTTAATAGCACTGGCTGCTCTTGCAGAGGACCTGAGTTTGATTCCCAGTGCAACCATGATGTCTAACAACTGTCCTAACTCCAGTTTCAGGGAGTTTTTGGCAGCCTCTTCTGATCTCCATGGGCATTGTGTGACATGCAGCCATCTATATACATGCAAGCAATATATTCATACACATAAATAAGAAATACGAAATAAATTTATAAAATGTTTCTTGGGGTTGGAGAAATGCCTAGTGATTAAGAGCACTTGCTACTGTTGCAGAGGACCAAAGTTCCAGTTCCTAACACTCAAGAGGCTGCTAACTATCTGTAACTCAAGCTCCAGGAAATCCGATATCCTCTTTTGGCCTTCATGGGCACTTCATGTATGTGATTACATAGACATACTGAAGTCAAAAGACCCATACACATAAAAATACAAATAAATATCCTTAAAATATTTTAAAAAATAAAAATATGTTTCTGGGACTGAGGGATGCCTAGATTGGTAAAGTTCTTGCATTATAAAGATGGGGATTTTAGTTCAGACTCCAAGAACCTATGTAAATAAACAAAAAATAAAGCCATAGTTTTGGAGAGTGGCAGATCTCTGGGAACATTACTCAGCCAATTCAACCTATTTGGTAAGTGCCTGGTCGCTAAGGGCCCCTGTTTCAACCACAACAATAACAACAAAGATGACAAACTAAAGTTGTCTCTTGCCTCCACAGGTACACAGTGGGCACTCTCACTCCCCCCAGTATCATTCTCTTAAACAATGAGTAAATTCCTGAAGATGGAAGTAAAAAAAGAAAACTTAGGTGGCAACAGATTGCATTGGTTTTATATCATAAACATTCTATACTGCATCACTAAAAAAGTCAATTTAGTAACAGTGCTAGTATCCACAAAAAATGATATAAATAGTTCAAAAGACTACATAAATACATTCCTAAGTCACCCTTAGCCTTTTGGCATAAGTATAGCTTAGAATTTTCCACATCTTTGTAATTCTGAGGAAAATGGCCCAGACTATATTCAAATGATCTCCATTCATAAGCCAAGAACACAGAAAATAACAATTTGTTGAACAGCACTAAGAGAACAAACTGGCTCAAGAGGTAACAAGGCCAACCTCCCCCCTCAAAAAAAAAACCCAGCCTGGTACTTCAGGGTAATCGATTTACTTGTATTGCTTTTTGCTGTGACGCTCAAGAAAGCTAATTTGATCTCTGAAAGTAGTATCCTGCTGCTTGGAATTGGTACCCACAAGCTTCAAATAAACCATACAATGAACTTGAAGCTGCCCTTCACAGAAAGAAGGACACTCAGCTCCAAGCCATTAGGGAAGGTATAATTTCATAAGACCAGACAGCCAGGGAAAGTGATCCACAGAGGGAACCCTTTGTAGAAAACATCCTGAATTGTCCTCTTGCCAAACATAAGTAAAATCAATACACCTATTTTAGGATGCTTTCTCTTTGTTCTTTTTTAGTATATTATCATATTTTTGGGAAAATAAAACTAATTTTAGCTGTTTGAAGCTAAAAGTCTGGCTGGTGATCCAGGTAGCCCTGGGTTTGAACCTTGTCTCAATGGCTATTTCTACGCCATGTAACCTTCAGCTAGCTGCTGGTTCACATAATTTCTACTTTCACAGTTGAAGGGGATGGAAATACCACTTCTTAGGACTGTTGGGAGGATCATCAAAGCACAAGGCTGGGTTTACAGTGCAGACATACTCAAACTAGATGTCTGCCTTCCTTTCTTTCTGGCTTTTCATTCTTACCCTCTCTCCTGCACCTTTAAGAATGAGCTTCATAGGTCATGATTGCTCTGGGCTCCTATGGAGCCCCCTGAACACTGTAGTGTGGTGGCCTAATACAAGACAAAGCACACTTGGAGTTTAAGTTTGCTCAATACTTAGCTATATAAGATTGCAAATGTTCTTGCAGTGGGGGTGGGGAGGACCTTAATTCATGTTTAATGACTTATTTACACTTTTTTTTTTTCATGGTGCTAGGGATCAAATGACTTTCTATGACCTGGCTTGCTTTCTATGCTTTTGATCTTTAAAGCTTCCAATTTTCTATGAGCAGATTCTACAAATGCGAACACGGAAAGAATGAAGGCCTAGGCTTTGAGGAGCAAAGATGTGTGAGGGGAGACGAGAAGAGTGAAAGAAACAGATGAAGCATTCGAACTTGATTTGTTTTCTTTTCATGTTTTGTTCTAAATACTTCTAAGATACTTTTTAAGAAACATTAGTATAAGTTAAAGACATTCATAAATACTATGCCTAATGACGACGACTGCAAACTGCTCCCATTGCTGGGATAACTAACACCTGCCAGGCGTTACACTAAGCACTTAGCACAATTATGTCATTTAATTCCTGTAAAAGTCACATGAGTTGGGTTTTATTATGATTTCTGTTTACAGATGAAGACACTGAGACAGAGAGGGGAGAGACTACAGAAAGTGGGCAGTCGACTCAGCTAATGAGCAATGGGCTATCATCCCTAAATGCAGACAACAGTATTTTGCCACCCTTGTGAACACTTAAAAAACTCAATAGGTCTTCATTTTTGTTCTATATTGCACAGTATGGTTTCATAATGTATTTTTTTTTCTTCTGAAGTGAGTCTTGGGGAATTGTGAATGGATGTGAGGAAATTTTAAGACATTATAGAACATTAGCTCAAAGCCTGAATGGCAATGGGAAACCTCCTCCTTTTTGTGAACCTTGATCATCATCACAACTGATTAAGGATTTTTCAACTGTGTCACTGCGTGGGGGCATAGGAAGATGGCTCAGAGGTTAAGAACATGTACTGCTCTTGCAGAGGACTGGGGGTTTGTTCCCAGCATTCATGTTAGGAGGCTCAAAACTACCTGAAAAACCTTAGCTCCAAGGGGATCTGACATCTCTGACCTCCATGGGTACCTCCACTAATGTATGCATATCTCACACACATATAATTAAAAATAAAATAGATCTTCAAAATGTATGATGGCAAACATTTTCTTTGGCACTAGGAACAGTTATTGTGGAGTTATTGTGGAGTATTCTTTTAATCAAGAAAATCATAGATTAAAAAATGTGAGAACAACAGGTTTATGTGTAGTTTTGTGGAACTATGGAAAACAACTTGCGAGAACTTCCTTAAAGTTCTATTAATCCATGAAATCACCCCCAAATGTTGCCTCTCCATCTTATTACTCAAATAATAAGTTTCATTTGATTCTCACAATCATCTTGCGAGATGATTATAGAGTGATGGCCTTGATTTACATAGAAAAGGTGGCGATCCATAGCCCTATGGCATAGTAGAAACAGAATGCCAAACTGGCATCCAGACCCCTAACTCTAACCACCAGTAATTCCATTGAAGTAAAGGCCTTCTTCTCTATGTAGTCTATGACTTTCCTGTTAACAAGAATCTTAGAAGGTCAGGGAATGGTGGTGTATGCCTTTAATCCCAGCACTCTGTAGGCAAAGGCAGGCAGAGGCAGGCAGATAGATCTCTGTGAGATCAAGGTCAGCCTGTTGTACACAGTGATTTCAGGCAAGAGAGGTTAAAGGGAGAATCTGTCTCAACACTCCTGTCCACACAAAAAAGAATCTTCTCAGAAAACAGAAACTCAGCAAACCCAAGCTCAGCAGCTTCATATTCCTGTTTGATGTGTCTCAGAAATCATTTACATGTCCACTCTCAAGGAGCTGACTATCTGAAGAGCGTCTGGGTAGCTGTGTTGACAGACTGCATGCCATTGATTCTGGGAGTTCTTTATCATCAAGTTCAGCTCTGAGTTGTTTCTTTCTGAGGAAAGCAGAGGACTGCATTTGACTCCTGGGTGACTGAAGTGTGGCAGACACGAAAAGGGTGCCACTGGGACAGCAGCCAGGGAGGCCAGTGTAAGCTTGTAGTTTAAGGTCCCCGGGGAGAAGGCTGAGGGCAGATTTGTTCTGAGAAATGCAGATTGCCACAGCGCAGTGCAATGGCTAACATTCTTATGTTTTTGCTTACAAATTTTTCAGTTACAATTATTAGTCCAAGTACATTGCATTTTCCTCCATGTTTTTTTAGCATAATTTATAGAAAAATTCATAAAGTAATGAAACAATGTAAATTAAGAAACTATTTTATGAGACCTTTGCGCATTGTGAATCCAGCGCCAACCTGCCAATCATTTTGACATCCAGTGCTGATAAAGTCTATCTTACCATTGTTTCTCCAAATCTCAGGCCTTTTCTTAGAACCGTTGCTTCACCTACAAGACAAACCCTGGCCTTTGTCCACTGCAACAGATCTATCTAGAATCCTAGATAACCATCAGCCTCAAAATAAGTTTCTTTGACTCTCTCTGATGACACACTATGGATATTAGAATAACTAAAACATCATATACAAGTATAATTTTAAATCTTAAGGTAAATTTCTGTAATTACACTAAAAGCAAGCTATCTTAACATCAAATCATGTATTTCTCTAAATGTTTTATGTGATATGAAGTCGTTTTTTCTATATCAGTCAATAATGAGCAATGATGGATGGCAGTTGACTAGGCCGAGTGAAATGGTGTGTGTCTGACAAGTAATCCTAGTACTCAGGAGAACAAAGCAAGGAGAGCAAGAGTTTGAGGTCACTACAGGCTCCATAGTGACTCCTAGACCAGTGCATGCTATTAGAAAGACTGTATATAAACATGCACAAACATACACACACACACACACACACACAACAAACATGCAAGTAAAGTCAGGCGTGGGGGTGCATGCAAGAGAATCAGGAGTTTGAGGTAACCCTGGTACATACTAGGTTCCAAGCACCTGTCTAACTGGAATACATAGCAAGAAGCTACCTTACAAAAAGCTCCCCAAGCCCCTCCCCCAATAAAAGAGAAAATAGAGGGATTACATTTTGTATTTCAGCATTTCTAAATAGTGTTTATACACAATCAGATATTGCATTTAATAAGCTACAAGGGACACTCAATCTCTACAGGCATCTAAAATCCTATGTGCAGTTTACACCTATAACACATAAAATCAATAGGCAGATCTCAGGAGCGTGCTGACCAGGCAGTCTAATCATTCAGTCAGTACTGGGGTTAGTGAGAGATCCCACCTCAAAGATAAGGTGGAGAATGATTGAAGACACATTTGGCCTAAACATGTATATGAATACTCATGCTACACACACACACACACACACACACACACACATACACACACACACACACTCACACACAGAAGAAATGTACAGCCTATTCTTGCCAATGAGAATAGCATGAACTGACTGTGTACTAAAGGTCAGGTACTAAGCGCCATGCATGTGGTATCTCACTTATCGCTCAGTATAGAGTATTTAGGTGCACAGGCAACTGAAACAGCATACTCATGAAATTTAATAAATGCCATAGAATTCTCACATGCAACCAACTATGATTTATTTGTTTGAGATGGAGTTTCTCAATGTTGTTAAGCTAGTCTTTCTTAGCTTCCTGAGCATCTGGGACTACAGATGCTCAGCATCAGACTCAGCTTGGAAGAACTGTGACTTGAAGTCAGAAATCACGGTTCAGCCATGAAGTCAAAGTACTTAATTTATCGAAACACTTTCTTTCTTTATTTTGGGGGAGCGGGGTTGTAAGGATTTTCCAGCTAATTGGAAATAGGAACTTAAAAGCAATTATCATATTTCTTATGATTTTAAATATTCCTGGCAATCTTAACAGAAGAAAGATCAGTAATTTTATAGGCTTAAACTTAGCGTAACCTTCCCTTTTATTTTATTGCAAGGCCTATCCAGGAAAAGACTCAGCTTCATTGCTTATCTCTGACAAATACCAGAGTTTGCAGGCTAAATCTTATCTGTACCATTTTCACTAGGGCTTACACTGGGCTGTCATTTTGATGTTTTGTGGTCTAGTGGCTTTTGAGGGATAAGGAGCACCTTCTCCTTTGAACTGTCAATAACCATATTTGGACCTGTTTCTTCATATAACTTTTACTGAGATTTTTTTATTTCTCTTGTATATAAATGGAAGCTTTATAATGATCAAAAGTATCTAAATACTTGTTTTGGTAAAGCTACAGAGTTTAAAGTATGGATAATGGTACATAAACGAGTTGAATCAACAAGGTAAGTAAGTCACTCATTTAATTTCAAATCAGCCCAGTTGTGAGGTAATTTCAGGGAGGTCTCTTTCTTGGCACTATAAAATACCTGATATAAAGAGAGAATAAGATTTAATTTTCATATCCCTCTTCATTTTCTAAAATTCATTAAAATATTTAAGACGGGGTCTCACCATAGAGACCTATCTAGTCTGGAACTTACTTTGTAGACCAAGCTGAACTCAGTCTCACAGAGGTCCACCTGCCTCTGTGTACATATATGTATATGGACATAATATAATAAATAAAAAGTGTACATATATGTATATGGACGTAATATAATACTTTAAAACATTCATACATTGTGAAATGGCTAAAGCACGCTGCTTAAGGATGTGTTTTTTGTGGTTTGAATACTTTGTTCTCTCCTAGTGATTTTCAAGGGCACAATATACTGTTATTAGGTACAGATGCCATGGTGTCCATCAGATAGTTTAAAATTATTCTTCCTGTCTAATTGAAAGTCTGTGTTTGACTAACATCTCCCCAGACCCTGGATATCACCATTCTACTGTTTTTCTATGACTCAGATTCTTAGCTCTTACACACAAATGAGATCCCATGCACATGCTTCTTTTGCTTATGATTTTCAGAATTCATCCAGAAGAATAACGTCAGCACCACAGGCACTTCTGCAATTTTGCCAAGCCCTGATTTAAACAACATGCATCACAGCGTGCAGCATAAGGCTTGGGGCTTCATTAGCGCACCAACTTATGAAACCCAATATGTATTTGTTGCATGAATAACTGAATCATGTGTAAGTTCACAGGGATGCTGAACAACCCTTTGTTCTTTCCCTGGCTTGGTACTGATTTCATATGCACATGAATGACATATGGGGAAATATGCAGGCACATATCCTGGGTCACGCATACGTTATTTCTTCCATAGTGCTATTTCTAGGAGGCAAGAGTAGTTATATAGTCTACATACTGAATTTCAAATGAGAAGGCTTGGGACTTGAGAAATTAAGTAGCTTGTCAGAAGAGAGGGTGTCTGCTTCAGTTGGCAGTGTTGTTCTTCCAGTAAAAACTGGTAGATTTGTTATGATAACTGTATGGAGGAGACGAAGGAAATGCATGCTTGAGCTTTATTTATGATAATAAAAAAATTTATATTAAGAGTAAGAAATTATAATTTGCAGCTGGGTATGATGGCACATGACTTTAATCACAGCACTCTGGAGGCAGAGGCAGGTGGACCTCTGTGAGCTTGAGTTCAGCTTGGTCTACAAAGTGAGTTCCAGGCTAAATAGGTCTATATAGTGAGACCCTGTCTTAGGAAGAAAGAAAGAAAAAAAGAAAGGTAAACTACAATTTGCATGGTAAGTTATATAGTAAAGAAATGAAGTCTTAAATTAGATTTAAATAGTAAAAACTATATTTTGCCTTTATATAACATATAAAGCAGTTAATAGAAAGCATTTTTTTACAGGCATAATGAAAAATACTTTCTGCCCACCTAGCTGATAATAAGTTAGTATGATGAGTTCTTTAGTAATGATTATAAAGCAAGGAAATTAAAAAGATGAAGAGACTTGGGCTTTCCCTCAACCCAGTTAATCGACACAGTGACTTGTGAGTGAAAATGTTTAAAGAAGGCCTGTGCTCACTAAGTGATCCCATTTTTAGCACAAACTTCAGGTCTCTCAAGTGGCATAGGATGACAATCAGCTGCCTCAAAAGGAGAAAAATCTACTCTCGGAATGGGAACAGATCTGGTGCAGGGGTCAGAATTCATGCTTAGTCTTATAAACTCTTACTTTAGCTGCCTCAGGACTTTTATGTGGCTTATATCATTCATGGAAGATCAAGATTTATTTAACTAGTCATTTTGTGTGAAAGAGGATCTTCCAAAAGCCTCATCATAAACACCTGAAAGAGAAAACTTACTTATATTATCACATTATATATACATGTATATATAATGTATTTTCCATCTCAATACCATTTACTTAAGATGATTTGTCTCCACTGAACCAGAGGGAGCCATTAAAAACTGTGGCTCTTTAAACATTTACAAAAATGATTGATTTTAGTGCTAGACATTTTGCTGGTGCGTTATAACTTGGTTTTGCTTTATTTTACTATACTAATAAGAATTACAGTTGTAGAAAAGTAATAGAAAAATAGTGAAAAATCTCAAAACTGTACTACCAATCTTCAACGATGTGAAATTTGTCACTGTTGCTGTGATGTGAGTTTGCCATTTACTCCCTTTTCAAATTCCCTACCTATAAAATGTTTTCAATGTAATCACATTATTTCTTAAAGAAAGCAATGCTAATATTTTAAAATTTTAAAAAAGAATTAGAATTATTTTCAGACTTCTCTAAAAAGGTACTCATTAATTTTGACGAGTTTACATGTCGCCAGTTATCTGTGTCTAATTGCAAAATTTACTCTACCTGAAAAATTCACTCTAAACCCTGTAACTTAAATCCTGACCAAGGATGGGACCTAGCTACTATCTTGGAACTTGTTGGAGATGCAGAATCTCGGTCCTCAACTCACATATACTTAATTAGAACCAACATGGTAACAAGCTCTGCCGGAGATCCATGCCCACATTCATGTTTGAAAGACACTGGCCTGACCCATGGAGTCAGCAGTTGTTGATAAACTGCGTTGTTCTCATCAACAAATATGCAGATTTCCATCAGCTTCTGATGCTGGGCCTGCACTAGATACTCACACACAATTTAAAATTATTTAAAAGGAAGAAAGGAAAAGTCTGTCAAAGTAAAAATAAAGTCTGGAGTGATCATGCTTATTGTTTATTCTAATTTGTAATGTTTTAATCTGCTGTTGGAGAGCTCACATATCCAGCCGCCCCCAAGAAGATCAAAGTCTACTATGCCTGGCAGCATTCAATGAATTCAGGGCTGATTATCTGTTTAAAGAATAACCCTTGTCTCTGTTTATCCTCTTTCTTTCAAATTTAGACGTGTAGATCTTGTTATCACTCTTGGCTAAAGGTAGGACACAGGAAGTTGGGGACAATGAGACAACAAGACACCTTAATTTTCTTTAGTAATTTTGACCAAAGGTTGAAAATATTACTTAGAAGTAAATCCTATGAGGAGCTGTAGTGGCCCATTCCTGTAACTCCAGCACTTAAGAGGCTGAGGCAGGAAGATCTTAAGTTCCATTTCAGGTCATCCTGCACTACATAGTGAGATGCTGTCTCAAAGCAAACGCATAAGCAAACAAATAAATAAAATAAATGCTGTGGATTTTAATTCTGCATGTCACATTTGTCATTGAGAAAATTGTTAGCTGTTCTGGACTAGCATTAGAAACAGTGTTTCATGACCAGGAGGAATTAACAGGACTTACACTTGAATCCAGAAAATTAGACATCAAAGAATATTGATTCTGAAGATTATATTTCTAGGAAAACCTTATTTATGAAGAATTTGAAAGTATAACTCAATTATAATAACATCCTCCAAGGTCAAAATTAAACTTTAGGAGAGAATATAATGAATTATTAATGACTGTCAAAGTTTAAAATTGCTGCTCTAGTAAGCACTGTGTGCTTCAGGAAAAAAATGAATGCTTTGAATTATCAGTGTGGTAATGACAACATCTACTATTTTGTGTGATGAGATGCCTAGAATAAATACGTTTACACTGCCATGATGTTCCTATTTGCTCTTCAATGTACCGTGAATCAGAAAGTCATAGAACAATGTCTGTCACTGTTGCGATTGGGTCTTGCTCTCAGCCCAGGACTAGCTTGGTCTCAGTACCCCTGCTTTAAAAAGTCTGCACGCCACTGCCCTCCCCTTCTTCTGGTGCTGAAAGTGTGAAAGTGTGTGTGTGTGTGTGTGTGTGTGTGTGTGTGTGTGACTAAGCTTAGTTAGAAATAGGAACAGACTTTGAAAGCTTCAAGAAATAGGATCTGGGATACTAACCCATGATACATTTCTTTAGACGTCATCTAGATATTAATGACCACATTTGACACGATACAAATTGAGTCTGGGTCAGCTTCCTTACTGGACTGATGTGCCAAAGCCACACTGAGATCATCAGTGAATTTATGACAAGCGTTAGAGGAAATGACATACAAAGGAGGGTTATATATCACTAGAATCTTGACACCAAAAAACAATAATGATGACAATGACAAAGAAAGGGGAAAGAAAATAAAGGGAAAACTATTTTGTGTGCATGAATAAAAATACTTGAAAAGGTAATGTGCATTTATAATAACCTGACACATTATCTATGTGTTTGCTAGTCCTTTAGAACAGACTGAGGTGGTTTAGATAAAGTATAAATCGACTTTCCTAAGACAGAATTTTAATTAAAAATACTTTATTATTTTTATTTTATGTGTGTGAGTATGTTGCCTGCTGCACGTATGTAAGTGCATCCTTGTCATGCAGTGCCTGCAGAGGTCAGAAGAGGGCATTTATTCCCCTGGAACTGGAGTTACAGATCGCTGTTAGCCTCCATGTGGGCGCTAGGAATCAAACTCAGGTCCTCTGAAAGAGCAGGCAGTGCTCTTAACTGCTGAGCCATCTCTCCAGCCCCATAAGTTTAATTTTTAAAAGAAAAATCCTGATAGTAGCAGGATATTAAAGCTAGAAATGAAAGTAAGAGATTAAAAATTATAAAATAAAAGATTATTCACTGTTTTTGCTAATTATGATTATTTTTTGATTAGAAAATTAATCTGGATGCAATATAAAAATATTATAATATGTTTAAGTGGATCATTATGGGTAGTTTTAATTGTCAATTTGTCATAACGTAGAATTAGCTGGGGGAGAGTCTCAATAAGGGATGTTCTAGGACAGGCACCTGTGGGCATGTCTATTGGGGTTGTCTTGATTGCACTGACTGACGTGTGAAAACCCAGCTTACTGAATGTGGCACTATCCCCCAGGTATGGAATACTGGTTTTTGAGTTTGGCAGGCATGCATGCATTTATTTTCTCCTGTCTTCAATGTGATGTGACTGGTTACAAGAATTTTCTGCCTTGACTTCCCACAACAATGGGTGGTAACCAAACAAACACGTTCTTCTCTAAATTGGTTTTTTTTTTTTTTAGTCAAGATATTTTATCACAACAACAGAAATAAAATTAGGACCCTGAGTGTATGGGCTAGATAGAGGGAAAATTCTACTTCAGTATATCAAATCAAGTTTTTCAGTGTAATTATTATTATTATTTTTTGCTAATGATATACTATTTGTTATCGGAAGACATAGGATATAGAGTGCTCGCTGTTATGTATGCAGTTAATGAACAAACATCAGAATATCCAGCTCCATAATTGAAAAGCATAAAGGTATCATTTATTAAAGTGCTCACACTGACATTGAAAACTTAGATTGCCTAACTTTAAGGGTATAGGAAACCAGGATACTGCTCTTGGGGCTCTATAAAATACTCTGAAATACTTTGATTACTTTGAAAACTTGTTTGGCATTGTCAAAAAACATGTGTGCAATGTACAACTGAGAAATTATATACTTTGGGATAAGCTCAGTGTATATGTATGCGCACAAACTTACACATCTGTTCTAATGTCTGCAGTACAGCTCTGTTCACTGTGGGTTTAAACTGGAAAATGAAAGTTCTCTTCAACAATAGGAAGAGTAAGTTGTATAACCATTTGATGGAATACTATCACAGTTAAAAGAACCTTCAACCATGCAAAGATCATGTAAGAAACTCACTAACACAATATTGACAGGGAACAAGCCCAACCCCAGAGTTTATTTTGTGATTATTAAATTGTATTCATTCATGTAAAGCTCATTTTTGAGAGTGTGTGTGTGTGTGTGTGTGTGTGTGTGGTATGTGAATGCATGCATGTGTGTATGTGGAGGCCAGAGTTTGACACTGGAATATCTTCTTCATCACAATTCCACCTTGTATTTTGAGACAGGGTTTCCCACCGAACCTGCGGTTCACCATTTCAGCTAAACTGGTGGGGCAGTGAGCCTCGGGATTCTCCAGCTTCACATACAGTCCCTCTCAGGGCAGTGAGCTTTCAGATTCTCCTAGCTCCACACACAGTCCCTCTGAGTACTGAAGTTACAGGGAAGCACAGTCACATCTAACTTTTTACCAGAGTGCTAGGAGTTAGAACTCAGGTACTCATGCTTGCATTTCACACACTGAGACATCTCGTCATCTTCATAGCTCTAACGTACTTATCTCAATCGATGCTCTTGGGAGTCAGGGCAGTGATTCTTCTCAGTGACTAGAGAAGCACATGAAAGAAGGTCTCCTTGGGAGTAGATAGTGTTCACTCTGGATTAGGATGCCACGTTGATAATATAAGGAGATATGGCCTCCTGTATTTTCTTACTTAGCAGTGTCTTCCCATCTTATACTAACTAATCTCAGAAAGCTAAGGGTTACAAACCCAAGGAGGAGAAACACTTTTTAGAAAAAGTTCAGCAGAATGAATACAAACACTACACTTTTGAAAACATTCATTCCCTAAACAATCATTTCCTCATTCCTCTCTGGGTGCTTAGCAAGGCACACCTCCTGAGGCCTATGTTATCTTGGTTTACATGGATTTGGTTGTGATGAGAAACTGGGTGTGTCTTTACACTTTGTATCTCAGTCTTGGACTCAGAAATTAGCATGTAACCCAGCAGTTGTACAAGCCCTTTGTCTTTTTTTAAATAAGGGGAGCCAAAGCACATACCTGACCATCTGATCCAACGCCTTGATAACTTTGCTACCAACTGTGATCAAGGCTTCTGGAACATTTGAATAAGGAGTGAGAAAGGAAATATCTCATCATTTTCCAGGGACAAGTCAGATAGGAAATCGAGTGGTCAACTGAGTAAATGAGATGTTTCCATCCCTTAGTTCATTTGAGATCAGAGCAACAGTGCTTCTTACAAACAAAGGATGAGAGTTTTGTGTCAGGTCCTCCCAAGAGATAGCAGGAAGGCTTCTTTTTCTTTTTATATTGTGTTTTCTCCTAGCTTAAAGTGACCACCCTTTCACTAGAGAATGTACGTACGTCATCAAATTAATGTGCTTGTTAAGTAGGACATAAATCTTGTCTTTGGATAAGAACATGGATCAGGTTCAGTTAATTTTTCATCTTCCTTATAAACACTGCTATCATGTGAAAAGAAAAATTCCTGAAAACACAGAATATTTTACAGACTCAAACCTCTCCTTTCAGCCAATCTATTTTGTTTTCCTATATAAACAAATCATGCTGCTACATTCCTTTAAACATAGCAACTTGCAGTAGATAATCCACAAATCAATTAAAGACAAGCTAATTGCCAAAAGGGATCAAGTGATAAGCATTGAGAGGATAATATTTACAGGCACCATACTAAAAATATATGTGTCAGAGAAAAGTTTGGTCAGGCTAGCTTTCCTTCAAATGCACGATTTAAAATGTATAGGAATTTGAAAATAAATTCATTGCATAATTGCTCTTAGCTTTGACATATATGCTTTTCAGAAAGATGTGGCTCAAAACATTAAGCCCCAAACTTTACTGCTGTGGGCTCTACTGCTACTGTTGACCTTTATTTCCAAGATCTTTGCTTTAATATTTCCACATATGAATCTTTCAGAGGATCCATGAACTAAAGTAATAGAAACCACATAGGAAATTTCCCTCCCTCCTTTCCTTTTCTCTTTTCTTCTTCTTCCTCCTTGTATTTTTACAGTTAAGGAAGAGCAAGATCAAATTCACTCACAAGTTTGAAGTGAGTCCTGATCTGAATGAAAATAAAGTCATGAATAGGTCAGTTTCCACATGGTTCCATTGACACGCTACAATTCTGAGTTATAGGTTAGCTGCCCAGAACTGCAAACATAATCATGATGTATAGGATGGATATGTTTTGACTGATATTTAAATAAATTAACATTTGATTGTTGAAGGCCCACTCACCTTTGCAAGCAAAGCCAGAACAATTTTATTTCTCTATTTCTTGCTGATAGGATCTCAACCATTTTACTCCTTACTATAACACTACTGTAAAGTCAATATTTTCAGGGCTAGACAAGCATCAGGCATAAAGGTGTGCTAGAGTCATCTGTCACAGTTGGCAAGACTCATTAATTTTAGGAGTATTTATAAGTTACTTGTTATATTCAGCAACTTTAAAGTCATATAAATTACATTAAAATAGTAATAAATATTCAAAAGGCATTACTTCCAAATAATTAGATTACACTGTATTATCAAGTAATTTCTCTGACTATCTGATTAAAGGTATTGAGTTAGACATATCCTAGGTTGAATGCCATTGGCACAGGGGAACAGAGTTATTTTTTTTTATGGCATGCAACAGTTCTGGCTCTATCCAGGAGAACACCCCCATCTCATCATTACTAACCATTTGTTACCATAAATATTGCAGAAGGAATTAGAGTGCCTCATGTTTATCATGGTCCTGTAAATACTAACAGTTTCATTCATTTAATACATACACATCAAACATTGAGTGTGTGCCAAATTCCCTCCAGGAACAGGAGAGAGAGAAGGAAGGCTAAAAGTTACTGCTATGCAAAGCTATGTCCTAGCATCAATAATAATGCTTACATTTATCTTAGTGGTGTTCATGTGCCAGAAACTTTATATAGCTAACACACTTAGTCTACATAGTACCCAGTTTTATAGATGAGGAAACTGAAGCTGTGAAGTTAAGTAACTCTTCCCATGTCACGCAGCTGTAAGGAATGATGTGGAAATGTCAAGCTCAGTGCTGCAGCACTAAGCTTGCTGGCCCTCAGCTACTTCCAAGGTAAACTTGTGTGTATGTGCAAGGTACGTGGGAGGGACTGTCTGTAAGTCAGTTGAGTTGTACTATTCTGTAACCAGAAAGGGTCCCGGTAATGGCAGCTAGCCTCTAAACATATTTGAGAAGGAGCTTCATGAAATTCATGAAGTGACAAGTTTAGAAAATACTATAAAAGAGGTGGTAGGAAGGCCTGTCTTTATGTGCATATTTTCACTCAATCTGCACAATGACCTTATAAAGTAGGTGTTTCCATTTTCCATTTACAGACATGGCAATGGTTCATGGAGGCCTGGACAGATCAGCTGAAAAAGCCACAGAACAGCAGAGCTGGTAGTCAACGCTGGGTGGTGTTTGGCTGAAAGGCCAACGTCTTTCCCACTTCAATGAAGGGTAATATTGTTGTTTTTCTTGGGTATAAATGCCGCTTATGGGTAATGATTTTTCATATTCAGCTTAGCCAATAGTACTTACGGTTTGAGGTATCATAAAGAAGAGTAGCTGAATAATCATGACAGTACCAGTAGAATGAATAGGCACGCCACAGGATGACGCTGGCCTCTCTAACAGCTTCTCCTGGCCTTTGAACAGCTAACCGAGAAGCAACAGTTTGGCAACAAAATTTTACAACATGACTAGTGTTATTTTTGCAGGGTAAAATTAGCCACAGGGATGTGTATAAAGCAAATTTCAGGGAGGAGATACAAACAGACCACATGAAACAACTGGGTTGCTTTCCTTCCTTCTCTCCCTCTATCCCTTCCTTCCTCCCTCCCTCCTTTCCTTCTCTCCTTCTTTCTTTTTTCTTTCAGAGTTTTGCAGAAAGGGTCTGTCTCATTCTGCAGACCAGGCTGGCTCTGGCCTTGTTATGGATGGGGAGAGCAGCTTCCTCATGCGTCCCATCTCCTCTGATCCCCCAGCTGTAGCAGCTGTCTCAGATCTGCTCCTCCCATCCATCCATTCTGCATAGGAAACAATGCCTTGGCACAAGATGCATGAGGCTCTGAGTTCCTTCCTTAGCATCTCCAGAGGTGGGGAGGTTATAATTATTATTAATTCCTTTGTTTTGATGCTTTTTTAACACTACTCTAAACCATTAGAATTAGGCTAGAGGAAAATTTCGATATTAATATTGCACATTAATTCTTAGTCACTATATATTAGAACAGTGAATACTATGTATTAGAATATATTGTAATATACTATTGCATACACTATCTAGCATATTATGTCATATACTAGAAATAATACATTATATTAGAATAATAGCATATCACTTTTTTATATAAAATTGCACAGTGTTATTTCCTCAGGGAAAGATTCTAATTTCAAGGGAGAAAGAAAGTAGGCCTTTAGGAATGACTCCTGTAATTAAGGACTTTCTCTTGGTGTGGGGAAAGGACTTTGGAAACTGAAGGTGGATCAAGAATAATAAGAACTCATTTGTATTCGGTGCTTACCCTGCACCAGGGCTTGGCAAGCTTTTAAAACTCTGTCTAGCTTCATTTGTAAAACAAAGGTGCTGCTAGATCCAATGCCCAGGGCTGTTTTGAGGAAGACCTGCTGGTGTTAATTTACAACCCTGGGAACAGGGCCTGGCACAGAGCGAGCACCCGATATAAATGAGTTATTATTCTTGATCCAGACTTCCTGATTATGTATACTGTCCTTGATCTCCTAACTTCCAACTTTCCTCCTATTGGACACTGATTATATGGACTCATACTCTTCACTTACCCTAAAGAATAAAGCAAAGTGAGTTGGGGAACACTAAAAAAGCTTAAAAACTAAAAACACTAAAACCTAAAAACTGCTATGCAGTAGGTGTCCGTATGATACTTGGAAAGAGACACCTCAGTGTTACTGACTTGTTGGTGTCACTCTTCCCTCTAAGATGAGGCCTCCGACCAGCGTGTCTCGGCAGGCATTGGCAGGTTGAGTCTATATTACTGATTCCCTTCTATTTCTGAGGCATTAGAGGAGGCCAAGAGCAGCCGTGAGACCAGACCCCGGTGCTCCCCACTCAGACCTGCTACTATGAAACCCGCAGTTCAAAGACACAAATCTGAGCATAACTTTGATGAGTATGGTAATAACTTAAAGTTGTTAAAGTTTTATTGCTTAAGCAAAGGTTGCTTTATCTTTTCCGAGTCCAAGATCACTTGTGCCCTATGTAGCACTTCTCCTTTGTGTCCCTGTGTCCTGGCATAGAGCTTACTCAGTACCTATATGACCAGAGGTGCTAATGTGTTCAACATGCTTAACAAGTTACTGACTTAGCAGTTCTGCTAAATGTGGGGGAGGAGAAAAATGTTGAAAAAATTAGCAAAAATGAGTTTGTCTTTTTTTTTTTTTTTTTTTTTTTGAGAATTTCGATTTGTTGAAAAGGCGCAAGAGAAGCAGATGTTTTCTGTTGTGGACTTGCGATATGCTATACTATCATCCATATTCTACACTGACATATATTCCTTTGGCGGTAGTTAAAAGACATTTTTATTAATTGTTCTAAAGTTTCATACAGTACAGTTCGGTCACATTTACCCTAACTCCTCCCAAGTCCATCCCCACCTCCCGCCTGTTCCAGACCCACCCAACTTTGTGTCCCCTGTTTTTGCAAACCCACTGGGCTCAATTTGCACTGCCCATGTATTCTTGAGTTTGTGGCCATCCACTGGAGTTGGTCACCTGCCGGAGGACCACCTCCATAAAGAAAACTGACTCTCCCTTTCTCAGTAGCCTTCAACCAGAAATAGCGCCTCAGCCAGGAGTAGGACTTTGTGACCATCTCCCCACCCCGTGCTGGGATTTTGTCTGACTTGTGCTTTCACAGGTCTGTGCACACTACAACAACTGTTACAGGCTCATGTGGCCACCTCCCTGCTGTGTCTGGTAAACCACCACTTCTGGCTCCTACAGTCTTTCAGCCCCTCTTCTACGATGATGCCTGAGCTTCGAGAGTAGGAGCTGTGCTATAGATGTCTCATTTAGGGCTGAGCACACTTCACGGTCTCTTAGTCTCTGCACGTTGAACCGTTGTGAGAAATCTGATGAGGGCTGAGAGATGCCCTAATCTACGGGCATTAGCAATAAGTCATTAGAAGTCAGTTTAAGACTATGTCTATTTAGCAGAATAATGGTAGTAGGTTCTCCTCTAGTGCCTATAATCTGTTTATCCACAGGTTCTTGGCTCTGAGAATGATGCCATGTATAGGTTCTACTTTGTGAAGCACCCCTTAAACACAATCAAAAAGTGATTGGATACGCCTGTGACATTTGCACCACGATTTCACCAGTGGGTGTATTTCCCAGGCTGGTCATTATTTTAGCTGACAGTGCTCACAGCAGAGTAAGACTGATGATTTCTTTTCTGGTAGTGTGCATAGTAGTTTCAGCACTATGAAAGCTAATCAGTAGGGATGAAACTTCCAGGTCAATACCAGCTTGATTTTGCCATGTTCTACAACTCAGGTATGTGATGTCGTCAGCATTAGGGTTGTATGAAAGGTCCATGTTTTTGCATCACTATGTATTGCTATGGCTGAATGCATAATCCTTTTTAGAGGCTGAAACATCTCTGGGAAAAAGAGACCAGGTAGCCAAGTGCATGCCTATCTCCCTAACCTTCCATTCAACTCAACCAGGAAAGGCATAACCACAATGGTCAAACTGTGTCTAGAAAGACAGGAGACAGCAGGAGCAGGAACAGGTAAGTGGCACACCAGGGTTGTACCTTAGAGAGCCTCAGAGTCCAAAGGGGACTGGAATCCAGCTGGGAAGACAATGTAGAACCCACAACAATGAACACAGTACATATAAAATTAAATTATGTAGAAAATTTAAATTCCAATCAAAAGAAATGGAAGAGTGATAAAGTCTCTTAAGTTTCCTGAAGAGATTGACTGTTGATGACTCTCTGAGATGCTATCTCCAGTTTTAAATTTGTTACAAATGAAGCTTGCAAGAATTAAACTGTAGGACATAGACATACTTCAGTTATGCCAGGGCTTATATTTTGAAAGGACCAGAGCTTGACCAAGGAAATGAATGTATTTTTGGCAGAAAAAGGGCAAGTTTCATAACACATTTGTGAATCATACAGTACTATTAAACCCTGAATTTTTTTAGATATCTGAGATGTTTTAGTTCACTGAACCACTGCTTCTCCTCTGTCTACTCAGCAGTTAGGGGTTTATGGTTTTCAGGAGCTTAATACCAAATCTTAGTGGGGAGAAAAGCCTAGAAGCCATATATCTTAAACAAATGTACAATAACAACCATAAATCTTTGATAGTAAATTCTGAACATGCAACACATGTAACAGGCATGAGATGCAAATGGTAAGCAAAAGAACCACATTCTCTAGAATGCAAAGTGTAAAATTTCGTAATGAATTAACATAATTAATGAAACAAGTGTAGTTGTTTCTTAAAATGAAAATTAGTGAAAGAACTACCTCCACATTTGGCTGACAACTAATTTATCACTGTCAAAGTTTGCTTATGCATCATTAGTTAGATTTTATAATTTACTGTCTCTGACTTTCATAGGTCAGTAAACAATAAAAGGAAGGGCCTGGAGAGATGGCTCAGAGATTTAGAGTACTGGCTGCTTTTTCAGGGAAACCTAGGTTCTGTTCCCAGAATCCAGACAGTGGCTAACAATTCCAGTTCCAGGGGATCTGATGCCCTCTTCTGACTTCTGTGGGCATTGCGTGACATGGATACACTTACATACATGCAAGCAAAACACTCACACACAGAAATAAAATAAACAAATAAACAAAATAAAAATAAACAAATAAAAAATTTAAAGGATGCAATCTCCTTAGTGCTTAAATAAATAATTCATGAATATTTCAATTTAATTTGTAAATGTCTCTGCGGATAATTTAAGATACAGTTTAATTAGAAACAAGCACATACTTGTACATAGGCGTGACACCTTCTAACTTTGCTGTATTCAGGCTAAATAACAAATACCTATTCTTGAGGTTATGCAAATAATTTCACTTTTGTTACTATTGTTGAAGTAGCTTCCAGCAGGATAGCTAGGTATTTGGTTAAAGTAAATTTTACCATAGAACAAAGCTGACAATTTGTTGAAGGTATAAGGTTGGGAGTTTTTATATGATTTCCAGGAAAATCTTTAGAAACTGAGGATTAAGGAAAATCTGAAGTTGGAGTTTATGATGTCTAATTCTGCTGGACACAGTTAAAACTGAATCACCATGTAGATCACATAATTTCTGCTTTTCAATGCAGTTCTATAACATGTAAACAACACTAGTGTTTGAGTTGCTGTTATTTACTTATTTGATCAAGTAAGAAGTACTTCCTAACAGTTATGAAATTACTTTAAAATTTGGCATAGTTAATGTTGAGCATATTAATCAATTAGGCATGTTAATATACCTCCCCCCACGCTCAAGATTCCAGCATTATAATGGTAATACATTTTAAAGTTCACCTCTCAACTCTGAGAATTTAGTGTTAGGCAACTTCCTTCTACTTCAGGAGGTTCCCACATACCCCTATTTCAAACGTTCATAATAACAGCTCCTGTTTCATGTGCTGGCAAATAAACTAACCTTAAAAATTAAATAGGTTCATATAGGGCAAAAGCTTATTTGCAAGGGGCCTACAGAAAAATGAATTCCTTCCCAGCTATCAAAAGAAAAGAGTTGTACCTGTAGGACTTTGAGAATCGCAATCTTGATTTAGCTCGTGGAGACGGTCCTGGCACTGTGACTCCTAGTGGATCCCAAACAAAAGCCATTTGAAAAGAGGGTGCCAGCATCCACAGAAGCAGGGAGACCCTGGGGCTGGTACAGGACCTTGGAGCTAGAGGCCCCCACAAGCTGCAGGAGGCACTTGTGGCTGAGTTAGGGCATTTCCTCAGTGTGGTGGTATGCTCTGACAGAGAGGTAGTAGGCTGGCCAAGGCAGGGCTGGAAGGGGTGGCCAGCACTTCCTGCTGCATGACACTTGCCCTTTGCAACAGAGAGCTTGCTTCACCCAGACTTTATCACATTATTAATGTGAGAAACACTCCCTTGAAAATGTGCTTTTAAATATAGCCCAGTAAACAGCATAGCCACATGCTGCCCCTGAAAAGCATAGCACATACATACAAACACACACACACACACACACACACACACACACGCTACACACACAGAGGTATGATTGAAATAGGCCAACTTAATATTAATTGTGAATGTTAAAAAGATGTAACTAGAGGGTGCCATTAAAGAACAAAATAAATATATGCCAGTGACTGAGCAAGTTGACAAAGAGAAGAAAGTTACACAATTAGCTGCCAAAAATCATTTTCCTTATTTCAAATTCTCTTAGAAATGTGGATAGATGCCACTATTGCCCAACTTTCTGTAAGGATTTAATAATTTTGAAAATGCCAGTGCTTCCCTGCAAGCCAATGAAAGAAGAAAACAGGCAGATCACTTTCAGAGCCTCTGGCAGCTTTTCCTTCAAAGAGATGCTATGTCACCTTGGAGCGAGTTA